>CM048750.1:239139044-240339044 GCA_026315105.1 Locusta migratoria | reverse complement strand
GCTGTTAGAACGTTGCTTTCTTTGTGATAATGCAGTCTTGGTTTATCACTGATAGTTTTCTGGAGTAATTCTTTCGCCATGCGATGTGAAGTGTTTATCCATTTACAGAACTCGAGTAATTCAGTTTAAATTTAGTATTTGCATTCTCATTCCGGTGATGACTTTGTGTCCAGTTTATCTGAAGTTGGAATAGACGTGTGTGGCCTCCAGCCTTTGTCTAAACTTAATATGTTCGAATTTCCTTGCTGTTTTTTTTTTTTTTTTTTTTTTTTTTTTTGTTTTTTTTTTCACGTCGTGTCTGTATCCGCGAGTATGCTAAATATTTCTCAGATTTTCTGGTTTGATTCCGTCTTTCCTGTCTTGGTATGACCGATTACGGCACGTGCTTTCGTAACGGTCTTTACTTCGACCTTCAGCCATGTTTTTACTAAAACTAGCTTTCTTCTACATGAATTCTCACGTGTGTTTGACTTGCTTATTCTAAATTAATTTCTTTTTGTAAATTCTATGTAATTCACTTGTTATCTATTCCTTTTATTATCATTAATTTTGTGCTCCCTTAAGGAGTGAGCAGTTAGATAAATTTCTATTGTGCAAGTACTGTGGCCATTCGTAAAGTAATTTAGAGAAGCAGTGAGCGTTTTAATTTCCATTTGCAGATCTCTACTGCCCGAGATCTCGCATAGAAAACTTATCAAGCTACTTGCACTGCCACCAGGCGGAAACATGTCGCTTTAAGCAATCTGTATGTCATTGTTTTTTTTTTTTTCTTCGACGCTTGTTCAAAAATGTTCAAATGTTTGTTAAGCTTATGGGATTTAACTACGGGGTCATCAGTCCCTAAACTTACAAACTAGCTAACACTAAGGACGGCACAAATATCCATGCCCGAGGGGGGATTCGAACCCCCGACCGTAGTGGCCGTGCAGGCCGTGACTGGAGCGCCTCAGTCCCCTCGGCCACCGCGGCCGGCCGACGCTTGTTGATGTCGTTTGCGAAGTGACTATTGGTGTAAAGGGTTAAGAAGGTTAAATTTTTCCATATGAACTGCAATGGCTCGTAGCGTTTTTCCTATTTTTATTTACTTATTTTATCAAAACTGCAGCCACAGCAGGGCTGCAATGCAGGAATGTCGCCGACAGCAACAGCTGCGAAAAGACTTCATGTCAATAAATGGACTAAAATGATCAAGAACTTCGAGGCGCGGTGGAATGGCCAAACGCTCTAAGGCGCCTCGCTGTGGAACGCGCGATTGCTCTCTGTCAGAGATTCGAGTCCTCCCTTGGGCATGGATGTTCGTGTTGTCCTCAGGTGAGTTTAAGTAGCTAATAACCCAGTAGTTAAGCCCCATAGATTTACAAACATTTGAATTTGAAGAACTTCAAAGAAAAAAGGTGAATTAGGTGGCTTGGCAGAGAGAGGGAAGCGTCCCATTTTCGTGGCGGTTGTTGATGAAGTTGCTGTATCTGTAGCCGACCGTGCAGCATATTCAGAAATTCTGCAACCGGTGGTCGAGATGTGGCACAGGAATTGTATCTCTACTGATCAACAGTTCAAAAGATTTTGCCGTGCATTTTACACTGGTATCCATAACAGATTCATAGTGAGCACCAAGTGCAGCCCCAGGATAAGCTACAACGCCGTGACTTTGCCCTTCGGTTTTTGGCACACAAGGTAATGGATTGTATGTGGTCAGGGAATATTGTTTGAACGGAGGAGACACGTTTAACTCTGGAAGTAAATTCCTAGAATAAAAAGTAGATAAAAAAGGCACTCCACATAAAGAAAATCTAAAAAAATTAAAACAAACGGAAGTTAAAGGCTTAAAATTAACAATTGAACCCATAAAACGAATATCTTGAGAATCCTTCGAATTCTGAATTATAGACGCCGTTAATGCCCAGAACTGTCGCAATTGGCATATGTGGGTTATACTCCCCCATTCGTTGTGCAGGAAAATCCACTGCCCTCAGCTTATGTGACTCTCGTATTGTTTCACAAGCTCCTTCACTCTGGGTCCGTTTTTCTGTGGGCCTGCTAGATGTAAAGTAACAGCAACACTTATAAAGACCACGCGCAACGCGTGATTCCGGGATTACAAGAATGGAACTGTGACCATACCACTATTTTCATGCTAGATGGGGCGACACCACATATCGCTCGCCAGGTGAAAGATGTGCCTCGAGAAACCTTCAGTGACGACCAACTTAAATCCTTGTGACTTCTGTTTGTGGGGATGTATCCGGACTCTTCCTGATCTGAAGCATACCATACAACAAAATATCGCTTACATTACTTAGGATATGTTGCGTTTAACTGTCGACTGTAGCTCGCGCTTTTCGTCCACGAGATTCGAAGGGTCATAGACACGGGTTCTCAGGTAGTTGCTGTGTTTCTTGACTTCCGCAAGGCGTTTGATACAGTTCCCTTCAGTCGTTTAATGAACAAAGTAAGAGAATTTGGTCTATCGGACTAATTGTGTGATTGGATTGAGGAGTTCCTAGATAACAGAATGCAGCATGTTATTCTCAATGGAGAGAAGTCTTCCGAAGTAAGAGTGATGTCAGGTGTGCCACATGGGTATATCGTGGATCCGTTGCTATTCACAATAAATGTATTAATGACCTTGTGGATAACATCGGAAGTTAACTGAGGCTTTTTGCGGATGATGCTGTAGTATATAGGGTGTTACAAAAAGGTACGGCCAAACTTTCAGGAAATATTCCTCACACACAAAGGAAGAAAATATGTTATGTGAACTTGTGTCCGGAAACGATTAATTTCCATGTTAGAGCTCATTTTAGTGTTTCTCTTTAAATGTAAATTGAAATAATTCGTGCAGACAATTGTCAAAATACCCAATTGTTTCGTTAGTATATACTGTACTTCCTCGATTAACCGCCAGTTGGCCCAATTGAAGGAAGGTAATGTTGACTTCAGTGCTTGTGTTGACATGCGACTCAATGCTCTACAGCACGTTATCATGATTTCATACGGGCTACTCTACCTGTGCTGCTGGAACATGTGCCTTTACAAGTACGACACAACATGTGGTTCATGCACGATGGAGCTCCTGCACATTTCAGTCGACGTGTTCGTACGCTTCTCAACAACAGATTCGGTGACCGATGGATTGGTAGAGGCGGACCAATTCCATGGCCTCCACGCTCTCCTGACCTCAATCCTCTTGACTTTCATTTATGGGGGAATTTGAAAGCTCTTGTCTACGCAACCCCGGTACCAAATGTAGAGACTCTTCGTGCTCATACGAGCACGTGGACGGCTGTGAAACAATACGCCATTCTCCAGGGCTGCATCAGTGCATCAGGGATTCCATGTGATGGAGGGTGGATGCATGTATCCTCGCTAACGGAGGACATTTTGAACATTTCCTGTAACAAAGTGTTTGAAGTCACGCTGGTACGTTCTGTTGCTGTGTGTTTCCATTCCATGATTAATGCGGTTTGAAGAGAAGTAATGAAATGAGCTCTAACATGGAAATTAAGCGTTTCCGGACACATGTCCACATAACATATTTTCTTTCTTTGTGTGTGAGCAATGTTTCCTGAAAGTTGGCCGTACATTTTTGTGACACCCTGTATAGAGAGGTTGTAACAATGGAAAATTGTACCGAAATACAGGAGGATCTACATCGAATTGACACATGGGGCAGGGAATGGCAATTGAATCTCAATGTAGACAGGTGTAATGTGCTACGAATATATAGAAAGAACGATCCTTTATCATTTAGTTACACTATAGCCGGCCAGCAACTGGAAGCAGTTAATTCCATAAATTATCTGGGAGTAGGTATTAGGAGTGATTTAAAATGGAACGACCATAAAAAATCAATAGTCGGTAAAGTAGATGCCAGACTTAGATTCATTGAAAGAATCCTAAGGAAATGCAGCCCGAAAACAGAGGTAGGTTACTGTACACTTGTCCGCTCACTGTTTGAATACTTCTCACCGGTGAGGGATCCGTACCAGGTGGGATTGATAGAGGAGTTAGAGAAGATCCAACGGAGAGCAGCGCGCTTCGTTACAAGATCATCTAGTAATCGTGAAAGCGATACGGGGATGATCGATAGACTCCAATGGAAGACTCTGTAGGTGAGACGCTCTGTCGCTCGGTACTTAAGAGAAATTTCGAGAACATGCCTTTACCGAGGAGTCTTGCAGTATATTGCTCCCTCCTACGTATATCTTGCGAAGAGATCATGAGGATCAAATCAAAGAGATTAGAGCCCACACAGAGGCACAGCGACACTCTTTGTTTCCGCGAACGATACGTGGCTCGAATAGGAGGGAGAACCGATAGTGTTACTCAAGGTACCCTCCGCCACACACCATCGGGTTGCTTGTGGAGTATGGATGTAGATGTAGACCAAGCCTTGTACGGATGCGGCATGTTGCTGAATCAGGAGACCATATTGAACACAAGTTGTAACTTGTGACAATATCCCACTAAACGCACCAGAACAGCTGTTATCTTGTATTTGGGGTCGTTCTTCCCCTATTCCTGCAGCCACACCACATTCTACTAACAGCTCCATAATTTCGTCTGCTGGCAGAAAGTGAATGTATAATTTTTCACCATACTCCGAGAGCGCACCGATTAATGACCATACCCACGAAGTGTCAGCGTCCTGCGAAGTATACAGTACGCACAGAAGCATCCGTAACACCGTCAGTTTAATTATTACCAACCCGTACTTAGGAAATGTGCATTTATATCCAAGATATCCGATAAGGGCAGTGAAATGTACTGGATAAAACAGCGGTCATGATCGTAAGAAATATACATTATTTAACATTATACATTATACATTAACAGTATACATTATTATTTATCAGGTTCGAACTATGTAACGGCTAGCCTCAGAAATTTATGGCTTTCAAGGACAAATACAGCTAAGTTACAGAAAACTGTATTACACGTTACTCTACAAGAAATAAACGGAAAATAACAGTGAAGCCATCACTGATGCTGTGGGTACATGACTGCGCAGGTGGGGGTGCAACAATTGTAACTTCTGCCATTTAGACACTTTAACAGAATATGATATTTGCGTCAACATTTGGTTACGTAAGCAGCAGCCAGTGGGAAAACGAAATACAAACGGTGAGTGGTCGACGTTACATGATGTTTCTAAGTAATCGAGTTCAGGGGAGTCGTACCGCCCAAAATGACAAAATTTCACATTTTTACTTTTAAGGAAATTATGAAAATATGGTAGTTTATGCTTAATTTGGTGTTTGATTTGATTTTTTCAGGGAAGCCAAAACAGTATTGGTTCAGCCCGCCACTGCCCGCACCGAAACTAAGTTTATTGTGCGGTATCGCTCCCTGTATATCTAGTAAAGCAGACCATTCAGGCTATGCATGCGAATCAGCGGGAATTAAGCTAATATTGCAGTCAGCAAAAGACGGATTACCTCTTATAATCAATTTTAACAGCTGCTGCGGAAGATGGCCATACAACCAAACATAGTTTGGATGTGTTTTGGCCCACTTTAGGTTACGGTAGTAAGACTAAAAGTGGGTCTTTGCGATCGTCTTTTGACAGTTCGAAATTTAATTGAAAATAACGGCTTAACCATGCATCTGACGCGAAAATTGAATAACCGAATTTGTAGAGGACAAAACTCTGTACAACTTTGCTCTCTTATGGTTTTTAATATCTGGTATCGTTTCAGAGATATTTGCAAAAATAACGGCCATTTTGGGATGTATGTCTGTCCGTCTGTCCGTAACGTGTTCCCTGTTTTTAAGACGAACAGTTCAACCGATAAGCACCAAATTTTGTACACGTAATTGTAGGTCGCCAGAGACTAGAACCTCCCTTTTTCAAATTTTTCGGACAAAAAACACGCTAGTAATACCAAAAAAAGCCGTTTGTAATATAACTGTAACTGCAAACGAACCGTTCATCTGACACGAAAATTCATTAACCTAATTGGTAGAGTACCTAATTGGTAGAGGGGAAAATTCTCTGCAACTTCGGTCTATTGTGATTTTTTCATATCTTGCATCGTTGCAGAGATATTTGCAAAAATAACGGCGATTTGACGATGTCTGTCTGCCTGTAACGTGATCCCACTTTCTAGTTCGAGCTGTTCAACCGATCGGCACCAAATTTTACAGACATTATTGTTGGCTACCAGAGACCAGAACCTCGGTTTTTTTCAGATATTTCGGACAAGAACTACGTTAATAATACAAAAAAAGCAGTTTGCAATGTAATTTTGATTGCAAATAAACCGTTCATCTCACGCGAAAATTGAATAACCGAAATTGTAGCGGAGAAAATTCTCTACAGCTTTGTTCCCTTATTATTATTTTTTTAATATCTCGTATCGTTAGAGAGATATTTGCAAAAATAACGGAGTTTGGTCACCCTCCATTGAATTAACGAAAAGTAGCCGTTCGCAGATGTCACGTGACATTCCTCGCCAAGAACTATCTCTGGCATCTTGCGTTGCGTAGTTGCTGATTTTCTTATTGTAACTTACACGTTGTCATTGCAAAGCAATGGCGCACTGAAGAATTAACAAAAAGACGTCGTCCTTCGTACGATAAATGATAATCTAGTGTGTACAAATGCCATATTAGCATCAGTTAACAACGGCCATCAATAGTGTGAGATTAAAGAACGCAATTCTTAACTGTTAGCTGTAGCGTAGTGGGCAATGTTTTGGACTTTGACGCTAAAGGTTAGTGGTTCGGAACCCGCCAGTACCTAATTTTTCTTTCCTACAAGGGTTTCAGACACTCTTATTAATTAATTTTTTATTATTTGGATTATTATTTTGGTCCAGAATGTTTGCAAAAACTTATAAAACTACAAATCTAAAGTGGGCCGTAAAACACGTCAGTGCGATTTTTTCTTTGCAAGCCCTAAGTTTATGACGGTGACCTTTACATAGGTCCAAACAGGTCGAATAAAGAATATTTCTTGCGATCTTGACCTTTTTTTTTATGAAAATAGAATTCATCACAAATCGCTGCTGTTGTTCAAATTGATGAAGAGCAGTGAAGTGGGAGAGTTTTTACTCTTTATACGGCTGGGTCCCAGCAGCGCGCTTCCCGCACGATGTAGGTGTAGGACAGACAGTTCAGCATCGATGCTGCTTCCTCGACAAAGTTGCAGGCTGGTCCGGAGTATCGTCGGTGGCAGAGGAGCAGGAGGGGGTGGGGAGGGGCGTTTACGGTGGGAGGCAGCCCGCGTGTCCGCGGAGGCGGAAAGCACTCTGCAGCAGCGGCGGCCACTCCCTAATGACGTGCCCGCCAAACCGCCGCTCCGGCCTCGTCCCAGCGACGCAGACATCGACAACCGGCCGTGCTAACGACGCCCGTGACCATGGCAACGCCGACCGCACAAAGTGAGCCCGTGCCCGAGCCCGAGCCCGGCTCACTGGACGTTAAACCTCACCTCTGCCCCCAGCCTGGCCTTCGGTCGCTACTGTCCGGTGGCAGTATTAATTAATCTCTGAGTGTGAGGAAATAAACTTGAAGGCAGTATTTTAGAAATGGAAGACGAAGTGGAGGAAGATGAGACAGGGGATATAATACCGCGAGAAGAATTTGATAGAGCGCTGAAGGACTTGAGTCGAAACAAGGTCGCCGCGGTGGAGTAGCCGAGCGGTCTAATGCGTCTCGCTGCGGAGCGCGCGGTTGCTCGCCGTGGAGGTTCGAGTCCTCCCTGGGGCATGGGTGTGTGTGTTTGTCCTTAGGTTAGTTTACCTAGGTTTAAGTAGTTTGTAAGCTATGGACTGATGACCACGCAGTTTGGTCCGATAGATTTACAAACATTTGAACATTTTTGAAACAAGGTCCCTGGAGTAGATGACATTCCGTCTGAACTGCTGATTTCGTTAGGAGAGCCTGTCATGAAAAAATTGTACCACCTTGTATGCAAGATGTATGAGGCAGGGGAAATACCCTCCGACTTCAAGAAGAATATCGCAATTCCAATTCCAAAGAAAGCAAGTGCGGACAAGTGTGAAAATTACAGAACTATCAGTTTAATAAGTCATGGTTCCAAAATACTAACACAAATTATTTACAGGCGAATGGAGAAACTAATGGAATATGACCTCGGGGAAGATCAGTTTAGATTTAGGAGAAATGTAGGAACACGGGAGGCAATATTCACATTAAGACTTACCTTAGAAGATAGGGTAAGGAAAGGAAAACCTACGTTTTTAGCGTTTGTCGATATGGAGAAAGCTTTTGATAATGTCGACTGGAATACACGCTTCCAAATTCTGAAGGTAGCAGGGGTAAAATATAGGGAGCGAAGGGTTATATTCAAACTATACAAAAACCAGACAGCGGTTATTAGAGTCGAAGGGCAAGAAAGGGACGCAGAGGTTGGGAAGGGAGTAAGACAGGGTTGTAGCCTTTCGCCAATGTTGTTCAGTCTGTACATTGAGCAGGCAGTGAAAGAGAAATTTGGTGAGGGTATTAAAGTACAGGGAGAAGAAATAAAAACATTGGTTTGCTGATGACATAGTAATTCTGTCAGAGACCGCAAAAGATCTGGAAGAGCAACTGAATGGAATGGACCGTGTCTTCAAAGGAAGATATAAGATGAAAATTAACAAGAGTAAAACGACGGTAATGGAATGCAATGTCAGAAAATCAGGCGATGCTGAAGGAATTAGATTAGGCAATGAGACAATAAAAGCAGTTGAATTTTGTTATTTGGGTAGCAAGATTACTTATGATGGCCGAAGTAAAGAAGATATAAAATGCAGAATGGCTATGGGAAGAAAAGCGTTTCTAAAGAAGCGAAACTTGTTAACATCCAATATTAATTTAAATGTTAGGAACTCGTTTCTGAAAGCATTTGTATGGAGTGTAGCATTGTATGGGAGTGAAACGTGGACGATAAGGTGTTCAGATAAAAAGATGATTGAAGCTTTTGAAATGTGGTGCTACAGACGAATGATGGAAATTAGATGGGTAGATCACGTGATTAATGAGGAGGTGCTTAACCGAATTGGGGAGGAAACTAGTTTCTGGCATATCCTGACTAAGAGAAGGGATAGATTGGTAGGAAACATTCTGAGACATAAAGGAATTGTCAACTTAGCATTGGAAGGAAGCGTGTGGGGTAAAAATCGTAGAGGGAGACCGAGGGACGAATATAGTAAGCAGATTCAAAAGGATGTAGGTTGACGAACATATTCTCAGATGAAGAGACTTGCACAGGACACGGTAGCATGGAGAGTTGCATCAAACCAGTCTGCGGACTGAAGACCACAACAACAACAACATGTAACGACTCTTCTGCCCCTCATCATCATCATCATCATTTTCCAACTCCAGTTTCCCGGGTGTTGTGTACAAGCGCTCACCATCTCCTCCTGACTCCGTACCTCTTCTGTTCCAGAATGTTTTCCATTTGTGTCCTTTCTCCTCCACATCTGATCTTACAGTCTCTATCGAGCGTTTCCTTGGTCTTCCCCGAGGTTTTCTTCCTATGAGGTTGAGGTTGAAGTACTTTTTAGCAGGTCTTTCACTATTCATTCTCATTAAGTGCCCATACCACTGAAGTCTACGTTTCCTTATGCTGGTGACAGGAAGCTCAATACCAGCTACTTTTCTATTCACCTCATTTCTGTCTGGTTGTTTGATTCATAGTTCTAATGAATCTCATTTCCATTGCATGAATTCTACTGAGTTCTCTGGTTAGTAGGGTACATGTTTCTAAGCCGGATGTAAGGTATTGGAACGAAATAGGTATGGTACATGGTTGCTTTTGCTTTTTGTGGCATTTTATCATCCCAGAGAAGATTTCTTATTTGACTGTAAAAACTGGAAGCTTTCTGTGTTCTGTTGAGTATTTTCAGCTTAATGGTGTTGTCTTTAGAGATCATACTTCCTAGGTATTTGAAATGAGAAACAGATTCTACTTTGGCCCCATCTAGAAATATATTTGATGTTGTTCCTTGCCTGTTGATGTCATTTCTACTGTCTTTGTTTTACTTATCTTTAGTTCGAAATTTTTGAATGTGTTGTACCAATCATTCAGTTTCCTCTGTGCTTCAGCTTCTGTCTCTCCCCATACCAACAAATCATCGGCAAAAACAAGGGCATTAGGTTCGCTGTCTATTTTCTTGATAGATTTTATAATTTTGTCCATTACTATTACAAATAGGAGTGGTGATAGGGCACTTCCTTGCTGGACACCTCTCTTTGTTTCGAACCATTCTCATCGTCCGTTGCTTATCTGGACACAGCTATAACACTTTTGGTATAGCGTTTCGACTTTATCTTTCAGATACTTTGCCACCTTTAGGTTTTCCAAACATTCCCATGCCTTGCTTAGAGGAACACTGTCATATGCTTCTGTTGGCCAACCAAAATGCAACTCCAAGAAGAACCGGAGATACCGTAATTTGAACAACGCACCAACTCCCAAATGGAGGACATGTTGTTGTTGTTGTTGTTGTTGTGGTCTTCAGTCCGGAGACTGGTTTGATGCAGCTCTCCACAATACCCTATCCTGAGCAAGCCTCTTCATCACCACATAAGAACGGCAACCTACATCTGTCTGAATCTGCTTACTGTATCCATCTCTTGGTCTTCCTCTACGATTTTTACCCCACACACTTCCCTCCAACGCTAAATTCACAATTCCTTGATGTCTAAGAATGTGTCCTACCAAGCGATCCCTTCTTTTAGTCAAGGTATGCCATAAATTTCTTTTCTCCCCAATTCTGTTCAGTACCTCCTCATTAGTTACGCGATCCACCCACCTAATCTTCAGCATTCTTCTATAGCACCATATTTCAAAAGCCTCAATCCTCTTCCTGTCCGCACTGTTTATCGTCCATGTCTCACTCCCATACAAGGCAACACTCCATACAAATGCCTTCAGAAAGGACTTCCTTAGGCTCAAATCAATATTCGATGTTAACAAATTTCTCTTTTTCAAGAACGCGTTTCTACCCATTGCCATTCTGCATTTTATATCCTCTGTACTGCGACCATCATTTGTTATTTTACTGCCCAAGTAACAAAACTCAACTACCTCCTTTATTGCTTCGTTTCCCAATCTAATTCCTTCAGCATCACCTGATTTTCTTACACTGCATTCCATTACCCTAGTTTTGCTCTTGTTAATGTTCATCTTATATGCACCTTTCAGCACACTGTCCATTCCGTTCAATTGCTCTTCCAGGTCCTTTGCTGTATCTGACAGAATTACTATGTCATCGGCAAAAAGGAATGTTTTTAATTCTTCCCCCTGAACTTTAATTCCTTCTCCAAATTTCTCCTTGCTTTCCTTTATAGCTTGCTCAATGTACAAATTGAATAACAATGGAGAAAGACTACAACCCTGTCTTACTCCCTTTCCAACCACTGCACCCTTTCATGCCCTTCAACTCTGACAACCGCTGTCTGGTTTTTGTACAAGTTGTAAATAACCTTACGCTCCCTATATTTTACTCCTGCTTGCTTCAGAACTTGAAAGAGTTTATTCCAATCAACATTGTCAAAAGCCTTCTCCAAAGCTACAAAAGCTAGAAATGTAGGTTTGCCTTTTCTTAATCTATCTTCTAGGATAAGCCGTAAAGTGAGTATTGCCTTCCTACATTTCTCCTGAACCCAAACTGATCTTCCCCGAGGTTGGCTTCTACCAGCTTTTCCATCCTCCTGTATATAATTCGTGTTAATATTTTGCAACCATGACTTATTAAACTGATGGTTCTGTAGTTTTCACACCTGTCTGCGCCTGGTTTCTTTGGAATGGGGATTATTACATTTTTCTTAATGTCTGAGGGTACTTCGCCTGTCTCATACATCTTACACACCAGGTGAAACAGGTTTGTCATGGCTGGTTCTCCCAGAGACTTCAGTAGCTCTGAGGGAATATCATCTACTCCAGGGGCCTTGTTTCGACTTAGGTCTTTCAGGGCTCTTATTTTCCCCTGTTTCTGTCAATTGTTGCCTAAAGCTCCCTCTGAAATTCTTAAGAACCCCAGGTTCCTTCAATTTATCCAGGTCCCATCTCCTTATTTTCCTACCTTTTTGTAGTTTCTTCAGTTTCAGCCTACATTTCATAACCAACAAATTATGGTCAGAGTCTATATCTGCCCCTGGGTATGTCTTACACTGTAATACCTGGTTCCGAAATCTATGTCTTACCATTATAAAATCTATCTGGTATCTCCCGGTGTCTCCTGGTCTCTTCCACGTATACAACCTTCTTTTGTGATTCTTGAACCAGGTGTTGGTTATAACTAAATTATGTTCTGTGCAAAATTCTCCCAGGCGGCTTCCTCTTTCATTCCTTTTGCTCAGACCATATTCACCTACTATCTTCCCTTCCCTTCCTTGTCCTACTACCGAATTCCAGTCTCCCATAATAATTAAGTTTTCCTCTCCCTTAACTGTCTGAATAATTTCCTTTAGCTCCTCACATATTTCTTCGATTTCCTCATCATCGGCAGAGCTAGTTGGCATATAAACCTGTACTACTGTTGTCGGTGTTGGCTTCATATCTATCTTGACAATGATAATGCGATCACTGTGCTGGTCATAGTAGTTTACCCGCATTCCTATTTTCTTATTCATTATCAATCCTACTCCTGTGATACCCCCAACTGATTTTGTATTTATAATCCTGTACTCACCCGACCAGAAATCCTGTTCATCCTGCCACCGAACTTCACTAATCCCCACTATATCTAACTTCAACCTATCCATTTAAATTTTCTAATTTTCCTACTCGATTAAGGGATCTAACAATCCACGCTCCGACTCGTAGAATGCCAGTATTGTCTTTCTTGATGATCACATCCTCCTGAGTAGTCCCCGCCCGGAGATCCGAATGGGGGACTATTTTACCTCCGGAATATTTTACCCGAGAGGATGCCATCATCATATGTTCATACAGTAGAGCTGCATGTCCTCAGGAGAAATAACGGCTGTAGTTTCCCCTTGCTTTCAGCCGTTCGCAGTAACTGTGTGGCAAAGCCACATTAGCTGATGTTACAAGACCAGCTCAGTCAATCATCCAGACTGTTGCCCCTGTAACTACTGAAAAAGCTGCTGCCCCTCTTCAGGAACCACACGTTTGTCTGGCCTCTCCATAGATACCCCTCCGCTGTGGTTGCACCTACGGTACGGCTATCTGTATCGTTGAGGCACGCAAGCCACCCCACCTCGGCAATGTCTGTGGTTCATGGGAGTTTCCTGCGCTTAACTCCAATACGTGGAACTTTGCGCTGAATTAAACATTCGCGATAAATGCAAGCGAAGTTAGGGGCCAATGCCGCTGAATACTGTTTGTAAAACCTAACTGGTATTTCATCTTAACCAGGAGGACATAGTAATAGGTATTTCCGGTGCAGAGAAGCAGCTGAGAGAGCTAAATACGAAAAAGTCTCCTGGTTAAGATGGAATACCAGTTAGGTTTTACAAACAGTATTCAGCGGCATTTGCCCCTAACTTCGCTTGCATTTATCGCGAATGTTTAATTCAGTGCAAAGTTCCACGTATTGGAGTTAAGCGCAGGTGACTCTCGTTTATAACAAAGGTAAAAGAACTGACCCCTATAATTAAAGGCCAATATCGTTGACATCAGTTTCCTGTAGAATTTTGGAGCATATTCTCAGTTCGAATATACTAAATTTCCTTAAGACGGAAAAGCTTCTTTCTATGAATCAGCACGGATTTACGAAATATCGTTCATGGGAAACTAAGCTTGTGCTTTTCTCTCATGACATCTTGCGAGCCGTGAATGAAGGGCAACAGGCAGATTGTGTTTTTCTCGATTTCAAAAAGGCACTTGATCCGATGCCAACTGCAGACTTCTAACGAAGATACGAGCTTATGGAATATGTTCACAGATTTGTGACTGGCTGGTAGACTTCCTAAGTAATAGAACGCAGTACGTTGTTCTCGACGGCGAGTGTTCACAGAGACGAGTGGTACCGTTAGGCGTGCCCCATGGGAGTGTGATATGACCGCTATTATTTTCTATCTGTATAAATGAGCTGATGGCCAGAGTACTAGTAATTTGCGGCTGTTTGCTGATGATGCTGTGGTGTATGGGATTGTGCCGTCTTTGATTGACTGTAATAGCATACAGGATGACTTAGACAAAATTTCTAGTTGGTGCGAAGAATGTGAGCTAGCTCTAAATGCAGATAAATGTAAGGTGATGCACACGAGTAGGAAAAACAATCCCACAGTGGTCGAATACAGTAGTGAGCTTCTTCATGCAGTCGCGGCGTTCAAATACCTAGGCGTAACATTGCAGAGCGATATGAAATGGAACGAACATGTAAGGGCAGTTGTAAGGCGGACAGCCGACTTCGATTTATTGGGAGCATTTTGGGAATATATATTTTCCTGTAAAGGGGACCGAGTATAAAACGCTTGTACGACCACGTCTTGAGTATTGCTCAAGTGTTTGGGACCCCCAGTAGATCGGTTTAAATGAAGGCATGGAAGTAGCTCAGAGGCGAGCAGCAAGGGTCGTTACTGGTAGGTTCGACCAATGTGCGAGTGTCACGGAAATGCTCCGGGAACTCAAATGGGAATCGCTGGAGGCAAGACGACGTTCTTTACGAGAAATTTTGTTGAGGAAATTTAGAGGGCCCGAATTTGAAGCTAAGTGTTGAACGATCTTCCTGCCTCTTACTAACATTTTGCGTTATAATCACAAAGACAAGAGACATTAGGGTTCGTTCGGAGGCATATAGACATTATTTTTTCACTCGTTCTATTTGGGAGTTGAATAGGAAAGGAAATGCCTAGTAGTGGTACAGTGTACCCTCCACTACGCAGTTTACGGTGGATTGCGGAGTATATATGGAGATGTAAATTATCATCATTTAAGATTGATTACGCTTTTCAGTGTTCAGTCTCCACTATATCCACAGTTCTAACGTTGATGCCTCGTGTGATTTTAAGACTGTTACTTTAAAACCATTCTTGAACAAATGCAAGTACTTTTTCTTTGGTCTACCTCCATTCCTCCTATCGTCTACTGCGAAACCCATGAGTCTCTGAGGCAATCTTGCTTCTCCCATGCGTGTAACATGACCCCACCATGACAACCTGTTTGCTCTAACTGCTTCATCTATAATGTTCATTCCCAGTTTTACTTTGATTTCTTCATTATGGCACCCTTCTGCCATTGTTCCCTTCTATTATTACCTGGAGCCATCCTTGCTACATTCATATTATCACCTCATCTCTATTAATAAAGTATCGTGTATTCACCCAGCTTTCACTCCCATAAAACAAAGTTCTGGAAGATGAACGGTGCACTGATAACTTAGTATATGTTCTCACTTCCTTCTTGCAGAAGAGAGTAGACCGTTGCTGAGCGCTTACTGCAATACCATTGCTACACCTTGATCATCATATCATATATCATTGACGTCGGTTTCCAGCAGGATTTTAGGACATATACTTTCCTCAAATATTATGAACTACCTCGAAGGGAACGACCTATTAACTCGATACTTTCCGAAAGGCTTTTGACTCTGTACTTATAAGCGTTTTCTAATCAAACTTCGTGCTTATGGAATATCGCCACAATTGTGCGACTGGATTCGTGATTTCCTGTCAGAAAGGACACAGTATGTTGTAATTGATAGAAAGTAATCGAAAAGATCAGAAGTGATATCTAGCGTTCCCCAGGGAAATGTTATAGGGCCATTGCTACTGCTTATTTTTATAAACGAGTTACGAGACAATATGAGTAGCTCTCTGACTGTTCGTGGATGATGCTGTCATTTATCGGTTAGTAAAGTCACCAGAAGTTCAAAATCAGCATGGTGCAAAAATTGGCAAATTCACTCTTAATTATGAGAAGTGTGATGTCAGCCATATGATCACTAAAAGAAATTCGTTAAATTTCATGTACACGATAAATAAGTCAAATCTACAGGCCGTAAGTAGGAAAGTCGAACCAAAGGCTACGTTTCATTGGCAGAACACTTAGAAACAGCAACAACTCTACTAAAGAAACTGCCTACACTGAACTTATGAGTCCTATTTTGGAGAATTGTTGCGCTTTGTGGGATCCACACCAGGTGGGACTGCGGACGATTTAGTGATAGTTCAGAGAAGGGCAGATCGTTTTGTATTATGGCGATAAAGGGGGTAGAGTGTCACGAAAATGATGCACGAGTTGTGGTGGAAATCATTAAAAGGAAGTCGTTATTCGTTGCGACGAGATCTATTTGTGAAATTTCTTTCACCAACTTTCTCTTCCGAATGCGAACATATTATGTTACCACCCACATAAATAGGGAAACATGATCATCATATTAAAATAAGAGAAATTAGATCGAAAACGGAAAGATTTAGGTGTTCGTTTTTCCCGCGAGCTATTAGAGAATGGAACTGTAGAGAAATATCATAAAAGCGGTTCAATGAGCCCTCTGCCATGCACTTGAATGTGACTTGCAGAGTATTTATGTTGCTGTAGGTTCCAGTTCTCTCACTATGTTACAATACCGTGAGAAAATACATCATAGGTCCTTGAATATGTTCATCTGTTTTAACCTTGTTCCTCGAATTTGACACTCGTGTGTTTAAATCTTTCTCCCACAGACATTACGTTCGTTTTGGAGATGTTGATCTCCATACCATAACGCTTACATCTCTGATATATCTCTAAAATATAAAAAAGTTATTTGAATAAATTTAACAAAAGCTGAAAAATTGAAGGCTTGAAATGGCCATTTAATAAAGGCCATCTACGGAGCAATACTGACATCAATGTTCATACTTCGAGTGCTATTACTATAGAGATACAAAAATTATAGCGATGCTAGGGCGGTTGTGCCGTACATAAAGGAGCAGTACCTCCACAATGACAAAAATACAAATGTATACATCAGTAGGTAAAATGAAACCAAATGAACACAGAAAGGAAGACATTTTATAAAGTAAACATTGGCAGAGGTACAACTAATTATTACTTTTATTTTTAATAATGTTGTATGGCGTAATAAAAAACAATCAATGTAAGTAGCGCTGTGTAGAATGAGCATGTGCAAGAGGGAACGTTCTTTTCACAGGCCAATAAAGTTATAAATAAAAAAGTAAAAAGTGAAAACAAATGTAAAGTTAAGATTTAAAGAAGGTTAAAAACGCGACATAGTTAAAAAAAAAGCGACAGTGATCAGTCCATAAATCTCTACAATCTATATACCACTGCTCACCAAACGTTTATGAAAAAAAAACAAAACAATTACGACATCTTATAAACTGTTCATTAATTAAAAGATTTGGAGTGTTTTGCTGGAAATAATAATCGCAAACTCCTCCAAAATGTCATCATCATCAATACTTTTAATTGATGTTGAAGTTCTCGCGGATGGTCTCCCATTGCACTCCCGTTGCTAGCGTATCCATATTCGCTATATCTGAGGGACTTCTTCTTCTTCTTCTTTCGTTTCGGCCATCTTTGGACCACGTTAATTCACATCAGCTTCCTTTCTTCCGTTCTTCCTCCTCTTCCAGTATTCTTTCATTCTCATACTTTGCATCTTTCTTCGCTCTTCTGTCCACGATGATTTCGTTCTCGGTCTAGTTCTGTCCTCAAATCCTGAAAATGCCTGATTTTTTTTATTTAAAAATCACCCTGTTGTGTATTTCTTGATTCCGTATTCCCATTTCTTCCAGATCCCTTTGTACTTCTTGGATCCATCGTATTTTGATTTTCTTGTACAACAAGAGGGACTATAGAATCAGAAAGGGGTGAATTATGCTGCCACAAAAGTCTTTCGTCACTTAGCAAGTAGCATCAAAAGTCTGACAATAGCTATTTAAAAAGAAATTAGGGAATTTCTGAATGGCAACTCCTTCTACAATGTAGATGAATTTTCAGGTAAAACTTAAAAAAAAAAAAAAAAAAAAAAAAAAAATAATTTAAAAAGTAAAAAAAAAAAAAAAAAAAAAAAAAATCCTTAAAATATTGACTGACACGTTCCACATTATTACGAAATGTCGTATATATGATCTATGGAACAAGTATTAATCTAAACTAATTTAAGATTCTAAAGTCCTTCAGATATCGCGAACAACACTCGACGTATGTACATTGATACACCATGTACATTACTGTCACTATTGCATTATGTGGCCTTTATTAAATGGCCATTTCAAGCTTTTCAAGTTCATCGAGTTTCATTCATGGTATGTACTAGTTTTGTCAATTACTGTCATCTTTTGATTTTACGTTTCTGTTAATTTCTTTGTACTGCAATTTGTGTTCAATGTGTTTGTATTATTTTTATTAGGTGCTCTGAAGAAGGGATTTGCCTGAAACGTGTAAGCATAAGTGCAATAAAGAACCTACCAGCATCTGGATGTATTTTGACAGCGGTCTACCATCTTTTTTAAAATTCATTCTACTTCGATAATCATGGCTGCATACCTCCACCAAGATTTCAATTCTGACTTAAAGTCTGAAATATTAGATTGCAACTTTTCAATCGAATCTGCCATCACCAGTAATTCGACCGCATATGCGAGGCTGCTTGTTTTCTCCAATTTCAATCTCACACTTGCCAGTCTGTCGTTTACAACACACGATCCGTAAATAAAAGAATAGTGAAAGCATATACAGCATTTTCTGTTGAAAAGACTTGCTGGAAACTAAACAAACATTTTGTTAGTATCTTATTGGTACAAATATTGGAATATTGAAAACATTACTTTCTCAAGAACTTTGCATAAAGCTGTCAGAAATGAGATTGAGTGGTAGGACGTATCTATTTTTGTGCAATAATTTAACAACAACATATTTTAGTCTATCAGGCAAAATATCCTGCTTCACGGAGTTATTACATATATAGTTGATAAACCTACTTATCTGTTGGGAACAAGCTTTTAGTACTCTACTAGAAATAGCATCAGTTCCGTAGAGTTTTTACTTGTAATGAGTTTATTATATTCTTAATTTCAAATGGAGAGGTAGGTGGAATTTCAATTGTATCAGATTTAGATTAGATTAGATTAGATTAATACTTGTTCCATAGATCATATATACGACATTTCGTAATGATGTGGAACGTGTCAGTTCAGTAAATGTTGTCTATACTTGACAATCAATATTTTAAGGATTTTTTTGTTTTTATTTTTTTATTTTTTTAAGTTTTATCTAAAAATTCATCTACATTGTAGAAGGAGTTGCATTTCAGAAATTCCTTTAATTTCTTTTTAAATACTAGTTGGCTATCTGTCAGACTTTTGATGCTACTTGGTAAGTGACCAAATACTTTTGTGGTAGCATAATTCACCCTTTTCTGAGCCAAAGTTAGATTTAACCTTGAATAGTGAATATCATCCTTTCTCCTAGTGTTGTAGCTATGCACACTGCTATTACTTTTGAATTGGGCCAGGTTGTTATTAATAAATTTCATGAGTGAATATATATATTGTGAAGCTACAGTGAGGATCCCTAGATCCCTAAATAAATGTCTGCAGGATGCTCTTGGGTGGGCTCCAGCAATTATTCTGATTACACGCTTTTGTGCAATGAATACTTTATACTCAATGTTGAATTGCCCCAGAATATGATCCCATATGAAAGCAGTGAATGAAAACAGGCGTAGTAAGCTAATTTACTGAGATGTATATCTACATCTACATACATACTCCGCAATTCACCGTAAGGTGCGTGACGGAGGGTACACTGTACCACTACTAGGCATTTTCTTTCCTATTCCATTCTCAAATTGAACGAGGAAAAAAAGAATGCCTATATGCCTCCGTACGAGCCCTAATTTCTCTTGTCTTTGTGATCTTTACGCGAAATGTAAGTAGGTGCCAGCAAGATCGTACTACACTCAGCTTAAAATTCAGGCCCTCTAAATTTACTCAACAGAAATTCACGAAAAGAACGTTGTCTTTCTTCCAGCGATCCCCAATTGAGTTGCTGGAGCATTTCCGTGACACTCGCGCATTGGTCGAACCTACCGGTAACAAATCTAGCTGCTCGCCTCTGAACCGCCTCTATGTCTTCCTTTAAACTGATCTGCTGCGGGTCCCAAACACTTGAGCAATACTCAAGACGTGGTCGTACAAGCGTTTTACAGGTGAAGTACATCTTCCCAAAATTCTCCCAATAAACCGAAGTCGGCTGTCCGCCCTACTCACAACTGTCCTTACATGCTCGTTCCATTTCAAATCGCTCTGCAATGTTACGCCTAGATATTTGAACGACGCGACAGCATCAAGAAGCTCACTACTAATGCTGTATTCGAACATTACGGGATTGTTTTTTCTACTCATGCGCATCACCTTATATTTTTCCACATTGAGAGCTAGCTGCCAATCTTCGCACCAACTAGAAATTTTGTCTAAGTCATCCTGTATGCTATTACAGTCAGTTACAGACGACACCCTCCCATACACCACAGCATCATCAGCAAAAAGCCGCATATTACAACTTACTCTGTCCATTAGATCATTTATATAGATAGAAAATAATAGCGGTCCTATCACACTCTCCTGGGGCACGCCTGACGATACACTAGTCTCTGATGAACACTCGCCGTCGAGAACAACGTACTGCGTTCTATTACTCAGGAAGTCTTCCAGCCAGTCACAAATCTCGTATCTTCGTTAGCAGTCTGCAGTGTGGCACTGCGTCGAACGCCTTTTTGAAGTCGAGAAAAACACAATCCGTCTGTTGCCCTTCGTCCATGGCTCGCAAGATGTCATGTGAGAAAAGGGCAAGCTGAGTTTTACATGAACGATGTTTCCTAAACCCGTGCTGATTCATGGAAAGAAGCTTTTCCGTTTCAAGGAAATTTAGTATATTCGAACTGTGAATATGCTCCAAAATTCTACATGAAACTGATGACAACGATATTGGCCTGTAATTGTGTGGGTCAGTTCTCTTTCCTTTCTTATAAACAGGAGTCACCTGCGCTTTTTTCCAATCACTAGGAACTTTGCGCTGAATTAAAGATTCGCGATAAATGCAAGCTAAGTAGGGGGCCAACGCCACAGAATAGTCTTTGTAAAACCGAACTGGTATTCCATCCGGACCAGCAGACTTTTTCGTATTTAGCTCTCTCAGCTGCTTCTCTACACCGGAAATACCTATTGCTATGTCCCCCATTTCGGAATTTGTACGTTGATCAAATGATGGTACATTTGTGCGGTCCTCCTGCGTGAAAGATTTCTTAAATGTTAAATTTAGAACTTCAGCTTTCCGTTTGCTTTCTTCTATTACTGCCCCGGAATGATCAACGAGTGACTGGACAGTGGGGTTTGACCCGCTTATCGATTTTACATAGGACCAGAATTTTTCGGGTTCTCGGAAAGATCTTTTGGTAAGGTATGGCTGTGATAATTATTGTATGCTTCACGCATCGATCTTTTTATAGAAGCACGAATCTCTACTAGCTTTTGCCTGTCATCATTTGCGTGTTCTTTTTTGAATCAAGAGTGCAACAGCCTTTGCTTTCTCAGCAACTTTCTGACATTATTATTATACCAAAGTGGATCTTTTCCATCCTTAATCGTCTTTACTGGCACATATTTCTCTAACCCTTTATTAACAATGCACTTAAATGTAGTCTACAATTCCTCTACATCCATAGTCCCGGAATTAAACGATGCCCATTCATTTTCTAAGTGCGATCGTAACATTTGCTTATCGGCTCTTCCCAACAAAAACACGCTCCTAGCCTTCTTGATTGGTTTATGAACTTTGGTCACCATCGATGCTATGACGATACCATGATCACTAATTCCTGTCTCTACGTAGACATCGTTAATAAGGTCAGGTCTATTTGTGGCTATAAGGTCCAGAATATTTCCATTCACCAAATTTTGCAATGACTCTGATAGCATAAGTAGCTAAACTCAAACGTTTCAGGAGATCTACAATATGTTTCTTCCAATTCAGTCCCTGCAAACACCTAAAAATTTTGAATATTCTACCTTAGCTACAGATTTATGTTCAAAGTCTAAATTTATTAATGTCTTATTAGATCTCTCCGTGACTGCGCCACCGCCCTCTCTAGATGTGTCTTTCTTTCCCACAATCTCCACGTAATCTGTGGATCTCCACGTCCATTCTCAACGGATGTTCAACGACTTTCTCCCACTGATCTTGAACTCCTCCCAGAAATACATCCTCTTTCTGCTCATAATCTTCACTCCTCCTCTCTCCCTCCCTCCCTCGATGAAGGTTCTGCCCTACAACCCTTGTCCCAGTTCCCATTTCCTCTCCTCTGCCCCCAACTAAGTCCCTCCTACAACCAACACTTCTTGTGCTCCTACACCCGCTTCCCCAACCACAGACTTGCCTTCTGACTCTGCCATACTGTTACCAGAAGCCCCATCACATAACTTTCGCCACTTTCTTTTTGTATGTTCTCATTCAATCTCACCTGTCTCATAATCACAGTCTCACATACTCATTACTATTTTGTGTTTTTGAAATATTTTTGTCACTGGTTAAAAAATTTGTTGGATGAATAGTGGTGTCAGTCCCGCCACTGCCAGCATGCGTCCCCCAAAAGGGGGAGGAATGTAAATTAGTTTTTAAATAAAAAGAAGAAGGATGACCTCGTATGGCAACCGACGAAGCTCCTCGCAATCGGCCTGATGAATTCTTTAGAAAAACTCGCCGGAAAACACTGAAATTGCTCTTGGGTAAATCTAGCATATCCCGAGAGCGTGTAGCTACAGATCATCACTGGAAGACTGCAGGGTAGAATTGTGTGTGCACGATGGATGTCTTGACTGGTGACTTCTCAGACAAATCATGCCACAGTTTATTGTGCGTTTTGAACTTGGGGGGATGGTGAGTTCAGTAAGAACGTTATGACTTGTGATGGAAGGTGGGTTCAAATTTTGACCCGGAAAACAAGAGAACACCAATGGAGTTCCACCACGAAGGATCGAGATACACAGCATCCATTATTCTATAGACTTCAATTTGTGGCTCATTTCTGTGGTTTTAAAACAGTATGATTTTATGTTAAAACACGTCAGCGGCAGAGAGTTGCAACGTACGTCAGCGAAGCTAAAATATCCACCGAGTAATAGAGCTGATGTGTAATACCTAAAAATATATTGAGAATAAACAAAATTACATTTCAGCAACATTCGTAGTGTAGGGAATAACTTCCGTAAATGAGTTTTCAGTCAAACATTTTTTTTTTATTTTTATTTCCAGAGCTGACGACCCGGTTAGTTATAAGTTTAAAAATGATTCGAAAAATCTGATAGAAGAAAAGAATCACTAGATGTTCATGGAATTTCTTTATATTTATAACGCGTTCCAGCAATTTGCTTATCATCTGATGACATGCAACACAACGTAATTACAATGCCGTGAAAAATACGACGTATGTTCACATAATAAAATTAATTAATATGACATGTAGAAAGCTAATAGACGAATATTATACTATTAAAAAAGTCCCAATGTTATGCTACGTCAATTGTTGCCATGACTATTTATTATGTAGTTCTTAACATAATAATTTTTTTTTAATTTAGCGAATGTTCACTCTCAGAGTGCCATTTAACAATAATTCTTTGAAAATCGTCATTATAGCCTATCCTGTTTATTTCTCTCTACTAGGATCAATTATAACACCAAATATGTATGAAAAAAATGACGAAATCTGGCTCCTCATTTTTATATACAAGAGCTGGATAAAAAATAATGGGAACTGTTGATGACTGTTCTGGGTAGTATGGCCGAGGTCCATGAAACGTTTCTGTTCCTAATGTTTCGTTCAGAGCTGCGACCGAGTTGGCAAGACTCAGCACCTCTGAGGCTGTCCAGCGCAGCTCTGGAATAAGGCTCCTATAAACCCGAGCTGAACTATCCGCCATTTTTTCCCCAAGCTGTTGGAGTTACCACGTTCCGGACGAGTTCACGGCGTTACCTCGCGTTTCATTCAACTCGCTCACACTCGCAAACTACTCACTGTATCAACGTGAAACTTTCATCAATGTGTTCGTTAAGAACTACACTACATTTTCATTTTAGTTTTATTTATGGCAATAATTTATAAACAGCATATACTGATAGTTTACGACCATGCACTTTCTGATGACGTTACGGTATTTTTAACTTGCGAGGAAGTTCTGTTGAAGTTAGGTGAACACATTAAGCGAATGAAATGCTCAAAATACATTAAATTTTCATCCTCTCCAAACAAAAACTCTGTGAGAAACGTATAACTTGAGATAATGTCAGTTAAATATGACGCACTGGGATCCGCCTGCCCGTCTAGTAGTAACACGTCTTCCGTATTAGAGCTCCTAATAATTAGGCACATGTTGTTACTGTATAACATCCATACTTGAACGTACTGGTACTGACTTCTTTTAACCCATTAAATTTAATAGTTGGACACTAAAAAGTGCTGTGTCTCTATGTAATATGCAATTTCAATTTTTCAGTTATATGAAAAGGATATTCTAAACATCTCAATACAGAGTGTTTTATTATGTGAGGAAATGAGAGCAAGTCAGTTCGTTAGCTAGTGAAGAGATCCTTACTATCTGCCATTTCAAAGTATTCTCACATAAAATCCTTATTAGATCTAGTAACTTCCGTTTTGTTACTGCTAGGCTTTAGACTGAAGGAAATGTAACTCCTATTAGGTTGTGGAAACTGAGTAGTAGCTCTGAAACACAATTGACAAGAAGCAAAGAAATTAACATTTGTGAGTGACGAAGGAATATCTGCATATCGAATAACAAATCACTAACTTTACTGTTTTTCATTCTACAAATATGTATTTCCTTGAATAACGCGACATTTAATGAAGTTTTGCGTAGTAACCATCTGGCAAAATACTTACTTCTTTACATGTTATCATTTGTCAAAATATCATTTTGATACCTCTAACGGTGTATGAGATCCGCAATGATACATTCTGGCCTTATCGTCATCGCAAATGAGTGCGCTAAATAAAATAAAGTTTAGCGGCATGAGTGAAAGTTAAAGATCTTCTCCTAAGGGCCGGTTTGTCAATGTCTTGTTAAGTTCCGGTTAAGATTTTAACTAGTCGTTAGCAGAGAACAGCGTTTGTCAATCTTTCGTTATGAGTTAACCAGACGTTAAAAGACCTCAAACTGGCCGTTAAGTTAACGAGCAGAATTCTGCTCGTTACACGGCTAACTATTAGTTACGTGAGAATCTGTATGAAAATGGAAAGATTCCAAAGCGCTAAAATACCGCAATATATTCACGTGATAAGCCCGATTTATCGAACAAAATAACAGAAGCACTACATGTATGAAAAACTAGTGTGGAAAGCAACTTCATTGAAAAATTTTATCGTCATATTTCTCGCCCCATCCATGCCAGTAGCTAACAGAAGAGTTTGATATATTTCAGATACGCAACATAAGCTTAAAATTATTGTTGCGATATCAAAATACAAACTTATGGGTAACGACTAGTTCATTGAGAATCGGTATGATGAAAATGGTTGGAATAAGAGATTTGGTTGACAATGAAGACAATGTCAATATTTTAGACGATCTAGAGGTAATTACTCCTATAATGCGACCTAGACGTATTTATGTGCGCTCAAATCATTTTGAATGCTGAGATGATGCAGAATTTGTTACGCTATTTCGCCTTGGAAACGCTACATGAAAAACTCCACGACTATCTCGAGTCCAACAGATAGTTACGCATTTTGTAAGTTATTTGTCATAATAGAAAACAGAATACATTATTTATGCCTGCAAGCTTATTAATTCAGTATTTGGTTAAATTGTACCACACTTCTCGCCGGGCTGCAGTGGTTATGTTGGCACCAATAGTAATGACAGCAACTCAGACGACCAATAAATGTTTTTTCGTGACAACTTCAATTAAAACGAATTTTTTTCTGAACGGTCAAGGGTACATACAAGAACCTGTCAACCATAGAGCAGGTACAGTATTAATTTTGCTGCGAGTGAAAAGTGCAGCAATAACATTTAGTCTGTAGCTCGTGAAAAATATTAACACAATTCTACACTTCATTGTTTATCTGTTGCCAACATAAGCACTGGAGCTCGGCAAGCAGAGTCGTAAAATTTTACCCTAAGATACTACACACTTGGCATGTTAGCGTACTAAGCCCTAAGCATTTTTACTGTCGTACATTTTCCGTGGAAAGCACACGCGATCATGTCGCTTTTTTCTTCTCCTTCCATGTCGTAGCGTCCGTTTTTTTTACACTCCAATGCACCCTAATATTTCTCTATTGAGAACACAACAGACTCGCACTAACTTCTTATAAAATTCGAGCTTCATTCACGTTTGTTTTCCATAACGCCAATTAATAACTATCTGCTAACCTCTTCCCTGTTAGTTAAATAAGGGAAACAGCTGTTTATTCAGACGGCACTTTCATTTGTTTCTATTGCCAACCTAGTCGAAATATATCGTACCTTCTCGTTTTCTCCACGTTAGCAAACAAGAGGTGTATCTGGCAATGCCAAACGCAATGCACTTAACGAGTACATTTAACTGGACGTTAAAGGCATCTTCTCGTTTACTAACGAGAAGATTAACGAGAGAAGGACGAACCGGCCATAAGTCGAAAATAAAATTCAATCCATTAGGAAAGATCCATCCGCAGCAACATATGGTGCAACAAGCACCAAACGGAATACCATAGCAGCCTCTGTTTTTTACTGCAAACTTTTCCTAATGTAGCGCAGTCTCTTATTGCGAAGCCAATATCTTATTAACTATGACTATTAACGAAATGATGAGCATTTCGTCACAATTCTGACATATAAAGATTTAAGTAGCGGAAAAATTAAATATTTCTACTAATTAGTTTTTGCGAAATCGTTTTTGAAAGATGGCAGGGCATGCGCCTCTATGCTGTTAGTGTAGCGCGATTCCAACCACCATGTTGGGGAAAACATGGCGTACGATTCAGCCCGGGTATTCAGGAGCTCTGCTCTGGAATCTGACGTCATGCCAAATGTCCGAAAGACGTGGTATACCACCGTCGCGCCTAATTCTGTTGATATCCTTTACTGACCCTGCTATGTCTTGGATAAAGCTGAGCCGTGTCGGCTCGTTTTCATTTCGTACCAGCGCCAGTGGTGGCTTGTAACTCTTTTCGTTCCATCACGAGTGTGGCGCCCCGGATGATCGACGTACTATCTGTGACTTGCTTCGGCGGCCAGCTCGCCGGCCGAGGATGGTTGTTGTTGGCTTGGCGGTGACGCAGGAGAGACTCGCTATGAGGAACGCCACCAAGCCCGGTACCATGGTTCTAGCGGAGTTTTGGGACTGGCACTTCTGGCGACTTGGACAGCAAGTTAAGTTCTCGTTTAATATCTGTTGGAGGTGTGGCATTGATAGTGTCTTCCCTCGGATTTTACTTGCCTTTAACCCTTTCCGGCCCAATGGTTTCAGTCAAGCAAATTTTTACTTTGCCTGCTTTTCCGGCTCAATGGTTTCGTCTTGAAACCATCGCCCCTCATTGATTGCTGATAACATCTAGCGTCAGTTCCAGCTTCTTGTTGTAGTAGAGAACTGATTGTTGTCGGCTAAAAGACTAAATTTGTGTAGCATTGCGCCAAGCACAAGTGCTTTAGACCCAGACTTCGTAACGAAATCAGTTTGGGACATCTATACAGCACATAATTGCAGTTTCAGGTAATGCATTATTCTTATACTCCATTTTATAATATTTGGAAAATGTCTATATTGATAATTATAATATAAAGTTCATTTCTTAATAAAAATGTACGTGGTTACAGAATGAAACCACTTGGACGTAACGACCTCCAAACGATAAGTCTACAGGTTGCTTTTTCTTTTATTCTTTGTAGCGTGTCAGTATGGATAACAGAGCACCATCAAGAGTAAAGCAGAAATTCAGAACATCTGACCTAAACACAAATATGCAAATGGATGTACGTACTTGCTCAAAATCCAAGTGATACTGAGTCGGCTGCTTCGGATATTGGAAGCGAATCTGACGAAATTGATGAAGAAATTGGACTTCTCTCACCTGAATAGACCGTAGTTCAATTTGAAGAGAATGTGAATGAAGCTGTGCGCTGAAATTGAGCAAGTGTGTTGTATTTAGCGAGTACTCTGAAACTAGGGTTGGTTACCATCCATACCGGCTGACTTAAATTAATATGTTATTCTCTCAGCTGCCTCGCTTGTGCCATTTAGTGTTTTTCTTTTGAAATTACCTTTTGTCATGTTTACCTTACACGGTTCCTTGCGTAGTCAGTTATCCTAGGACCGTTTCTTTTAGAATGAACTGTTCAGATGTTTTTTTTCTTTTTAAAATAAGGCATTTTTACGATACAGTGGTGGCTTACGACTAATATCATTTGGTAACTGTAATTACTAAAGGGGGAAAGCCTTCTTAACTTGGTTGTATTTTAATGAGTACTTGTAGGGTGTTTTTTTTTCTGTAACTGTTGTATCGATTGGTGCGTCACGTTCTTATTACTGAACAGTGACCTAAGATGTCACTTAACTGAGCCTTATAATATTTCTTGTTTTCTTAACGTGTTTTGAAACTTGACCACTGTTGTGGCCTTTTGGTTATTTATGGTTGTAAGTAACCTCCGCGAGATCTTGAATTGTGTATTTGATATTGCCTCATTTATTTATTTAATTATCATACATGTGTTGTTTATACAAGCAAATTTTCCTGTGGTTATGTAGTTTTCACAGGAGGGGACAAGTTGTTTTAATTGTTAACAATTGCTTCCGATACGAATAAAACATTCCAGCTGTATGAAATTTTTCTTAAATGAGAGCAAGAGTTCTTAAAAAAATTTCTTTAAGTGATCTTGCCGTTCACATTTTAAATTTGCTGAATACAGCTTCCTTTAAAAAAGTTGTTTGATATATTTATTTATTCAAACATATTTCATTTAGCTCGTCTTTCATTATTGTAAACTCTTAATAAATCTTAACTGGAGAAGCTGTTGTTTCTTAAGGTTTACCCTGCCCTATTCGTAACTATATTTGATAATGCTTATCATTTGTTTCAATAAATAGTGATTTCAAGCAGCAATTGATTCATTTACTTGTGACTTTATGCTTGGGGTGGGTCTCAAAAGCCATCTCTGACATTGTATCGGATCCATCGCAGCGGTTCTTTCACTTTGGCAAACAGATCGTAATCACATGGACTTATGTCGTGTGAGTACGCTGGATGTCCCACAATCTCCCATTGACAGCGGCGCAAGATGTCGTGGACAGCAGGAGCTGCTTCTTATAATGGTCTCTGATGAAAAATGAAATAACTACTGCGAGTGATCCGGTGCATCACAGCAGATGAAATTATCCATGTCATAGATGGTCAATATGGGACACCCACAGAAACAGACGCGCAGATGGTATACGATGCCTTTCTGGACCTTGTTAAAAGGTTATAAATAACAGGGGAGTTATACTGAAGATGTGTAACAATAAGCATCTTTGTCAATAAAGTTATTTTAGAGGAAACTAATAGCTATCATTACTTTTTATCCAGTCGTTGTATAAAAATAGGGCTGTGGACAAAACTGAACCCTGCAGGACTCGCGTTTATAATTTCAACCCAGTAACTAATATTTTCCAACATTCTAACATCGTCTGAATTACTCAGCACAACGTTTGGTATTCCATATGTTAAATATATGGAAACTAGCTGTGCATATAACTATCACTTCCACTAAAGTTAAGTTTTCTATGAGTGTATGTTGATCTACACAATCAAGAATCTTGAAAAGACCACTAAAAAAAAGGGTCGATATATTACTATATATATACATCTGTAGACACACTCAGCAAGTCACCACATGATGTGTGGCGGAGGGTACTTCGTGTACCACTATCACTTACTGGTTTCCCACTTCAATCGGCTATGGTATGCTGCAGGTAAACTTCCCTGTGGGTTCTAATAGCTCTAATTTTATGCTCATGGTCCCTAGTTGACATATAAATAGGAGGAGGCAGTATACTGGTTGACGTACACTTTCGGAAATTTGGCAGAAGTTCATATCGTGATGCAGAACGCCTCTCTTGCAGCGTTCATCTTCGTAACACTTTCGCACTTACGAAGCGGCTGCTGTCCTTAGGATCTTCTCTAAATCCTCTATCAAATGATTCTGGTAAGGATTCCACAGTGACGAGTAATAGTCATTGGTTGAACGAATGCTTTGTAAGTTACTTCCTTAGTTGATGAACTACATTTCCTGAGGATTCTTCCAATGAATCTCAGTCTGGCATCTGTCTGACTCACAATTAATTCTATTACATGAGACTTTTAATACGAGGCGCGTCCAGAAAGTAAGTTCCGTTTGGTTATATAAAACGAACGGTACAGATACAGAAAAAAATATTGATTGTACAAAAATCTACAACTGTTAAACTACTTTTCTACATAGCTTCCGAAATTTTGTAGGCAATTGTCATAGCATGGCACAAGGTTTTGTGTGCCTTTTTCATAGAATGTTGCCGCCTTTGTATTCAACCATGTGGAAACATGTTATTTCAACTGTTAATCATCGTCGAAGTGTTGTCCACCAAGGACAGATTTTAGGTGTAAGAAGATGATTACTGTCAAAAGATTTTTTTTTCACGATAATGCCTGACCTCACACACCGAATGTGACCAAACAATTCTTACGGAAATTTAAATGGGACCTGTTTGATCATCCTCCATACAGCTCGGACCTCTCTGCTAGCGACTTTCATCTCTTCTTACACCTAAAATCTGTCCTTGGTGGTCAACACTTCAACGATGATAAAGAGCTGTTACCACATGGTTGAATACATAGGCGGCAACCTTCTGTGAAGGATACATGCAAAAACTTGTGGCACGCTATGACAAGTGCCTACAAAATTTCGGCAGTTATGTGGAAAAGTAGTTTAAGAGTTGTAGAATTTTGCGCAATAAAAATTTCTTCTGTATCTGTGTACAATTTCATTTTATTACCAAACGGAACTTACTTTCTGGACGCGCCTCGTATATGTTGTGTGATTTTAACCGAAATATGTAAGAAATGAAGTTTGAAATTTTTCCTAAAATAAGATGAAAATTTTCATTATACAGGGAAGCTTTAACGTGCCTTTTGGAGGCACGTGCTGCCAAACAGGATTCGACGTGCTTCTAACATTTCAGATCGCTTTCACTGACCATCACATGTGTTAAAAGCATTTTGTACCGTCTGTATAGACAAGATATACATGCAAGGAAATCCGTAAAAATTGTTGATAAAGTCGACGTACGTTCGCAGCGACCGTGTATCCATTTGGCACTGAAAAGAAGTGTAATTTGTTTTAATAATACTGCGCACTGTTTTCGCATCGCTCTCGCCTTTTGAACGTGCTCATGACATTATATTGAATGAAACTGACCACTTTGTTGGTATATCGATGGAGATTATCGGTCGTCTCTGAAAGGAATGACGTTTTATACATTGAAAAAAATAAAAAATGGCGTAATTTGTCTCAAAAAGATGGAGGACGGGGACTGGAGTCAGCTTTAGACCTCGTCTCAAACCCTACAATAAGTGATGGCGTTATAATTGCCTGTTCATCTCAACTAGTTTCCGAGGAAACACTGCTAACATCGTTACTAAAAGGCTACCTGGGACACAGTCACCGTCTGTTGTATGCCGACTGTCTAGCGGCTTCCAGATCAAAGAAAAATTTTATTTTCAGTAATTCATATAATTATTGACAGGTAATTTAAAGTTTTAAGTTCTGAATTATAGTGGGCGAGCCAATTACGGCCCAGAAAAACAGTGGCAGAACATCTGTTTCTCGTAACTTAATTCATTTAGTTAAGGAAAAATTGGAACGCGTAGGAAGGTATGAAGGTGCCTGGAAAGGGAGTAAATTATTGCACAACTGTTTGCAACATGGCTGGTACGGAACATATCATAATTATCGTGGAATATGTGGAGAGCGAAAAATCTATTTCGATACGTCACTGTAAAAAACGTTCTGAGACTTTTTGATTTCCGAGTATATATAGAGATTTATGGCTCTCGCTATACGAGAGAAGTCAATGTTCGACTATCATGGTTGTAGATGACAGTCCAGTACACATAATCGAAAGCCAAGGAGAAAAGAGCGTTTAAGAATCTGGATAATATCACAATCGGAATACACATTAGACGTAGTGAGTTTAGTGATTGTTTTATTGTGGGGTTATATTTTTGCATTCGTAAATCAAAGACTTGAAATAAAAAAGGCTGTAAATACTAAAATATGGAATAGGAGAAAAAAATGCAACTACATGCGGAAACAATGAGGAGTAACGTTCTGAAGACAGAGCGTTTCATGTGTTAACTGCAGCGGCTGACACTGCCTGTTACCTGTTGTGAGCATTTGTTACTAAATTTACATTCCTTGTTGTATGCACTTTTTACACTTATCAGTTTGCGCTTTTCACGCGTACCAGGGCTTGGTATATAAATCCAACTTTATAGAAAACTTCAATATTTTTTGTTTTGGCTTGAAGAACGTTTTTATTAATTCAAGTGTTCAATTTATGTAGTAGTTGCTTCCTTTATTACAACAAATGAAAATCGGCTCTGCGTAAAAGCTAAATTATAGACTTGTAATTAAATGTCTGTGTAAGCTATATGGCAGTATCCCAGAATCTTTTGCAAACGTGAAAGAAAAAAATTATAGCTGTTGCAGGACACGAACCAGAGTCCGTCACCATTCACTTACACAACATTACAACTCTAATAGCACAGCTATTACGAACATTCGAAAGCAATTTTCATGCAGAAGTATCAGAACCTTCTTTAGACTGTAACGTATTTCTCTTTATATGTATAAGTAAATAACTTGTAATCCAAATCCGTGCTGCAAACATACAAACTGTCGCATTTATAACATGTATAGGATGTCAAGATTAACACGATAAGGTAAGTATCACTGCTGAAAAGTGTGTGTTTGTCTTGAAACTGACGGTACTCAAACGTGCCTACTTCGTTAATTCATTACTCGTAAATGTTAACACCTAGATATTTTCAACATATTTCACATAGAATTGCAAATTACTACGAAACTTTTTCTCGCTAACAAACCCTGCAAAATGATGAAGGGGAAAAAGGTATAAAGCTTACTAAATTTTCGCTTTTGATGTGGTCAGACTTCAGTTTCTACCATGAGGTTTTAATTCGTTACTTTTTAACTACCAATTTTATAAGCAAATCACTTTGCAGACAGTGTACACAAATATCATTAAATGCACCTGCAAAATTATAATCGCATACGTGACATATTTCATGAGATTTTACGTGATACACACCTAAGCGCGCTTTAAAACTTCAACATCAGGCGTGAAGTTTTAATTCGTTACTTCTTTATATTTTGAAGACATGGGTTATGTATCTCAATGATAATACTACACATAGTTCAGAACCCTTAATGATATACACCTAGTATCAACTCATTGGTTACCAACGTACAGTCACGGCAGCTCTGGAGAAGTCAGAAGCAGCCACATGGGTTGTATAAATGTTCCCGAAGATGACGTAAGAACGAAACCGGCAGAATAACCTTCTGCAATCTATACTGTTTTTCAACATAAATAGGACTCTGGCACCTAAAAATAAGGCTATTATTTACAACGGTGTAGAAACATGCACGTCTTGAATGAACCAAAACAGAAACAGGACAGTAGCTCACTGGAGGCATAAAAATTATTGCAACCACATACAGATTTGCCTTTTTAAATCAGGATTCCACGCAGTACTAAACTGATATCCTGCTTAACGGGTGATCAAGTTCTCTGTCATCTTGATTTTAATCGATTCATTGATGACACTAGCCAGAATCGGGGGGTCTGAGCCAGGATCCTAGCTTTGTCATAATCCATGGTGTGCTCAAGGTCAAGGCAATGTTCTGCTATTGCAGATTTAGTTACCTGTCGTAGCCTGGTATGCCTCTGGTGTTCTTTGCATCTTATTTCAACTGTTCTGGTAGTTTGACCGATGCAAGCCATCCCACATTCACATGGTATATGGTAGACACCAGGTTTCCTTAACCCCAGATCATCCTTGACAGTTCCAAGGAGAGTCCTGATCTTGTTAGGTGGGCAGAACACACTCTCTATATTGTGTTTCTTCAGGATTCTGCTGATCTTGGCAGATATAGTCCCCGCATATGGTAGAAAGGCTACTTTCCTGGTCTCTTCTTCCTGCTCCTCTTCTGTTGCCTCAGGTCGTCTGGTGGGATGGAGCGCTTTGCGGATGTCCCTGGTGGAGTATCCATTGTCTGTGAACACTTTGTAGATGTTCTAATTCCGCTGTCAGGCTGTCTGGGTCAGAGAGTGTTTTGGCTCGGTGCACGAGTGTTCTCAGCACTCCATGCTTCTGTGCTGGGTGATGGCAGCTGTCAGCCTGTAGATATAAGTCAGTGTGTGTTGGTTCCTGTACACACTGTGGCCTAAGGTGCCGTCTGCCCTCCTCTTTACCAGGGCATCGAGGAATGGGAGCTGACCATCACTCTCTAGTTCCATGGTGAACTTGATGTTGGGGTGTCTTGTGTTCAGATGGTCCAGGAACTCATCCAGTCTTCTCTTGCCATGTGGCCAGATGACGAATGTATCATCAACGTATCTGAAGAATCACGTTGGCTGGTAGGCAGCAGTTGTAAGTGCCTCATCCTCGAATTTCTCCATAAACAGATTCGCCACTACCGGAGATAAGGGGCTGCCCATGGTGACTCCCTCAGTCTGCTCATAGAATTGCCCTCCACAAAGGAAGTACGTCGATGTCAGAATATGCTTGAAGAGATCCAGCAAGGCTCCATCAAATTTCTCACTAATAATATCGAGTGTGTCCTGAAGTGGTACCCTGGTGAACAGGGACACCACATCAAAACTGACCATGATGTCTGTGTCAGACATCTGTAGGTTGTTGAGACGTTCCACAAAGTCCGAGGAGTTGCGAATGTGGTGGACACACTTTCCCACATATAGTGCCAACATCTTCTTAAGGTACGAGGCTGTAGGGTAGGTGGCTGCGCCGATATTACTGACAATCGGACGAAGTGGTACACCCTGTTTATGGATCTTGGGTAATCCATACAGTCTGGGTGGTACCGGTGCCTTAGCTTTTAGTTGTTTGACAACCTTCTCAGGCCATCCTGTTTCCTTAAGAAGAGACCGGGTTTTCCTGCCCACTCTATCAGTGGGGTCATTCTCTAATAGATTATAAGCAGGGTCCTCCAAAAGTTGACAGATCTTCTGGTCATAGTCAGTCTTCAGCAGTATGACAGTAGAGTTCCCCTTGTCTGCTGGTAACACCACCAAGTCTTCATCTTCCCGCAAACTCTTGAGCGCCATCCTCTCGTCTCTTGAGATGTTTGTTTTGGGCGGCCTGGCTCTGGTTAGCGCCCTGCATGTCTCTCTCCGAATCTCTTCTGCAACACTTGATGGTAGAGTGTTGACCACTTGCTCCACAGAGCTGATGAAGGTGGAAACTGGTAGCTCTCTAATGTTCAATGTCTGTAAATCTATCGGACCAAACTGCGTGGTCATCAGTCCGTAGCTTACAAACTACTTAAACCTAGGTAAACTAACCTAAGGACAAACACACACACCCATGCCCCAGGGAGGACTCGAACCTCCACGGCGAGCAACCGCGCGCTCCGCAGCGAGGTGCTTTAGACCGCTCGGCTACTCCACCGCGGCGGTAGCTCTCTAGGAGTGACAGAAAAGTTCAGGCCCTTACTGAGTACTTTCAAGGTGACATCATCAAATATGCGACCGCTCAGATTTACCACTGTGCGGGTGTTTGTTGCACTCTATTATTCAGGCGCTCAAATTTCGCCATTTGTCGAGCTGTAGCGTTGTGTTTAATGCACGCCGCCAGCGCCCACGACGTACCATCTTTCCCGTCCCAGTCTTCAGGTGCCAAGTTGCTGGCTAAATCCAGATGTAGACGTAGTAGATCCCTGGAGGTGACGGACGAAGGCACCACCACCTAGAGATAAGGCCGCGGCGCTCTCGTGTGACGTCAGGCAGAGCAGGTTGCGCGCGTATAGCTGACTGGCTCGCTGCTTCGCATAGTGGGCTGTGCCCCCGCTGCCGCCGATCACCGTTGCCATCACACTGTAGTGGACGGATGGTACATCTGTTCTTCAGCACCGGCATCCATAAACTGTTTAGGTTCCTGTCCTCTTCCTAACGACTGAAATTATTTGCTGTTTAGCGATAACAACTGCCTCCTTGTAGAGCCTTTATAGTATCCGCTTGTGGCCGCTAGTACTTCCGTCTCGTCGAAGCGAATGTGGTGGTTACAGGATTGGAAAGCATGCTCCGCAACAGCTTATCGTTCCGTTTCTCCTCTTCTACAATTGCCCTTGTGCTCTTCCAAAATTTATGTGCGTCAGTTCTTTTAGTGGTTCCCACATACACATTTCTGCAATTGCACATGATCCTGTACACTCCAGCTTTTTCGAATGGTTTGCGAGCGTCATTGGCAGGCTTAAGGTGTTCCTGTAAGTTACGGGTTGGTTGTAATAATAAAACTATCAGTAGATTGAATGGCATTGTGATACAGCTGGAAGACACACTGTTCAGCTTCGATGTGGTATCGCTGTTTACCATGGTTCCGCTTAGTGATGTGTTGGGAAAACGGAAACGAATTTTTCCTGCCGACATTTCAGAACTATTTAGGTGCTGTTTCACGATCACATCCTTCAACTTCAAGTGAAATGAACAGTTTTATGAACAAACGGATGGCGTGGCTATGGGAAGCCCCCTAAGTCCTGTATTTGCGAGCTTCTTTATGGAGAAGTTCGAAGAACAGGCTTTAACTACTGCCAGCAAAAAGCCAAATTTATAATTCCCATACGTTGACGACACTTTTGTGCTTTCGAGACACGACAGTGAGGAACTAACCTAGTTCCACGAACATTAGAATAGCATAAATACGAAAATTCAGTTCACAATGGAGGAGGAGGCAGACGGCAAATTACATTTTATCGGAGTGCTTCTTTTCAGAAAAGAAAATTGTATTTTGGGTCACACATTATACCGCAAGCCCACGCACACGGATCGTTATTTGCACAGGGATCTGAACTACCATCCACAACAGAAGCGGCGTGTTATCAGTACGTTAGCGGATAGAGCTAGAAACATCTGTCAACCTGAGTTACTCGGCGCTGAGATCATCTCCACAATGCGTTAATGAAGAACGGGTAATCGTCAGCAGAAATAAAAAGAGCGTTGAAACAGACATGCAGAAAACATAATAATCTATGGACCTCTGCAAAACACATTAAGACTAAAACCCTTCCTAAGTCAGTTTACGAAGATCTGATGACCGCTGCACCGTACAAATTCTAGTCGGTGTATCCGTCTCTAATTCCTTTGGTGATTCACTGATGATATTTGTGTGAAGATTCTATAAGATTAAATCTATGTTATGGACCTGGGATCGAATTTGGGACCTTCACCTTTCGCGGGGAAGCGCTGTACCGAATGGACTATCCTGACAATGTCAATAAAATTCTTCTGGGCCTGAGACCGCATCGTAATTTTTATAAAAGCTACCAACGTTTCGGCCACAGTTGCAGGCGGCCTTCATCAGACACAGACCCTGTTGAAGGCCGCCTGTAACAGTGGCCGAAACGTCGGTAGGTTTTATAAAAATGACGACGCGGTTTCACACCCAGAAGAAATTTATTGACAGTGACGACGCCAGCGAAAGCCTACGCTTGCATTTTAACCTGACTATATTCACGGCCGGTCCTCACTAGGGGATGTTTCCAGAATAATATCCTCAAACTGCAGCGGAGTGTGTGCGGATATATCCCGTAGCACACAGTTTTAAGGTGTCAAGAAGTTTAATATCGGCACACACAATGCTGCAGAGTGAAAATACCGACCTGGAAACCCCGTAGGCTGTGGCAAAGCCATTTCTCCATAACACCTTTTCTTTCAGGATTGATAGTTTTGCAAGGTTCGCAGGAGAACTTGTGCTAAGTTTGGAAGGTAGGAAGCCAGGTACTGGCGGATCTGAAACTGTGCCGGCCGCGGTGGCCAAGGGGACTGCTGCGCGCCAGTCACGGTCTGCACGGCCACTACGGTCGGGGGTTTGAATCCCCCCTCGGACATGGATATTTGTGCTGTCCTTAGTATTAACTAGTTCATAAGTAGTTTGTAAGTTTAGGGACTGATGACCCCGTAGTTATGTCCCATAAGCCATACAAACATCTTTTTTTGTTCTGAAACTGTGAGGACGGCCCTTGAAGCGTTGGTAGAGCGCTTCCCCGCGAAATGCAACTGTTCCAAATTCGGATCCCGGTTCGGCATACAGTTTTAATCTGCCAGTAAGTTTCGTATCAGTGCACACGCCGCTTCAGAGCGAAAATACCATTCTTTTTTACATTGATGTCGTTTACGGCAAAGAAATATTTGTAAGTGTATAGGCCTTAACTACTGTGGTTATCAGTCCCTAGGTTTACAAGCTACTTAAACGTAAACTAACCTAAGGTTAACACACACGACCATGTCCGAGAGAGGACTCGAACATCCGACGATGAGCAACCGTGCTCTCACAACTCCGTGCTGCAGCTGTTTTTGTGTTACATATTTTTATTTCCACTGCGACACTCCCCATCGTGAAAGTGAGCTGAAGATGCCCATCAAAGCGATTATTATGTTATAGTATGGGAGTATAGTTAGACCGAAGCCTCACATTGAAGGATCATTGTCAGGGAACCAAGATGAAAGTACCTGCCCTGGAACAGCATCATACGTAAACTCACTGGCTCTACCTGGGGATCACAGCCAAGTGTGCTCCGCACATCTGCCCTGGCACTGTGCTTCTCTGCAGCGGGGTATGCAACCAGTGGCGTAGCTATCATAGGGCTAGGCGGGGCAGTGCCTCGGGGCCACCGAGATGAAGGGGCCCCTCGGCCTCCGTGAGCAAATGTCGGAAAAAGTTACAGTAGAGCGTCGTTTTTAAAATTTTTATTTATTTATTTTTTTACTTTCCCACCCTACCGTCCATAAATTCCCCCTCACGTCAAACTAAGCTTCCCACAGTAGCCGCACTAAGCCACAGGGTGACGGAACATTGCTTCTAGTGGGGCCTGCTGACAGGCCAAGGAGACAGTTGCTGAGTACAACAATCGGCACACTCCAGTCGACAGAAGTACAGTAGCTGCAGCATCAAAGCTGCTCACAGCAATAGCTGCGCCTTCCAAGTGTTGCGGCGTGCCGCTCGGCGCAATGTGAAGGATCGCGCGACTCCAAATACTGTATAAATACATTTACTGTACACTACTTCTTATTCGTAAGTAGAAGTGTACAGTTCGATTATACGAATAATCGGCATTCCGATCATCCATGCCCCCCATTACACTTCGGATACTCGACGTTCTACTGTATATAATATTTTAGCTGTATGTAGGATTTTCGACTTTTAACTTTTTGAACACTGACAACAAACTTCAAACGCACTAAGTGAAATCCAAAAATTATTCCAATCTCATAATATAAACACAAAAAGGTATTGCTTGTCCGCTAAGACGTGCACCCTGCCACCTGCTGAATTACTAGCAGTGTGTGACAATATTGTTCATGGTTTGATTCACGGCAGGGAACCATATTTTCGTGGTAGAGTAAAACTTCATTGTTCATTTTTACTTGCTTCTGCCTGCGACTTCATTCACCTAGTATGGAGCAACTATTCCATGGTAGTTTTATCTGTATGTTCTACCCAGGTCCGAATCTATCCCTCTACAAAATTTCAAAATTTCATCCAAATCCACCCAGTAGTTTCTGCTTGAACGCGTAATTAACTTTCACAGTTATAATTATATTAGAGAGTACGATTAAATATTATCTACTGCGTGACACACAGTAAGTATAGTTCATAGGCGCCGATTACGGGTATGTTCGGTCGCTCAAGCATACCCCAAAATTTGAGTGGGTATGCTCGGCATACCCCACTGACAATTTTGGTATTATTATTTTTTGCGTTATATTTCTTGATTGTAATTAAATTCGACTCTCTCTGATGGGTGGCTGGCTTTTGTAATACACCGCTGTAAAACGAATATCTAAAACAAACAGGTAATGGAATTCGTAGGCATTAAAATTCTTGTTGTCTTGTGAGTGAACTGATCATTTTCTAAATAGTCCGAATGTTAATGGAATGCTCCTTGTAAGTTCAATATCGTAAACTGAAGGCGGTAACCTTCAATTGTTGTATTAAATAACTATAAATGAAGTGGGTTTGGTACGATACGATGAAAATGTGTATACTACTAATTTAACGTTTATGTATTCTCTTGGAAGTCAATTGTCTTCAAGGAATCGTGTTAGTGTTCAGTCGAGACATTTTACTGCATTGGTGTGTGATGTAACAATTGATTGTAAACCTATTGGTATCGACAGACATGGTATGACAGCAGATGTAGTTATGGGCTATTTTCGTAATACTGTATAGAAAATAAATCTGCAGAAGAAAAGAGGCAGGAAGACCATCTGATGTTAGTTTTTGCGATAATGAACACAGTATTCACAATACAGGCACATCATTATCTGATATGCATGTCTAAGAAGACGAAAACTCTGAAAATGATTTCTGTACTTACTACAACGGGAAAGCAGATTCAAATGGTAGCAAAAGCCGCATAGTAGTTCTGAAACGTGAAATTGAAATTAACGGCTGTTAATTTCTTTACTGTATGTTAAAAAATTACTTTTCTCTTTTCAGAGATTAAAATGGTCCTAAATTAACACCAGATGAAGCGAAAAAGAAGAAATACAACAAAAATAAAACAAAATTATTACTTTACCTTTGTACCTGGAATTGGAAAAATATTATATCTATTTATTTATTTATTTTTAGAAATACCTATCGGAAACGCCACTGAGCATACCCCAAGTCAGCGCCTGTGGTATAGTTTTAGTTTAGAGAGGGCCCCAAAGTCATTTTTGCTCCGGAGCCTTTAGTGTAGTAGCTACGCCACTGTATGCTACACCATTCTGGAGAAACTCAACGCATGCCAGATAGGTGGATACGGCACTAAATGAACTGGACGCATGGTGACTGGCTGCCTTCGACCAACTTCTGTCAGAAAAATCTACGAAATTATGGGAATAGCGCCTTCAGACATACGTAGAACAGCTGCAGAAACAGAGAAAAAGAAACAGGAAACCGACCCCAGACACCCCCTCTTCGGACATGAGCCAAGAAAACCTAGGCTTAAGTCAAGGAGGAGCTTTATGAGCACAACAAAATCAACTGCATTGAGGTCTGGAACTCGGAGAACAGAGTTATGGCAGAATTAGTCAGACGAAAGGGCCGGAGAGAACATCAAAGAGGAACCTGCCGAAGGATTTCAGCTGCCGTATGCAACATGGAAGGCACTAAGTAGACTGAGGACAGGAGTGTCACGCTGCAAGACGAATCTCTGAAAGAGGGGCTTCACAGACGAAGATGAGCTCTGTGAGTGTGGCGATTGTGCAGGACCCACAACACCTCCTGGTCTGGAGAAACCTGCCCAACCCCTGCACCATAGAGGACCTACACGCAGCAAATGATGTGGTCACCAAGAAAGCAGAATTCTGGAGCTTGCGATCCATCTAGCAGAAACTAGCAGTGTCCTACAGAATTAGTCACCTCTTTCCATATTTTATGTTTCTAATTAGTGTATTTTAATTGTATATTTCTTGAATTTTGCATTCTTGGATTGTCATTTACTCAATGTAATTGTACACTGTAAACATATATTTAGTGCATTTGGTGTCCCTAGATTGTAATTTTTTTGTTATAACTGTATTGTAATTGTATATTTATTGATCGAAATATATGTCTTAGTCCTAGTCACGTAAATTAAACAATAAATAAATATCACTGAATGTTTTGTTCCTTCAAAGTTTACCAAATATTTTGCATGTCCTGCCATTAACAAAACGCAAACCCTTCACTGGAAGACATTCGGCACTCAACTCCCTTTCCAAACTCCGATAGCGGAAGCGGGCCCGTGCCGGGAAAGTACCTGCTGTCCATTGTTGCAGGCAGTCGTTCCCGAGCAGTGCAGGGCAGCAGGCGAGTCCGGCTTAGCGCGACCACTACGTCTAGCATTTTTCACACACATTCATCTAACTTGGAGATCTCGCGTAATGATGTCATGAGTCATTGTTAGGGTGGACGAGAAGAAGCTGTTGGTGAAGGCAGTCGTCAAGTATGTGTTGCGGCACGGCATTATTGTAATGCATGATTTTAGTTTCATTTGCTGTAATCTTTTATCCTGCTTTATATTTCATTCATAATATAAAATTTCTGATATTGAATTTCCTTTCAGCGTTTTCATTTATGTACCGGGTGATCAAAAAGTCAGTATAAATTTGAAAACTTAATAAATCACGGCATAATGTAGATAGAGAGGTAAAAATTGACACACATGCTTGGAATGACATGGGGTTTTATTAGAACAAAAAAAGTATTGCTAGACGCGTGAAAGATCTCTTGCGCGCGTCGTTTGGTGATGATCGTGTGCTCAGCCGCCACTTTCGTCATGCTTGGCCTCCCAGGTCCCCAGACCTCAGTCCGTGCGATTATTGGCTTTGAGGTTACCTGAAGTCGCAAGTGTATCGTAATCGACCGACATCTCTAGGGATGCTGAAAGACAACATCCGACGCCAATGCCTCACCATAACTCCGGACATGCTCTACAATGCTGTTCACATTATTCCTCGACTACAGCTATTGTTGAGGAATGATGGTGAACATATTGAGCAATTCCTGTAAAGAACATCGTCTTTACTTTTTTTTAATTTGTTATGCTAATTGTTGCTTTTATGATCAGATGAAGCGCCATCTGTCGGACTTTTTTTGAATTTTTTTGTCCTAATGAAACCCTATGTCATTCCAAGCATGTGTTTCAAATCTACATTATTCCGTGATTTATTAAGTTTTCAAATTTATACTGACCTTTCAATCACCCGGTAATTAGTTTCCCCTCCCTTCTTTTCCTTCATTTGTGATTATTGATTAACCTCATTTTTACCTATCAATCATTTCTGAATATTTTAATACTATGATCGATAAAGTTATGATATTGCATTCTGCGAAATGCTTGCTGTTTCCAGTTTTGTAATAAGAATATACGAGGTAAGTCAATATTTTTTTTAAAAAATTTGTGTCGCAGTCAGAGTGTCTCCCGTCTTTATTATTCAAGTTAATTAGTGCGTCTCGGTTGCACAGTGGTAGAGTGCCACACTACGAATCCAAAGGTCGCGGGTTCGGTCCCCGCCAGGTCCTAGGATTTTTATCTGAAGAAATACTGAGCAGCACCGCGCTTCGGAACCCACGTTAAATTGTAGGTCCCCCTGTAGCTGGCTAGGTAAGTCAGATCGAAGGTCGGAGGAAGGCAATGGCATACCACCTCCAAACAGGACCATGCCTAGTAAAGAAAGCAGTGTGGTGTTCAAACCAATCTTCGGATTGTTAACTGCTCTACCTTTTTTAGTTTCGTTGTACGCTTCGGGATTACTTTCAACATGGCCATAATTTGTCAGTATATTTATTTCCCCTTTCCTCGGGCGTTTCATTCTGAGAGGAGCTTGCTGTTTCAAAATGTTCAAATGTTTGTGTTATCAGTCCCTAAACTTACAAACTACTTATGAAATACCTAACTCTAAGGACGGCATAAATATCCCTGCCCGAGGGGGGATTCGAATCCCCGTCCGTAGTGGTCGTGCAGACCGTTACTGGAGCGTCTCAGTCCGCTTGCTGTTTCCTGTTTGCACTTATGTAATAAGGATATGGGAGGTAAGCTAAAAAATTTTATTTGTCGCAGTCAGATTGTCTGCCATTTTCGTTATTCAAGTTAATCAGTTTCGTTGTACCCTTTGGGAGTACTTTCATCAACAGAGCCATAATTTGTCAGTATATTTATTTCCCCTTTCCCCGGTCGTTTCGGTTGCGCAAAATTAATTAATGTTATTAGCCTTACCTCGGTGCTCAGTTTGGTTTTAGAAGCTCAGTATTGCACTACTGAGAATTAGGCATTCAGATTTCAAGATACCTTATTCTCTTGCACTTGTAATGGAAATAATAAATACACTTTTCCGGGTTACCTTGCAGTGTCACGCTTCTGTACCTTATCGACACTTTTATAAAGTTCTGAAGGCACGTTCACTTTCATTCTCCTTGTAGAATTGGGCGTGCAGACGTCTCTCGTCATATTCGGCGGAGCTACGGGACGGGGTTCCCGGAAAAGAACTGCTCTCTCTCTCTCTGCGCACGAAATGGATGTAGCGAGCGGCGCGAAGTAGTTATACGGAAGGAGGCGGAATGGCGAAGCTGGGGCGCGCATGTGAGCAGTAGTATAGGCAGGGAGGAAAAACCGGGGCCAGGACAAAGGAGCCGCGCCGGCAATTTGGGAGGCAGGCAGGCGGCACAAAAAACGTCGCCCCGCTCTCTCTGTCGCGGGCCGGCCGGTATTGCAGAACGGAGTTGTGCCTGCAGCGCGGCCAATTTCAGACGTGGCGCGGAGGCGGGACACACTGGCTGATGGGCCCACTCCGGCAGCGGATGGACAGCGGGCGCCGAGGCTAACGCACAGCTCTGGCAGGCGCGCAACTTTCTACTCGCACTCAGCGGGTCGCCGTCCTCTCGACAGATTGCTTTTCTTTGTTTCTTACTTGGAGCTACGGCCGCGGCGGCACTCAGTTCCTTAATGACGGCTTCATGTGACTCACTAGTCTTATCGACGGCGGTGGTGAATGAAAAACACAAGGAATGCGTAGGGGGAACGTTGTGTACCTTTGACCACTTTTGATATTTTTATTTGTTGATGACCCATATATACTTTAAACATTATTTTTGTTGTGTTACTTGACAGTACAAACCTTATCTCATGCCGCGGTGGCCGGCCGCGGTGGCCGAGGGGACTGAGGCGCTCCAGTCACGGTCTGCACGGCCACTACGGTCGGGGGTTCGAATCCCCCCTCGGGCATGGATATTTGTGCCGTCCTTAGTATAACGTAGTTCATAAGCAGTTTGTAAGTTTACGGACTGATGACTCCGTAGTTAAGTCCCATAAGCTTAACAAACATTTGAATTTTTTGAACATGCCGTGGTGGAGTAGCCGAGCGGTCTAAAGCGTCTCGCTGCGGAGCGCGCGGTTGCTCGCCGTGGAGGTTCGAGTTCTCCCTGGGGCATGGGTGTTTGTATTGTCCTTAGGTTAGTTTACCTAGGTTTAAGTAGTTTGTAAGCTACGGACTGATGACCACTCAGTTTGGTCCGATAGATTTACAAACATTTGAACATTTGAACCTTAAATTATAATGCTATTTAATTTTATCTGTCTTAAACAATTTCCTACGAATATTATTTTTAGTAGAATTCTGCAATTGGTCAAAGGTACGATTCAGTGGTTGTACCTTTGACCGTCTCCTGTTGTACCTTTGACCATTTGAAGAAAATAGAACATTAGTATGACAAGTGACCTTACATTATACTTTTCTTTTTTACAAGAAAGAAATATTACAAAAATGTAACTTGTTCAAATTGTTATTTTAATGAAAAATTATAAAAACTTTATTTGACCATGACGTTGTGGTTGCACTCGTGTGAACTTCCCAAAAATGTCTTCTTTTAACACAGCACTGATGTCATCCACATGTGGTATTGTGAAAATGTTGAGATGCTTTCTTTACTGTCTCATAAATTTCGCTTCAAATTTTTTTTTTCCCAATTGCTTTTAACACTTGAGCTGCAAAATGTTTAACACCTCTCCTGCATCAAGGTTGACATGTTGAATGAAGTGCTTCAAAAACTCCAAAAAAGCTCGTCATTGGACCATCCTGAACGAGATGCTCCTCCAATGGACCCGGGTGGTGCACCATGCAACAAATTCCTTAAAGTGGACTCTTGGAAAAAATAGCATCGGTGGTATTGAGTTTTCTGCGGCATTCACTGCAGCAGTCATTGTCACATTTCCGCCTCTTTCCCCTGATGTGACAGCTACAATTTGCTTACACCCCTTTGGGGCTAGGATTTTGTTGGTAACATGGACTGTTGACATTCCAGTCGCGTCCAAATTCCACATGTCAGATGGCTGGAAAGGATATCGTGATAATATTTCTTTATAGTTCTGGAAAACAAGTTTCGTAGTCTCACGATTGAAGGCGGTGGCTCGAGCAAGGCTAGTTCCTTCTGGTTTTATTAAAATCAGTTCACCTGAGTACCTCTTACGAAAAACTTTTAATCACTGACTCAAGCTTCAGTTTTCCAGGATAGAAGAAAATTTTTATTGTTGGCCACAGCATATTGGTATGCCAGTTGCCTCAGGCTCAAACCATAGTGCATCTTCGCACCTTCTTTTATACGTTTAACCAGCAACAGTTCATCCTCCTGATTGAAAACTTTATTTAAAGCTAAGTTTGATGAATATTCAAACTTCTCTTTTCCAGACGCACTGAACTGTTTTAAATGAAAAATCAGTGTAGAATAATTTTTTTATGGTGATTTGGTGTGGGGGGCGTGGGAAAATGCCGCTTGTAACATTGGTGTTGGAGCTGGTAGAGACGCCAGCTACTGGTTACTCGAACTCTGACGGTTACGCACGAATGTTCCCGAAGCAAATGCAATAGAGCTACAGCACATCTCGCCTTGCGCATCGGCAAATCCTCCATTAAGGTAACATCCGTCCTTCATATTTGTTTTTTGCACATTGAAGTTTCATCAAAAACACGTCATATTTGGTAAAATATCTTATAAGCAAACGTGTCTGACGTCAAATGACATTTATACTCTTCGTTGTAACAAATATTTAACTGTTTGAAAAGATGTGGGGGAGAGCAGCCTTTGCGCAAAGCGTGAGGTTAGGAGGGGGTGCTGCGTACAGTGTCACGTGACCCGAAGGTAGCTCGTCTCTACATCTTAACAGCTTCACTTTGTTACAGTTACTTACTATGTTTTAGTGTTCATGTGAATATACATGTGTTTTGGTGTTTATTATTAAAGCAAAATGAACAACGTTCAGTATCTTTAAGAAACAAATTACTGAGCTTTATGCTTGGAACGAAAGTGTGAAAGTAGGCCGACGCCTCACCTCGAGTTGAAGCAAACGCAAAGAAGCCGAGATATTTTAACGAAAATACATCTAAAGGGGGGAGGGCAAACCGGGGCGTTTTCCCCCGGAGCCACTCGCAAAGCTGCGCCAAATTGTCTCCGAGAGGGGGAAGGGGTGCTGCGCCACTATAAAATTCCAGCACTCAAACAAGTGAACCCCCAATCATTGGAAGCATCAGCCACAACTGAATGAACGTCAGGCCAGTACCCATGGACTGGGAATTGCACACGTTATAACCCCCCCCCCCCTCTACACCACCAGTTAATATGTAATAATTAGAATTGATGACCAATGGCCTAATGATTCTAACTATATGGCAAGGGTATCGCTAATGAGGCCGAAGATGTAGTGGAGGCTATAACCGGAACGTTGCTGCATATTTTGGTATAAACAAGAAGGACCGGCCGCAGTGACCGAGTGGTCTGCGGCGCACCAGTCACAGTCTGCACGGCGGCTACGGTCTGGGGCTCGATTCCCCTCTCGGGCATGGATGTTTGTGTCGTCTTTAGTATAAGGTAGTTCATAAGTAGTTTGTTAGTTTAGGGACTGATGCTCGCAGTTAAGTCCCTTAAGCTTAACAAACATTTCAACATTTGAGTGATAAAGGAAATAAACTTGGAATAAAAATTAATTATGTTTAACTAAAATGCTCGACAAACAGAAAACGGTTAAACAATCTGAAAAACATAGAAATAACTAATTTAACGGTCGCCAGCTTGATGGACAAGCCAAACAATTTTAGTGGAAAGTTAGTAATAATAATAATAATGCTAACTAGTGATCTGAAAAATTACGTAAAATTTGGGTGGGGAAGGAATCAGAATATGTGAGTGAAATCCGGGTTCAAAAGGCACAGGTATTGCACTAGGCATTGACAATTAGATCATTAACACGCTAGACAATAAAATGCATGCACTGGCAAAGCAATTTTCACACGCAACAAAACATGCACATCTCACCTTAATGCTTACCATTTACAGCTTCATGTGGTCGAAATTATAGACATTAGTAGCTAGTCATCTGCAAGCATGCAAAGTTGCTTAAGCAATAATTAGATCGTGATTGAACAAATAACTGTACTGGTGACATTTACAAAAATAGTTAATGATTGGTCGTGATGGTTTTGATTAATTTGCAGTAAATGATTCAACTATCTGATCAAACTATGTATTTATCTGAAAATGAAATTAACACTTCCCAGACATAGAACGAAAAATTGATAACAATAACTATGCGCACTAACTGGTGCTTGCTAGCAAAGTTTCTGCTCTAAATGATATGCAATGAAAATTGGTCTTTCTTTTATTATATTCGTGGTGATCTTTTGCCAGTAAAGGTTATTTTAACACTTTCAGACTCGTGAAACTTACAATTAGCAACACTAATTAACAGAAACTATTCTGGACAAAATGAGTATTGTGTTAGGCCTGCATGCCTGCAAGCCAGACTTCACTCATCACGTCCTTGTGCGCCGTATTACATATTCAAAACACTCGCAGGCGCAGGCTGGTAAATAACGCCTCACCAAAACAAACAGAACCTGCTAGATGCTAAAATGAACCTTTTCCTCAGAGGTCGCGCCGCCGACACGCGGGTGACTACACCACATCGCTTTATAAGCCGTCCTCGGCCCCGGTCTCACCACTTCTCCGCCGAGCGGACCAGCTCAATCCCACTTCAACATCGGCTATAAGCAGACTACCAACGAGGAAGAATACCATCAAGAAGCCACGATTCCAGGACCGGCAACTCTTCGAGGGTTTTCTCCAACTCCACATAGCCATGTACATAATTGATTGTTAATCGAATAGAAATAGTTCGTGTAATAAACTTTACTAAGTGAAATCTACTGAGTATATTCCATATTGTTTAACTGGCACAGTGCATTTAGTAAATCTTCAGTGTTCAGTAATTTTTGAAAGTATTCTCAGGAAAAACAATGGATAAGGAAGGAAGCTGTGTCAACAATGACTGTGAATAATGAAGTCGTTAACACAGGCTCACAATAAAAAAGATTCCACTACGCTGGGCAGCTGTACATGCTAAATCTGTTAAACTAGTCGGCTCTTACTTGTTTTGTGTGCGAGGTGGTGCTAATGATGAAGACTATTGGCACATAACAATTGACAAACATATGCTTTTATGTTGTTGTTGTGGTCTTCAGTCCGCAGAGTGGTTTGATGCAGCTCTCCACGCTACCCTGACCTGTGCAAGTACCTTCATCTGACAATACGTTCGCGAACCTACATCATTTTGAATCTGCTTACTGTATTCGTCCCTCGGTCTCCCTCTACGATTTTTACCCCACATACTTCCTTCTAATGCTAATTTGACGATTCCTTGATGTCTCAGAATGTGTCCCACCAATCTATCCCTTCTCTTAGTCAGGATATGCCAGAAACTTCTTTTGTCCCCAATTCGATTAAGAACCTCCTCATTTGTTACGTGATCTACCCATCTAATTTTCATCATTCGTCTGTAGCACCACATTTCTAAAGCTTCTATCTTCTACTTGTCTGAACCCCTTATCGTCCACGTTTCACTCCCATGCAATGCTACACTCCAGACAAATGCATTCAGAAAGGACTTCCTAACATTTAAATTCATATTGGATGTTAACAAGTTTCGCTTCTTTAGAAATGCTTTCCTTCCCATAGCCATTCTGCATTTTATATCTTCTCTAATTCGGCAATCAGAAGTTATTTTGCTACCCAAATAACAAAATTCATCTTATTGTGTCATTACCTAATCTAATTCCTTCAGAATCACCTGATTGTCTGATATTGCATTAAATTACCTTCGTTTTACTCTTGTTCATCTTATATCTTCCTTTCAAGACACTGTCCATTCCATTCAATTGCTCTTCCAGTTCCTTTGCAGTCTCTGACAAAATTACTATGTCGTCGGCAAACCGCAATGTTTTTATTTCTTCTCCCTGAACTTTAATTCCCTCACCAAATTTCTCCTTTCATTCTTTCACTGCTTGCTCAATGTATAGATTGAACAACACTGGAGAAAGGCTACAACCCTGTCTTACTCCCTTCCCAACCTCTACGTCCCTCTCTTGCCCTTCGACTCTAATAACTGCCGTCTGGTTTTTGTACAGGTTGAATATAACTCTTCGCTCCCTATATTTTACCCCTGCTACCTTCAGAATTTGGAAGATTGTATTCCAGATGACATTGTCAAAAGTTTTCTCCACATCTACAAATGCTAAAAATATAGGTTTCACGTTCCTTAGCCTATGTTCTAAGATAAGTCGTAATGTGAGTATTGCCTCCCGTGTTCCTACACTTCTCCTAAATCCAAACTGATCTTCCCCGAGGTCATATTCCACAAGTTTTTCCATTCGTCTTTAAATAATTCGTATTAGTATTTTGCAGCCATGACTTATTAAACTGATAGTTCTGTAATTTTCACACTTGTCTGCACCTGCTTTCTTTGGAATTGGAATTACGATGTTCTGCTTGAAGTCGGATGGTACTTCCGCTGTCTCAAACATCTTGCATACCAGGTGGAACAATTTTTTCATGATTGGCTCTCCTAACGATATCAGCAGTTCAGACGGAATATCATCTACTCCAGGCGCCTTGTTTCGACTCAATTCCGCCGGCCGCGGTGGCCGAGGGGACTGAGGCACTCCAGTCACGGTCTGCGCGCCCACTACGGTCGGGGGTTCGAATCCCCCCTCGGGTATGGATATTTGTGCCTTCCTTAGTCTTAGTTAGGTCATAAGTAGTTTGTAAGTTTAGGGACTGATGACCCCGTAGTTAAGTCCCATAAGCTATACAAACATTTGAACATTTTTGACCCAAATCCTTCAGCGCTCTGTCAAATTCTTCTCGCAGTATCTTCCTCCACTTCGTCTTCCATTTCTAGAATACTGCCTTCATTTCCTTTGTATAGGCCCTCTATATATTCCTTCCATAGTTCCGCTTTCCCCTCTTTGCTTAGTACTGGTTTTCCGTCTGAGTTCTTGATATTCATACAGCTGCTTTCCTTGTCCCCTAATATCTATTTTATTTTCCTGTAGGTAGTATCTATCTTTCCCCTAGTTATGCATTCTTCTACAGTTCTGCATTTGTCGTCTAGTCTCTCCTGCTTAGCCAGTCTGCACTTCCTGTCAATCTCATTTTTCAGACGTTTGTACTCGCTTTTTCCTGTTTCACTTGCTGAATTTTTATATTTTCTCCTCTTATCAATTCAGTATATCCTGTGTTATCCAGGGATTTCTATTAGGCCTTGTCCTTCTGCCTATATGATCCTCTGCTGCATTCACTACCCTATCTCTTAGAGCTACCCATTCCTCTTCTACTGTATTACTTTCCTCCGTTTCAGCCAATCCTTGCCTAATGCTCCCTCTGAAACTCTCAATCACCTCTGTTCAATTTGTCCAGATTCCAATTCTTAACGTTTCTACCTTTCTGCAGTCTCTTAAGTTTTAATCTGCAGTTCATAATCAACAAGTTATGGTCAGAATCTATATCCGCCCCTGGGTATGTCTTACAATTTAAAACCTGGTTTCTAAATCTGTTCCTTACCATTATAAAGTCAATCTGGTACCTTCCAGTGTCTCCTGGTCTCTTCCACGCATACAGCCTTCTTTCATGATGTTTGAACCAAGTGTTGGTGATCATTAAATTGTGCTCTGCGCAAGTTTACACCAAGCGATCTCCACTTTCATTCCTTTTTCCCAGCCCATATTCACCTACTACATTTTCTTCTCTTCCCTTTCCTACTACCGAGTTCCAGTCCCCCATCACAATCAAGTTTTCGTCTCCCGTAACTTTCTGAATGATTTCTTTTATCTCCTCATACATTTTTTCAATATCCTCATCATCGGCCGTGCTAGTTGGCATATAAACTTGCACAACTGTAGTTGATGTTGGCTTCGTGTCTATCATTATTACGATAACGCGTTCACTATGCTGTTCATAGTAACTTACCCGCATTCCTTATTTTCTTATTCATTATCAGACCTACTCCTGCGTTACCTCCAACTGATTTTGTATTGATAAACCTGTACTCACCTGACCAGAAATCCTGTTCATCCCGCCACCGAACATCACTAACCCCTATCATATCTAACTTTAACCCATCCATTTCTCTTTCCAAATTTTCTAGCTTCCCTACGCGATTAAGGGCTAGAACATTGCACGCTCCGACCCGTAGAATGCCTGTTTTGTTTTTCTTGATAACGACAGCCTCCTGAGTAGTCCCCGCCCGGAGATCCGAATGGGGGACTATTTTACCTCCGGAATATTTTACCCAAGAAGACACTATATCATATAGTCATACAATACAGCTACATGTCCTCGGGAGAAGTAACGACTGTAGTTTTCCCTTGCTTTCAGCCGTTCGCAGTAACTGCATGGCAAAGCCATGTTAGCTGATGTTACAAGGCCAGCTCAGTCTATCATCCAGACTGTTGCCCCTGTAACTACTGAAAAGGCTGCTGCCCCTCTTCAGGAACCACATGTTTGTCTGACCTCTCTACAGATACCCCTACACTCTGGTTGCACCTATGGTACGGCTGTCTCCATCGTTACGGCTATCGTTTATGATATTAAAATCGTGATGAAACTGAAGTGTACAATTTCAACAGCAAAGACAGTGATAGGAAAATGACAAAAACCGGCGAATACTCATTAACTGAAAACGCTTTGTACACTCGGATCTTCAAGAACGAAGTAAACTTTGCCAGTACAGACTGTACAACATAGTAATGCTGTGAGTGCGTTAATACATGTGACGTGAACAGCGTAAAACGTCATAGCAGCAGGTGATATTTTAGTTTGAAGAAGGCTGCAACTGAAAGCTTATAAAATCTGTTTGATCTCGGAAATAAGAAAAATGACGTCTTGATATGGCAGAAAAAGCCGACTGATGACACTGAACGTAAAATCGATTACCACATTAAAAGTTGTTCTTCGTTTTGCATTTGTTGTGTCTGTGCTAGACTGTATGTTCGGGAGGTGGGCCAGGACTAACAGGAATGTGGACATGGGTCTGTAACTAAAAGAATTGATTAGTCCACCAGATATTTTATTACAGTGATGAAATCAATACTTAACTTTGATGGGACAGAGTCTTCTTACTAAAACATAGTTCTGCAATGTATCATCTACAGTCCTGGCAATGGAATGCTTTTCCTGCTTGCGCAAAGATAACTGCTGGCTTCTCGCTCTTCTGTTGAACTTCTTGAAGTGTCGAACTCGTGAATCTGCTTCGTACTGACTGGAACTGTACCGTACTGTATGTCGTTGTTGTGCAAGCCCCTACCATGCCGTAGCGGGGTTGTGATTTAATGTGTATGAGACGCAACAAGAGCAAAATAAAGCACAAAATAAACGCATGTGTGTGTGTGTGTGTGAGTGTTTTTTTTTTTTTAATACTGATTATTGCAGTCTGTTTAAAAAGAATTCTTAAATGAATGAAGTTTCCTAATTTCCGAAATACGTCTGCATAGAGACACGAAATTTAAGAAGGTAAAGCTCTTTTCTGAGAAGGTGGAGCAACTTTTCATCGAGATATTTGCATAAGATGATTCCATGAAACTTGTAAAGTAGCAGAGTGTGTGATTATTATTTAATTCACGTAATTTTCTGTCACGCCCTGTTTACTTTTCGCCGACTACTCTGTACCTTTCGCACGCTTATTTTTGTACACCACATTTTGTCTACATTCCTTTCCATATTACATAGAATTTTTCTTTCAACTTCCATGAATTTGGGTATGAATAATTGTAATAATCCATACAATTTTAAACAGGCATTTCATTCGCACATTACTTTTTAGCAGAGATAGTACTTCTCAAAGTGGTTGAGTACGCAACATACGATCAAGTAATGCCATTTACGAAGTACAGTCACACCTGTTAAGTGTCTAAAAACAATTATTCGTCCTATTTCCGCAACATACATACGTCTTATACGCCTAGTTATTCATTCATCTGAAAATAGCATTTTCAGTAATTTATGTGCAAATAAAATGTAAGTACTTGATATGCAACAAAGTGCATTTCTCAGTTTCAGAGAATCATTTGTAAGAGGAAACCTGAACATAAACAAACGCTCATGATTTATTATTTCTCCATGAAAATACTATACGGTATACAAGTAATGACTGATCTGTGAAATGTAACTTTGTTTCCGTCTTCCTCTTTGCTTCCGTTCTTACTGTTACAATTAAAAGCAGCTCACGAACGAACCATGTTTACGCATGGTTTCCCTGCAAATGGCTGCTTTTTTCACGTTCAATGTGGGGATTCGACACTAGCGCCAGCGAGCGGTCTAGTTTTTATTTAGTAAGTCTATGTTGCTGTGGTGCGCCGGCATATGTAGGCGAGCTCCCTTCTTCCTATTGGTCGATGCGCGAGGAGAGCAAAGAGGTACCGAGACTGCGGGCGCCCCGGCGGCAGAAGTACTGTGGAGCGACTTCGCGACGACTTGGGTGGTCTGCCTGCGTTGTGGTGAGTAGTGACGCGACAACAGCAGTTAATACGTTTGTTGTTATAAACGTGTACATAAAGTATTGTTCACATGTGTGACTTGTTTTATATAGTATGTTTGTTTTGTTTAGTGAGTCACATGTTTTAATATTAAAAACACATTTCTATTTGAAAATCTAGTAATCTGACAAGTTCTATAATCCGACATAGCCTCAGAAATTAACGATTTTTCACAGACAAGCATTTTCATTTTTATTAAAACCGATTCTGCATGACAGCATTACGAAGAGTAAATTCTAATTAGACCCCCGAGAAAAGCACGTTAATCAAGTAAAAACAGGCAGTTTTTCTTGTCTCTCATTGTCCTCTTCTTCTGTGTACGTTGTGGGCCATTTGAAAACTGCCCCATAAAACTCACCATATCCTGCAGGAATACTTTGTGCAAATTCTGCTCATTGTTTACATACTTTAATCAGTGTTGTAATACTACCAGTAATGTTCAGTTTTTAATGAGATAGGCTCGGATGGAAATTGTAGCTCTTACGAGCTTCGCAGTCTATCAATATATTCAGAAGGAACCATCTTCTCTTTCATATCTGACTTATATTTCACTTGCTTCAACTCGAATAGCTGGAAAGCTATTTTACCATGCCGTCTTCTTTAACAGACACATATTTTTTTTCTGTCTCGACTACCGTTTCTTGAAGACTAGAATATTCTCTGAATTCACCACTGTGATGGAGAAACGCCCAGACTCACTTGTCTCTTTCATAATTTCTCGTTATTCTTCCGCTCTCAAGAGCTGTTTAATAACCCCGAAGACCCTGTCACGGGACAGAAGGAAATGCCCTCCTACAGGAAGGTAGTGCATTATTGTTTCAGTACATTGTTAGCAACCATATTAAGCAGAGAATGAACTGGTGTGTGAATCCTGCGTTGTACATGATATTCACCGCTGAACAAATGTTGGATGCTGCACATCTGGCTATTTATTAGTTTCTTAAAGACACCAGTTTATTGTTTCTCTTACCATGCACCAGTTCCTCTTCCCTGGATGAAATTGTCATGAGTTTAATATTACACTTTTATTATACTTTAGACGACAGGAACAGCGGGCAAAAAATGGGAGATGACATATGCATTCCAACATTCCGTAATAGAACACCGACGTCTCTATTGCAGAAAGAGAACAGTTGCGCTATTTTGCTTCTATTTTATGATAACCTGTAGACAGCGAAATTTTGTTGTAGTGAAAATGTGTCTGAGCCTTCTGCACAACGCGTAAACTATCATTTTATACGAACAAACGGAGATTTCAAAGTTTGTTAGCTATGATCTTCTGCAGCTTGTAGCTCAACTGATTACATAATAGATTACGTACCAATAGATGATCACAAATCCCATTCCTCCCCTAAGCATAAAAGAGTGTATACCTCAAACACACACACACACACACACACACACACACACACACACACACACACACACATACATACACACAAAAGCGCACTCGCACACCATATATCAAAATACTAATACAGGAAAATAAAAAACAAGTAAAGAAAAAACTGGAAAAGTTGACAACGCATTCAAAAACAAATTATAAATGTTGAAAATGAGAGTGAAAGTATTACGTTTGCTACTATGATGAACAATTTTGAGCCATGGCGCAACTCTAAATTTTTCACGTCACTGAGACTGTCAGAGGTGGAAAAAGTATAGTCATAAATAAAAATTCGTGAACTCACTCGGGACCGGATCCTTGTTCTATGTCATCACAGGCTGGCGTGTTACCAAAGAGCCATAGAACGAGAGTTATATCTGAAAGTCAAAGCTGAGACTAGTAAAATAAAATTTTATATTTTAGATGCAGAACGTAAAAAATAAAGCATTTCGAATTAGTGCAGCGTTTTTCAAACTTTTTTAATCCGCGACCCCCTTTCCGAGTAAAAATGTCCGGCGACCCCGAGGCCCATAATAAAGCTTTCATTTTCCTTGACGAAATTGTTCGCAATTGAGATTTTCTTACAGCTCCACTATACGGGGTATAGATGTTTCATCAAATGGTGACATATGAAAATTTGTCCTGGGCCAAGACTCGAATCCGGGTTTACCGCTTTTTGCGAGCGGTCGCCTTACCACTATGTACCCGAACCCGACTCCAGAACCGACCCAAACTTCCATGTGCCACACTGACTACGTACATGAGAGTCAATTACGTTCATCCCTCAGCACTCGCAGCCTATATTGTATTCCCGCACGAGCGAGAATGAAAACAAAGAGGCATTAACCTACGCTGTTGTTGTCATTGCCTCGCTTTGGCATTTCTAATATTTCTTTCATGGTGACAAATTACAGTGGTCTAATTATTCTTGACGAAATTGTTCGCAGGAATAAAATGCTATTGTTATCAGTTTAGTTAAAATAATACTGCACTGAAAACTGGTTACCAGTTGCAAACTACTATGACCCAACACTAAAAAGGTATTGTAATGTATTGGTTAAAATAATATTAAGTTAGTAATTAATTCGAACATGTGACAGTCATACAAGAAGATTGCGGCCATTGCATATACGTGTAGCAGTACTGCACAAAAACTATTTAAGTCATATAATTAACAAGTCACCATGAGGTGGAAAAATAGCTTCAGTGTTTCGCGTCTCGGTCGGTCCATCCATCATCACATATCAAAAGTGCCATAGGTACATCTTATACCCGTAACACTTTTGATGTCTGATTAAGAGACTCACGAAACTTGTCACAGTAAAGCAACCTTCCACCTTAGGATGATTTGTTAATTAAGCGACTTTCACGAAACCCTGTAACTTCCTTGTGGCACTTCTGCCATAACAGCTTGTGACTCGTAGAGGGGTTTCATGTTGGTTGTCTTGTATTTTGGTTTTAGCTTGTGATTTGTAAGCTGTAGATTCGGCTTGACAGTTGTAGTGGATGGATGGGTGAAAATTTTATTTTTCAACGAAGTATGAAATTTAAGTTGGTAGACCTGGTACTTCCTCGTAATTAATAAAAATCGTTGTTGAATTTTTCATACCGTAAATATTGGTTCTGTGTATCATTTAAAATTAAAGACTTTTTATAATGTTTGAGCATGAAATTCCGTTTCTCAGGGGCTGATATTTAATAAACCGAAAAAATTGAATCATTGAGTACCGGTAGTTCAGACAGTTTGAAGCCCGTCACAAAAGATATTATTTGTACCAGATTCCTTTCTATCGATTTATTCTTTAGGAAAAATTTCATTAGAAGTTTCTTCTACTCAAAACTGTTGGATATTTTCTTTCACATATTAACTGATTCATTACGAATTTCACACATATATGTTCACTTTTAGAATCTTCTTGGACAATATTAGGGAACTAAATACTTGAATAATTGTTTAAGACTTGTTTAAGTATCACAGATTCTCTATTTTAAATTTAATATTTACAACAAAATCACTTTCACAGAAAACACTTTATGAGTTCACAATGCGTGATTATTTTCGTCAGTCATTTATATTAAAGTATCTGGATCCTGTTACATTGCTTACGAACTTTAACTCTTCCAGATACGTTTTTTTAAAAAGTTATTTCATTAACCTTGTCAATCAGTTCAAATTCTAAAATCACGAAATTAATCAGTTTATTACGGGAGGCAGAAGTTTCTAATTCTTCCGTGCTAGCCTATCCCGATCAAAGTCCAAAGATAATGTACACATTCGCGCATGATCACTATATGAAAGTTTATATTAATAAATGAATACTTTTTCTCGGGTTCCTTATTATCTTGGAAATAAACCGCGTATGATACTTTGAAACTAATCACGGAGAGCCATCACGTAGAGAGTTTAACACTTCGAGATCTAGGGGAAAAAATTATTCTTTTCATTGTCCACTCCGAGGAGTGGAACGGGCTGTTTGAGATTCGGCCCATAAAGAGTCGCGGTTCTATTCAGCCAATTATCAGACAAGCTGATAGTGGGGCAAAGGGGGGGGGGGAATCCCAATTGGTAATAAGAGAGAGGGACTTACCATTCCAGCATACGCCTTACAACCAAGGAAAACCTCCCGAAAACCTTGGTCGGAACCGGGGGATTGGGACCAATTTAATTTATCTCCGGGACTTGCCCCGGACAAGAAATGGATTATCGAGAAAACGAGTGCTCTCACGACAATCAAGGATTGGACGCCCGAGTTACTCTCGTAAACTCGTAGAGATCAGCTCGACCAACAGTGGACAATCGTCCCCCTAAAGGAACCGCACTCGTGAGCACGGTATCCTTTGCGTCGTCAAGAGCTAGTAAGATGAAGAGCAAGTAACGTAGAGAGTAATTCAACTGCGGGTGCTATTTATAATAGCAACCTGACGAATGATCTTTCATATACGAGGTGTTTCGACCTAAGTATTCCCTGGATACTGTTACTCTGATCTCATTTGAATTTACTAAAAATTTTGAAAAAGGGAAAATTTCTGCCTCTAAACAAATAATTAAAATTACGTAACGATGAAAAATGTTTGAATATGGTGACGCTAAATGCGATGAGGTGTTACAAGCTGAACATCACGCAACGTAGATTTGACTTCGAACATGCTGCTACTGCATCCGCCTGCGTCCACGAGCCCCAGAGCAAGTCTCCGACTCCCCAGGGGGTCGCGACCTACTGGTTGAAACACACTAGACTGTAGGAGGCGAGGTACTGGCGGAAGTAAAGTTGTGAGGCGGCATCATGAGTCGTGTCGGGATAGCACAGTCGGTAGTGCGCTTGCCCGCGAAAGGCAAAGGTCCCAGGTTCGAGTCCCGGTTTCGGCACACAATTTTAATCTGCCAGGATGTTTCACACTAGACTGCTTAATAGTGGATCTCCAAACCATAGAAGCCACGGGCCCCATACGACATTAAAATAACTCGAAAAAAGAGTGGAAGGAATATTTGGGTGTAACGTTCCATCGACATCGAGGTCATTTGAGGCTAAGTACACGATCCGGTAGGTATTTTTTTAAAAATTTTGTTTATTTTTTAATTAATCAATTAATTTTCTTTTTTGTGTGTGTGAGGGATGAGGCAGGAGTTCGGCCGTGACCTTTGCGAGGAACCATCCTGGCATTTTACCTGGAGTGTTTTTAGGTAAGGTGACCAGAAGAGGGTTGTAATCGGTAACCACGCGAATGCGAGTCCGCGCTGTTGCCACTGGGCCACATACTCGGTAAACTGGCGCGCTGGGAAGCCGCTGGAATGACAAACGCTCATCTACAGCCAGCGACTAGCAGGTCGGATGACAATATTTTGGGATCACGGTGACAAAACCCAAGCCTATCGAGCGTCAGAGTTAACGCCGTGCTTTGTCCTGCATTAGTTTACGACTGTTTCTGGACACGGCTCACTTGTCGTCCGCTAGCTGCGTAGCATCCAACGGCACGCATCACCTTACAAACAGGTTCGCCAGTTCACTTCCAACAAACTACTAGCAGGCATCGTAACGTGTGTGCACCTCTTCTCTCTGTTATTCCAGAGGACAAGAATTCTACACTCGTCGCTAAACACGACTCATGGTGCCCCAGCCATTACGGACACAATGACGCCTTGAGACATGGCTGCGACTGTTGATTTTTGGAACATATTTTATGTACCTGTTAACGAAAGATAGTGAAAGGGAAAATATTGGAAGTAAAAAAAAAAAATAGTCACGATTTTCATTACTGGGCATTATAATGACCACAAACTTTTGGTTACGTATATGTCAAAATTGGGAAGAAACTTATAAAGATGTACTTTGTTGGTAGTTTACTTAAACAAATATCGGTAGACGTCACTTCTATCATACACTTATGGTAAATTAAGAAAGATCCTAGGTATTGACAGTTTTATTTTTGACGACAGGAAAAGATAGTTCTGCTGGACTTTTTATATAAATTTATCCATGTTATGTCGATTGTTCTGAGGTCTGCGACTGTATTATAAACTTTTTTAAAATAATTTATACTGCAGCAGTCACTTTTTACTAATATTTTTTTCACTTTTTACTAATATTTTTATTAGCACGACGCGTTACGGCAGCAAGCTGCCATCATCGGGTGCATTTTTACAGTTACTGGTTCATTATTGTTTTATTATGTTTTGTGCTGTGGGTGCCAGTGAGGTTATGGTTGGAAGTATTAACTTGTTCAGGAAGATGTAGCTATTTTAGTATTATGTTTCATGATTATATCTTCTGGATTATTGTAGTGTTGTATTTACTTACAGCTTTATTGATAATCATGTTGTCTGGCACACACAACACAAGAACACAGTTACATACACACCACATGTAGACATTTTGTATTAGATGTTCACACTGTACAAAGATCCTTAAAAGCTAAGACAACGTACATCAGTATTTACAGTGAATATGCCATAAAATGTGCATATGTAGATAGCATGTATTGAAACAGATGTTGCTACATTTTAAAGAATTATTCAATAAGAGTTACATTATTAATTTTACTTTTATTAATTTTATATTTTAATGAAAAATACGTTCAACACTGGAGAAATTTTTGAAGAAATTGGTATTGTTGCTTTCTAGTTTATCATTTAGCAGAAGCTCACTATGTATTTTTCATGTATGAAGATTTCTAGTTCTTCATAGAGGTCCAATATATACCCCTTGTACATTTTATGCAGTATGTGTAGATCACTCTTAATATTCTGAAATGGATGTCCTGTGTTCTTTATATGGGTAGCTACTGCTGATTTATTAAAGTTATTGGTGTGGTAGGCATTTATGTGTTCATTGTATCTTGTTTTGAATTCTCTTCCTGTTTGGCCTACATACAGGGCATTGCAGGTGTTGCATACTATTTTGTAGATGCCTGAGTGAGTGTGTTTATCTGTTAGTATGTTTACATTGTGTCTCAGTGAGTGTTGTAATTTATTGTGTGTTTTGAAGGCTATGTAGATATTGTGTGTGCCAAAAAAATATTAGGAAAAAGCGACTGCTGCAGTGTAAATTATTTAAAAGAAAACGTATATTTTTATGATACACGCTTCGCAGCGGTACAAAACCCCGATTGTCATCCAATTGAGATTGCAAAGGATTCGAAGCAAATACTGAACAGGGTGACTTATAAATAAGTAACTCAATAGTTTTCTCAAAGCTGGTGATACAGAAGAATGAATATAATAAAAATATGTATGGATTTATTAGTGCATAGTTTTAAAAAGGGTAGAAAATAAAAATTGGAAACAGATCAGTTACAAAGAAAAATACTTGAATACTTGACAAAACACCTGAAGAATACTGCAACTTTTCAAGAAAACTCGAAAGAACGTGTGAAGAAACAATGTAGCACAAATGGAAACTGGATGGACCTAATCTGGGGTGGTCGACTGCTGATCAAAAGAAAGGTGCTTATAGAGGGACATGCGAAATGTAGTGGTAATGAGGGTGGAGGACTGGCACGAGACAGGAGTGTCTGTTCATAACGTGTAGGCTTTCACGGCCGGCGTCTTCAGTAGTTAAAACTTCCGGGCTGAGAGGCCGTGGTCGAACAGTAGAAATTTCTTCCCCTAACGTTTCGTCGCCGGCTGCGGGCAACATCTTCTGAGGTGAGTCGACGACTGCCTGCTGGGCCGTGGAGATCCTGCATATATAGAGGGCATAGAGGGCGCCACCACTCGCCGCGAAAGGCGAGAAGGCGAGAAGACTGTTTCACTCAGCGCAAGCTATCCGTATCTATTCACGCATGGAACTGGCGATGCTACGAGAACGGATCCATCAAACTCGTCGAGGACTGGCGGTAACAAGTAGTGAATTATTAAATGTCCATCTGTTTATTAGCAATACAATGCAAGTTGACGATTGGAATAAGGTGGATGGGCTAACCTTTAGATCTATGGAACGTAGTGCAGAAGTGTCTTCTAATAGGCAGAAGAAGAAGTTCGACAATCTACAGAAGAGCAGACAGGAAAAACTAGATATAGACAATGCCAGAACGGTTATAAATTTGTCCGAAAAAGAATTATCCAGCGAAGAATTTTCTGTTCTTTCAAAAGGTGGAAATTTTGCAATTACTCCACCGAAGGTTCCAACGGAGGACATTATAGCTAATATAGAGGCGGTGATTCGTCTGCTACCATCACACACTGCTGATGAGATTAGGATGGAAACATCCAGGATACTGCGTAAGGCTAAGCCAGCTATCAGAAATTTGTCTCCAGGAGAAAAGAAGGCATTGCGGGAGATTAATGCGGACAAGAGTATCTTTGTACTTTCTGCTGACAAGGGAAATGCTACCGTGGTGATGAAAAGTGAAGACTACCATAAGAAGATCAGTGACCTTTTGGATTCGACCACCTATAAAAAGTTGAAAAAGGATCCTACAACTAAAGTGCTGGCAGTTACCAATCAACTGATAAAAAAGTCTTCTATTTCTCCAGAGGATAAAAAACACATTTGCAAAACGGAAGCTTACGCTCCTAGGTTATATGGGCTACCTAAGGTGCACAAAATCGTTATCCCTCTGAGGCCGATTGTAAGTGCTATTGGATCCCCTACTCAAGAGTTGGCTAGACATCTTGCCTCCTTGCTACAACCGATTATTGGGAAAACTGATCATCACATTAAAAACTCTGTGCACTTCATCGAAAAACTGAAGGAGATTACTGTCAGCCCTGGTGATATTCTTGTCAGCTTTGACGTGATTTCCCTGTTCACCATGGTTCCTGTCAACGAAGCTCTTGCTTACATATCTGACTTGTTCCCCACTGATATTATTGATCTGTTTCGACACTGCCTATCTACGACTTATTTTCAATATGATAATGAATTCTATGAACAAATCGATGGAGTGGCAATGCGTAGCCCTCTAAGTCCAGCGGTTGCGAATATTTTTATGGAATTTTTTGAACAACAGGCACTGCAGTCGGCCAGAAAGAGCCCTTTGAAGTGGTATCGGTATGTGGATGATACATTTGTGATCTGGAACCACGGGGAAGAGGAACTGAACTGTTTCTTAAAGCACTTGAATAGTATCAAAGCGAAAATACAATTTACCATGGAGACGGAGATTGATGGACAGATAAATTTTTTGGACGTTACAGTGATTAAACGTGCAGATGGGACTCTGGATCATAAAGTATATAGAAAAGATACGCACACCGATCGGTACCTTCACAAAGATTCGAATCATCATCCCAGGCAGAAGAGAGGTGTTATTAAAACATTAGTGGACAGGGCTAATAAAATCTGTGAGCCAGCTTATTTGCAAGAGGAACTCGATCATTTACGAACCGCATTTCAAAAAAACGGATACAGTGATAAGGAGATAGATCGAGCACTCCAGCCCAGAAGACAAATCTCTGCTAACGTCCAACAACAACCTTTGGCGGGGAAAGTGTTTCTCCCATTCGTCCACAATATCACGGACCGCATTGGGAAAGTACTGGCCAAGTTTAGAGTGGAAACAATATTCAAACCCACCAAAAAGATCAGTGAATGATTACGATCAAAGATGCGCGACACCCTTTGGCTACTTCAGGTGTGTATAAGATCCCATGTAGTTGTGGGAAGGTTTATATTGGCACAACAAAAAGAAGTATCAATACTCGCCTAACTGAACACAAAAGGAACTGTCGACTGGGACACACGGACAAATCGGCCGTAGCGGAACATGTTTTTGAAAACGGTGACCACCAAATAAAATTTAGTGAGACAAGCGTGCTAGCTAAGACATCGCATTATTATGCACGTATGAATAGAGAGGCTATAGAGAATTTTAAACACCACAATAATTTTAACAGAAAGGAAGAAGGCTTGAAGTTAGACAAGATATGGCGGTCTGCTTTGTACCAAAGACGTGACAATCGATTACCTTCGATCGAGAGTAATGACGCCAGCCAGAGATAGTTTTACTGTTGACATCACGTGACGAGTGGTGGCGCCCTCTATGCCCTCTATATATGCAGGATCTCCACGGCCCAGCAGCCAGTCGTCGACTCACCTCAGAAGATGTTGCCCGCAGCCGGCGACGAAACGTTAGGGGAAGAAATTTCTACTGTTCGACTACGGCCTCTCAGCCCGGAAGTTTTAACTACTGAGGAGTGTCTGTTGTTGGATAAGGAGGGGGTAAAGGCAGGTCCGAATTTGAGGGAAAATTGGGTGGGAGTAGGTAAGATGGAGTTATGTCCGGTGAGGGGTGGGAGAATGAGAGAAAGATGGTGAAGAAGGGAGGGAGGGAATGAATCTTAACATCAGAATAATTAACTTTTACTTACAGGCAGCATGTAATTGTGAGTTTAAAAACGCAAAATCACTGTAATCAACATAACTTAATTTGACTTTTTGTGTTATGCTCCCATTTAATTGCTTCTTGCTCTTTTTTGTCAGTAATTTACGATAAAAATAAATAAAAGTTGTTTATTGTTTCGTGATTGCTTGGGAGATAAATGAGCTATTGTCTACGTTTTACTCACACGTCAATGAAGTTAAAGGATTGAACTATGTAAAAAAACTGAATTTCAAGGGCTGCGATCAGGCTGGCGCATTCAGTTGCTTTCGGTAACGGTTTATCTGATTCTTTTCCTAGACACTAAGTAACGGTACTCCCACCCATTATAAACAGTTTTATTTGAAGCCATGCGTTTCAATTTTCCAGTTATTGGAGCAAATCAGAAATTTCAACGACATTTTTCCACACATCAGCTACAAAGGATTTTCATGGTAGTAGAAATTATTCTTGAAACACAGTCAAGTGTAATTTTCAAAATCAATCACACTGCAGCGGAGTGTACGTTGATGTGTAACTTCTTGGCAGATTAAAATTGTGTGCTGTACCCGGGATTCGAACCTGCGACGTTTGACCACAGTCTAAAATATACAGTCGCGACACTCACTGCTGTGAAAGTTGTTACCAACTGACAGTTGCAACGACACTAGCGCTCCTGGCGGTGGGCAAGCCGCCGAAGGATTGATGTTTGTTTATAATTGTTTGTGTACGTAATTAACGAAATAGTTAGTACAATTTTTGCGTTACAAACATTAGTAAAATATCAAGCGACATAGAAGGAAATTAATGTAAACAAGCCAAATTTAACTGATTCATTGGTATAAAGAACAACTTCGTCATGAACAAATACTTACGAATATGTGCATCTTTGCAGTTCATTCCCCTGAAAGTAAGTGGAATATAAACATAAGAGAATCATAAATTTCTATTGTGGTATGTTCTTACTATGACAGGCAGTTTTTTGACTCGTATCAATTAGGTGTGGGCCCTAATGATTCGAAAGTTTTTACATCTCACTCGACTTTCTTATTCACGCATATTGTTTTGCGCGTAATTACTTTGGCTTAAAAAGGCAATGTTATGCTGATTATTGCAGCTTGTGATTCAGCTGTACCAACAGTTGCCGAATTGGGTTATTCTCTATTGGAAACCAGATGGATTGCTTTTGTCTTTTTATTGCCATGCCTGTGAAGTTTTTCCTTCGGCTACAGCTGTGCTGGCTTATTTAGTACGTTAAGTACTGTAGTTATTACATTCTACATACGTTCCTACATTCCACCCTCACTGATTTTAATGGAATTGTAGTGAAGAAACCTTATCGTTCCTGAGTGCAAAATAGACGTCTCTCTGCGAAGGGGCAGGTCTTCTCGTGTTTCAGAGCCATTTTTCATTTTCAATACACATTGAAATTATTTATTTAAAGTCTGTATGTTACAAGAGAATTGTAAACTATCCTGTAATGTACCGTTTCGCAGGTACCTTGTCAGCAGTCTTAAGAAACCTAAGAAAGACAAATGTGGTGATATTTTTAAGTTATTAACTATTTTTAAGGCTCTACATTCGTTCCCGATTGTAAGAAGTATGTCAAATTGAATATAAACGATACTGTTCGTAGACATCCAATATCATATTCAGAAACGTAGCTTGCCGGCCGTTTGGAGAGCTGCTATCGCAGTGTATAACAAAAGACTGTCGGAGTGCCGTGACTGTGTATGTTAGACTGTGGTTTGATTCAAATGTTTCAAATGTTTGTATAGCTTATGGGACTTAACTACGGGGTCATCAGTCCCCAAACTTACAAACTACTTACTAACTACCTTATACTAAGGACGGCACATATATCCATGCCCGAGGGGGGGATTCGAACCCCCGACCGTAGTGGCCGTGCAGACCGTGACTGGCGCTCCTCAGTGCCCTCGGCCACCGCGACCGGCACTGTGGTTTGACTTTCGCGGGCAAGCGCTCTACCGTCTGAACTTATCCCGACACGCTTCACAGTCCGTCGTCACAACTTTACTTCTGCTTGTTCCTCACCTCCTACTCTGCATACTTCATAGAAGTCCTCCTGCGAACCTTGTAGGACTAGCACTACTGGAAGAAAGGATGTGGTGGAGACATGGCGTAGCCACAGCCTAAGGGATGTTTCCAGAATGAGAAGTGCTAGTCCTGAAAGGTTCACAGGAGAACTTCTGTAGTAAAGTAGGAGGCGACCTACAGGCAGAAGTAAAGTTTTGTGGACGGCCCGTGAAGCGTGCCAGGATAGCTCAGATGATAGAGCGCTTGCCAGCGAAAGGCAAATGTCCCAGTTTTGAATCTCGTTTCTGGCCCACAAGTTTAATCTACCAGGAAGTTTAAAGTGTAATTTTGTTGATCGTGAAAGCTTTCTTGAAAACTTATCTCGTTTTGCATAGCAAATTTATAAAGAACTAGCTGAAAACCCGGCATTGTCCGGGTATGTATTTATTTATTTATTCGAGCCTTGAGTTAGTAGTTTTCCTATCCACTCTCTCTCTGTCCATCTCCTTTTTTCTAAAAAACATGTAACATTTTTCAAAGAATATATAAGAAATAAGAAGTCACACGTAAAAATGCACTCGTTTCGAAGAATCCAATCACGAAATTAAACAATAATGATTGTAATATCACTTGTTCAACCATCATATCTTCCACCCCCTTCTAGATACCGGCATGGAACTGCTATGGTGTGCAACGGTAGACTTCGGACAACTACACAAAGACCATTCGTTTGCGTTCTGTAGTTTTCGCTGCAGAGCGAGATATTAACACACACACACGCGCACACAAATACACGTAGAATTTTATATACACCGATAACTTTCCATCCCAATATACTCCACCCTTTTATCATTATCAACCCTCAAGCAACAATGCAACCAATAAAACCATTTTCAAAGAGTAAATATAATTATCAAAGAGTAATTATTGTTCCGCATTTCGCGTTATATTCTTCAAATTACTAAATATCTATCAGATCGCTATAAAACCGTGCTTAAAACATTCCTAAAGTATAAATTAGTAACTGTACAAATATTTAAGTCTTTGCGACTTGTCCTTCGGGCGTGATAAGCGTACACCGAACAGATATTCACATTAATATGTAATGTTAAATAGCTATCCGATCGCCATAAAACCGTGCCTAAAGCCTTCCCCGGGTAGACATTAGTAACTGTACAAATTTTTAGCTCTGCGTGTCTTGTGGTTCATACGTGATAAATGTACACAGAACAGACATTCACATTTATAGATATAGATGAAGAAGAAATTGATTCAGTACAATGCAAACACAGAAAAATCTGATTTTAGGTTTTGAGAGGGAATATCAAACGTAGCGCGACATATTCGTATTTACTGGCTGTTTGTTTGTGACCCGTAATTGGGCGACCTTTTAGATTACGCTGTTTTTCCAATTTCTGCATTGTTTGGCAATGACACAGCTACTCAGTTTACTGTACTGTTCATCCACGGTAAGCTGACGATTCGTGCGCTGGCTGTTGACAGCGTCAGTAGGCGAGTACCATTGCTGCCGGGGGGGGGGGGGGGGGGGGCGAGCATCAGCGAGCAGAAGGCAGCGTCGCAGTGTTGGAAACGTTACCCGTAACAATGTATGCAGTAATATTTCGCATCTATGGGCAGCATAACGTTTACCGCAATCCAAAATATATGGATGTCCTTCAAGTAGTGCAGATGTTTTGTGCTGCTATCATCTCCAAGTAAAATGACCTTCACTTGTCAAATATACTTTCATCTAATTATCAATATTCTACTAGTTTCGACGCATATGGCGTCATTCTTCAGTTCCTATGATTAAATAATATTGCAATGATTCAACCACATTAAACAGTGAAAAGTTTAATAATTTATCAAACCATGTGATCTGGGACGCAACGTCGTGGAGTACGCGGCCAATCCCACCAGAAGTTCGAGTCTTCCCTCGGGCATGTGTGTATGTGTGTGTGTGTGTCGTCCTTACAATATGTTAAAGTAGATTGCAAGACTAGGGACCGATGATCTTTGCAGTTTGGTCCCTTCGGATGACAAACATTTGAACTTTTTTTGAAACAATATCTCCTACGTTATTGTACAGTCACCATTAAGACATTTGGCTCATTTAATATGTACAAAACATTTTTCGTCCATATTGTACAATTCTTTGAATTTTCAAGTGGTCAGTCTTATTCATTCTTATAGTCCAATTATTCCAAAGTTGTAACTATGTAAAGAAACCTATGCCAATTTCGCATTGCTTCCTCTATATAGGGATTCGCATATACCCACCTGGCGAAGCTTAGAATCACATATCGAATTAAATTCAGAGCCTGAACGCCCAGTGTTCAGCTTTTGGCAAGTGTTTCAAGTGTTTCATCCTTTATGATTCGCATTCACGTTCTAAAATCTGTTTTTTTATATTTTTTATTTTGTGGTAAATTTAGAAAATTTACACCGTTTAATGTGATTGAATCTATTTTTGTGATCATAGGGATTTGTAAATGACGCCATAGTGCGCAGAAGCTAATAGTTCATTTTTTTCCCTAAGAAGCGACTGTGGCTTTGGGACATATTTTGCGTGTTTCTTATAGGAGTTATATGCGATAATAACTGTAATAAAATTTATTTCGTGTGTGTGTATTTTAAAATTAATCTCACAAAGCCCTTAAGGAGATGTTTACCCACCTCAGACTTGTGCCACCCCTCCTCCCTCAGAAAAAAATTTGTATCCGCCACTGGGTGAGCATTTGGAAGGCCTTGTTAGGTGTTGAGATTTACGATGTACCAGATATCTACACACAGATCACTTAGTTCCCGTAAATTGTGAGCTGATCAATTATGGACAAAAGACTGACTCGCATGTGATTCAGATCAGGCCAAATATGTGGACAACACATCGACATCAAACAAGTACACCACGATTTCAATCTTTCAATTGTGGACATTTATCTTGACAAACGGACTACCACCGTCGAAGAAGACATCAAGCAAAATGGATTGCAGTTGGTTCGCATTAATGTTCACGTGGTCCGCGGATCCTATGGAAGCCGAGGTGAATGTCCCTCATAGCATGAAACTACTTTCGCTGGCCTGCGTCCATGCTTCTAGTTACTGTTCCCTTGGATAGCGGTATATCAGAAACATTATCATCGAGTCGACAAGAAACTTGGTTCTCCCATTTCTATTGATTCACGGTCGAATATGGATCACTCCAATCGTAATGCGAAACATCAGTTACCTCCACTGCATTCCAAGCGCCATCAAAAATTGCTCTCAATCATCTGGTATGAAGGTGAACGCAAGCCCACTACACAAGTGACCGCGTTTTGTGGACAGCTGACAGCAAGTCTTTTTGGGAGCTGATGGTCGACATTTTGGCCGCACTGCACACTCTACTGTATCTTTTTATTGTACTTGGGTTCTAACAAAGCCTGAGCTAAAAAAAAGTCTCGTTCTAAAATGGTCAGATGCATACCTCAGTGAGCACTGCTGGATTTTAGGTAATCTAGAACAGATGTGTTTTCCAATTTCGTCTGTAAGTTGTATGGACCAAATCAAATGACAAAATTCAATGATTAATGAATGATATCTCAGCTGTACGATTACATGTTTATTTTGTTACTACCGGTTACGTTCTTAGAACATCATGAGATTGACGAATTGTGCTGAATTCACATACCGCGGCAACCTGACGATTTTCTAAGAACCAGAAAATCCGTAATACAGTACAGCTCAGGCGTATTACATTACTTTTCAAAGTTAGTGTAAGCTATGGTGCACAACATGATCAAGATTATTTCAAGAATAAATAGTCTAGTAAACTTGGGTACGAAATTGCATACGTTAGGAGCTATGACCAGTAAGGAGAATGTGTTTCACAACAGCAAAAATGAGCAAGTATTTATAGCTTTTAACCTATGCTCGCTGTGTGCCCGTTGTGCAATGGACTTTTGTTTTTCTTCTATTAGTCCGTACTAGCACTTCGCAAAGAATGGATAACAAATAACTTGCAGTAAAAAGATTTGTTTCACGATATCGATACTGAAAAAGTGCTCATGACTATTTAAGTATGCACTTTAGAGCTCGTAATACAACCTCTGGCGATCAAGTTCGCTGAATAGTCTTGTAACATTAAAGTAGGTGAACTATGATCTACAGTTACCTTACTGTCTTTCGAAATAGTAACCTTCCATAACTATGTATCGCTGAGCTCTTCGATATATGTACGGGATACTTTGCACGAAGTCTTCCTTTGGGATGGTATTCAAAAGCACGGAGATAAGAATAAATGGAGATGACGCTACGTATCCCAGCCGTACTACGCTTTGAAACAAGGAGGTTCTCCTTGCTTTGAAGCCAAGGCCGCCATGACATCTGACCAAAACACTGACAGTGTTTTATAGCTGTGTCTGTACTTACAGTCGCTAATTGCATCACATACGCATGTAACGTTCTCAAACTGGTTGTTTCGAGTTTTTTAAAAATAAAATATCGAAAATAATCGTGTTTATTCTGTTTAAAAATAGTTGTTACCACAATATTACGAATCACAAATGTGGGTTCTTTCTTTAGTTAATCTGACGATCGCCAGAAAAAATAATTCGATTGACTGAACCAACGCTAGATCTACGAGCACAGAGACGATATTTTTTCTTTGTATTGTAAGTTTAATTAAAATTGAAACTAGGTTTTCCTGTCGAAATCACTAACTCAATAAAAATCAAATTTATATTTTATTCCTTATACATTCGTAAATAGTATGTTAAATGGGGTAAATAACTTTCATCTTTAGGAAATCGAAAATCATAAGAGGAAACTACGTTAATTTACAAGTAAAGATGTTGTATAGTTTCGTTCTGGTATAATCACACGTTAGCGAGTCAATTTACACATGAAATTGTATTTCCTTCGATTTCGCGTCATAATCAGAACGATTCGTACACATAAACATCACACAAGTCACCATAACAGTCCAAAATCCTTCCAAAGACGAGCGACAAGCATACGCAAACAAGGTAAATAAGCAGTGTTTTGGTCGGATCAAGATGGCTACCCTTGGCTTCACAGATGTGGCGTCAGAACGCCTCCGTTTATTCCTACCTCCATGATTCAAAAGCCCCGTCACGTTTTGTTGTACGTCAGGAATATCGTCATATCTTTGTTCTTTCAAAGCGAGTGTGACTCGAGGGAATAGGAAGAAGTCTGGAGGATTGATATCCAGTTTGTACGGTGGATATTGAAGTTGTACCACCCCACTTTTTTTGCCGTAAACTGTTTGAAGATATTAGCTGTGTGTGACCAAGCGCTGTCATGCAACTTGGAACATCCACTAAACTCGCCGGATCTTAATCCTATAGACTTCTTCCTATTTACTCGACTCAAAATCGCTTTCAAAGGAAAGATATTTGACGACATTCCAGACATACACTAAACGTGACGAGACTTCATCCCAAGGAAGTCTTTGTGCAAAGCTTCCAGGACAAGTATCGCAGAGCTCAGCAGGTGACTGTTTGCCGGCCGCGGTGGCCAAGCGGTCTGCGTCGCGCCAGTCACGGTCTGCACGGCCGCTACGATCGGAAGTTCGAATCCTCCCCCCTCGGGTAATGGATTTTTGTGTCGTCCTTAGTAATAGCTAGTTCATAAGTTGTTTCTAAGTTACGGACTGATGGCCCCGTAATTAAATCCCATAAGCTCTACAAACATTTGAACATTTTGATTTCAAAAATATGTTGCTGTTAACCCCAAATTTAAACTACAACTACAAAACTTCGGATATGTAATCTAGATCAGGATTAAAAAAAAAATAAAAATTAAAATTAAAATAAATAAATAAAAAAACCCCACGAGATTCAGTATTTTTGAAAATTTATCAAGTAAGAGAGTAAAATAGGGGATGAAAAATTCTTTTTGTAAAACATGGCTCTATTAAGACAATTTTGAAGCCACAACTGCAAAAATTGATGTTTGTATTGTTGGTAAGAATTTAAAAAATATGTGCTTCGGTATTTTTGGAAATTCAACCATAAAGGGGGTTAAATTGGAGAGAAGACGTTTTTCGAATATCTGTTGCTATTTAGGCAATTTTGAAGTTAGAACTACAAATTTTCGGATTTCGATTCGGGTTTCGAATTTAAAAGACAACGTGTTTCGGTATTTTTGGAAATTAGACCAATGAGGGAGTGAAATACGCGATTCAAAAATTGATTTTCATAAATTTGTAGCTGTTCACTCAATTTTCACGCTATAAATACGAAACATATGATATGGACTCTTGAGCACGATTAAAAAGATAAGAGTTTCAGTATTTTTGTAAATTCAGCAACTAAGGGGGTGAAATAGAGGATCTAAAATTCTTTTCCAAAACGCATTGTTGTCAAGTCAATTTTGAAGCTAGAGCTGCAAAAATTGGTATTTGTATTGTTCGTTAGAATTTAAAAAAAAATGTGTTTCGGTATTTTTGGAAATTCAACCATCAAGGATGTTAAATTGGAAAAAGGGATGTATTTCGAAAATTTTTTGCTATTAAGGCAATTTTGAAGCTACAACCACATAAATTGCTATGTTTTCTTGTTGAGAATTAAAAAGATACGTGTTTCGGTATTTTCAGAAAATTAATCATTTAGGGCGTGAAATAGGGAATGAAACATTTTTTGAAAATACGTTGCTACTAAGGCAATTATGAACCCAGAATTACAAAAAATTATATTTGCATACTTGGTTGGAATTTAAAAGACACATGTTGGGGTATTTTTCGAAATTCAACTATTAAGGCGTACCATAAGGGGGGGGGGGTTACAGGTAGTAAAATCAAATGTTCAAATGTCTGTAAATCTTAAGTGACTTAACTACGGGGTCATCAGTCCTTAAGGCTTACAAACTAATTAAACTAACTTACACTAACTTATGCTAAGGACAACACAAACACCCATGCCCGACGGGTGAACAGCAGCGCGCACCGCAGCATGGTGCCTCAATATGCACGGCCATTCTGCCGCGGCTACAAGTAGTATTACAACATTTCATTAAGACAGTACTTAAGCTATATCTATGAAAATTTATATAAATAGGGAGAAACAACTGGTGCAGACCAACCAGCCTACGCATGCCAAGGACCGGGCGTTAAGCTAGTCTTTATATATAAAGCAGAGTGTCCGCGTGTTTATGTGTTTGTGGATTTGTGTAAACGTGTTGCATACAAATCTACAGTTTTGTTCCAATCTTTACACGTAAGCTTCAGTCCTTGAGGACGCTCGCCGAAGTGTAAGAATTACGTTCGAATGTTTGTATAGCTTATGGGACTTAACTACGGGGTCATCAGTCCCTAAACTTACAAACTACTTATGAACTAGTTAACACTGAGGACGGCACAAATATCCATTCCCGAGTGGGATTCGAACCTCCGACCGTGACTGGAGAGCCGCAGTCCCCTCGGCCACCGCGGCCGGCTAAGAATTACGTACGGTATATACTGCACGAGATATGACGTCATAAACAATGTTCATTTTCTCCGGAACCACTGCTTCATCGGATTGCGTCACGATTTTCAATGAACTTGTACGTTGCATTGTGCCCAGTACTTACCCTTACTTAGATTTTAAACCACATGGCCTAGTTTTCTGTTTATCCATATTTGATGGTTTTTGAGGTTCGATAAATATTAATTATGAGTCTGAGATGAGTGTGATTTGACAAGAAAATTATCAACGTACGCATTTGGTAAGCTAAAGCAGGGATCTCCTCAGAGTAAAATAAGTGCAAGTGATTTCCTGTCTGGTGCTGTAGTTTGTGATGATAAAGTCTAACCTTTAAAGAATAATTATAATTAATTTTCGTTGGGATCCACAGTCTCTGTATATATCAAAAATGAAAATATGTTTCTTACGTATATATTACTTTGTGATCAGCTAATTTCAACATTACGACATTTCCAAGCTGGTGTATTTCGTGTTTTGTGTTCAACAAAATATTCCACGATACATGAAATAATCTTTCCATCTTAATACAAATTGTGTTAAGCGGCCTCTACACGGTGAATAATATTGACAATATTCCCCGGCTGCGCAATAATATTAACGGTCTAGGTGTGCGATTGAGAAGAAGCGCAATAATATTGAGAACATCAAAAACTTCTGAAATACATTGCGCTGCCTGTAAATATTGTGCCGTCTGTGGGCAGTACTGACAATATCTTTGACAGATTAACCCGCTGTGTTTGCTGTTTCCTGAGTGAATCTTTGACGCTGCTTACACCAGTTTTTCATTCATTTTCTTTTTTTCGGATTGCAACAAAGTAAAGCAATAATAACAGCAGTAGCATCTTTATCGTCCAACACTTCACACCACAATATTATTGCACAATATAACTGAGCAGTCTAGGAGAGAACGAAAATAATATAGCACAATATTATTGTCAACATTATTGACTGTGTAGGAGCCTCTTTAAGATGGAAACAATTTCATGTAAATCGATGGATGTTTTCAGATTTAAACATTACAGCATATAAATATCTATGAAACACTTCATTTCATTTGAAATTCTGCTCTGCTAGTCGTGCACCAAGGAAAAACGTATCTCTATTTTCAGAATCATGAGGCAACGCTGTATCGAAAGAGGATAGAGACAAAACATGTTACGGAGCTTGTTGTAGCGATTCACGTTGTGCTTCCAACGCCGCAGTTGGAGCAGCGCTACAGCAGAGGGGGGAAATGTGGAAGCGCTCAGGAATTTCATAGCAGCTGCAATGCTCCTCCTGCGCGACGTTGCCATCGATTTCCGACTTTCCCTTTCCGGTATGGCTCTAGCGTTATTGACTGCGCGTGACGTTCTATAACCAATAACGTCCCAGAATGGTGTGGCAGTGTTTTCATTTTTTTTTTTTTTTTTTTTTTTTTCGGAATACATATCACGTGTCTTTCTTGCGCGGGATGAAATATTCAGCAGCGTGGCGGCAGCGAAGCTTGGCGGGAGTGGAGGTCTCTATAGATCACCGAGGAAAGCACAAGATGAAGACTAATGTGTTCGCCGCCTCGCTAACGAAATACAACCTGTAAATCAGCTCAGGATTTTCACGCTAAGTTAAGAAAGAGAAGCGAAGCAAGGCGCATACTATAAGGAGATTCATCACGATGTAGAAATGATGTAAGAAAAACTGTATACATTTCTTCCCATGCTCTTCAACGCTTATGTAGCCTTCATAGTCATCCCCAACGATGAATAGGGCTCAGACTAGTGGCTAAAGAACAACGAAATATGAAAGGATTTACGACCTAAAGTTTATATAAATATGACTTTTAAAATAAAGTATAATTTTATTTGAATAATCTTGTTGATTTATTTAGTTTCTTTGAAACTTGTAACTATAGCACTTTTTGCAACATTTGAAACTAACTAGAACTCTATTGGAGATCGTTTCAAATCGTATTATGTCCACCAGTGGACAAAACTGAATTTGATATGTTTTATAAAGTTCCCACAGCGATCTTTCATCCTTTGAAGTCAGAATGTAACAAATCGGATTCGATAACAGTGTAAATAACGTCTGAAAACAAGTTGTTGTTTCAAATCGTATTCATTGCTCTGTAGTGTGTGTGTTTTAAAACATATTGTGACCAATATTAATTCTACGTGAGGTATTTTTGTCTCTTTGCTCAGTTGGCTCTACTGACGACTAGAAGACTGATCTGAATTATTCACTACTTAAACGTTTTGGGGTCGATTGTAGGAGCATAGGAGCTTCCCTTTTATATGATAAACAAGCAAATATGGAATGTTTTATACCAAGAATTTTATCACCACGAGAGAAAATCAAGCAGTGTATGTGTGGCATATTACAACACACACATAAAATCGTAATTTGAAGCACGGCCTTATGAATCCATTTTCTGTTTTGAACGAAACCAAAACATATATGGAAAACTGTGAACTAACCAGTGATCTCACTTTAACTGGATACACAACTGTAGTGCTTTCGATATGTGAAAATCGTGACCGCTTGTCACTGTTAGGTTGAGAAATCCGTACGAATTATTCGTCTCGTTATTTTTATTTATTTATTTGCTTTGCGTCCTAGGAAAATAAGTTATAACATATTGATTACTTATATAAACACATAAATAATATTTCATAAATATATAAAAATATAACTCACCTATACGTTTTCTATACCTTGTTCGTGCTGTTTTGTTGACTATTTCATAAATAGTATTCAAAACAAATGGCGACTATTGATAAGCGTTACTTTCGTAAATAGATAAAACGATTAGAAATTTCAGTATGTTAAATTCTAAGTAAACACTCAATACTGACAACTGCATATAGACGGATATATGTTCAACAATATGGCGTCGAACGAACGTCACGACATCGTAATACACATTACTTCAGATTATCTTTGAGCTCACTGCATGCGACCAGTAGGAAACCGAGATGATTAGCTGATTAAAGTCCGGATGCAGAAAGTAGGTTAGAATAAAGGGAGATGGTATCATCTATGCTGAGCGCTTACGTCAGTTGAAGTCTGTCCGCCATCTTGTTCAAATGTTCAAATGTTTGTTAAGCTTATGGGACTTAACTACGGGGTCATCAGTCCCTAAACTTACAAACTACTTATGAACTACTTACGAACTAGGACGGCACAAATATCCATGCCCGAGGGGGCATTCGAACCCCCGACCGTAGTGGCCGTGCAGACCGTGACTGGAGCGCCTCAGTCACCTCGGCTACCGCGGCCGGCCCGCCATCTTGGTCAGTTTTAGAATGTTATTTCTCCATTAAAACTACGCGTTAAGTGGACCCTCTTACTGTTAATGCAATGAGCTGACAGTCAGTGCAAAGTATGTGCTTTCAAACAATATACTTTCTTGAATAAGTAGTAATAAATACTAATCATAATATATTTGATAACGGCTAATTTGCACTCTTTTAAGACGTTGTACATCACGGCAAAACAGTCATACGTTTTATTCCTGTTTTAATAAAACATCAGCTCTACAATATGGAACTTCTCGAAAACTTTACAATATGGCAGAGGCAGGCTTCAGTTTTTCAGCGTAAGGGCGTCTCCCTGTATTCTAACCTCCTTGGTAGCGACAAACTTTCATGTGTTGACTGCCGACAATCGTTTCTTGCCATTGGTTAATTGCACGTCACGTGGTACTCGGTAGCCATTCCTGGGGCAACTTAGCCACCGTATATTGCAGAAATGTCTTAATTTATGATTCATTTCTCTGTTGAAGAAAGCTGCGTATCTTAAAAGTTCGTTTTCTGTTAACTAAAGAACTTCATAAATTATTTTATGGTATAGAATTTAATCTTACACATGGCAGATTCGTATTTGAATTAGTGTGCCGCACTGAGAGATATTGTTCGTATTTATGTGTCAGAGGTAAACTATGTTAACTCACGACTACATGATGTTTAATATGATATCTATATGCTATCGTTTGCATAATAAACAAATAACTGTGGTATTTCTCGTTTAATAAAACTCTTACAAAACCGGGATCACATTACGAAGTAGTTCCCTGTTTGTGTTCGGGAGTCCTGCTCTTATTATAGGGTAATCGGTACCATTCCTGCTTCTGGAGCATAAAAACAGCTGTGCATGAGTTTGTGCCTTACCATCTCCTTTTTTCTTTTCTTTCCTTGTTTTTGTTAGATACGTAACAATGCAAACACTCCATCATCAATGAGATACTTCATTTAATTAGATTTTTTGTGAGACAATTTAGTACAAGTGTGTTTTACAGACATCTAATACACCTAATGGTACGGTAATTCAACCTTTTTCTCACTTTTATTACTCTTTCAGAAATAATGCCTCAATGTCGCGTCTTTAGTTGCAGCTCAACTCCAGATTGTGTATACAATGCCGCAGGGTGTGTTTGCATACATTCGCTTATAATTCAGATAAACTCTGTGAACTAAGAAACCCCACCACTGTAATACTCTTATTATTACATCAGGGGATATGAACTAATTGTTCATATCAGACAGATGCTTCATATGAAATTCTTGGTGGGATGGGTACACACTTTCTAGGAAGTAGCATGATCAGTAACCCGTAATATTTCGTAAAATTTCGTATAGATAAATGTTCCATATGTCTGCACTGTTGAACCCCTGGCAAAGTCAAGAAACACGGCATCTACATAACGGGAATGTTTGTATTGAGTAGTGGCAGCCGTGGGCAGGTGGCAGCACTGCTGTTTCGTGAAGCGAGTAAACAGTCCGCCATTTCAATAACAATGGATCAGTAGAACGGATAATAGAGTGTGTTAACCATAAAAATGTTTTATAAAGTCATTGGTAGTTTCGTCGCGGCAAAGAGAGAGTTTCGAAGTTTTAATACACTCATGGCCATTAAAATTGCTACACCACGAAGATGACGAACTACAAACGCGAAATTTAATCGACAGGAAGAAAATGCTGTGATACGCAAATGACTAGCTTTTCAGAGCATTCACACAAGGTTGGCGCCGGTGGCGACACCTACAACGTACTGACATGAGGAAAGTTTCCAACCGACTTCTCATACACAAACAGCAGTTGACCGTCGTTGCCTGGTGAAACGTTGTGGTGATGCCTCGTGTTCAAAAATGTTCAAATGTTTGTATACCTTATGGGACTTAACTACGGGGTCATCAGTCCCTAAACTTACACTAAGGACGGCACAAATATGCATGACCGAGGGGGGGATTCGAACTCCCGACCTTTGTGGCCGTGCAGACCGTGAATGGCGCGCCGCAGTCCCCTCGACCACGGCGGGCCGGGATGCCTCGTGTAAGGAGGAGAAATGCGTACCATCACGTTTCCGACTTGATAAAGGTCAAATTTTAGCCTATCGCGATTGCTATTTTTCGTATCGCGACATTGCTGTTTGCGTTGGTCGCGATCCAATGACTGTTAGCAGAATATGGAATCGGTGGGTTCAGGAGGGCAATACGGAACGCCGTACTGGATCCTGACGGCCTCGTATCACAGGCAGTCGAGATGGCAGGCATCTTATCCGCATCTCTGAGTCAACAGATGGGAACGTTTGCAAGACAACAACCATCTGCACGAACAGTTCCATGATGTTTGCAACAGCTCGGAGACCATGCCTGCGGTTACCCTTGACGCTGCATCACAGACAGGAGAGCCTGCGATGGTGTACGCAACGACGAACCTGGGTGCACGAATGGCAAAACGTCATTTTTTCGGATGAATCCAGGTTCTGTTTATTAAACCATGATGGTCGCATCTGTGTTTGGCGACATCGCGGTGAACGCACATTGGAAGAGTGTATTCGTCATCGCTATTCTGGCATATCACCCGGCGTGATGGTATGGGGTGCCAGTGGTTACACGTCTCGGTCACCTCTTGTTCGCTTCGACGGCACTTTGGACAGTGGTCGTTACATTTCAGTCGTGTTAGGACCCGTGGCTCTATTCTTCATTCAAATGTTCAAATGTTTGTTAAGCTTATGGGACTTAACTAAGGGGTCATCAGTCCCTAAACTTACAAACTACTTATCAACTACCTTATACTAGAGACGGCACAAATATCCATGCCCGAAGGGGGATTCGAACCCCCGACCGTAGTGGCCGTGCAGACCGAGACTGGAGCGCCTCAGTCTCCTCGGCCACCGCGGCCGGCTTATTCTTCATTCGATAACTATGAAACCCTACAGTTCAGCAGGGTAATGCACGACCGCATGTTGCAGGTCCTGGGCCTTTCTGGATACAGAAAATGTTCGACTGCTGCCCTGGCCAGCACATTCTCTAGATCTCTCACCAACTGAAAACATCTGGTCAATGGTGACCGAGCAGATGCCTCGTCACAATACGCCAGTCACTACTCTTGATTACTGTGGTATCGTGTTGAAGCTGCATCTGCAGCTGTACACGCCATCCAAGCTCTGTTTGACTCAATGGCCAGGCGTATCAAGGCCGTTATTACGGCCAGAGGTGGTTGTTCTGGGTACTGATTTCTTAGGATCTATGCACCCAAATCGCGTGAAAAAGTAATCACATGTCAGTTCTAGTATAATATGAATACCCGTTTATCATCTCCATTTCTTCTTGGTATAGCAATTTTAATGGTCAGTAGTGTATTTTAAGAAGTCATGACGCCGTCCTGTCGAAACATGCAATAAAATGTTGGATTAATAACTGTGAGGAGCCTGGATCTGCCCTCAAGAAGAAACGTACAGGACGACCAAGAAGTGTGCGTTCTCCAGGGTACAGTGTTGTTGTACGAGTCTGTGTTACGGAGCCCACAGTGTTCAATTCGTGCCGACCGCGGTGGCCGAGTGGACTGAGGCGCACCAGTCATGGTCTGCAAGGCCACTACGGTCGGGGGGTTCGAATCCCCCCTCGGGCATGGATATTTGTGCCGTCCTATTGTTAGCTAGTTCATAAGTAGTTTGTAAGTTTAGAGACTGATGACCCCATAGTTAAGTCCCATAAGTTCTACAAACATTTGAACATTTTTTTTGTTCAATTCGTATGAAAGCAGCAGTGGTTGGAATGTCCCGGAAGAGTGTTCGCAGAATTCTTCATCTTAAAATTTTATCCGTATGAACTACAGATGGTGCAACAATTGAAGGACAACGACTATCGGTTACGATTGGGATTCTGTCAGCAAATGATAACAGAAATAAACAATGACGATGAATTTCTAAACAAGTTGTGGATGTCAAATCTGGCATATTTTCATCTCACAGGTTATGTGAATAAACAGAACTGTTAGTAAGCAAACACAAATTCTAATTACGTTATGAGCGCTCTTGACACGCCAGTAAAGCGATAGTACGTTGTGATGTTTATCCCATGGGATTATCGGACGCTATTTTTTCGCTAACACAACTGTCAATGTCGAACCTTACGAGGAACTTTCGTTACACTTGCATTGAATAATTTTCCAAACGTTCATGAAGTCTGGTTTAAACAGGGAGGAGCGACTTCACATACGGCAATCAATTGGTATGTGTGCTATAAGTGTTCGGTAAGCGTGTGACCTCAAGATTCCGTGACATTCCCTGGCACCCGAGATAACCAGATATATCCGTTTGTGATGTTTTTCTTGTGGGGTTATCAAGAGCAGAGTCTACATGACTCGCCCAAGAACCCTGGATTAGTTAAAAAAGAGAATTTGGGATAGGAGTGTGACTGAAATTGATATTTTATTGTATACCACATATATAGAGGTTAAGCCAGAGTCAGAAGAAATAGAAAAATCTTGTATTTCACATAGCGTAACTAGTTTCGATGACCTTTGTCATCATTATCAAACGTAAGAATATCACAAATTGCAAGAAACTAAGCATAAAATGAGACTATCATGAGAATAAATTACGAAAAAAGTAGTTAACATAGAAACTGGAGCCTAGCTCTAGTTTCTGAACTAACTACATTTTTCATAGTTTATTCACATGATAATATCAGTTTATGCTTAGATCCTTGCAATTTGTGATATTCTTACGTTTGATAATGGTGACAAAGATCGTCTAAACTACTTACGTTATGTGAAATACAAGATTTTTCTAGTCTTGTGACTATGGCTATACATGTGGTATACAGGATGAATCACCTAACACTTGGACCGCAAACATTGCGGAAACGAAAAGTGTGATTGATGTGCGATTTTCACATAATGGATTGGTAGTCAAGGAGTCGTTAGCAATAAAAAGATTGTAAAAATACCTAGAAAGTGTATTTTTATGCAAACATACAATTTTTCAAATGGAACAATGATTGTTTCTATCATGCACTGGAATTTTTGACACCAGCTGTGTACAAAGAATTTTGAATGACATTTTTATCACGTTTAGTTAGACAGCTACAACCATTCAAAGTTTCGGGGGCGGAGGCCGCGACAGTGTAGTTGATTGGGTAATGAGACATTGGGCCGTGCCCCAGGAACTAACCACTCGACCAGTCAGCTACGCTATCGCAGCCTTTGAACGGTTGTAGCTGCCAGAATAAACGTGGTAAAAATGTAATTCAAATTTCTTTGTATACAGCTGGTGTCAAAAATTCCAGTGCATGATAGAAACAACCATTGTTCCATTTAAAAAACAGTGTGTTTGCTTAAAAAATACTCTTTCTAAGTAATATTACAATCTCTTTGTTGGCTAAAAATACGAGCCCCTCATTATCAATCCATTCTGTGAAAAACGCACATCAATCGCACTTTCCGTTTCCGCATTATTATCTGCGGAAGTGTTGGGTGATCCACCCTGTATAATAAATCTTCCAGTTTTATCGGATTGTGGAAATGTTCCCATTTTACGTGGGATCCCGTACTTTGGATTATGTATCTACTGCCCCCTGGGTGTCGTGCATGAATAACGCGATGTGTCTTTCACGTGATCGTTGCTTTCGGAAACCATGTCGATTCCTAGAAAGGTATGGATGGTTGTCCCGTGACGTCACCTCGACGCAAACCTTCAGATGAGAGGGAAAGCGCTAACGACAGTACGATGTGATCCCAACTGCCGGTGGAGAACGTGCATACAAATTCCACCCAACGCGCCGAACTTAATGTCAGGAACCGAACTCGTGAGAGGTTCGCGTCCCCTCCACACACCCCCCCCCCTCCCAACCCGTCAGAGCAGCCCTGAAAGAAGATGGAATAACCGAGTCGCCCGCCTTCGACTTATGAAGTAGGAACTCATCCTGATTGCATGCCGACAAGAACTTGCCGATATTCGCACTCCGGTGTGAGTTTTGTCCGGGCACAGGTGCGCGTCGCGACGTCGTGAATAATTCATGGGGAGCTGCAGGGGGTCGCGCGGTGCGGCCCAGCGCGGGGAGACTACAGCAGCGAACGGAACGGACGCCGTCCCCGTAGACTTCAGCCGCCGCGCCGGGAGCCGCTGTCGAATCTTTATCGCGCATTACGAGGCTAACGCGATTAATCACTTAACTTCCAATTTCGCGCCGCCGCGCGTGCAATTTCTCGAGTGTAGACGGGGAGCGGGGCGGGGGGTGGTGTTGGCGTAAAAACGCTTTTTCCCGTGGAGGCCGTTGCTGAAGAGTGCCTCCAATTAAGGCGACCATCTGCCGCCGTGGATGAGGCCCCAATTAGGGAGCCAGATTAGCGACCACTCCGCGGACCCGCCGCGTTACAAGCCACGCTGCGGTCCTGACGTTCGCCTAAAAACTGTGGACCGAACTGGTTGCAGCCCTCGGCTTCGAACGACGGTTGTACCGAATGTGAAAAAAAAGGTCTTCATCATTTCTAAAGCACTCAGGTTTTGATTCGTTTGGTAAATATTTGTTTTTCGGTCGTCGACATTGTTAAAATTCAAGTACAATCCTGGAAAATGAAAAAAAAAAAAAAAAAAGAACACCATGAATTCGTCGACCCAGCAGAGGGAAATTTTATTGACACATTCTTGAGGTTGTATACTACCGACGATTACACAGGCAGAGCCCTACGCACATGATTACAGTCACCAGAGCGTCCGCAATGTTGGTATTAATAAGGTGTATACCCACCTTTTGCAGCAATGCAAGCTGTAATTATGGTAAAATGTAAACTTTCACGGCCGGAATGGTCAAAATTACTAAAACTTTCCGGGCTATTATGCCGTTGTCTACCGGAAGATACAGGATCACCTGAAATCGGCAAAGGATGCTCGCAAACCGCTGGAAAAAGCAGGAATTTATAGGATTTCGTGTAGCCGTGAAGATGTATACATGGGTACCACAAAAAAAAAAAAAAAAAAAAGACTAGATGAGCACAAGGGGAACTGTAGAAGGGGAGAGATTGACAGATCAGCTGTTGCTGTTGCTGAACATGTTTTTCAACCAGGGGACCACCTTATTCAAATTGATGACTCGGGTTTTAACAGCCACAAATGGATACCACGAAAGACTATGCAAAGAGGCTATAGAAATTGTAAAACACCCCAATAATTTCAATAAGATGGAGGAGGGCGTGAAATTTCCACCATGGAACGATATTAACGGACGGCGGCAATCGGCGAATTGCGCGCGCATATCAAAAACATCTGACATCACCCCTTTGCGCGCGAGCCCTCGTAAACGGAGTTTCGCTTCAGTCAGCAGCGAGCCAGGATGTGCATCGGACATTCAAAAGTGGCACGGTCCCCCTTGAAAATGTCCTCCGCAGTCAGAAACGTAAACGTTGGGTTTCAATAATAAATCCACAAGACCACGGTATAATAGCCCGGTAATTTTTAGTAATTTTTAAGCTGTAAGTATTTCATGGATACGATTGTAGAGGTTGCGAATATGGTTATGTGAACTGGCCTGCCATGCAATATCCACCTGGTGCCTCAGTTGGACCAGATTTCGTGCAGCTCATGCATACCGCCCAACATGACGTTTCTTGTGCTCCCAAACATGATCAGTGGGGGAGAGATCTGTGGATTGTGCTGGCCTGGGTAGTGACGTACATCTTGAAGAGCACGCTGGGTGGTACGGGATACATGTGGATCTGCATTGTCCTGTTGGAAAAGCATATTACCTTGTTGGTGCATGAGTGGTAGCAAGATGGGTTAAATAATGGTTTCAGTCTATCGTACACTGTTCAATGTTCTCTAGACGATTAGAGGAGAATGGCGAGTGCAGAGTATGGCTCCCCTCCCAATGATGCACGATCGTGTGCCGTTAGTGTGTCCTCCGTTCACGGCCTATCATCGTTCAGCCCGCCTCCAGTGGTGTCACGGTAGGCGCTTATGAAGAGACGAATGGACACGCGTCTCTTCAGTGATGAGAGTCGCTGCTGCCTGGGTACCAATGAAGGTCGTACGCGTGTGTGGTGTCGTGCAGGGGAGCTCGAAAATCTGGAGTGTACGCGACAGAGGCAAACGGGGCCGACACCTAGCATCATGGTGAGGGGAGCCTTTTCCTACACTGGCCGTTCTCCTCTGGTGTTCGTTGTGGGAAAATTGAACAGTACACGGTACATTGAAACCATCATTCAATCCGTTTTGCCACCGTTCATGCACCGAAAAGGCGATGTGATTTTCCAACAGGACAATGCACGTCCACACGCGTCGGTGTACGTCAACTACCCATCATTATCCCCAGATCTGTCCCCCCTTTGAGAATCTTTGAAGCCGGATGAAACGTCATACCTCGCAGTCTGCATGGGCATCACGAAATCTGTCCCACGTAAGGCACCAAGTGAAAAACTGCATGGCAGCGACTCCACAAGATTACGTTCGGTACCCCTACGATCGTCTCCATTGGATAGTTGCAGCTTGCATTGCTGCAAAAGGAGGATATACACGGTATTAGCGTCGACATTGTTCAGGCTCTGATGCCTGTACCCATGTGCTTATAGCTCTGTCTGTGTGATCGTGTGTTATATACATCCTCAAGGTTGAATCAATAAAATTTCTCTCTGCTGGATCGACGAATTCATGGATTCTTTTTTTCATTTTCAAGTAGTGTATTCAAATGTTTGTAAAGTTAAGGGAGTAAACCTCTGAGGTCATCTGGTCCTACATTTACAAAATACCTAAATTAGCTAGTGCTAACATCAATTCACACACACACACGCCCAACGGAGAACTCGAAACTCCAATGTGGTGCGGCCTTGCAGTTAGTCACAAGGTGCCATAGACCGCACGGCCATTCCCGACATTGTTATGTATTGTCGGTACAGCCACAAACATTCCGATTTTCACTTTAGACTCAATTTATCGCATTCCTTCAGTGTGTGTCTAGCCATGGAGAACTTTACTATTGCGCAACGTACGCTAATTGTATAATTATCTGAACAGCAACGATTCTTCGGCGAAATGTAACGCCAAATGAATCGACAATCCACAGATTTACGAAAATTATGAAGCGGGTTCAACAGTGAACATTGAACAGCCTGAGCGTCAACGCAGTGGTCGATCTGAGCAAAAAAATCGTCGTGATTCGTGGTAGTGTGGTAGTTAGTCGAATGAAATCGGTTCTCCACGGTCCTAAAAATTGAGCATATGATGCTCTTCAGTACAGCGAATTCTCCTGCATGATCTCCATTACCAGCTGAACTTAGCCGCCCATGTTTTCCTACTAAAATACATTGACACTGTAAATATTTCGTAAACCACAACAAATACTGAATGTTGTTGTTGTGGTCTTCAGTCCAGAGACTGGTTTGATGCAGCTCTCCACCCTACTCTATCCTGAGCAAGCCTTTTCATCTCCTCATAAGAACGACAACCCACATCCACTTGAATCTGCTTACTATACGCGTCTCTTGGTCTCCCTCTGCGATTTTTACCCCACACACTTCCCTCCAACGCTAAATTCACAATTCCTTGATGTCTAAGAATGTGTCCTACCAACCTATCCCTTCTTTTAGTCAAGGTATGCCAGAAATTTCTTTTCTCTCCAATTCGGTTCAGTACCTCCTCATTAGTTACGCGATCCACCCACCTAATCTTCAGCATTCTTCTGTAGCACTGAACTCGCTGTCTCGCTTTGGCGTGACGTCACGAGTGCTGGACTGCTGTGCACATCGCTCTCGATTTTTTATATAATTTTAGGATTAATAAAATTATTTTAATTGTTATTACGTGACAATATTCAATCTAGAGGTGTTCTAGTAAAGGTTCGTCAGTTATTTTAGCGTTTGTTGTGCCGTAATTGCTTTAAGTGGTGTTATTTGTGTTCGCGTGTGCGCCGGCATCGACGTCTTACTGCTTTGTTTACATCTGGTGGCGAGTGGTTCCAGCCGTAGCGGTCTCCGAAAGCTAAGTTCCAATAAGTGTTTGTGTATTGTAGTTAAATTATTAAAGTTTTAGATTTCAGGAGGTGTTATCGCGCTAGTTGTTTATTAACTTTAGTACTTTTCAACAGGTGACTTGCTGTTTTTAACGTAGTTGAGGTTGGGTAACTTTAAGTTACGGTATTTGATAACTCTTGTACTCTCACAGTGTTTAGTTATTTTATTAGTGACGCTTGAATTTGAACTTGTTTATACAAGCAACAGTGTAAAGTTTCTGTGGTAGTGTTATTTGCTCTTTTCTGATACTATTAGTTGTTGTTACTTGATTTGTAGAGACTGAGGTTTGTTGATTGCTGTAGTTAAAAGGTACTTCCTACTTATTTTGTAGAAACTTAACTTCATAACGTAGACGTCTAGTTTTTCTTAACAAATTATTGTAAAATTTTACCATGAGTGAAAAGTGTGGGCTCTGTCGTAGGGTCGTGCGTAGTGGGCTGCAGTGTGGGATTTGTAGTAAGTATTTTCATGGGGGGTAGTGCTGTGGGGAAGACAGTAGGCATTGTGGTGAGGTTCTCTCCTGGAACTGTAGGATTTGCAGCAGGAATAAGTTGATAGAGGAGCAGGAGCGTTTGATCTGCGCCCTTCAGGTGCAGTTGAAAAACGCTGAAGAGGAACTAGGTAGGTTGAGGAGGGGAAGGGGGGCTGGGGAATGGGAACTGGCAGTTGGCAAGAAGGTAGCTAGGAGAAGGTATTCAGATAGCTTTACATTGCAAGTTGCAAATAGGTTTGACCAACTGCCGGAGTTGAGTGGAGATGAACCTCCTGTAGCTGTAGGTGTAGGAAGTACGCAGCAGACCTCAGCTTTTGGTAAGCCGAAATCTGTAGAGAGGTCTCTTAGGAAGAAGAAGGTTCTGCTGCTAGGTAGTTCTCATGGCAGAGGTGTTGGCCAACAGTTGCAGGAAGTACTTGGGAGTGAGTACCAGGTCACCAGCATAGTGAAGCCTAGTGCAGGGTTAGCTCAGGTCACTTGTAACATAGGGGACTTATGTAGGGATTTTTCAAAAGAGGATCAGGTAGTTATAGTGGGTGGGGCCGGGAATAGTCTTGATAGGGACGGGGAATATGATATAGGTGGTGATCTGGAAAGGATAGCAACTGAAACTGGTGGCACGAATGTGCATTTCGTGCAGCTGTTTCAGCGTCATGATAGGCCTTGTCTTAATACGGCTGTCAGCCGTGTTAACATGGGGCTTGAGAAGGCGCTGATGACGGAGGGCATGGATCACATTGCAGTGGTGCCAGTTGAGACTATCCAAAGGTCGGATTTTACTAGGCACGGTCTGCACCTCAATAGGTATGGGAAGGGGAGGTTGGCAAAGCTCATAGGTGACAGTGTAGTAGGGGGTGGGGGTTTCACTCATGGAAAAATTCCTGTAGTAGTTGGTGTTAGGGCTGCACCTTTTTTAGACTGAAGACAGCTGATAGATATTCCTGCTTAAAGGAAGTCCCTCTAAGAAATGAACCACCTTTGACAAAGTCTAAGAATATAAGTAATAAGGGAATTACTGTTTTTCATCAAAATATACAGGGTATCAGAGATAAAGTTAATGAAATGCTTATTGATACTGATTCTGACATTATTGGAATTTCAGAGCACTTTTTAAGTGGTGTGACAATTAAGAGACTTCCTTTGCCAGGATACAGGTTAGCTGCCTTCTACTCTAGGAGTTCCTTGCAGTGTGGGGGAGTGGCCATGTATGTAAAAAACGATTTTTCACCGGAGTCAATCGATTTTTCTAAACACTGCACAGAACAGATATTTGAATGTTGTGCAGGAGTTGTTAATGTTAATGGAACTAAACTAGTAATAGTTGTTATTTATAGATCCCCTGACTCAGGTTTTAAAATGTTTCTGCCCAAGCTGGAATTGGTTCTGGGTTCACTGTATAGGAAGTATAAAAATTTAATTGTGTGTGGAGATTTCAACATTAATTGTGTAGGTGATAGCTCAAGGAAAAGTCAGTTGTTAGATCTATTTAATTCCTATAACATGATGCAAACAGTATTTTTTCCAACGAGAGTGCAAGGAAATAGCAGTTCTACCATTGACAATATTTTTGTTCATTCTTCATTATTAGAGGGGCACTCTGTCAGCAGAATAGTAAATGGCCTATCAGACCACGATGCCCAACTTTTAATTCTAAAAAGTATTTGTTCTCAAACAAATGTTAAACATAAATATCAACTACTCAGAAAAGTTAATCCAGTTGAAATTGAGACCTTTTTAAGCCTAATTAAGGAACAAGAATGGCAGGATGTTTATAGTGCTGATAATGCAGATGATAAATATAATGCTTTTCTGAACACATTTATTATGCTGTTTGAAAGTTGCTTTCCGCTAGAACGCTCAAAACAGGGTACTTTCAGTAACAGACAGCCAGGGTGGCTGACAAAGGGGATAAGAGTATCATGTAGAACTAAGCGGGAGTTGTATCAAAATGTTAGAAGCAGTCAGAATGAAGATGCAGTAGCTCATTACAAACAGTACTGTAAGGTTCTGAAAAAAGTCATTAAGAATGCAAAAAGTATGTGGTATGCAAAAAGAATAGCAAACTCTCGGGATAAAATTAAAACTATCTGGTCAGTCGTGAAGGAAGTGTCTGGTCAGGAGCAGCAGGTAGAAGATATAACGTCAGTGCGTAGTAGGAATGTTTCTGTTACTGACAAGTTAGATATATGTGCAATATTCAATAATCACTTTCTCACTATAGTAGAGGAACTAAACAAAACTCTAGTTTCTACAGGTAATAACGTTTTTAGAAAATGCGTTTCCGAGGCTGTTACCTGAAATTATCCTTCATGATACTTCCATAGGTGAGATTGAGTCAATAATTAAATCAATAAAGACTAAGGACTCTTGTGGATATGATGGGGTATCTAGCAGAATTCTAAAGTACTGTTCTCCATATGTTAGCCCAGTACTAAGCCATATTTGTAATTTTTCCTTTCAGAATGGTCAGTTTCCTAACAGATTAAAGTACTCAGTAGTGAAACCGCTTTATAAAAAAGGAGAAAGGGATAATGTAGACAACTATAGACCTATTTCTATGCCATCGGTTTTTTCCAGAGTTATTGAAAAGGCTGTATATTCAAGATTAATTGATCATTTCAGTTCACATAATTTCCTGTCAAACGTACAGTTTGGTTTTAGAAGTGGTTTAACGACTGAAAACGCTGTATTTTCGTTTCTCTGTGAGGCACTTGATGGGTTAAATAAGAGGCTACGGACATTAGGCGTCTTCTTTGATTTAACAAAAGCGTTTGATTGTGTTGATCACAAAATATTGTTGCAGAAGTTGGAACATTATGGAATACGGGGAGTAGCCCACAACTGGTTCACCTCTTACTTTAATAATAGACAACAGAAGGTAATTCTCCGCAGTGTAGAAAATGGCTATGACGTGCAATCCCAATGGGGCACAATTAAGTATGGGGTGCCCCAGGGGTCTGTTTTGGGACCATTGCTGTTTCTTATTTATATAAATGATATGCCTTCGAGTATAACAGGTGATTGTAAAATATTTTTGTTTGCTGATGATACCAGCTTGGTAGTGAAGGATGTTGCTCGTAATATTGACACAGTATCAAATAATGCAGTTCAAGAGATAAGGTCATGGCTAATAGAAAACAAGTTGATGTTAAATCACAGTAAAACTCAGTTTTTACAATTTCTAACACATAATTTGACGAAATCTGACATTATGATTACACATAATGGGCATGTGATAAGTGAGACTGAACAGTTCAAATTTCTAGGTGTTCATATAGACAGTAAGCTGTCATGGAAAGCCCATGTTCAGGATCTTGTTCCAAAACTAAATTCTGCTATATTTACCATTAGAACAATATCTGAAATAAGTGATTCTTCAACACGAAAAGTAGTCTATTTCGCTTACTTTCACTCACTTATGACGTACGGCATTGTTAAGGATATTTCTGGCTCAAAAACGGGCGGTTCGAGCAATATCTGGTGTAAGTTCGCGAACGTCATGTCGACCCCTTTTCAGTAGTCTGGGAATTTTGACTCTGGCGTCACAATACGTTTTTTCTTTAATGTCTTTTGTTGTTAATAATATCAGCTTATTCCCACGAGTTAGTAGCTTTCACTCGGTGAATACTAGACAGATGTCTAATCTACATTTGCACCACACCACCTTAACACTTGTGCAGAAAGGGGTGCAGTATTCTGCGGCATCCATTTTCAATAAGCTGCCACAAGAACTAAAGAATCTTAGCACTAATCCACATGCTTTCAAATCTAAATTGAAGAGTTACCTCGTGGCTCACTCCTTTTATTCTGTCGAGGAGCTCCTAGAAAAGTTGAACAATTAAGCTAATTCATTTTTTCTTTATTGATTCTTTTCACTTTGTCTTAAGATTGTCGTGTGCAAAGGACTACTTAAAATTTTTCTATTACCATTCTTGTGTAACAATGTATTGACTTGTTCCATGACCATGGAGTCTTACTCCTCAAGTGGGTCCTATGGAACAGAAAAAACAAATAAACAAATAAATAAATAAATAAATTTCAAAAGCCTCTATCCTCTTTCTGTCCACACTGCTTATCGTCCATGTTTCACTCCCATACAAGGCAACACTCCATACAAATGCCTTCAGAAAGGACTTCCTTAGGCTTAAATCAATATTCGGTGTTAACAAATTTCTCTTTTTCAAAAACGCTTTTCTATCCATTGCCATTCTGCATTTTATATCATCTGTACTGCGACCATCATTTGTTATTTTACTGCCCAAGTAACATAACTCACCTACCTCCTTTATTGTTTCGTTACCTAATCTAATTCCTTCAGCATCACCTGATTTTCTTACACTGCACTCCATTACCCTAGTTTTACTCTTGTTAATGTTCATCTTATATGCACCTTTCAGCACACTGTCCATTCCGTTCAATTGCTCTTCCAGGTCCTTTGCTGTCTCTGACAGAATTACTATGTCGTCGGCAAAACACAATCTTTTTCATTCTTCACCCTGAACTTTAATTCCTTCTCCAAATGTCTCCTTGCTTTCCTTTATAGCTTGCTCAATGTACAAATTGAACAACATTGGGGAAAGGCTACAACCCTGTCTTACTCCCTTTCCAACTACTGCATCCCTTTCATGCCCTTTAACTCTGACAACCGCTGTCTGGTTTTTGTACAAGTTGTAAATAACCTTACGCTCCCTATATTTTACTCCTGCTTGCTTCAGAACTTTAAAGAGTTTATTCCAATCAACATTGTCAAAAGCCTTCACCAAATCTACAAAAGCTAGAAATGTTGGTTTGTCTTTTCTTAATCCATCTTCTAGGATAAGCCGTAAAGTAAGTATTGCCTCCCGTGTTCCTACATTTCTCCTCAACCCAAACTGATCTTCCCCGAGGTCGGCTTCTACCAGCTTTTCCATCCTTCTGTATATAATTCGTGTTAATATTTTGCAACCATGGCTTATTAAACTGATGGTTCTGTAGTTTCCACACCTGTCTGCACCCGTTTTCTTTGGAATGGGGATTATTACATTTTTATTAAAGTCTGAGGGTATTTCGCCTGTCTCATACATCCTAGACACCAGTTCAAATAGTTTTGTCATGGCTGGCTCTCCCAGAGACTTCAGTAGCTCTGACGGGATATCATCTACTCCAGGGGCCTTGTTTCGACTTAGATCTTTCAGTGCTCTGTCAAATTCATCTCTCAGTATAGTATCTCCTATTTCATCATCATCTACATCCTCTTCCCTTCCTACAATAGTGTCTCGAAGTTCATTTCCGTTGTAGACCCCCTCTATATACTCTTTCCACCTTTCAGCTTTCCCTTCTTTGCTGAGAACTGGTTTTCCATCAGTGTCCTTGATATTCATAGAGCTGTTTTTCTTATCGCCAAATGTTTCTTTTATTTTCCGGTAGGCTATATCTATTTTTCCCCTATTTATACATTCTTCTACATCCTTGCATTTGCCTTCTAGCCATTCCTGCTTAGCCATTTTGCACTTCCTGTCAATCTCATTTCTTAGTCGTCTGTACTCCATTTTGCCTGTTTCATTTACTGCATTTTTATACTTTCTCCTTTCATCGATTAAATTTAGTATCTCCTGTGATATCCAAGGATTTTTTGTAGGTCTTGCCTTCCTACCTATTTTGTCCTCTGCTGCCTTCACTATTTCATCTCTCAATTTTACACATTCCTCCTCAACTGTTTTATTTTCCCCTGTTTCTGTCAATTGTTGCCTGAAGCTCCCTCTGAAATTCTTAAGAACTTCAGGTTCCTTCAATTTATCTAGGTCCCATCTCCTTATTTTCCTACCTTTCTGTAGTTTCTTCAGTTTCAGCCTACAGTTCATAACCAACAAGTTATGGTCAGAGTCTATGCCTGCCCCTGGGTATGTCCTACACTTCAAAACCTGGTTCCGAAATCTATGTCTTACCCTTATAAAATCTATCTGGTATCTCCCGGTGTCTCCTGGTCTCTTCCACGTATACAACTTTCTTTTGTGATTCTTGAACCAGGTGTTTGTTATAACTAAATTATGTTCTGTGCAAAATTCTACCAGGCGGCTTCCTCTTTCATTCCTTTTGCCCAGACCATATTCACCTTCCCTTCCCTTCCTTGTCCGACTACCGAATTCCAGTCTCCCATAACAATTAAGTTTTCCTCTCCCTTAATTGTCTGAATAATTTCCTTTAGCTCCTCATATATTTCTTCGATCTCCTCATCATCGGCAGAGCTAGTTGGCATATAAACCTGTACTACTGTTGTCGGTGTTGGCTTCGTATCTATCTTGACAATGATAATGCGATCGCTGTGCTGGTCATAGTAGTTTACCCGCATTCCTATTTTCTTATTCATTATCAATCCTACTCCTGTGATACCCCCAACTGATTTTGTATTTATAATCCTGTACTCACCTGACCAGAAATCCTGTTCATCCTGCCACCGAACTTCACTAATCCCCGCTATATCTAACTTCAACCTATCCATTTCCCTTTTTAAATTTTCTAATTTTCCTACTCGATTAAGGGATCTAACATTCCACGCTCCGACCCGTAGAATGCCAGTATTGTCTTTCCTGATGATCACATCCTCCTGAGTAGTCCCCGCCCGGAGATCCGAATGGGGGACTATTTTACCTCCGGAATATTTTACCCGAGAGGATGCCATCATCATATGTTCATACAGTAGAGCTGCATGTCCTCGGGAAAAATAACGGCTGTAGTTTCCCCTTGCTTTCAGCCGTTCGCAGTAGCTGTGTGGCAAAGCCACATTAGCTGATGTTACAAGGCCAGCTCAGACAATCATCCAGACTGTTGCCCCTGTAACTACTGAAAAGGCTGCTGCCCCTCTTCAGGAACCACACGTTTGTCTGGCCTCTCCACAGATACCCCTCCGTTGTGTTTACACCTACGGTACGGCTATCTGTATCGTTGAGGCACGCAAGCCACCCCACCTCGGCAATGTCTGTGGTTCATGGGAGTGGAAAATACTGAATAACTAATCCCAAAGACCGAAACTGAGGAGAGGGGCTGGTGGAACTGGTTAATACAAACCATTAAAAATGCACGAAAGTCTGATTTTCAACACAAACCTATGTTTCTTTGAATAGAAACCTTCTGTTATTTTTAGCACAAATGAAAAATAGAAAAATATACTTAATCAATGCCGTTTGTTACATTATAAAAAGTTTATTACATCCAGAGTTATTGTAACCTGAAGTTGACGCTCGAATACTCTTCAGTAGTTCAATCGTGTGTATCGGAGAGAACCGAATGAAGGATACAAAAGAACAGCGATGTAGTGTAGGTACAGAAGAGACTTGAACACCACATTACATCCACATGCTAACATTTTTATTAGTCTTTTTCTCTAAATAAAATGTACATTAACATGAGAATTTATTTAAACTTGCCAATTTATTTGTTTGTTTTTATTTGCAGAATGTAAAAGAAATTGTCCTGACATTTTACGACAAAAATGTTATCATTTTCTTATATGAATTTATCAATTGTTCTACAATGATGGAAAAAAATTTAAATATTGAATTATTTGAAAATGACTTCAAAGTTTGTCATCCCATAAAACAAATAATAAATTCTAGAGCCGTGTCAGCTGTTTTATTAATACTAGTATTGCCTGTGGTCGAAAATCGACTAATTGTGTTTACTATGGTCACTGGGGGTAAAATTTTACGTATAATGTCGGCGGCCTGGCGTGATTATGTTGGCAACATCAATAACACGATAGAAAATCTTTGCCCATTTGTTCGAACCACATAGAATGACTCGATTGGTGTATCGTACAGACCATGAAGTAAACAAATAATGCTGTTCCTGCTTTATGGTTGACAGGTTCTTGTATGTAGCCTCGTCCGCTCAATAAAAATAATTGCCCTCGTAACGTGAAGATTCAATGAGAAAACATCAGCGTTGTCAAGCGATTGGCTAAAATGAAGACTCACAGGATTCTCACTATTCAGCATGTGTTGCTAACATTATCACAAGAGGCCGGTGGGATATTTGGTAACATTTAACCGGCACTGGGGGGTAAGAATCGGTATTTTTACGTGTTAAGGAAATGCCTGACACAATAACAACAAATGAAAACGGAAGTATATACTTCTCATGCCATTTTCGAATTATATGACTTTCATTATCCTAATATTTCAAATGGAAATAAAATTTCGGTGTTCGTATATTTATACAACGCCAAGAAATAATGTTATTTCGATACTGCGATATTCAGAATTCCAGAGCTGACAACATGTCGACTTCGTAGTTCCACCCGTGCACCGCTAACTGCCTCTCCCGGCGCATCATCATTTATATCGGCATTCTGGACTTCCTAGTTCCACCCGAGCACCACTGGATGCCTCTCCCGAGGCATCATCCTTTATATCGGCATTCATATCCTTTAACCACTCTTAATCACTTCGGATATGTAGCATTTGAACGGCACAGGAAAGTGAGTTGGCAGCACTCCATGTGTCGAAATTCACTTATTTTAATACTGCAGATGCGCTGCATTAGAGCATCTTTGGTCGAGGCGAATAGCCAATCAGTGAGCTGATTGTTGGAGAATGTAGAACTTGATCCAAGCTGTAGATAGGAAAATTTCTACTTCCTTTTACCACTTTTAATGGCTAAATGCACACATAATATTTATGTTCGTGAGATCTACGACAAACAATCTTTTGAATTATGTAACTTTCATTGGCCTTCTTGTACGAATAAATTAGTAATCTGTACTACAAATTTTGTGTTAGCGTATTTCTATAATGATTATTAAGATCCTTGCTTTATAGATCCACGACCGGTTTCACGTCTTTAAAGACGGATCTTCTGGTGTTAAATGAATGATAGTGTTAATTTCTATTGGACTGATTCCATATATCCGGGCCCATTTTATGAAATTTTTAATTAGATGATAGATGAAAGCAATTAGAACGTTGGAACTTTGTAATGATGACTTTGTCTACGTTGTGAGGAGGCGATCCAATATTACGATATATTCCAAAAAGAATAAAGCCAAGATCGCTAGTGTATAATTTTATTTCGACGACCGATTTCGATTGTCTCTGCCATCATCTTCTGGTCAAAAAATGTTTTATACAGCCGTCATGTTGTGATGCCAAGAGTTGTATAAAATAATTGAAAGTGCATACATGCACTATGTCATTGTAGTAAAAGTTTACATATCAGTATAAGTAGTATCCTACTGTCGCTTATACTGATATGTAAACTTTTACTACAATGACGCAGTGCATCTATGAAATTTAAATTATTTTATAAAACTGTTGAGGGCCGTGCAAAACATTTTTTGACCAGAATATGATGGCAGCGACCATAGAACCGGTCGTCGAAATAAAATTATACACTAGCGATCTTGGCTTTATCCTCTTTGGAACCCATCACTTCGTAATGAATTTTTATATGAAAAAAATGTAATATCTGGCAGTGCGTTTTTAAAGACGTGAAATCGGTCGTGGGTCTGTAAAGCAGGGTTCTTAATAAAAAATAATACTAATATTAATAATAAAACAAAATAAAGACAGCTGACGCGGCTCCAGAATTTATTGCCTTATGGGATGACAACATTTAAGTCATTTTCAAATAAGTTATTCTATCAATATTTAAAATTTTTACCGTCATTGTAGAACAATTGATAAATTCATATACGAAAATGTATTTTCTCAGCTGCGGATGCCTCAGTTACAAAATAATATGTACCAATAAATGTTAAGTGGTACCCATCATTTGCAGCGTAATGAATGGCTTACACGACGCAGTACATCTGGTGTATGTTGCTACAGGCTGACTCAATACGTTGGCATGCATAAAAAAATTTTGAAGTTATTTGGTCACACTGTTTTTATTTTTTCATTACGCGTTTCGATACATCATCAACAGATCTGTGGCGAAAATTAAATTACATTTCGGATGCTTACAGTTCTTAATCATAAAATTCATATGGAGCACAAACACAGTGTATGAAAATATACATACAACTTTTTTAAAAAACAATGGTAATTAAAATACATCTTATTGGAGATGACTAACTAAAATATAAACCACCGTCGTAGCTGTCTAGTCAAGGTGTGTCGACTAGAATCTCATGCCAAACTGTGGTGAGAAGGGGGTAACACCGTAATAGGTAAATTAGGTCCAATAGCCGCCAGATGGCGCAGGATTAAACTTAAATATTATTTGAATGAATTTATGTAACATCATCTTGCGCCCTCTGCACTGTCAACTGACATAGAAACTACGAAAAACATGGCTACAAGATGTGTTGAGTCAAAAGAAAATATCAGATACCTTATTAAAAAATATTACTGGGACTGGGCATGAGTTTGGCATGAGATTCTAGTCGACACACCTTGACTAGACAGCCACGATGGTGGTTTATATTTTAGTTAGTCATCTCCAATGAGATGTATTTTAATTACCATCGTTTTTAAAAAAGTTATAAGTGTATTTTCATATAATGTGTTTGTGCTCCATATGAATTTTATGATTAAGAACTGTATACATCCGATATGTAATTTATTTTTTGCCACAGATCTGATGATGATGATCGAAACGCGTAATGATAAAATAAAAACAGTGCGACCAAGACACTTCAAAAATTTTTTATGCATGCCAACGTATTCCACAAAAATGGAAGGTTTTATGAACCAAGTGATAAATCAATATGAAGAATAACATCCTCTCTAGTATTAGACACATCACGGTACACGCTTTCCCTTAACGTAACCCACACAATAAAGGTGTAAGATCATGTTAGCGGGCTTACCAATTTATCCTTCCGCCACTTCCTATGAAACGTCCGTCGAACATGTCGAGGGTCAGCCTAGTATTAATTGCAGAATGTGCAGAGCACCATTATTATGATACCACTTACATCTACCCGTTTCCAGAGGAATATTTTATAGCAAAGTTGGCAGGTTATTTAGTAGAAACCCCGATGTAATAGCGGCTGTTTGGATACCTTCAATGAAGAGAGGACCAGTGAGATGGTAACCAATCACTATGCAACATACGTTTACATTCCACGTACGCTGTCGCTCTACCTGTCGAAGCCAGCGAGGGTTGTCTACGGAGCAGTAATGCATGTTCCGCAATCTCACTGACCCGTAGTTTCTGAAAACTGCGTCATCGGTCAAGAGCTACAACTCCAACGCATTCTCTGTTAATGCCTATTTACAGAAATTCGCTCGATTATTAAAGTCCGTGTAACTGCTGATGCAGTGACACATGATACGGGTGAAATCTGATGTATGTGCATTACACTACTTTGACTCTTGCTCTGCCTCTAGCAATGTCACGTGAACCTATACCGTGTATTTTTTAAAATGATTTGTATTAACCAGTTACGCCAGCGCATATCCTCACTTTCGGTCTATGGAATTGGTTATTCAATATTTGTTATGATTTACGAAATATTTCCGATGGTAATGCTAGGTGACTCACCCTGTATAAATGTACACTTACCTTTCGGTTTTCATAATCTTCTCAGTAGTCCACGCCAACAGTGTCAGCAAATGAACTCTATTCCTCGGCTAGAGAAAACTGGCCACGCTGCATACTTCCACAGGTCGCGTCAAATAATATTTTTGAAAAGGATCTGATGCGAGTTCCGGAATGATGTCAGAGTTTTTCATAGTTGCTATAAATAAGGTGCCAAATTGCAGAGGTCGTCGGTGCCTAGACTTACACACTACTTAAAATAATTTAAACTAACTTATGCTAAGGACAACAAACATATCCATGCTCGAGGGAGGATTCGAAAATCTGACGGCGAGCAACATCGCGCTCTGCAGAAAGGTGCCAAAGAGCGATCTTCACTTCACACGGCGTCACACTCACAGTCACTCTTGTGACTAGGTTTGGTAAATTAAATGTGATACCGAAATCTTTATGTCCGTTGTTTTTGTTTAAGTTCTCGCCCGAATATTATGTAAGACAGTTACATCAAAATATTCAGTCCTCGCTAACTAATTAAAAACATCCCACTTGGGTTGAAGATGTACATTAATCACAATCCATATAAAAAATTTGGAGTGTTTCACATTCGCACTCTCTAATCACCAAATAACATTTACGAACTATAGTGTTTTGTCTTCTCCTGCCTAGACCTAGAAAATTTTATTAGGATCATAACCAGGCATTATTTCGATAGTGACGCTATTCAGACATATGATTCCATCCGCTACGAGTATTTATGAATTAATTAATATGGTCAATTTAAGTCTTTATTACAAGAACCGGACAAGTCAAAAAACGTACTTTTTGAGCTAACACTGCCTTTCTCTTCTGTTATGACATCTATATTCCTATTTCAGCAAATGCCATACAGTTTACAACATATGTCCATTTGAAAATCTGACTGTTCTACAAAAAACTGCACAAGTCCATGAGTAGTAGGGTTCCTGTCGTTATATACAATTGTAAACTGTGTTTCTCTGCATTTGGAAACTTCTACTAGTTTTGTCGACTGCGGCAGTACTCAGTATGCAAATTCCCACTTGATAACATGACGTGCGCTAGCAGCGTATTTCGGGTTTTTCAAGCGTCAACTTCGCAATATCTCGTGATGTAATTGGAATATTGCGATGCAATCAACGCCATTGTTTATGTGATTTGTCATGCTATGTATTGCTGAAGAAAAGATATAGGGTGTCCATTAAAAAACACACAAGTTTGTGTTAAAAACACCTTTGCTTTAGTTTTAGAATGTTTGTATTTTGCCCCTCCAAAAGTATTAACGATAGGGAAGTCTTCAATTGAAATAATATACATATTTCAGGTGCAATTTATTTACCATAAACAGTTCATCCTGTCACATGATAAAACTAACGAAACATTGCACATACTTTGAAATAAAGAGATCCTATACATAAAATTTAAAGAAAATTTACAATTAACAAATGACTGGCTGAGTGAAGGGAGAAGGAAACCTTTTCAGGAAGAATAATTATCCAAACTACTACCGCAGATGCACAAACTCAAAGAGCAGATGAAGTTTTCCAATTTGAACAAATAACCCCAGTTATGAAAATTAAGAGAAAATCCTTCAAAAATAGCAATATACTGGCCCTAGAAATGATGCAGGCGACACACTACGCTTTTCCGTCCATTTTTGGAGTATTGCTGCCCAGTGTTGGATCCTTATCAGGTGAGTTTGACGGAGGACATCGAAAGAGTCCAAAGAAGGGTATCTCGTTTAGTATTGTCACGATACAGGGCAGACAGCGTTTGGAAATGATACAGGATCTGGGATGGGAATCATTACAACAACGGCGCTTATCGCTTCGGCGTGGATTACTTACGAAATTTCAATCGCCAACATCCTCCTCCGAATGCGTAATTATATTGTTGAATCCCACTTACATAGGCAGAAATGACCATCAGAATAAAATACGAGAAATCAGAGCTCGAACGGAGAGATTCAGGTGTTCTTTCTTCCCGTGCGCTATTCGAGGATGGAATGGGAGATAAATAGTATAATGGTGGTTCGATGAACCCTCTGCCGGCACTTAAATGTGATTTGCAGAGAATCCCATGTAGATGTAGATGTACTCAATGTACCTTAAAAATATATACACATACATATTTCTGACGTATACTGCAGACACAACACGGATAGGTGGTTACACATATAAAATGAAATTACATCATAAGTATATAAAAAAGAGCCAAGAACAGTGAAAATATAAAATGATTGGTACACAGTGTAAAATTCCAGTCTGTGTCAACATTTAAAATACTTTTACGTTGGATAAGTTTATACAGTAGATAAATATAATGAAAATAAATCAGATGTTCACGGAAAGGGTGAATTGTAAATTAGTCCCTCGCCACCCAGCATTGAGCCATCATTAACATCAGAAGCATTATGCAATGCAAATGTGTAGACTACTGGGTATTCTTTAAGTAATCGGTTGTATTAGGTATTTGAAACGCATATTTTTTTCTATGTATATCGCGATGTCGGCATTGCAAATATCAGTCATTCGCAATTAACGTTCTAATAAAATGACTGAATCCTGATGTTAGTAGAACATCCACAATGGCAAACTAACAGCAATACTGGGCTTTGTCAGATCCCTTTAGTCATAAATTATTAGAACGTTAATTACGAGTGACTGACATTTGCAATGTAGTTGTTGTCGGTGAGAAACGGAGTTATACCATGTAAAACACGGCACATTATTCACTTTATTCATATTAATTAATAGTTCTAGTATAAACCGAGAAGTGACAACGTTGTCTCCAATTTCAGATTCTCGCTAACGACAATTTTGCAGAGTATGCGTATGTAAACAGTGCTGTAGACTGTAGATGTTGAAAGTAATGTTTACTATGACAGATAAAAACCAAGGAGAGTTGGCAAGTTGTTTCAAATGAGCACAAATATTGTAAAATCTTGAACATGGCTCTTGTCAGCAACTATACCAATTATCACAATAATAATCTTACAGCCAATCATTTCAGGCACTTTTGAAACTCTTGATTTGCGTCAATACAGGCGATTAAATGATATTACGAAAAGGCAAAAATGTATAGTGAAGTATAACATTTTTTCTTACTCAGATTGCAATTACTGTATTCCAGGGTATCGTGAACATATTGCTCACCACTTAAATTAAAAAAGGAATAAAGCAAATTTTTACATCACTGTAAATATTGGTGTGGTATAATGGTCGAGGTTAGACTATACGTGTGACTACAATGAACACAGTTAATGTGGAACAGCGTAGAGCGCGATGGGTTATTATGTGCCCGTTTGAATTTTACTTTTTACACAGTGCAATAAGAATTATGTAACACGAAATGAACTATGTATAGATAGTAATAATGTACATAATATAGATATTTGAAATATATAATATATAAATGAATTGCTGTTCGTTAGTCTCGCTGAAACTCGGAAACGGCTGAACCAATTTGGCTAATTTTAGTCTTGAAATGTTTGTGTAAGGCCAGGGAAGGTTTAAACGGTGATAAAATATGGAAAAGTGATCCAGTAAAGTAGTAAAGTGGAAAATCAGGAATGAAACAGCTTTTTCCAGTGTGCTATCAATAACGTTCGTCCAATTTCGATAAAATTTTGTACATTTCATGTTGAAAGCAAGAAGAAGGTTCGCATCAAATAAAAATTTGGACAAGTCACCCGAAAAGTAGGAAAATTTAAGAAAAAGCGAAAGCGAATTCTTTTTTTCTATTAATAAAAATCAATCGCCAGATTTGTAAGAGCATCACGTGAGTACGGCTTGACAGGACAAGGTTTGTATGAAATAAATTTTTTGGAAACTTCGTATCCACTATCTCTTAATATGAACCATATTAAATTAAATCATATGTATTTTAGGCCCACTAGCTTTATAAAAGCATCAGACAAAGTATCGGCTCGATAATTGGCGGAAAGAGTGGACAAATCACGCACACATGTCCAGGATAATGTTCATGTCACATTCGTGGAAGGTTTAAACGGTGATAAAATTGCGAGGAAAATTTAGATTTAAAACATGTAAAATAATGACCTGGTTGTTGTGTTGGGTAAGTTCAGAAATATACTTTGAAAGAGTAAAGTTCACTTTATACGATCTGAACCCGTAAATGAACTGTCAAAGATAAAAATGAATTGCTGTCCGTTAGTGTCGCAAAAACTCGAGAACCTGGAAATAATGTTTCTGTAGGATACATAGTTTACGTGATATGACGTCATAAACAATGAGATGCGCGAAAAACGGCTGTATTAAGAGAAAATGCTGCTCATTGTTTCCTAAACCACTGCACTGATTTCAACCAAATTTGATACACATATTCCTTTCCGTGAGGTAACAATCGCTGTTAGGATAAGAACCACATACGACAGATGGTTCAAGATGTATGGCGTCATAAACAATAGGACTCGCAAGAAACTCCCATATCGTGCGGTGAGTATTCATACACTTAGCGACTTACAACACATATTAAACATAATTTCAAACCTTTATTACACTTTATCTCGCTGAGAATAACAGGAAAACGATGAAAGGAGAAAAGATTCTCGCTTACAACTTTTCCGCAGTTCAAGGACTAAATTACGGTATTGGATTGACGTTACAATTCATAATTTCTACAGTATACACATATATAGCTGAATGTGCCTTCGAAAAGGGACATTATATTAAAAAAGGAGATGGACAGAGATAGAGGAGATATGAGAAGTAGTAACTCAAAGCTTGAATAAATAAATAAATACCCGGGCAACGCCGGGTTTTCAGCTAGTTTAGAAAAGAAATGGTGCTGTCAAGTTACAGCAATTTATTAATAAAACATTCCGCTCTCTTATTTCGCTTGACGCAGACATCTAATTTACTTGCCGCGCAGGAGTAGCCGAGCGGTCTAAGGCGTCTCGCTGCGGAGCGCGCGGTTGCTCGTCGTGGAGGTTCGAGTCCTCCCTGGGGCATGGGTGTGTGTGTTTGTCCTTAGGTTTGTTTACTTAGGTTTAAGTAGTTTGTAAGCTACGGACTGATGACCACGCAGTTTGGTCCGATAGATCTACAAACATTTGAACTAATTTAATTGTTTTTATAAAATGCGACGATTTTACATTTTACTGGGCGTATCGCGCAAGGGACGTTATGGCCAATTCAGACGAAATATAGAAATATGATTAGTAGAAACTGCAGGAAACTGTCGACATGCTTCGATGATGTTTGAAATACATTATAGAGTCAAACAGTCGAAAGTAACAATTGTTCGGATTACAGCCTTCAAATATGCACACAAAGCATAGATAAGTAACATAAAAAGAGCACAAAACGATGGGCCCCTCTATTAAGAACTACAATTTTTACTGACATGTATATTTAAGAAATTATGAACTGGCTCCTGAAGCGAAAATCGCTTTACAGTGCAAAAATTAGGATGAATGTCAGCTCCAGTCCGACAAACTGTAATCAGTGTAATCTGTCAGGAATGTTCACTGTGATGCCACTTTTTATCGGTTGAAAGGAGACAAAATGTCTCGGTCAGCTTGAAAATTGTATATATAGACGGCCTGTCGGCCTTTTGTTGCTGTCTCCTATTGTTTCCTGTTTATCACGGGACGGAATTGAAAGGCAGGCATGCACGAGTTAATATTACATTTTCGCAGTTCAACAGATATTGTGAACAATGCAATTAATTGATTTTATAACAACAACAGAGCCAAGCGGAAGGGGTGTCGCACTGTCGGTCGACAAGGGAAAAAAATCCTCACCTGGTTTTCCTGTCTTCTTTGTTATTTTAATACTGACTGGTGGAACAAGGCCTGTCTGTGGAAAATAATTTTCATTTACTGCATATGTTTTTATTTACATATTTCTACTTCATATGGTTTTTACTGGTATCGTCAGTGGAAGCTCAGACAACGTATGTAGATACAAATCTATGTCGTTTTCTGTCAAATGATATTCAGCAGAAAACCAATAAAAATTACTGTACAACTTTAAATTTTAGGAGCAAAAGTTTTGTTCAAGGTTCGACGTGTTACCTGTAAGTGTCTTTGACACAGACTTTGCTTCAAGATTCTTGTCTCCTTTATTCCAGTAACTAGTTCTTTCCACTTGAAGTTGTACGGTAAAATTTTTTATGTTCTGCAGTAATTTCCGTTTTTATAAGTTCTGTTTTTTTTATCATCAAATGAGATGAGAAAATTTCAAGTGTTTTTATTTCCTGTACGTAAAACAGCCTGTTACATAGATTGAATATCTAAAAGTATAGTTTATTTTTATGTACAACTGTACAATTTTCCCTTAACTAAAATGACAAAATAGTTCTTAGAACTGAGAAGCATAGAATGACACAAAGAACTAAGAGTAGTTACAAAAATATTACGTTGAGAAAAAAGGTAGAGAAATCACACTTGCTATTGATGCGAATTTCTGACCTCCTCACTTGCCATTGTAATGTGTTCAAATAGAACCGAATCGTTATTCTGATTAATTTTATACCATACTGATTACCAACAGAAAGGTTAAATACCATCACTGAAAAGAATATATCAAATCTTTATAAAAATAGATGAAATACTTCTAAGTTTCAAAACAGTCCAGACGTAGCTGCTAACTGAAGTATCCCAGAAGTACATTGCATTTTTATGCAAGGAAAATGTTCTTGATACTCTACTGTTCATTTTCGATCGAATATATCAGTGACTATATGCATCTGTGGAGTGAAATTCCGTCTTATGTAAGACACCGTTTCTTGAGTGGGGTTTTTGCCTTTACTTTGAGAATTGTTGTTACGATTTGCAGATTTGTGTGGGTTATACAAACATTTGGCTAAATTGTTTATATTTGGTAATGGAGTTTCAAATGCGTCAAAATCTTATTATATAAATTTTCATAAAGTAACAAAGATTTTTCGTATATCATTGAGCTATTCATTTACTTTATCTTTATAGAATTCGCTCGACTTTTCTAGCCTCTTATATTCCTTACATGAAGTTGCTTTCATTGTGCAAAAAACGTGCTTTACAGTTTGTCATCTGCAACAACAAAAATTTCGTTTCGGAAAAAATGAATAAATTTTTGTTCATTGTTCTTTCGCGTGGGTATTAACAATACAGGTATATGTGGCGCGGCCGCTCCTCGTCGGACGTTCAAGTCCACCCTTGAGTATGGGTTTGTTTGTGCTGTTCTTAGCATAAATTAATTTAAGTAGGACCCAATAACGACTGCAGTTTGGTCCCATAGGATTACAAATATTTTTATCGTTATTGCTTTGGAAATCTGCACAATTCGCTGTCTCTGTTTATGAAGGCATTTGCCGTGTTGTGGTGGCTGTGTTGTTTTCATTTATTTCGCAGCGTGTTTGTGCTGTGGCGCGCGATTTTCAAGTGGTTTTGACATTTAAAAGTGCTTTGTGTGTGAGTATGTGTATATGTGTGCGTGTGTGTGTGTGAGAGAGAGAGAGACTAAAAGAGAGAAGAAATATTGTGTGTTGGTGGAGGGGGGGGAGGGGGGATGATGATCACGTGTGTTGTAGGGGTGGAAATTATTGGTTTAGTTATTTTATGGGGGAAAGAGAGTTTTATTGTATAGTGATGTGTATTCGTCCAGCACTTTCTTTCCTTGAGCTATTGCTTTTTGGATGTGGTAGTTTTCTTGTTTTGTTAATTTTTGGAATCAGCCTTTACTGGTTTTAAGAACTTGTAGGTAATTTTTTACGTTTGTTGGGCTGTAATTCTGTTTAATTAGGTGTTCACCAAATTTTCAGTGAGAACTACTACTTTTCACTTCTCTGATATGTTCGGTATATCTGGTTTTAAAGTTTCTGCATGTTTGACCCACATGTACAGATTGGGTGCTGTTCCAAGTTAATTGGTGAAACAAGGACTGCCCTATCGACAGCTAGTCATTAGAGTCGGAGCTCTTTCAAAGAAACCATTCCCGCATTCGCCTCGAGTGATTTAGGGAAACCACGTAAAACCTAAATCTGCATGGTCCGTAGTAGATTTGAACCACAGTCTTCCTGAATGCGTTAAACGCTAAACTCCATTTTCTCCTAATACAATGGAGCCATAAAAGCATAGTCACAAAACAAACTTAGGATCAGCATAACTTCCTCATACCTTTTAAAATTTAATATGAACAACGCCCCAGTGCACAAAAAAACTATGGTTCAATATCCATAAACTAGACGTTGTACAAGGTTCCTAGGGTTTTATTTGCGGACGGAGAAGTTAGTACTGCTTCCTCCCACAAGTCCCTAAAACCTCCACATCTTTCCGGATGATGTTGCGTAGCAGTGTGCGTTTGTACCGCCCTACAGTACGCACGAGGTGCCGTAGTTGCTGTCCAAGTCTTTATGGAAAGCATAAAGTTCTGAATAACCTGTTGTCTTATATACTTGTGTCCCCAGCGCAGAAGACAGCACACAGGTCGTTGGTTCTTATACAGCATAAAGTGAGGCTACAATAAGTTCTGTAGAGTGGAAGCATAAGAAGCGACTCGCGAGATTCTTAATTGTCAGGGATGCCATTTATTAAATAAATATGAACAACTATTGTTAATACGACACGGCCTAAGCTGCCCGTAGTTCATGTTGAGAACTCGACTGTTATCACAATTATACAAAACTATACTCATGACCGGCGCGGTCGGGCGCGTATAGTGGTCAGCTCGAGACTGAAACTGCGGCGTGTTGCGAGAGGGCACCTGACGCTCTACTTACCGCCAAAACAGGGCCGTCGCGCGCCTTCTGCAAAATCGCTCTTCTCTTTTTACAATAAGAGAAGGCACGTTAAACTTTTTTAACTATCAAAACCTAGCCTGTCCTTGAGAGATATTTATCACAAATTCTCAGCTCTGAATAATTAATATTTAGTATATAATAAACAAAACTAATTTCGAAACAAATCACGTGACGTGAAATCAGCAGCAGCCAATGCGAGGAGAGAACCAGTAACATAGGCAGGCTTTCCCATGGGAACCAGCACCTAGTGTGCCACATGCTACTGCTCCCCATCCCACATTTCAACATATGCAGCACTTCTGTCTTTCTTCCGCGTTTAAGACACGTACGATGTTAGCAAAGAAACGGCCAGCGGCCAGAAATATGAAGTGGCCATAGGCCAGGAATATCACAATTGTTCGTAAGGACGTTAGATGTTGCTATTGTGGCCCTAAACAAATTAATCGTTTGTATAATTGTGTTTTGTAATGTGTAAGTTATAACAGTAATAAAACATAATATTTTAATAGATAGATGAATTTTTAATGACTGAAAGGAAGTTGTTGAAGTGACAATATTTGACTGAGACATTCTTTAACTAATATTAGATAAAGATGTACAAGAACAAACTAAAAGAGCTCATAAAACACTGCCACTCATGAATTAACAACGGATAAAATAACACTGTACCTCACAAGCGGCTTCTAATCAAATTGCGTGCTTATGGAATATCGCCACAGTTGTGCGACTAGATTCGCGATTCCCTGTCAGAAAGGAAACAGTACGTAGTAATTCACGGAAAGTGCCTGGTCTTTATAAACGATTTAGGAGACAATTTGAGCAACTCTCTTAGACTTTTCGGTTAATATAGTCACCATAGGATCAAAAACAGCTGAGAAACGATTTATATATATGCGAAATTTGACAGTTGACTCTAAGAAACATTGAAGTCACCCATATGAGCACTACAAGAAATCCGTTAAACTTACACGATAAATCAGTCCTATATGCAGGCCATAAATTCAACTAAATTTGACGCTGTGGTGTGTAGGAGATTGTCACCATTAATTGACTGTAATGGGATACAGAAGTCTTTAGAGACGGTGCTGATGCTACGATTGTAGGCTAAGGGGAGGGAAGGAAATCGGCCATGCCCTCTGAAATGAACCATCCCTGTATTTGCTTGGAGTGATTGAGGGAAATGACGAGAAACCTAATTATGGATAACTGAATGTGGGTTTGAACCAACGTCCTCCCGATTGCAAGTTCAGTGTGTTACCACTGTGCCACCTCGCTCGGTCATAAATGTAAGGAATGAATGTGATGAAACCCTTATGAAACATTCAAATAAAAGTAGGCATTTGCCTAGGAAACTTTAAAGTAGCAGTGGCCCTGCACTGAGAAAATAGTGTAAGTTGAAAATGGATTAGCACCACGTGGTTAACCTACACTGTAGTAATGATGAAATTGGCTACATTACTCAGGTATACACTTTCGTATATGAAAAGGGAAAAAATAGACGTAGCCTACAGGAAAATAAAAGAGATATTTGCAGATAATGTGGTGTCGCACAAGTCCAAAGTGCGCGCCACCTACTTTCGCCCCGCGCCGCCATGCACGCACGGCGCGGCGTTCTTACGACGACAGCCACGAGCGCCCTCTGCTACTACTCCGTGGCCACCACTGAACGACATCGTTCACTTGGGACTGAGACAGGAACCAGCGAACACTTCGGAATCAGATAGGCACCAGTAAAGACTTGGCTATCAGATAGGCCTCAACTATGTATCAGCCTTCTGCCATATTGAACTATCTAAAAGTTAAGTATTGTATAAATTCTGTGCAATATATATCTCGTTCTAATTTACTCTAGTTTTTCTAGTTTCTGGCTGCTCCCCTCCGTACCTGCACCAGCGTGCTATCTTTATTCCTGTGTCGGTCTCATTCCACTCGGCCACCGACACCTACGAGGCTGGGACACAAAAGTGACGACGAGGATGGGATACAAAAGTGGCGACGAGGAGTGATAGACGAACCTTGGATCAGCCCGCTTGCAGCAGCCAGACAGCAGCAGTCGGAGCAAACAGAAATTGCTCCCGCCCACACACCCTTATTATAAGATTTTTGGGGGAAGATATTTTGTTCCGTGTTTTGTGGACTTTTTTGTTGCAGAGCGTCCTCTTTCATATTGCATTTGTGTTTTGTACTAATTTACTTGTATGCGCGGCGCCTAATCGGTCAGCATGGCCACTACCCCGAACTCAAACTTAATGGAACTTATTCAGTTACAGACGGCGCAAATTACGCAACTACTGCAAGCGGTGGCCCAGCTGACAGCGCAAGCAGCTAACCAACAACAACAGCCGCCGCTTCAGCAGCCCTTCCTACGTTTCGCCAGTACAACGAACGTGAGGAAGAATGGAGCGACTACTTCGCACAGTTTCAAGAACTCGTCGCGGCTCATCAACTTACAGGTCAGACTGTTAAGCATCTTTTATTGTCCGTGGTGGGCCCCAAAACTTTCGTGTTACTGCAGAAACTGTTCCCGCAAGCATCTCCTCGTGATGTAGACTTTGAACAAATAGTAGAGGAACTAAATGCTCATTATGAGAGAAACGTTCTCGTAGCTGCGGCACGGTACCGATTTTTCAGACTTAAAAAATTACCTGAGCAGTCACGCCAGGAATGGATCACTGAGTTGAAGGGCTTAACCCGCAAATGTAAATTTACTTGCTCTTGTGGACTTTCTTATAGTGACGTGATGTTAAGAGATGCGATTACGCAGAACATTCAGGACCCCAGAATTAGGGCAGCAATTCTAAAACAGTCGGACCCTTCATTAGATAGTGTACTGCAGCTTATAGAAGGGCATGATACTTTTGACTTAGCAGATGTAGAAATGCAAAGCCACAGTGTAAATTCAGTGCACCGTAACGGACGCTTTCCTAGCCGTAGTTATCAGTATAGCACTAGTAATTCTTTAAACTCTACCGGCCGTGCTGAACAGACAGTGAACAGTAGCCAGTGTAAAAGTGCGACACAAAGGTCGCCCCGTCGTGTTAGAAACAGTGATTTGAATAACGGGCGCCAACGCTCATTTCAGAAAAACGTTCGTAAGTCTTGCCCCCAGTGTGTATCATGCCATAAACGTGTACAGTGCCTAGTCGCAACGCAACCTGTTATCAATGTGGCAAATCGGGACATGTGCAGACAGTGTGTATGCAAAACAAAAATTCAAAGAACAGTAACGTTAGAAACAGTGCTTCGCAAAGTGCGAGAGCAGTGCATGTCATACACGCTGTGGACTTGAGCTGTGCTTTACTTGGTTCTCACATACAAAACAGTTACTCTGCGCCTACGGCAAAACTATGTAGTGAGCCACGTCGCAAGCGCCGACGAGCGCGTAAAACAGTGCAACGGAACGGGGTTCGGGACATGCAAATTGACTATAAACAGTGCATTCCTGTAGTGAAACTAATGCCTTCTGCAACTGCTCCTTGTAATAGTGCCCAGTACTGTGTAGCTAGTGACAGTAAGTTTGATGTAGCTACTCAAAAGTGTAGTGCAATAGTTAGTAAATCTGGAGTAGCTTCGCATGCATTGCGCAGACGCCGATCCGGCGGTAGTGCCATCTAGTGACTGTGTTGTTAATCCGCTGTGTGCCGATCCTGCGCCGCTTACTTCACTACGTAGCCCCCGCATGCGAAAGTGCAGTAAACAAGTTCAATCAGACGTTGCCCACATTCACGCACCTGTCTAGCGCCACAAGCAAAAGCTTTTTGTGAATCTTTGCATAGAAAATTTCAGCTTGATACTGGTTCCGCTGTCACTTTAATGAATAAAGAGACGTATGAACTTCTGGGTTCGCCAAAATTGTCGCCGTCACAGCTAGTGTTAACAGCATATACAGGACAAACTATTCCCGTGCTAGGAACGTGTAGCCTGCCTGCCTCTTTTCAAGGTGTAACAAAAACAGTTGCTTTTGTAGTTCTTCAGGCCAAATCTACGCAGAACATTTTTGGACTAGATGCTTTTGACTTGTTTGGTTTATCTATTCAAAGGGATGTGCTTCAGATTTCGTCAGTAGTGCCACAGGACAAAATAAATGCATTGTGATCAGGCTAAATAAACAAACAAATAAATAAATAAATAAATTGTGTGAAAAATACAGTGACTTGTTTTCGCCGGAACTAGGTTGTGGAAAAGACTTTGTGGCACATGTAACCTTAAAAAAATCTGCAGTTCCAAAATTTCGTAAAGCTAGACCAGTGCCTATCGCAATGCGTGATACAGTTGCCGAAGAACTTAAACGTTGGCAAGATAGTGGTGTGATTTCTCCTATTTCTGCGAGTCAGTGGGCCTCGCCTATAGCAATTATACCCAAGCCGTCAGGAAAACGTCGTCTCTGTGCGGACTTTAAATCAACAGTGAACAGTCAAACAACTGTAGACACTTATCCCCTGCCCAGACCTGACGAACTAATGGACAAATTAGGACAGTCTCGCTTCTTTTCCAAGATTGATTTAGCAGATGCATACTTACAGATTCCACTTGATGACGAATCAAAAATTTTTCGTCTTTAATACTCACATGGGCCTTTTTCAATTTCAACGCCTACCCTTTGGCAGTTCTTCCGCCCCCGCTATTTTTCAGCGCTTTTTGGAACAGCTGACAGTTTCGGTACCTTGTTGCTCGAACTATTTAGATGACATTGTGGTATCCGGACGTACAGTTGAAGAACATTTAGCAAACCTGGAGTGCCTTTTCAATGTGTTGACTGCAGCAGGTCTACGTTGCAATAAAGCAAAGTGTTCGTTTTTTCAAACTGAAATAGAGTACCTAGGCCATGTGATTAATGCCCAAGGAATTCATCCCTTACAGTCACATCTTAGAGCAATCAAAGACTTGCCTCCTCCTAAGAATGTGCATGAATTGCAAACAGTAATGGGAAAGCTTAACTATTATTTCAGATTTATTCCCAATGCCTCTCAGATTGCAGCTCCACTGCATCACTTACGTAGGAAGAATGTTCCTTTTGTATGGTCTAAAGATTGTCAGGTTGCCTTTGAAAAAAAAAAGTTTGCACTACTCAGTGATGCATTATTGATTCCCTTTGACCCACAGAAGCCTATAGTGTTAGCAGTTGATGCCTCATCGTACGGTCTGGGTGCAATTTTGTCGCATCGTATTGGATGTCACGATCGTCCTATTGCCTTTGCATCCAAGCTACTGACGCCAGCGCAACAAAATTACAGTCAGATAGAAAAGGAGGCCTTAGCAATAATTTACGGCGACACAAAGTTTCTTCATTATCTCTATGGCAGAAAATTCTATTTGTTGACAGACCACAAGCCTCTCACGTCGTTGTTCTCACCCACAAAGCCAATTCCGCCACGAAAGGCACAAAAGCTTCAGAGATGGTCCTTGATATTGTATAATTATCAGTATGAGATTTCGTACCGACCTACCACTAAACACGCCAACGCGGACAATCTTTCCCGACTTCCGGTTGGCCAGGATGTGTCGTTTGATTCTTCGGAAATGGCATGTTGCCAGATAGACTCCAGAGATGCTTCCGCTGTCGCAGATTTCCCTTTGAACTCTCGTCGGGTTGCACAGGAAACAGCTGCGGATGCAGACCTAAGTGTAGTAGCACGTTTTGTTCGCTTTGGTTGGCCTGCCAGAGCCAAAGACATTGAGCGGCCTCTGGTTCGACGTTATTTTGCACAACGTCATGCATTATCTTTAAGTCAAGGTGTTCTGTTGTTACATACGGACAACGACCAAACAAGAGTGATTGTTCCTCGTTCCCTGCAACGAGAAGTGTTACGCCTCCTGCATCAAGGACATTGGGGTATTGTTAGGACAAAGCAACTGGCCAGACGTCATTGTACCTGGGTTGGTATGGACGCTCAGATAGAGAGCATGACGTCACAGTGTACAGTTTGTGCGGAGCATCAGGCGGCTCCTCCGCAACGTTTCTTAGACTGGCCACGCCCTAAGGGACCATGGCAACGTTTACATATTGACTTTGCCGGACCTTTCTGAAATACGCGCTGGTTAATTGTTGTAGACGCTTTCAGCAAGTTTCCTTTCGTGATTGCCATGAACTCAACGACGGCGTCTAGTACAATTAGTGCCCTTACATCAGTGTTTTGCATCGAAGGTTTGCCTGAAACTATCGTCAGTGACAATGGACCTCAGTTTGTTAGTGCGGAATTTCAACAGTTTTGTCGTGTGAATGGCATTCAGCGTATCACCACCGCACCTTTTCACCCTCAGTCCAATGGTGAAGCAGAACGCATCGTTCGAACATTCAAGTCTCACATGGAAAAGATGAAAGGTCAGCACTCCAGGCAACAAGCTCTTCAAATTTTCCTGTCTACATATCGGTGCATGCCACGAGATGGCCCGTCGCCTGCCGAGCTGCTACACGGCCGCCGTCACCGCACTCTCCCTCACCTGCTGCAGCCTCCCACGCACCGAGTCGGTTCGTATGGCGCTGTACAGGGTTTTTGCTGGCAACAAGAAGACATGGTTGTCAGGCATCATTCAGCGCGTGCTCGGTTGCAATATGTATGTTGTACGTTCTTCCACAGGGTCGGAGCTGCGGCGCCACGCAAACCAATTGCGCTTGCACAGGCCGCGCGATCCTGTCTCGGGTTTCTTGATTCCAGACCCAGTTCACCGCCAGGGAGCACAGCCACATCGCTCGCCGCCGGACCCAGCCTCCTCGGGCTACGAGATCCCGATGGATGTCGACGCGCCTCCTACACAGTCGGCCCCTCCGCCTCCGTCGCCGCCTCAGCTGACAGCGTCACCGAGAGGGGCTCCGGGCCCGTGCGGCCCCCCCCCCCCCCCCAGCTTGGGCCACGCACCTCAGAAGATGACCTGCTCCCTCTGGGCGGGGGTGTGCGCCCTTCCCCAGGTTTCGGCGGGTTTCCTGGAGGATCGCAAGGCGGATGCCGGGGCGCGGACGGCGTCCGATCCCAGCCTCAGCTACGACGCCCGTCCCACCAGTAACGCCCCCGCCCAGGCCCTCCTCCCAGTGCCGTCGCCATGGCCCTCAGCCCTACGCCACGACGGCGCGGCGGTTTGGTGGGGAGGGGTGTGGTGTCGCACAAGTCCAAAGTGCGCGCCACCTACTTTCGCCGCGCGCCGCCATGCACGCACGGCGCGGCGTTCTTACGACGACAGCCACGAGCGCCCTCTGCTACTACCCCGCTCGTGGCCACCACTGAACGACATCGTTCACTTGGGACTGAGATAGGAACCAGCGAACACTTCGGAATCAGATAGGCACCAGTAAAGACTTGGCTATCAGATAGGCACTAGGCAGGCCTCAACTATGTATCAGTCTTCTGCCGTATTGAACTATCTAAAAGTTAAGTATTGTATAAATTCTGTGCAATATATATCTCGTTCTACTTTACTCTAGTGTTTCTAGTTTCTGGTTGCTCCCCTCCGTACCTGCACCAGCGTGCTATCTTTATTCCTGTGTCAGTCTCATTCCACTCGGCCACCGAAACCTACGAGGCTGGGACACAAAAGTGGCGACGAGGATGGGATACAAAAGATAAGAATCACAGCTCTATGAATATCAAGAACACAGATGGAAAACCAGGTCTGAGCAAAGAAGGGGAAGCTGAAAGGTGTAAGGAGTATATAGAGGGGCTCTACGAAGGAAATGAACTTAAAGGCAATATTGTAGGAAGGGGAGAAGAAGTAGGTGAGGAGATACTATCCTGAAAAAAAAAAAAAAAACGTTCAAATGTTTGTAAATCTATCGGACCAAACTGCGTGGTCATCAGTCCGTAGCTTACAAACTACTTAAGCCTAGGTAAACTAACCTAAGGACAAACACAGACACCCATGCCCCAGGGAGGACTCGAACCTCCACGGCGAGCAACCGCGCGTTCCGCAGCGAGACGCTTTAGACCGCTCGGCTACTCCACCGCGGCTACTATCCTGAGAGATGAATTTGACAGAGCACTGAAAGACCTAAATCGAAACAAGGCCCCCGGAGCAGATGACATTCCCTCAGAGCTACTGAAGTATCTGGGAGAATCTGGCATGACAAAACTGTTTCACGTGGTGTGTAAGATGTATGAGACAAGTGAAGTACCCTCAGACTTTAAGAAAAATATTATAATACCCATTCTAAAGAAAACAGGCGCAGACAGGTGTGAAAACTACAGAACCATCAGTTTAATAAGTCATGGTTGCAAAATATTAACACGAATTATTTACAGAAGGATGGAAAAACTGGTAGAAGCCGACCTCGTGGAAGATCAGTTTGGGTTCAGGAGAAATGTAGAAACTCGGGGGGCAATACTCACTTTACGGCTTATTCTAGAAGATAGATTAAGAAAAGGCAAACCTACATTTCTAGCTTTTGTAGATTTGGAGAAGGCTTGTGACAATGTTGATTGGAACACACTCTTTCAAGTTATGAAGCAAGCAGGATTAAAATATAGGGAGCGTTAGGTTATTTACAACTTGTACAAAAACCAGACAGCGGTTGTTAGAGTTGAAGGGCATGAAACGGATGTAGTGGTTGGGAAGGGAGTAAGACAGGGTTGTAGCTTTTCTCCAGTGTTATTAAATTTGTACATTGAGCAAGCTATAAAGGAAAGCAAGGAGAAATTTGAAGAAGGAATTAAAGTTCAGGGTGAAGAATTAAAAACATTGTGTTTTGCCGACGACATAGTAATTCTGTCAGAGACAGCAAAGGACCTGGAAGAGCAGTTGAACGGAATGGCCAATATGCTGAAAGGTGCATATAAGATGAACATTAAAAAGAGCAAAACTAGGGTACTGGAGTGCAGTCTAAGAAAATCAGATGATGCTGAAGGAATTAGATTAGGTAACGAAACAATAAAGGAGGTAGATGAGTTTTGTTACTTGGGCAGTAAAATAACCGATGATGGTCGCAGTACAGAGGATATAAAATGCAGAATGGCAATAGGTAGAAAAGCGTTCTTAAAAAAGAGAAATTTGTTGACACCGAATATTGATTTAAGCCCAAGGAAGTCCTTTCTGAAGACATTTGTGTGGAGTGTTGCCTTGTATGGGTGTGAAACATGGACGATAAACAGTGCGAACAGGAAGAGGATAGAGGCATTTGAAATGTGGTGCTACAGAAAAATGCTGAAGATTAGGTGGATGGATCGCGTAACTAATGAGGTGGTACTGAACAGAATTGGGGAGAAAAGGAATTTCTGGCATACCTTGACTAAAATAAGGGATAGATTGGTAGGACCCATTGTTATACATCAAAGAATTGTGAATTTAGCATTGGAGGGAAGTGTGTGGGGTAATAACCGCAGAGGAAGACCAAGAGATGGATACAGTAAACAGATTCAGACAGATGTAGGTTGCCCTTCTTATGTGGAGTTGTAGAGTCTTGCTCAGGATAGGGTATTGTGGAGAGCGGCATCAAACCAGTCCCCGGACTGAAGACCACAACAACAACACTTTCCTGTATATAAAAAGGCGAGAGTAGTAGTGCATTACTTCTGTTAATATATTCGTTTTGTTACTGATAGTGGAAAAAGTGCTTACCATGCAGCATACACGGGTTCAGTAAATAATTGTAACTGATGTTTATACCTTTTACACTGCTAGTATAATGCTTTATTTATTTATTTACAATGAGCTCATTACGTCATGGTCACTTTTACTTAGGCGTAAAATATAAAGTCTGTTACAGGCATATAAGCCAATCATAATTGCATAAAATCAGGAATATCTTAAGCAGAAAGAACAGCAATAAGAACGACATTAAATATAACCTGATGATGACAATAAAAACCGAAATGAGTTCATTTTAAATAAATAAATAAAGCATTATGCTAGCAATGTAAAATGTATAAGCGTCAATTACAATTATTCACGGAATGTATGACATTAACTGCGAATGGGCAAAGTTGAAAATGTGACCCAGCCGCCGGCCGCGGTGGCCGAGGGGAATGAGGCGCTCCAGTCACGGTCTGCACGGCCACTACGGTCGGGGGTTCGAATCCCCCTCGGGCATGGATATTTGTGCCGTCTTTAGTCTTAGCTAGTTCATAAGTAGTTTGTAAGCTTAGGGACTGATGGCCTCGTAGTTAAGTCCCATAAGTTCTGCAAACATTTGAACAATTTGTACCCAGCCGGGATTTGAACCCGGGTCTCCTGCTTTCTAGGCAGTTTCACTGACCTCGACAGCACTGCGGACACAGCGATCGTCACACCTGCACGGACTGTCTCAAGTACGCCTCCGTGAGATACAAATTTGCAATTTTACTCTGCTCACTTGAACTCAAACTCGTAGTCTCTTAGTACTGATTCCCGTAAGAGTAAGGGCCTCGGAGTGCCTCCGCAATGAAGAAAGGATCATTGCCCGTCATTGTCAAATTGTATATATATATATATATATATATATATATATATATATATATATATATATATATATATGGTGTCTGTTCTTTCGGACGGGCAATGATCCTTTCTTCAGTCCGGAGGCACCCCTAGGCCCTTACTCTTACGGGAATCAGTACTAAATGACTACGAGTTTGAGTTCTAGTGGGCAGGGTAAAGTTGCAAATTTGTATCTGACGGGAGGCGTACTTGACTAATTCCGTGAAGGGGCGATGATCGCTGTGTCCCCAGTGGTGTAGTCGTCAGCTCAACTACCTATAAAGCAGGAGACCCGGGTTCGAATCCCGGCTGGGTTCCAAGTTCAACTTTACCCATTCGCAGTTAATGTGATACATTCCGTGAATATGAATAGATAGTGCGAAAGAACAGACGCTACCACAATTGTGTCACTAAATTACATATTCAACACTGCGGGCTCCAAAGTAAAGATGTTCAGTAAATAGTTCTCCAAATTAGCCACATATACCACTTACATCTCTGTCATTTAGCTGTAAGATATACAATAAGTGGTCAAATTAAAGCACATTCTTTTACTATGTGGAGTCTCATGCAAAAGGAGCGGGGAAAAAGATTTTAATGAAACAGCACGAAGAGCTGAGGAACAACATCCATGTTGTCGACCACGTCAGTTGTGTTCCGCTACAAGGGTACGGACGAGACAACAGTAGTAATTATATTAGGCGGTCGCTGATGGAGGGGGTTTCGTGTTTCTGTGCCGGAGCAGCGCCCCATCAGCGAGGCTTGGTTCCAGTGCTGCGGAACGCTGCCAGGAGCGGTGTCTGGGAGATGTAAGGTCTGATGAGGAACAAAAGTGATATTTGGTGTTCCGTTCGCTGATAAAATCAGAGAGATGGCGCTGCTGCTCGGTCGCAACTTTCTCTGAGTGGTCCTTCCCGGCACCGGAGCAGCTGCGCCGACTGCCGACTCTGATGGAAATCGATAGCCCTCCTGTCTCTGCTCTCCGCTCCTCCGGATATCCCGCCCTGCCGGTAGGGAGGCCGGAGTTTCCTCTGGTGCCCGGCATCCGTGCCGCCGCTGACAGCTACCTCTCTCTTAAGCCGTCGGCACACGGAGTGTGTGTCTGAACGTGGGTGGTCAACGTGCTGAGTCCACCGTGCCGTTGAGCGCTTGGAGACGGCGCGACTTGTGCATACGGGACGTGTGCCTCTACGAGCTACACGCGACCGCAGCGTTCTCCAGCGACAGTTGTCGGTGGCATCAGGTTCTGGAATCACACTGTTTACCAAATCAAAAGAGTTGAATTCCTGCTTTATTACATCGCTTATTTCCGCGCTTGTGAATATGTTCGTTATGTTCCATGGTATAGGCCTTCATAAGAAACAACAAAATCTCTATGAACATAAGACTCTTATAAAAGTTGCATGTTGTGTCAATAAGTGCAGCGAATTTTAAAAGTTTCATGACAAACTATGCGATATAAAATTAGAAAAGGCCTTCACATGAGGCAAAAAAAAAAAAAAAAAAAAAAAAAAAAAAATTTGAAACAGTATCGATTTTTAGTAAAACTGAAAGGCCACTCTTCCACGGTCAGTGTTACTATTTAGAAGAACGTTAAGAACGTGTAAAATGAAATACGTAAAATAATAAAGTGCTTATTTTACTCTTAGGTGCAAAACTTCTCAGAGAATGCACACTTATGTTTACACAGCATCGAATATTATGCAGTATACTTCTATGAAATTTATAGAAAGTCTTTGAGTCTACCAGAAAAACAGAAATAACCAAAAGGAAATTTTTTTGAACCAGCACCATGGAACAGAGGCCACGACTTTGCTGCCTAAGCAACTTTTTTTTTTTTTTTTTTTTTTTTTTTTTTTTTTTTTTTTTTTTTTTTGTGACGGCAGATTACTCTGTAGTACGGATAATTTTTTAACCACGTTTCCAGCCATTTATTCCGACAAATAGTACCTCTAATGACCGGTTGTCGACAGATTCTCAATTTAGTCAGTTACTTTTACTTGCTTTGAAATGTTATACATTCGTAAGACCTAAGTTATACACATGAAACTTATGAAATACAACTGCCAATATATGGCGTCTTCATCTCTCTACCGAAAAGAGCTGCCTATTCCCTTTCCCGGATAAGTACGTGATGTGACGTCGGTGGATTCCTCCCACGTTATTGGTTAGCGTTGAGACTCACGTTGAGAATATCTGACATGCATGATACTGCCCCACACTTTGGGAAAGCCTTGCCAACGTGCGGTTCGCACGTTGTAACGTCAGAAACTCGCCACGTTGGCCACAACTGTTCAAATGCACGCTCCGTGTGCCGACGGCTTTACTGTAGGGCTCGCAACGAGCAGCGAATAATGCAGCGGCAGCGATGGTAAGCAGTTTTAACACGTTCGGGACGATTGACTGGTGATTTTTTTGTATCCCATCCTCGTCGCCACTTTTGTGTCCCAATCTCGTCGCCGCTTTTCTGTCTCGTTTCCGTCGTAGGTGTCGGTGGCCGAGTGGGATGAGAAAGACACAGGAATAAAGATAACACGCTGGTGAAATTCCGCACTAACAAACTGAGGTCCATTGTCACTGACTATAGTTTCAGGCAAACCTTCGATGCAAATCACTGATGTTAAGGCACTGATTGTACTAGACGCTGTCGTTGAGTTCATGGCAATCACGAAAGGAAACTTGCTGAAAGCGTCTACAACAATTAACCAGCGCGTGTTCCAGAAAGGTCCGGCAAATTCAATGTGTAAACGTTGCCATGGTCCCTTGGGGCGTGGTCAGTCTGAGAAACGTTGCAGAGGAGCCGCCTGATGCTCCGCACAAACTGTACACTGAGACGTCATGTGCTCTATCTGAGCGTCCATACCAACCCAGGTACAATGACGTCTGGCCAATTGCTTTGTCCTAACAATACCCCAATGTCCTTGATGCAGGAGACGTAACACTTCTCGTTGCAGGGAACGAGGAACAATCACTCTTGTTTGGTCGTTGTCGGTATGCAACAACAGAACACCCTGACTTAAAGATAATGCATGACGTTGTGCAAAATAACGTCGAACCAGAGGCCGTTCAATGTCTTTGGCTCTGGTAGGCCAACCAAAGCGAACAAAACGTGCTACCACACTTAGGTCTGCATCCGCCGCTGTTTCCTGTGCAACCCGACGAGAGTTCAAAGGGAAGTCTGCGACAGCGGAAGCATCTCTGGAGTCTATCTGACAACATGCCATTTCTGAAGAATCATACTACACATCCTGGCCAACCGGAAGTCGGGAAAGTGTGTCCGCGTTGGCGTGTTTAGTGGTAGGTCGGTACAAAATCTCATACTGATAATTAGACAGTATTAAGGACCATCTCTGAAGCTTTTGTGCCGTACGTGGCGGAATTGGCTTTGTGGGTGAGAACAACGACGTGAGAGGCTTGTGGTCTGTCAACAAATAGAATTTTCTGCCATAGAGATAATGATGAAACTTTGTGACGCCGTAAATGATTGCTAAGGCCTCCTTTTCTATCTGACTGTAATTCTGTTGCGTTGGCGTCAGTAGCTTGGATACAAAGGCAATAGGACGATCGTGACATCCAATAAGATGTGACAAAATTGCACCCAGACTGTACGATGAGGCATCAACTGCTAGTACTACAGGCTTCTGTGGGTCAAAGGGAATCAAATAGGCATCACTGAGTAGTGCAGACTTTAATTAGTCAAAGGCAACCTGGCAATCTTTAGACCATACAAAAGGAACATTCTTCCTACGTAAGTGATGCAATGGAGCTGCAATCTGAGATGCATTGGGAATAAATCTGAAATAATAGTTAAGCTTTCCCATTTCTGCTTGCAATTCATGCACATTCTTAGGAGGAGGCAAGTCTTTGATTGCTCAAAGATGTGACTGTAAGGGATGGATTCCTTGGGCATTAATCACATGGCCTAGGTACTCTATTTCAGTTTGAAAAAACGAACACTTTGCTTTATTGCAACGTAGACCTGCTGCAGTCAAAACTTTGAAAAGGCACTCCAGGTTTGCTAAATGTTCTTCAACTGTATGTCCGGATACCACAATATCATCTAAGTAGATCGAGCAACACGGTAGAGAAACTGTCAGCTGTTCCAAAAAGCGCTGAAAAATAGCGGGGGCGGAAGAACTGCCAAAGGGTAGGCGTTGAAATTGAAAAAGGCCCATGTGAGTATTAATGACGAAAAATTTTTGATTCGTCATCAAGTGGAATCTGTAAGTATGCATCTGCTAAATCAATCTTGGAAAAGAAGCGAGACTGTCCTAATTTGTCCATTAGTTCGTCAGGTCTGGGCAGGGGATAAGTGTCTACAGTTGTTTGACTGTTCACTGTTGATTTGAAGTTCGCACAGAGACGAAGTTTTCCTGACGGCTTGGGTATAATTACTAAAGGCGAGGCCCACTGACTCGCAGAAACAGGAGAAATCACCCCACTATCTTGCCAACATTTAAGTTCTTCGGCAACTGTATCACGAATTGCGATAGGCACTGGTCTAGCTTTACGAAATTTTGGAACTGCAGATTCTTTTAAAGTTACATGTGCCACGAAGTTTTTAGCACAACCTAGTTCCGGCGAAAACAAGTCCCTGTATTTTTCACACAATGCATTGATTTTGTCCTGAGGCGCTACTGACGAAATTTGAAGCACATCTTTTTGAATTGATAAACCAAACAAGTCAAATGCATCTAGTCCAAAAATGTTCTGCGTAGATTTGGCCTGAAGAACTACAAAAGAAACTGTTTTTGTCACACCTTGAAAAGAGGCGGGCAGGCTACACGTTCGTAGCACGGGAATATTTTGACCTGTATACGCTGTTAGCACTTGTTGACACGGAGACAATTTTGGCGAACCCAGCAATTCATAAGTGTCTTTATTTATTAAGGTAACAGCGGAACCAGTATCAAGCAGAAATTTCACATTCTTATTTTCTATAGAAAGAGTCACAAAAAGTTTGTGGTTCTGGCGCACGACAGGTGCGCGAATGTGGGCAACGTCTGATAGAACTTGTTTACTACACTTGCGCATGCGCGAGCCGCGAAGTGAAGGAAGCGGCGCAGAAGCGGCACACTTGAGATTAATATCACTGTCACTAGATGGCAATGCCGCCGGATCGGCGTCAGCGCAATGCGAGGCTACTACAGATTCACTAACTACTGCACTTAACTTCTGAGTTGCTACATCAAGTCTACTGTTACTAGCTACACAGTACTGAGCACTTTTACAATAAGAAGTTGCAGAAGGCACTAGGTTCACTACAGGATTGCACTGTACATTGTCACTTTTCTTGTCCCGAACCCTTTTCCGTTGCACAGATTTACGCACTCGTCGGCGCTTGCGGCGTGGCTCAATACATAGTTTTGCAATAGGTGCAGAAGAATTTTCATCGTTCTTACTACGTTGCTAGTGCGGTATTTGTTTCGTGTTTCGCAGTTCTTATTTCTTACATTTGTGTGCTATCGTCTTCGGCTGTTGTCTGCCGCCGCGACGTGCCGCTGTCGCCGACTGCCGATCAGGGCCCCACCGCCCGGCCGCTCCGGACTGCAGTCGTGTCGCCGCACCGTCGGCGTCCGACGCCTCCAGTGTTTTCGCCGCCGCCGCCGCCGCCGCCGCCGCCGCCCCGGAAGGTGCTCCTCCAGCCCACGCCGGGTTCGTCGCCGCCCAGCGCGCTCTGCCTGGCCGCCAGCGCGTCCCACCGCCGCCGCCGCGCCGCGCCGCTCCCGCCCCCACCTGGGCCGCCGGGAGGGACGTCCGCCGCCGCCGCTGATCCCGGAGCAGTGTTCTACAGCGAAGGTGACTGTACGACTCTGCCATGACCCTGCCCCCTACTACTGTGTCCTCAACCATCATTTTTACTTCGCCCTCCCATGCCCCCACCACCATTTCCTGGAGCACATCCTCCCCTCTTCTTCCTGCCACAATTCCCTCCCTCCTCACCCTCACCATTCCCTCCACCGTCACCTTCTCCTCTGCCCCCACACAAGCTGCTGCCCTCGTCCCACACTCTCCTGCCCCTTCCTCCGTTCCCCCGCTCGATTCCTTCCCTCCCCTTCCTGACTACCGTGGTGACCGTGCCATGGTTCACACCCGGCAGACCGCAGTCGACTCCTGTCCTCTCCCACCCGACGACGCAGCCGCAGGGTCGGCTCCGCGCCACCTTCCGGTCTCCCCTGTCCCCACTCCTGCCTCCCAAGCCCTCTTAAAACCAAAGAAGACAAAACGAGCATCCACAGATGCCACCTCCTCGGTGACGAAAAAGCCCGCCGACCCTCTCGCCACTGTCCCACTGGTCCCGATGGAAGCCGCACCTCTCCCCCCTACCCAGCCTGCATCACCTCCCCCGCCACCCCTCCTCCCCTCTCAACCATCTGCTCTCCACACTTTCGTTCTCAATAACCCTGACCCCCGACTCCTAGACTGCCGTGCCCTCACTCTCCTCTTTCGGCAGTATGCTCCTTCTGCCCCCATCTCCCAAATCGTCCCACGGAGGGACTCTGTCCTCCTCAAATCACCTGACCCCGACCTCCACACACAGCTCCTCCACAAGATCCCCCACATCCACTTTGGACCCCGTGCCACCCTTGTCCCCCTCCCCCCTCCAGCCTCCAATCGCCAATCCCCTCCTCCCTGTCGTCCCCCCATGCTCACAGCTGTGATCACCAAATTGAACCCGGGGATCACAGAGGAAGAGGTGCTGGAGGAACTCCGGCAGGATCCCCGCCTATCCATCCGCTCAGCTCGTCGCATTAACAATGCGACGGGCCCCACCTACCTCATGTGCGTCTTCACAGAAGACGCGCCATCCATCAACCACCTCCTCCGCAATGGGGCCCTCATTTACAACCGCCTGCACCAGGTGGAACCTTCCTGAGCACCTCCCCAGTCATACCGCTGCTCCCGATGCCTCACATATAATGATCACCTGACCGAAAATTGCCGTCTCCCTCCTGTATGCCCCCACTGCAAAGGTCAACACTTCCAAACCTCCTGCCCTAACCTCGCCGACACCCCCTCCTGTAACACCTGCGTTGGGGCACACCCCACCTACTCTTACAAATGTAAGTCCCGCCCCCTCCCACCAAAGAAGAACTCACCGTCCCTGTCCGTCCCACTGATCCCCCAATCCCCGCTAATAACTCCTTATGCCCTCCCCCCACAGCAGAGGACATCATCCGGTTCCTGACTATTGTCCTCCAAAATATCCACCCTTTCCAGCGCCCTCACACCCTCCACCAAGTCTCCCTGGCCGCTCGCTCCCTCTTCAACCTTGATTTTAAGGCTACAACCTCCCAAAATCACATCCACTTCACCTTCTCCCGAACCGACCGTCCTCACACCCTAGTTTAGTCCCCGCACCCCCTCCCTTTTCCTCTCCTTCTTTCAACCTCATTATGGCGCAGCAACGATTTAACATCCTGTACTCCAATATTCGCTCCCTTCCCACCAATAAGCTCCTCCTGATGAACACCTTAAACCAACACCGTGTGGATGCCTTTCTCATCAATGAAACCTTCCTCCTCCCTCACATACATGTCAGTACCACACCCTATATCCTACACCGTCACGACTCTCCCCATCCCCCTGCACGAGGTGGAGTGGCTTTCGGCCATCTCCGACACCACCCAGTTCGGCCACATCCCCTCGTCAACATCCCTTATGAACATCTCATCCACACCCTCTTCCTCCCTTCCCTCACTGTCACCTGTGCTACTATTTATATCCGCTCCCATGTTCCCATCCCTTATGACTTCCTTGCTCACATTGATAGCACCTTCACAACCTACGTGGTCGCCGCTGACCTCAATATCCACTCCCGCACTCCTGCCGAACTCCGTCGGTGGCATCAGTTCATTCCTACCATCAATGGCGACATTGTCCCACTCCCACGCCACACTCGACCCTGTAGCAACACCACCCCTGATGTCGTCATTGTCTCTCCCAATCTCCTTGGGCGCATCACCGCCGACGTTCTTGACCCCATAGGCAGTGATCACGACCCTGTTCTCCTTACCCTCACATACAATGTCCATCGCCCACAGAATCCTCGCCCACCTCCACCTCCTAAACTCGTCCATGACTACTCCCGAGCAGACTGGGATGCCTTTCGCCTCTCCGTCACCCATCAGGTCGAAAGCCACCATCTCCCCCTACACTCTCCTGATGATATCGACCAAGCTGCCTCCTTCCTTCAGCAGACCTTGTCTGATGCTATCCATTCGCACATCCCTACCAAAGCTGTCCAGCCGCACCGTCCCACACTCCCTCCACAGGCTGTCCTTCTTCTGCAGGAATCCCGCTGCCTGTACCGCTCCTTCCTGCGAACCCGTGACCGGGATACACTCCTCCACCATTGGCAACTCCAGCGACACGTGCGCAGCCTCCTGACTGCCAAAAAACACCGGGACTGGCATCAGACAGTGACACGGCTTAATGTACACCTCCCAATCAACTCGTCTCGGTATTGGAACGCCTTCCACCGCCTCACTGGATCGAAACCTATGCCCACATACCCTCTCCTCCACCTTGACCAGCCCCTTCCTGATAATGCCAGTGAGGCTAACCATTTTGCCTCTTTCCTCTCTGATGTATTCTCCATCCCTGAAAATCCTAACTTTGATTATTCCTTGTTCCCAGATGTCCATGAAAAAACCGATGTCTCCATCCCACCCCTGGCTCCTGGCTTCCATTACCTGGACCACATCCCCCCATCAGACATTAACACCCCCATCACTGCACACGACATACAATTGATACTGCGCACCAAATGCAACACAGCTCCCGGCCACGATCGCATCACATACCGCCACCTCAAAGAATGTCCCCTCCCTTTCCTCACCACTCTTGCTTCCCTCTATACCACCATCCTCTACACTGGCTGCTACCCCCGCCTGTGGAAAATCTCCCGAGTCCTCATGTTCGTAAAACCCAACAAACCCCCCTCTGATACCTCCTCCTACCGCCCGATTTGCCTCACCCCAGTGTTCAGCAAGGTCTTCGAATCCATTCTGTCCCGTCGCATCCATCACCACCTCCACCTCCACCGCCTTCTCCCAGACACCCAATGTGGCTTTCGTCCTTCCTTCTCCACTGACGACCAACTCCTTCGACTTACGCAACTCCTTTCCCTCCAGCTAAATTCCCGTCGTGCCGCCATCTTTGTGTCTTTAGACCTGGAACGTGCCTAAGATCGGGTCTGGCACTCTGGCCTGCTCTTCAAACTCCAAATCTATGCTCTTCCCATCAACCTCGTCCGAGTCATTGCCTCCTTCCTCTCCGACCGCCCCACCTATGTTACCTTCCACAACACCGACTCCCGTCTTTTTTATCCCTCTGCTGGTGTGCCCCAAGGCTCTGTCCTTTCTCCCCTCCTGTACCTCCTGTATACCTCGGATATGCCTAAACCTGCCCCTCCCGTACACCTTTTCCAATATGCTGACGACACCGCTTTCCTTGCCTTAGCTCCCACCCTTGCCCGTTCCAACCACCTGCTCCAAGAACACATTGACCTCTTTGCCGCTTGGTGCAACCAGTGGCTCCTGTCTATAAATCCTACCAAAACCCAGGCGATCACCGTAGGTCGTACAACCCCTTCCTTCCGTCCCCGAGATTTTTATCTGACCCTCCATAACCGTCCCATTCGTCTCACCCCTACCCTAAAGTACCTGGGCCTCACTATTGATCACACCCTCTCCTGGACTCCCCATCTACACGCTATCCAAGAAAAAGCCCGCTCCCGCCTCCGCCTCCTCAAACTCCTTGTTGGCCGAACATGGGGCCTCAACCCTTCTACCATCCTCTATACCTACAAATCCCTCATCCGCCCAGTCCTCTGTGTCGCCCATCCCGCCTGGATCTCCGCTCCCCCATCCTTCTACAAATCTCTGGAGATACTGGAACGCCATGCCCTCTGCCTCGCCTTCCGTATCCCACTTTATCCCCCTTCCCCCACGCGGATCCTCTATGATCTCATTACTTTCCCCAGACTCGTTCTCTTTATTGAAAATCTCCGCCTCCGTTACATATCCCGCAAATCAGATCCGCCTAATCCTCTAGTCCATCCCCTCCTCTCTGCACCTGGTACATTGCTGTGCCTCCACCACTGTATTCCCCCTGCTCTCCACTTGTCCACCCTCCGGATCCTTTCTCGTGGCAACTTCCATACCCTCCCCGTCCCGGATGATGCCCTCCGACCTGACATCTACCCTTCATATTAGCTGTGATCCTTCTCCTTGCTCCCTCTCCCCCTTCTCTCCCTGAGGGCCCCGACTATCCCTCCCGTCCTGTCCCTTCTTCCCTCCTCCATCCCTCCGGATCCTCCTCTTACTGCCCTCCCCTATCCTTCTTCCCCGTGGCTTCCTGGGACATCATCCCCACCGTCCCTTCCCTACCGGCTCTGTGGCTCCTCCCCACCCTCTCCCTATCCTTTCATCCCTTTTCCCCCCACACCACATCTTAAATGCTCTCAGTGCCCCACCTCCTGTGTGCTTCGACAAGTGTGGTGTGTTTTAGTTACATTGTTTTATTTTACAACCGTGGACGGCCAACCCGCAGCCGACACCGTCAGTTTTAACTTGTGTATCTCTCCGAGTGTGTGTTGTGTTTTTTAGTTTAACTCCAAATAGCGGACGGTCTCACCATGGCCGCCGCCCTATGCTCATTTTAATTGTGTGTGTGCCACTGACATTCGAGCAACTGTTTTTATTCACCACTTTCGTCGTTCCAAGTGTTTTATGTCACTACTGTTTTCCTCCGTTATATGTACTTTGTTTTATCTCCATTTCAAATCTCCGTTTTATGTCTGTATTATCTCCAAAATTTTATCTCCTTTGTGTTTTTTATGTTCTCCGCTGTCATTTTTTTTTATTTCTGTAGGCCGTAGAGCGCCAGTGAGCGCTGACGGCCGGCCCCTTTTTTAGGGGAATTGAAATCACAATAAAGAAAAAAAAAATGCAGAAGAATTTACTTGCAATTGAGAAACAAGTAAAGCACTGCTCAATTCCACAGCGTCTATGACATTGACTGTATGCACTGCTCTCGCACTTTGCGAAGCACTGTTTCTAACGTTACTGTTCGTGTTTTTAATTTGCATACACACAGACTGCACATGTCCCGATTTGCCACATTGATAACAGGTTGCGAATCGACTAGGGCAATGAGCACGTGTGTGGCGAGATACACACTGAGGGCAAGACTTACGAACATTTTTCTGAAATGGGCGTTGGCGCCCGTTATTCAAATTACTGTTTCTAACACGACGCGGCGACCTGTGTGTCGCACTTTTACACTGGCTACTGTTCACTGTTTGTGCAGCACGGTAGGTAGAATTTAAAGAATCACTAGTGCTAAACTGAGAATTACGGCTAGGAAAGCGTCCGTTGCGGCGCACTGAATTTACACTGTGGCTTTGCATTTCTACATCCGCTAAGTCAAAGGTATCCTGCGCTTCAATAAGCTGCAGTACACTGTCTAATGAGGGGTCAGATTGTTTTAGAATTGCTGCCCTAATTCTGGGGTCCTGAATGTTCTGCGTAATTGCATCTCGCAACATAACGTCACTATAAGAAAGTCCACAAGAGCAAGTAAATTTAGCTTTGCGGGTTAAGCCCTTCAATTCCATAATCAACTCTTGGTGTGACTGCTGCGGTAATTTTTTTAGTCTGAAAAATCGGTACCGTGCCGCAGCTACGAGAACTTTTCTCTCATAATGAGCATTTAGTGCCTCTACTATTTGTTCAAAGTCTACATCACGAGGAGATGCTTGCGGGAATAGTTTCTGCAGTAATACGAAGGTTTTGGGGCACACCACGGACAATAAAAGATGCTTAACAGTCTGACCTGTAAGTTGATGAGCCGCGACGAGTTCTTGAAACTGTGCGAAATAGTCGCTCCATTCTTCCTCACGTTCGTTCAAAATGTTCAAATGTTTGTTAAGCTTATGGGACTTGACTACGGGGTCATCAGTCCCTAAACTTACAAACTACTTAAGAACTAAGACGGCACAAATATCCATGCCCGAGGGGGGATTCGAACCCCCGACCGTAGTGGCCGTGCTGACCTTGACTGGAGCGCCTCAGTCACCTCGGCCACCGCGGCCGGCTCACGTTCGTTGTACTGGCGAAACGTAGGCAGCGTTGCGGCGGCAGGTGAGGGCTGCTGAAGCGGCGGCTGTTGTTGTTGGTTAGCTGCTTGCGCTGTGAGCTGGGCCACCGCTTGCAGGAGTTGTGTGATTTGCGCCGTCTGTAACTGAATAATTTCCATTAAGTTTGGGTTCGGGGTAGTGGCCATGCTGACCGATTAGGCGCCGCGCATACAGGCAAATTATAAAACACAAATGCAATATGAAAGAGGGCGCTCTGCAACAAAAAAGTCCACAAAACACGTAACTGAAAATGTTCCCCAAAATCTTATAATAAGAGTGGGTGGGCGGGAGCAATTTCTGCGTGCTCCGACTGTTGCTGTCTGGCTGCTACAAGCGGGCTGGTCCACGGTTCGTCTATAACTCATCGTCGCCACTTTTGTATCCCATCCTCGTCGCCACTATTGTGTCCCAACCTCGTCGCCGCTTTTCTGTCTTGTTTCCGTCGTAGGTGTCGGTGGCCGAGTGGAATGAGACTGACACAGGAATAAAGATAACACGCTGGTGCAGGTACGGAGGGGAGCAGCCAGAAACTAGAAACACTAGAGTAAATTAGAACGAGATATATATTGCACAGAATTTATACAATACTTAACTTTTACATAGTACTGCAGAATGTTGATACATAGTTGAGCTAGAGTCCTGCCTAGTGCCTAACTGATAGCCAAGTCTTCCCTGGTGCCTATCGGATTCCGAAGTCTTTACTGGTTCCTAACTCAGTCCCAAGTGAACGATGTCGTTCAGTGGTGGCCACGAGCGGAGTTGCAGCAGAGGGCGCTCGTGGCTGTCGTCGTAAGAACGCCGCGCCGTGCGTGCATGGCGGCGCGCGGCGAAAGTAGGTGGCGCGCACTTCGGACTTGTGCCACACCACAGATTTATTTTCACTTGGGCCTGTCTTCTTTTGTGATGTAAATTGAATCTTACGTGGCCGACAATACGATATATACACCAAGGAAAAAGTTTGTTCAAATGTTTGTATAGTCTATGGGACTTAACTACGGGGTCATCAGTCCCTAAACTTACAAACTACTTATGAACTAGCTAATACTAAGGACGCCACAAATATCCATGCCTGAGGGGGGATTCGATCCCCCAACCGTAGTGGCCGTGCAGACCGTGACTGGAGCGCCTCAGTCCCTGCGGCCACCGCGGCCGGCGAAAAAGTTTGATACCACGATATCAGTATAATTTCTACGTCACGCCACAGTGGCTTGTGCAGGCCGCTAGGATAGATAGTGGCGTTACTGTAGGGAAACCCGCATAACAAACAACCAGCAACGAAATTTTATCTACCGGGTGATGAAAAAGTCAGTATAAATTTGAAAACTTAATAAATCAAGGAATAATGAATATAGAGATAAAAATTGACACACATGCTTGGAATGACATGAGGTTTTATTAGAACCACTTCTACTGTTATCGAGCCTTTTTTCTTCGAGAAACTGCGTGATTCTGATTTTGTAACGTGACGGGTGAGAGGTTCGGCGACATGTTACAGACTCGCATCATCCCCAGCCTAGCTGATAAATACCTGCTGGAACGTACGATTTTTATGCAAGATGGCGCTCCACCTCATATTGCTTGACGCGTGAAATATCTCTTGCGCGCGTCGCTTGGTGATGATCGTGTGCTCAGCCGCCACTTTCGTCATGCTTGGCCTCCCAGGTCTCAGACCTCAGTCCATGCGATTATTGGCTTTGGGGTTACCTGAAGTCGCACCATTGTGACAGACCGACATATCTAGGGATGCTGAAAGACAATATCCGACGCCACTGCCTCACTGTAACTCCGGACATACTTAACAGTGCTGTTCACAACATTATTCCTCCACTGCAGCTATTGTTGAGGAATGATTGTGAACACATTGAGCATTCCCTGTAAAGAACATCATCTTTGCTTTGTCATAATTTGTTATGCTAATTATTGTTTTTCTGATTAGATGAAGCGCCATCTGTCGGACATTTTTGAACATTTTTTTTGTTCTAATAAAACTTCTTGTCATTCCAAGCATGTGTGCGAATTTTTACCTCCCCATCTACATTATTCCGTGATTTATTGAGTTCTCAAATTTATACTGACTTTTTGATCAAGCGGTATATCGCATATATTTGTTTTCCAGTTTGAATTTATATTTTGAACTGCATATTTCATATTCTATTTTGTAACGTTAATAATTTTTATTTTTACGTTTCATGAAATACTTCCATTTAGAGACAATACTAGTGTATGTTTATTATTTAGTTATGGAGGAAAAGTAATCCCATTAGTGACCATTTGTCGTCTAATGGAAGAATAAAGTTTTATTTATTTTTCACGACTTTTACGTCAGTATCGCTTAAATGTAGACCGGCCGCGGGTGGCCGAGGGGACTGAGGCGCTCCAGTCATGGTCTGCACGGCCACTACGGTTGGGGGTTCGAATCCCCCCTCGGGCATGGATATTTGTGCCGTCCTTAGTGTTAGCTAGTTCATAAGTAGTTTGTAAGTTTAGGGACTGATGACACCGTAGTTAAGTCCCATAAGCTATACAAACATTTGAACATTTTGCTTACATGTAGTTTGTAAACGAAACTGAAATCCTCGTACGCATTGACATGTTTAATGTTGATCCTGACTGCAGAAATTATTACATACACTAATCGCAAGGAAAGGAAACACTAGGAACTAAGGAGATGTACAACAGAGTCACACCGCAGACAACAATGCCTAACCCACACAATAATACTTGCTTCTTCTACATGCGACCCAGCTTCCGAAACACGAAAACTGAATTTCGGAAACCGTTTTTCGCTGTCGTGTGTACATGTCAGGGCCAGATACGGTTTTGCTGGATCGATTGAAAAGGACATCTGGAAATTAGCTGCTCGGATTTCTGATTTAGACAGCACAGTGGCTGTTCCATTTCAGTTCAATATTATCACATTATTGTCAGAAATAAGGAGGATGTATTTATGACAAGTGGTGAATTATTATTTAAGTTATATTGTTAGGTTCTTGGTTCATCACGACCTCGGAAGTCCCGACATATTCGGAAAAAAATGGATAAACATTTGTGACGAGTAAGAATATGAATGTCATTTCTGGTCCCAGAATCTGTTACATACAGGAGGAAATAAATATTAACAGATACCAGGATTTGAACCAACGATCACTGCATTTAAAACACTACTCTCCGTTAATCACCCGGCCATACTCTATACTAAACATTGCTACTGAATAGCTGCAGTCAGTGGACAATTGTGACTGCTTTTACAATCTGTGACAGCTTTTACAGCCGCTGTGTCATTGATAGACATTTATGTAATAAACGCTACTGAGGGTGACGTGGCTTTGATAAATCCATTAAAAATGCTCAGGATCAGCTTTTTGAGAAGGAAAGCACACTACAGTGAAGGTTCATTCGAGCAGCTGCCGGTTCCAGGAAACCGCGGATGGGAAGAGCTGTTATCGAGTATCAGCAGCATCTCTGTGCATGCGCAGTTTGCTGGAATGTGGCAAGTGGCAGCTGCTTGAACGAGCCCTGTCTACTGCTTCTGAAGCAGAGCTGTCGCCTAGCGCAGAAACGCCTTAAAATGAATATTCCCAGCTGTGCTCGTGACACTATTGTCAAGTTTCTCGGAGTTCACACGAACAGAGACGTAGCATAGCGCGGTAAATTAAAGTGTCGTATAGTTAAAATCTGTAACATTTAACAACATTCAAAGTAAAATAATGAATAAACGCACAGTAAGTCATAACATAGGGTGTTCACGTGCTCTTGTGCTCTTATATACCAGCGCCACTGCAGTTAACACATCGTAAAATATATTTAAAAGAAATATTAATTTTTATGTTTTATTTCTAAGTACTGTACAAATATAAACACATATTCACAGATAGAAAACTTTTGGATAATATCATGGATTCAATGACTCACATGGTCTTGACGAGCATTACAAATCTGTCTTATATTGGGTCGGATGGAAGACAAATTCACACGCATTTCCTCATCTAACTTTTTCAGACTTTCACGTTTCACTGTTTTTGTATTAGTCATAATAGAAAACGCACTTTCACATGAGTATGTTGTAGAAAACTGCAGCAAAACGACGAGCGCTCTTCTTCTAAGGTGAGGGTAGTCTTGCTGAATAGAAATCCACAAATTGCATACATCTGCTTCATGAGGCCCAAGTTTTAAAGTGCGGCTGTTCTTGAGGTCTGTTAGTTCCTCCTCTTCAACAAGTTAAAGTTCGCAAGTTCTGGAAAGTGCGAAAGGATTTTTATCCAATCATACTGGTTTATACAGAGTGTTGGGAAATATCCATCTAACTCTTCCTTCAATTGTACTAAATGGTCATGAATTAATGGTTGGATTTTATTCCTAAGTTAACATTTAGGTGTCAATTGAATCATTTCAAAATTACTTTCTTCTGTTTTTCTCAACCAATTTTGTCTATTGCGGTAAGGAGATTTGCATTATTACCTTGTAGTCTAGCATTTGTCTTGTTGAGTATTTCAAATAAATCAGAAAGGATAGCCAGCTTTGTGTTCCAGAGCTTGTCTTTCAATACAGCCACAAACTCGGTTTTGTTTTCTTGCTCAAATAACTGCAGCATTGCTTCCTTAAGTCCATACACACAACTAAGTATCCTGCTTCTAGAGAGCCAGCGGACTTCTGTATGAAGGAGGAGATTACAATGCTGCGTTCCCAACTCGTAACACATCTGAGCGAGAAGTCTTGATTTGAGAGGCCTTCTCTTGATATAGATTATCATTTCAATAGTCTTGTCCAAAACTAATTTGAAATCTTTTCTAATAGTTTTTGCTACGCGCGTTTCTCTATGGAGAAAGCAGTGCGTAATAATCAAGTTTTCGCTTCGTTGTTTCGCCAGTGTGATGAATCCCTTTATGGAACATGTCATTGAAGGGGCACACTCTGTGCATATGCCGACACAATTCTTCCACGACAAATTTATTTTCTCCATGTATCCATTTATTATCTCAATCATGTCAATGCCTTTTGTAGTTAAGTGAATTTCCTTGCAACAGAGGTACTGTTCAACTATTTTTCCTTTATCAACGAAACGGATAAAAGCAACGACTGAGCTAGGCCCCTTACATCACTTGAATTGTGAAAATTAAATTTGTTTCACCAACACGAGTTTTGACAAAATGTTCAATGTTTTCAGACATACCATGAATACGTCTTCCAACTGTATTATCCACTCTAGAGTATGAGTAAGAAATCAGCAGGCATTATGTACCTACAAAATTCATTTGAAGTGTATAAACACCAGTAATTGACGTAACAAAATAGTATTATAGTTCATGTAATTTTGCAGAGTATCTGAAACAGCTGAAAACTGTCTCTGCCACAGAAAGGCGCTGCAGAAGACTCGACGTCGATATCTCCAGTGTCAACATTGAGAAAAATAAAATAATCTATTATGAGAAACAAGGAATTACCTGAATGCATGAAACCATCGCAGAGTAGCACAGTTCAGTTTGACACCAAAACAGCTGTAGTGTTCACAAAATTGTAGTTGATGCACTGGACAAGATGGAAAACCCTTGCATCTCCATAAAATGCACCGAAAGTGATACAGTAGGTGGGACTAATTGGAACAGACAAGACTCGAACTGAAGAACAGGATGAAACATCTAATGATCGAATTTTTGTAATTCTGTGAGACTCAACTGCTGTCGTAATCAGTCCCCAGGCTTACAAACTACTTAAATTAACTTGAACTAACCTAAGGACAACAAACAAACACCATGCTCAGGGGAGGAGTCGAACCTCCGACGGAGAGAAACCGCGTGTTCCGCAGCACGACGCATGAGGGTGCAAGAGAAGAGACAGCACCGATGAGTCGTAATTGAGAAAAAATATGTGTTACACATTCAGCTATAAGCATAATGCGTTTCCCCTATGTACCTATGTCAGTAAATGGCAATGGAACTGAAATTTATATGATCGAGTAATGTGAAGCGGGCTTTTGTGTGTTCGCCGCGGTGGAGTAGCCGAGCGGCCTAAAGCGTCTCGCTGCGAGGCGCGCGGTTGCTCGCCGTGGAGGTTCGAGTCTTCCCTGAGGCATGAGTGTGTGTGTTGTCGTTGGGTTAGTTTACCTAGGTTTAAGTAGTTTGTAAGCTACGGACTGATGACCACGCAGTTTGGTCCGATAGATTTACAAACATTTTTTTTTGTGTGTTCCTGTGACGCCTGTATGTGCCTAGAGAAAAGATCGGCAACACGGCACAACATGCTAGTGTTGCAGGTAGTCAACGTTTCGGCTTAGAAGGCGAGATAAGCGGCGTCGAACGCCGAACTGCGTGACAATACGAACAATGGCAACGCCACATTCATCGTGGCTGTTTATATTACAAATTCACGTACTCTCCTGGCTCCATAAAACCGCAGACAATTTTGGACTCGTTAAGCAGTCTCTTCCATAGTATTCTGTCTTCGGCATGTTCCTCCCTTGCTCCCAGTACCTGGAGATCCTTGGCAAGCTGGTATCTCCATTTCATTTACGGCATGCCTAGCGGTCTTCGAATTCTGGTTTATTCTCCGAAATTTCTTTCAGTAGAGATTCATGCTCTCTTATATAGACATGGCCAGCCCATCTTAATCTTCTTGTCTTTGCTTCCGCAACATCTGGTCGATTTTATAGGACCTTGAGCTCCCTGTTCTTTCTTCTTCGGCATTCTTCTCCCTCTCAGATTGGTTCAAGTATCTTTCGCGGGATTTTATTAAAAAACAGTTTTATCTTTCTCTCTGTATGTTTGTCTATTCTCCATATTTATGCCCTATATAATAACACTGGTCTGATTATGGGCCGTGGTGGAGTAGCCGAGCGGTCTAAGGCGCCTCCCTGTAGAGCGCGCTGTTGCTCGCCGTCGGAGGTTCGAGTCCTCCCTGGGGCATATGTGTGTGTGTGTGTGTGTGTGTGTGTGTGTTGTCCTTAGGTTAGTTTACCTAGGTTTAAGTAGTTTGTAAGCTACGGACTGATGACCACGCAGTTTGGTCCGACAGATTTACAAATTTTCTGATTATGGTTTTATATATTCTCATTTTAGTTCCTCTTGAAAAAATTTTGATGACTAATTTGTTGAGTGAGTATGAATCTATGGATGCAGCTTTGACTCTTTTTTCTATTTCTTGCTTCTCATGATTTCTGTCGTTTATTAATCCTCCCAGATATTTGAACTCGTTTACTTCTTTAGAAGTATGGTTATCAATTTTCACAGTTTCTTGCTTTTTTGTTCTGCAATTTCATTCTAACCTCATGAATTTTGTTTTGTCCTTATTTACTTCCAAACCAACTTCCTTTATTTTTTGGAAGAGCCTTTTTGCTAGTATTTTAAGGTCATTCAGTTTTTCAGCGATTAGTGCTGCGTCATCAGCAACGGCCAGTACATTTATTTTTGTTCCTATTTTAATTCCCACTTCTGCTTCACTTACTGCATCCAGTACTTCCTGTATTATAATTCTGAACAGGAGGGGTGATAATCCATTTCCTTGCCTGACTTCTGTTTCGATGTCAAACGCGTTGGAATATTCTCCATACTTTTTCACTGCCCCTATTGAGCCTTTTAGTGTAGCTTCGGAATTACAAATATTGTATTTTCTCCCACAACTTATATCTGGATATACTATCATAAGCTTTTTAAAAATCAATAAATAATACTGCCATTTCTTTATTAAGTTCCCTGTATTTGGATATGGCATCTTTCTGTATGAATATCTGATCGGTAGTTAAACGATTATTGATAAATCCTACTTGTTTCTCATTTACTACCTCTTTTAAATGTCGTTCTAATTTTTTTTGGAGGATCTTGGAGAACACTTTAAAGGCGGTGCTAATTAACGAGATGCCTGTATAATTCTTGCATAGTTGTTTGTCTCCCTTTTTATGAACTGGTATTATGACGGCTTCAGTCCATTCCTCTGGCATTCTTTCTTCGTTCCAGATGTTCGTAACCAGTTTGCGTATTTGTTTTACCAGTTTTATTCCTTCCTTCTTAAAAAGTTCGGCTGTTATGCCATCCCTCCCTGGAGATTTGTTGGTTTTTAGTACTTTGATAGTCTATTGTCTATTTCATTCAACATTTAGAAGCTCTTCAAAATATTCCCTCCTAATCTCCAAACCTTTAGATCTTTCTAGAACTGTATTGCCACTTTTATCTTTAATGCCATACACTCGTGCTACATGTCATTTCCTAAAGAGCCTGACTGGTCTGTAAAAATCTATTACATTCCCTGCACTTTTACCCTCCTCTGCTCTTTTTTATCAAACTATCCACATGTTCTCTCTTTTTCCTTCTCAGAAGATTTTTGGTTTTTTTCATATGCGTCTTTATTTTCGTTGGAATCATGTTGTAGGTGTTTTTCCTTCGCTGCTCTTCTTTCTGTCACTTTCTTCTCACATTCTTCTGAAAACCAAGGATTTTTTCTTCCTCCTCTTTCTTTTTCCGCACATTTCTAGTGCTGCTTATTCCACATTTGTTTTTATTTGTCCCCAGTGGTCTTCAAAGTCAGTGTTGTCTTCCAGTGTTAGGACATCAAATTTGTTTTGTAGCTTAATGACAAACTCCTGCGCGTTGCCGTTAACCTTCAATCTTTCTATATCAATATTACAGTCTTTTATGCTCTTTCCCCCCTCCCTTGGCTTTTCTATACCTATTCTTTGGCGAACCTCTGCTACACGTAGATAGTGATCTGTGCCTGCCTCAACTCCCCTTATGGTTTTCATGTTCATTACACTGATTTTATGCCTTTCAGCTACCAGGACATGGTCGATTTGGTTTTTTGTTCTTGCATCTGGTGATATACAAGTTACCTTGTGAATGTCCTTCCGAGGAAAGTATTTATTTATTTATTTATTATTTGACATGTCCCTTTACATAGTAATATTACATGTTTGATGGTTAGATTAAGGTATATTTGCAAACACAAGTATAGTACATACGTTGGCAGGGTTTACAAAGAAACAAATGATTTTATACATCAGGAAATCTTATTGAATTACAGAAATTGTAAAGTCTATAGTGAAATTATGTACCAAATCATATTTATTGACGGGCCATCCTCCTCCTTTGGCAGCTATTTTTTTCCTGAGATGGTTCCTCTCTTTCAGTAAGTTGCAGCAGACGAAAAGCACGTGTTCAATAGTTTGGACAGCTCTGTTACAGGTGCACGTTCCGTCTTCAGTTATTCTGAGCCATTGATAATAGGCTTTCAGTTTCCCATGACCTGATAACATAGCTGTCAAATTCGGAGATATTGGAAGTTTAATCAGTAAACGTTGTCGGATCGTAGGAAAATACGGTTTAGTGCTTCCCCCGTTTTTTGTTCTTTGCCACTCAGTGTCCCATTTGTCCCTCAACTCTTCTCGAAGTTTCTTCTTTACGGCACTTGTAGGTATTTTGTTGTAGAGTACTGATTATCGCGATCGAGCTGCTCTTAAAGGGCAACCTCACCACGTACCGTACAATGGCTTGCGGAGTATATGTGTAGATGCAACGGTAGATGCAGATTATTGTCCTGGTTTCCGAACCCCTGGACTTGATGCTCTGTATTTTAAGTTGTGGGAAATGGTAGAAACGCATATGTACAAATTAACTTACCTAAAGGGTCGGTAACGAGAAATTATATTATCCATTTCACGTGAAATAAGTGAATGCTATTGTTACTCGTTCGTATCTATATGTTGAGGCAAGATGGCGAACGTGCTGACGTCGCTATGTGAAGTTATAGAAACGATAATTTTACTGAAATACAAAATCCATGGCCAAGAATGTACTTGCCATTTGAGCGGAAACATACACTCCTGGCCATTAAAATTGCTACACCACGAAGATGTGCTACAGGCGCGGAATTTAACCGACAGGAAGAAGATGCTGTGATATTCAAAAGATTAGCTTTTCAGATCATTCACGTGCTGACATGAGGAAAGTTTCCAACCGATTTCTCATACACACACAGCAGTTGACCGACGTTGCCTGGTGAAACGTTGTTGTGATGTCTCGTGTAAGGAGGAGAAATGCGTACCATCACGTTTCCGACTTTGATAAAGGTCGGATTGTAGCCTATCGCGATTTCGGTTTATCGTATTGCGACATTGCTACTCGCGTTGGTCGCGATCCAATAACTGTTGGAAGAAAATGGAATCGGTGGTTTCAGGAGGGCAATACGGAACGCCGTGCTGGATCCCAACGGCCTCGTATCACTAGCAGTCGAGATGACAGGGATCTTATCCGCGTGGATGTAACGGATAGTGCAGCCACGTCTCGATCCCTGATTCAACAGATGGGAACGTTTGCAAGGCAGCAACCATCTGCACGAACAGTTCGACGACGTTTGCCGCAGCATGGAGTATCAGTTCGGAGACCATCGCTGAGGTTACCCTTGACGCTGCATCACAGACACGAGCGCCTGCGATGGTGTTCGCAACGACGAACCTGGGTGCACCAATGGTAAAATGTCAATTTTCGGATGAATACAGGTTCAGTTTACAGCATCAGGATGGTCGCATCCGGGTTTGGCGACATCGCGGTGGACGCACATTGGAAGCGTGTATTCATCATTGCGATAGTGGCGTATCTTGTTCGCATCGACGGCACTTCAAACAGTGGCCGTTACATTTCAGATGTGTTACGACTCGTGGCTCTGCCTTTCATTCGATCCCTGCGAAACCCTACATTTCAACAGGATAATGCACGACCGCATGTCCTGTACCGGCCTTTATTGATAAATTGTGGTATCGTGTTGAAGCTGCATGGGCATCTGTACCTGTACACGCCATCCAAGCCCAGGCCGTTATTATGGCCAGAGGTTATGGTTCTGGGTACTGATTTCTCAGAATCTATGCACCCAAATTGCGTGAAAAAGTAATCACATGTCAGTTCTAGTATAACATATTTGTCCAATGAGTACCCGTTTATCATCTGCATTTCTTCATGGTATAGCAATTTTAATAGCCAGAGTGCAATTTTGGATAATGCACACTATATCAGTGGTCCATTAACGCAACCTTGAGGAACATCGAATGTTATTTTCCTCTTGCCACAACATTCGCTACCTACTGTAGCGTAATGAATTCCCAGCAAACAGGAACCCCTGCCACCTGCACAGTACTGGCGCGTGAGGACGGCGAGGCTCCGGAAGGAAAATTTGAGCGAGTCGCGGAAGAGGGAGGAGGTGGCGGAATGCCGCGGAGTGGCTGCGCTCATTGTTTGCGCTGCTCTCCGCAGCACGGCGCTGGCGCTAATGTAATGAGGCGCTGGCAGGCAGCCGTGCTGCGCGGAGACAACGCGCCGCGCATCGAATTCTCCTTTGCCCGCGACTAAACAACTTCAAGGGACGGAGACTTCTGAAAGAGGCGGCCGTCACCACTCGAGCGGAAGCCGGCGGCGGGCGCGCAAAAAAGTCTGCCGGCTACAAAGTGCGAGCGCACGCCGGCAAATCTTCATTTCGCCGAGAAGAGTCTGTCTGTATACTCAGTCGCTGTTAATATGTTAATTGCACTAAGTAGGGCTCGTTTGTAAAACTTAATATCTTCGTCAAGGGACACGAAGTCCTTTAAATAACAGACGTCTTTGTATTCTTATTGATGTTTACTTCAAGACGTTGCCATTACAGTACTAACAAGATTTCCATTACCTGTTTAGTGTATCTCTGCAAACTGGCAGTAAAGCTGAGAAGATTCTGCCCACATGTACAGTACTCCGCAATCCACCGTAAGGTGCGTGGCGGAGGGTACACATTACCACTACTAGGCATTTCCTTTCCTATTCCACTCCCAAGTAGTACGAGAAAAAAAAGAATGCCTATATGCCTCCGTATGAGCCCTAATTTCTCTTATTTTGCCTTTGTGATCACTATGCGAAATATAAGTAGGCGGAAGCAAGATCGTACTGCACTCAGCTTTAAATTTCGCCGAGAAGAGTCTTGTATACTCAGTCGCTCTGTTAATATGTTAATTGCACTAAGTATGGGTCGTTTGTAAAACTTAATATCTTCGTCAAGGGACACGAAGTCCTTTAAATAACAGACGTCTTTGTATTCTTATTGATGTTTACTTCAGGACGTTGCCATTACACAGTACTAACAAGATTTCCATTACCTGTTTAGTGTATCTCTGCAAGTTGGCAGAAAAGCTAAGAAGATTCTGCTCACGAGTACAGTACATCTACATACATACTCCGCAATTCACCGTAAGGTGCGTGGCGGAGGGTACACTGTACCACTGCTATGCATTTCCTTTCCTATTCCACTCCCAAGTAGAACGAGGAAAAAAAAGAATGCCTATATGCCTCCGTATGAGCCCTAATTTCTCTTATTGGCCCACTTTAGATTACGATTGTGACACTAAAAGTGGGTCTTTGCGATCGTCTTTTGACAGCTCGAAATTTAAATGAAAATAACGGCTTAACCATGCATCTGACACGAAAATTGAATAACCTAATTGGTAGAGGGGAAAATTCTCTACAACTTCGCTCTATTATGTTTTTTTTTTCATATCTTGCATCGTTGCAGAGATATTTGCAAAAATAACGGCGATTTGACGATGTCTGTGTAGCTGTAACGTGTTCCCACTTTTTAGGTCGAACCGTTCAACCGTTCGGCACCAAATTTTACAGACATAATTGTTGGCTACCAGCGACCAGAACCTCGCTTTTTGAATTATTTCGGACAAGAAACACGTTAGTAACACCAAAAAGAGCCGTTTGTAATGTAATTTTAACTGCAAATAAACCATTCTTCTGACGCGAAAATTGAATAAAGGAATTAGTAGAGGAGAAAATTCTCTATAACTTTGTTCCCTTAAGTTTTTTGCATATCTCGTATCGTCTGAGAGATATTTGCAAAAATAAGAGTTTTGACACCCTCCATGAAAATAACGAAACCAGCCGTTCGCAGATGTCACGTGACAATCATCGCCCAGAGCTCTCTCTGGCACACGCCATCTTGCGTTGCGTATTTGATGATTTTCTTATTGTAACTTACACGTTGTCATTTCAAAGTAATGGCGCACTGAAGAATTAATAAAAAGACGTCGTTCTTCGTTCGATAAATGATAATCTCGAGTCTATATTAGCATCAGTTAACAACGGCCATCAATAATATGAGATTAAAGAACGCAATTCCTAACTGTTAGCTGTAGCGTAGCGAGCAATGTGTTGGATTTTGACGCTGTAGGTCAGTCGTTCTGAACCCGCCAGTACCTAGAATTTTTTTTTCCTACATGGGTTTCAGACACTCTTATTAATTAATTTTTTATTATTTATATTATTATTTTGGTCCAAAATGTTTGCAAAAACTTATAAAACTACAAATATAAAGTGGACCGTAAAACATGCCAGTGCGATTTTTTTTGTCTTTGTGATAACTACGCAAAATACGAGTAGGCTGCAACAAGATCGTACTACAATCAGCTTTAAATTCCGGACCTATAAAATTTCCTTAACAGAAATGCACGAAAAGAACATCATCTTCCCAAAATTCTCCCAATAAAGCGAAGTCGGCTGTCCGCCTTACTCACAACTGTCCTTACATGTTCGTTCCATTTCATATCGCACTGCATTCTTACGCCTAGATATCTGAACGACGTGACTGCAAAAGGAGCTCACTATTAATGCTGTATTCGAACATTATGGGATTGTTTTTCCTACTCATGCGCATCACCTTACATTTTTGTACATTTAGAGCTAGCTGCCATTCTTCGCAACAACTAGAAATTTTGTGTAAGTCATCCTGTATGCTATTACAGTCAGTTAAAGACGATACCCTCCCATACACCACAGCATCATCAGCACCGACTGCACATATTTTAGTTCGGAACTGCGAGGGTGAAGGTCGGGGTGAAAGTTTAAAATAGAGAAAGTTTAATTTTTAAAACTCACAACCACCAGCTGCGAACCAATTTCCTAAACATGCAAAAACACTGGAACTGTGATTGCGACTGTTTGACTCGTTTTCTAGGGGATGATATCACACATTCGCAGCTTTCCTTCCCTGCATATGATTAACAAAACAAATTCATAATAAAATCAAGTTCATGAGAGAAAAGGGTGTACTAACTACTATTTTTGAAAACACGTGAAAGTTCACTTTATGTTGTTTATTTCACAATATTTGAACCCTGTGGCTGATACGTCTGTACGTCGACACATTTACCAAATAAAGTTATAGCTCGTGAGCCCCCAGACAAAATGAATATTTGTCGCGAATTGTTTTCACACCACGTGGCTGTCTCAAACACCGTTTATGTTCATGCCTATGCGACGACATGTTTTACATTAACAAATCACAGTCACTTTAATTCAATGCGATGCACTCCTTGTTCCGCCGGCTAAATATTCACAAACACACAGTAGCACTCAATTTAACTTGGTGCAGTCTACGACGAGCACCCACACGTGGCGATTGCCACAGACAAATCCACCTCGAGGTCCACATGCCGACTGATGCAGAGCTACGCCGCCCGGCCAGTTCTCCACGTGCTCCCGACCTCGTCACTTCCTGCCCTCGCGCGCGCGCGCGCGCGCCAAAAGCTCAACCCCTACGTCATCAACTTCCCCATGTGAACTATTCTAACCGATTTGCCAACGTACAGCGCTCAGCCAATACATTTCTAAAACTTTACTTAAAATCAAAATAATTACACTACACATCAGGGCCGGCGCAAGGCACGTGCGAAACGTGCGGCCGCACGGGGCGGCACTTTCCGAGGGGCGGCAAATTTGCCGCCCCCATTTATTTATTTATTATTATTTTTTTAAGGACAAACTCAACATTCATGCCCAAGAGGGGATTCGAAACCAAACCTCGGAGGGAACAGCTTCGGTAACTGTGGCATGGCGCCTACCTACCTGCCGGCCGCCCCTGTTGAACAAGAAGAGGGAGGAGAACTAATTCCTTCCTCGCCGCTGTGGCAGCACCGTCGTGTTTACGCCGGAGGAAAGAGAGGAGGAAGCAGCTGGACCGCTTCCGACCTGTTACGCGCCGTGCGTTTACTCATCACTAATTTTTCAGAATACGAAATCTAATTTATCTAATTTGGAAATTCGAATGCAATGTTAGATACTGCGGTTACATGTTAAGGCTGAAGCAATTTTGCTAAGCCCTTCAATGGCAGTTTCCGAGTGTTTCATTCTTCCCGTATTATGGAAAGAAATTATTGAACATTACTACAGTCAAACATGTCCGACACCTAAAATGGTTAGAAGTATGACGCGGCGGATTAGCCACGCGTACTGGAGCGGCGTGTTGTGATGCGTGCGGCCGTCTGCTGTCGGTGGTTCGAATCTCCCCTCGGGCATAGATGTTTGTGTCGTCTTTAGTATAATGTAGTTCATAAGTAGTTTGTAATTTTGGGGAGTGATGACTCCGTAGTTAAGTCCCTCACGCTTTACAAACATTTGATTTGCTAGCAGTATTCACAATGGGTAAATACGCTGTGAGTAGTTAAAATGGATAAAGACATTGGTAGTAAGCATGGCATAAGTTGGGTTTCGACGTATTTTTTGAATTTTTTGCTATCCGTTTCTGAGTGATAGTTGGACGCTTTTGGTTCTTGAGCCATGAAACACCTTTCTCCGCCTGCATGAACAACAATTAAACTCTGACCGGGCTGAACGCGGTGGCCGAGGGGACTGAGGCGCTCCAGTCACGGTCTGCACGGTCACCACGGTCGGGGGTTCGAATCCCCCCTCGGGCATGGATATTTGTGCCGTCCTTAGTGTTAGTTCATAAGTAGTTTGTAAGTTTAGGGCTTGATGACCCCATAGTTAAGTCTCATAAGCTATACAAACATTTGAACATTTTTTGAAATCCTGACCGGCACGTTTATTTCACAATACTACTCACACACTATCACTTTGCCAACATTTATTTACTGTATAATGCGAGTGAATCCATATTTCATCTAAGTATAGTACTGGTCGCTTTGATTCTGATGAAAACCTCAGAAAGTATGGTCCTTTAGCAACAATGCCCTCTCGTCCGCACAAAACTATAATTTCGACACCTTCTAAAACAAATATCCATAGACAGAACATTGCTTCTAAGGGTTTCCTTGTTAGCTTTGAAGCTCATTTCTGTTTAAAAAAAGTTGTGTAGTTTTCGCAAAATATTTCTTTCCATTGTTCGTAATGCCGTAGAAATTGCTGCCTGATAATACATTTCTCCATATCATCGGTCACATAATTACTGTGACCTTCTTGCTTCTTTCGCTAGTTTAACCGTAGCCTCGCTGTAGTTCGTCACGTGGTGGCACTGCCTCGTCACCACTTCGCTTTTCCAGGCAATATGTATTGTTGCGTTCTCTACAATGAAAACTGTGGAATTCGTTTCGGTAGTTGGCCGAGGGAGTCAAGATTGGTCAGAAGCACTTTCATTGCGTTTCGTAACAACAGATGAATTGGTGCGTCCGAATTTCTTGCAAATTGGAATGTAGTAGGTTAGTGCTTTTCATATAATGTACAATTAGTATTTCGCATGCATGTTACTCATAAGTTAGAATTTTTCTTCTTCAAGATTGCAGAATAGGAAAATTTATTTTTCTTGTGATCTGTGCGTTTTTTTTTTTTTTTTTTTTTTTTTTTTTTTTTTTTTTTTTTTTTTTTTTTTTTTTAATTGGACTTAACTACGGGGTCATCAGTCCCTAAACTTACAAACTACTTATGAACTACTTACTAACTAGGACGGCACAAATATCCATGCCCGAGGGGGGATTCGAACCCCCGACCGTAGTGGCCGTGCTGACCGTGACTGGAGCGCCTCAGTCACTCGGCCACCGCGGCCGGCTATGATCTGTTACTTCAAAAATTGGCAAGTCTGCAAATAAGCACGCGTCCTCCCAATAGCTAGAATGATAAAGCAAAGAAAACTGAAGTGATATAGCAATGACTAATTTGTTTCCCCATATTCCATAATCAGACACGAAAGACCTGACACATGAAAATTACAACAGATGTTGAGTGTCGGTTCTTTGGAATGAACAACCGCAGTGCAGTGAGTTAATATATTTCGACTAGCATTAGTACCCGTCGATGCCCGGCTGTGTATTTATTGAATTATTATGTTACTCCATCTTCTTATTCTTCCTCTCTCCATTGTCTTCCGCCCTACTCTTTGACCGTTTCACTTGCGTGTGTAGCGAATTTCGGCCTGAAATTCAATTGCACGCGGCTCAATTCTTATGACTCCATCTCCTGAACAGCGTGTTCTACAATAATATTTCACACACATTTGAGCATTTTCGTAAATTCACAAGGATTATTAAAATTAGATTTCTTCAGTCAAGTTTGACTCCATTTTTTAGCTTGTTCCCAGCCACTGTTTTGTACAAATTCTTTAGAGAATGTCACCTATCAGTCGCAATTTTTGTTTTTATTTTCCAGATCTACATGGATTTTGGGCACAGTGTGGCTATTCTCAATGCTTTATGTTTACATCTATACAGTCATGCTGAACGTAACTGTCAACATGACGGTTTAGATGGCAGCACGTATTAAAAGCTTTGAGACTGGCCGCTCAGTGGCCGAAACCTAGAGGTAGAGAGGGGAAAAAAAAAAAAAAAAAACTGTTGGGGGGGGGGGGGGGCGGCAATGTAGCAGCTCGCACGGGGCGGCACTTGGGCTTGCGCCGGCCCTGCTACACATTAAACAAATATTTTCTTACGTTTTTATATTAGTATAAACATCCTTTGTACTGTTTATCATAATCGTGCAATTTCTTATACCACAGATAAGTGATTTAACTGAATACTTGAAGATAAAATACAAAAGGTTAATTGAAAATAAAATGTGAAATAGTTAATATATTATTTTTATAAACAAACATTGCCATGCTATTGTGTAACTGTCTTGTCTTCGTTGGTAATTTATTACTTTTCATTGTCAATTAAACATATTACGTTAGATGTGACTATATCAGCTAATGTATTGTTTATTTATCAACAGGCTATTTTGTAATGAGGGCCTTAAAGGTTCCTAACTGAATCGTATTACTTCAAATGCCAGTAGTATTACAATATTTGTGCATTACACTGTGCCTGGCACTCGCCATTGTCCCTCTCTCCCCTCACCGGAAACGAACTGGAAAATCCTAAGTTGGAACAAGCCACCAACGTCGGCCTGCTCGCTGGCCTCCCGTCAGCTACAAGCACACACCAAATCTCAACGTGGAGAATTTCTACCTATGGCCTAACTATAAATGTTGTCACCCAACTGTGTACATACATTGCTACCATAATTAATAAGATTAAAATTGTGCATCATTTAGTGCATTGGCATGGTCAATGTTTGCAGTGAACTTCATACTGTTTAATTATCAAATGCTATTGATTACCGGTATTTCTATTAGGCGGTAATCTCACAGAACCCATCGCGCATATTTTAGTTCGCGGCTCGCGGCCGGTAGCTCTCCTTTTAGTTCTCCGCCGCGAAGTAGGTCGCTCTTTTTAGTTCGTCCGCTCTTTTTGGCTTTTGCTACCGGAAGAGTTCTTTCTTTTGTTATGGCAGCTTTCTTATATAATGATCAGTGTTGCCCAAGCGTGTGCTATTACCCGTATTTTTGGGCAAATAAATACTTAAGCAAATAAACCAGTTATTTACACGAATGGGTGATATTATTCAACTACTTTGCATACAGAGTACTCGTAGTATTTTATTTTTAAAATGGATTTCTTTATTTATTTAATAGGTCACTGAAAGAACGTTACCTACAAAATATGCTAAATGCGTCTATTTTCGTGAATAAAAATGCACTTTTATAACTGACTTTTTAATTTTTGTGATCAACAAAAAGTGTTGGAAGTGATCAACAAAAAATATTACTACTATGGTACAGGTCAAGTATTATATGGCACAAAGATTATACGCATAACATTAACAAAAGAAACTTTTCTAATTAGTTGCTTAACATTCTACTCCGCGAGCCAACAGTATAATGCAGGCGAGAGAAAATGGTCGATGCATAATTTCTCGCATATAAATGCAAACAACGTTAAGTTTTGAGTTCTCTTTACTTCTTTACACTATGGAATGAGGGTTATATTCAGACACTGCTGAATACCTTAGAAAAAGGAAATTTGTGGCAGTGAACTATGAAACTACAGCTGAGCTGCATCTCATCTCGAAATTATGGCAACTGGCAGAAGGGAAACACGCGATTCTGCGCACTCTCGCGCCCTCTCCCTGTTACCCGTCAGTGTTCGGAAAAGGAGCGGATGAACTAAGAGGCGAGGGGTCGGCGAACTAGTTGGTGTAGTTCGCCTGTGGGAGCGCTCTTGCCGGCCGCGGTGGCCGAGGGGACTGAGGCACTCCAGTCACGGTCTGCACGGCCACTACGGTCGGGGGTTCGAATCCCCCCTCGGGCATGAATATTTGTGCCGTCCTTAGGATAAGCTAGTTGATAAGTAGTTTGTAAGTTTAGGGACTGATGACCCCATAGTTAAGTCCCATAAGATATTATTTTTTTTTGTTTTTGTTTTTTTTTTTATATTTTTTTTTAAGGAGCGCTCTTACGAACGAATTCGTTCGCGAACTACGCAAGACTACAACCGACAGCTGCAGCGCCACTCAACGTCATCTCTTCTCAGCCGGAACTGCTGTTCGCCACCTCCATTGCCTGAAACCTCCCTTTCGCTCATACTATCGAGCCTCCTGGCGAGAAACTCCATCGATACCACCAGAGATACAATTCGGAGAACAAGCGATTAGCAACTTTGCTGGCAAGAGAGCCCTGGCAGGGCACTGGCATAAGCCTGGCACCGCGAAATCGTTTTACTACTACCAACACATTGCACTGCGGACACGCTAGTTTCCAATCAAAATGGGGATGCAACTTTTACGTACCGATTCATTATGCTAGTAGTGTAAACAAAGCAGACATGTTGCCGTCCATATTAACACTGACGGCTGAAGCGACCTTTCGTACCGGGGGGCACGAGCAAACGTGTTGATGTGTAGGACAGATTGCACGCAGAGCTTTATACTGTGTCTATACGGTTGACTGCTTCTGTCCACAAAGTGCTTTTAAGCAATTAACGATACACATTAGCCGGATATCACGGAAGAATAACGTCACACAAACTCTTTCTGTAGTTATACTTTCGAAAAAAAACATTGCAAACATATAGTCGACGCGTACAGTGCATTTGGTGTAATGAATTTGACCTTTTTCCCCCCCTATACCCGTTTTCCGCTGGCTGCCACACGCATCATTACTGAGCGCGTAATTGATCTCGTAGTTAGCAGTATCAGATTACAATTTAATTAAAATTGAGATTATAACAGCAGCTTAATAGCTTAAGCGTGGAAGTTACTAGAGCGGCTTTGAGTTTTGCGATTTGTAATGCATATGTAAGGAAATAAAGTGACGTACACGTGTCAAAATTACGATATTTGTTGAGTTGTTGGTATTCACTTCACCGAATCACATATCAGTTACAAACTGAAAGTAAATTATTGTAATTATGATTCCATGATTATTGCTTTGCATTGCTTTCGGGTGCTGAAAACGTCAAGTTAGTAAAATGCGGAGAACAGAATCGCTGCCTCCGAGATGGATATCAAGGAGCGGTGTTCAAATGAAAAGGTGCGAATCGTCTTAACAACCAAACGCGGTGAAATTTAAATGTCCCGTTCGTGGACGCAAAGATGTACCCCCAGCAGGCTAAGTAATACTCACCGTCTTTTACGACGTCCGGTACTCATCGACATAGGCGCCGACAACGGGTATGCTCGGTCGCTCAAGCATACCCCAAAATTTAGGTGGTTATGCTCGGCATACCCACATTCAAAATTTTGGTATTATTTTCTATTTACATTATATTTCTTGACTGTAACTAAAATCGCCTCTCTCATCCCATTGATGGGCGGCTGGCTTTTGTAATACACCGCTGTAAAAAGATTAAAACAAACAGCTAATTGAATTCGTACGCATTAAAATACATGTTGACATGAGAGTGAAGTGACCGTATTTTATAGAGTCCGAAAGTTAATGGAATGTCGTTTATTAAATCAATATTGTAAACTGAAGGGGGCAACCTTTAATTGTTGTATTAAATAACTAGGAATGAAGTGGGTTTGGTACGATACGACGTAAATTTTTATACTACAAATTTAATTCGCAGTATCTTTTAAGATAATCTTTCCACTGTGCTGACGTACCTGTTGCGAAGAGTGCCCCATCCCTCCTAGCTAAAACATTCTGTAAATAGACAGTCCTCATAACTTGCGAAGGTCTTTGTGTTTTAATTGACGGCTCTACAAAAATCACGAAACGCGACAGCGAGAGAATTTTTTTCTGAATTTGAATTTTCAGGCTTCTACAATTTGTCGTCAACAATTGAATAAAGTAGTCGGACCTTAGTTCCTGACCTGTGTCATCTGATCTTGGAATTACGTCTTAATGTCTTCCGTCTGAAAATCGTTGAAACGGATAAGTATATAGTGAAATACAAAAGGACTTCGACTGACAATCGTGATGGTGATATCGAATCGACAGCGTGTATCAGTAAAAGTGATCTATCTGCGGCATCTTGCGACAATGAATTCTCTGTTACTGTTTCTGGTAATTCCAAGAAAAATTATTCCGGCACTGAATGTAGTAGCCGCAGGAGAACGACTTCTTAAAAACATTGGTTAAACGTTTATACATAGATTCAGTAAGATGAAAAAGATGACAGAGTTTACTGTTTTTTTTTTTTTTTTTTTTTTTTTTTTTTGTGTAGGTCTATGTGTGAAAACGAAAAATTGAAATTACTGTGTATTAAAAATTACTTTTCTCCTGTCAGAGAGTAAAATGGTACTAAATTAACACCAGATGAAGCAAAAGAGTAGAAATACTACTAAAATATTACTTTAAACTTAGCTTTGTATTTGGAATTGTAAAAATGTAGACGTTAAAATAAATATGTGTTGTATGACTTTTAGTTTTATTTATTTATTTAAGAAATACTTTTCGGGGCGGGGGGAGGGGTTGGAGTTCGTCAACTGCCTCCCCCCCCCTCTCCCCTGGATACGCCACTGAGCATACCCCAAGATTTACAAAAGTCGGCGCCTATGCTCGCTCATCGAATTCCTCGAACACGGAAAAACCATTAACAGTGACGTATACTGTGAGACACTCCGTAGCTTAGGCAAGTCTATCAAGGGCAAAAGACATAGGCTGCTCACGGAGGGAGTGATTCTGCTCCATGATAACGTCTCCAGGGTCACACAAAGTGTACTGGCCAAGTTCAAGTGGGAGCAGCTTGAACGTCCGCCCTACAGCCCGGACATGTCCCCCTGTGACTTCCATCTTTTCGGTCCGCTAACAAAAAATCGTATAGGGTAGCGCTTGAACTCTGAAGACGAACTGAAGTATACAGTAGAGAAATGGCTCTTTACAAAATCACTCAAATTCTGGGAGCAGGGAATCCTTCGGCTCATTAAACAGTGGGCTTGTTATGCTCAGGCCTCTGGTGATTACTTTTGAATAAAGACTTCAGTTACCCCCACAATTTCTTTTCGGACATTTTCATTTGAACACCCCTCGCACATCTACGAGGGTTGGAACTTAAATAGTGTCAACTTTTTATTCACTACCGATACAAAAGCGATACATATTTGCACCTGTTACTGTCCTTCAAAGTAGTCAGCGGCGTTGTGTAAAACTCGTTGCCAGCGATGTGGAAGGCGTAGACTACCGTTAGCAGAGCCTGTTCTGTTGATGGTGCGAATAGAGCGGTCTACTGACTGTCGAATCTCTGGAACAGTCCTGAAACGAATGCCATGAAGAGGTTCCTTCATCCTTTCGGTCCCATCGACCATACAAAGCAGCCACAGCCCGCACATTGTCGTGCAAAATGATGAGTAGGTTACGTAAAAAGTGTTATCGCTTCTTTTGCAAAGCTGCTCGCAGGAGATGCTCCAAAAAGGAACAGTAATGCTGCGCATTGACGGTCTCCGTTGTTCCTGTTGCGAAACCATAGTGACACCGTTACGTCAGACCGCTCGCTCACAAGTCACTGTGTGTCCCTCAATTGGGCGCACGCCGGTGACGTGGTGCGGACGAGTCCATTTGCTCGGAGGAAGGTAGGTATGTCAACAACATGTGCTGGCAGCGACAATAGTAGATTATATTCAATATTGTCTTCACAGCAGTGTTGCCACTATTTAAGTTCCAACTCTCGTATATAAATCTACGCAATCTATAATATTTTCAGGACGGGTCCAATACCCACTTATGTTGAGTTTGTGGATTAGTAAAACTCTGAAACGGATGATATGACAGTAATGGCGTGTGGAAAATCTCCTCATTGTCAGACGCCTTTTGTGGTTTAGGAAAAGGGAGAGGCACCTATGCGTTTGTTCCTTACCGTACTATTTTAGATATTTCATATGTGAAAGTATTCCGTTACTATACAACCATATAATTCAAATACTTCAGAATTTGGATCTGTTTGATGCTTCACATCCATTGCCCTCAAAATTTGCTGATTCATATGCTTTTGTATCGGTCATAGGTCTCTGGGTTTACAAACTACATAAACTAACTTATGCTAAGGACGACATACACACAGCATGCTCGGGGGATGACTGGAACATCCAACGGGAGAGGCCTCGCAGTTACTAACATGACGCCTAGAACAGCTCGGCCATTCCCTCGCCACCAAAACCTGCCAAGAGATTTACAGACACACGGAGAATATCTCTGTGCCTCCCTAAAAGGACAGTCGGCAGTTTAATATTGCATAACTGATACCACGAAACGTTTAATTATCACAATGTAACCTCTGCTGCAAATATGCTTTTTACTAGATTACTTTGTCACATTACTTGATGGTTCACTGATGAAAAAAATGGACGATCGATATACCCTCGCTAACAACAATTGAGAGAAATGAGTAGCAAACATGTACACAAGATTCTATGTGGTCCTAGACGAAAGGCTGGAAGATATCAATAATAAAGACTGCAAAAATATCCAGCAGTAATTTACGTGTATAACTCACGACTGTGGTTATCTGAATGTATGTGTGTACTGATGCACGTCTGACGATTTCATATTTGCGGATAATTTTTAATGTTAACTTTTCACACAGACGGGTTTATATCCAGCGAAATCTATGTAGGGAGTTATGAATAAACGTTTTATTTGCCAGTATTTTTCCAATTATATCCAAAATTATGTACATTTTTAGGACTAGTTCCACAGGTACGGAGGGTTAAGCCTTACTTAGTTGGTCGTATACAGTCTATTCTTTAGTTTCTTTCATTAATTTTTGCTGTTGAACATGGGATGTTTGAAAAGTAACTCAGTTTCTTAAGATATTAACCACCTTGAAAAGTGTATTATTTTTCAATACCTACAATTTTATAATATAGTTAATTTGTAATTAGTTTTTGATAATACTTCTGCTTACCACAATTTAGGTTATGAGTTATTCGTGTGTATGTCCGAAAGAACAGACACCATAACAGTAATTATAAAATATACCACCAACAGGCAATTGACAATTTCAGTGCGGACGCATTCAAACACTCGATCCCATGCGGGAATCCAGTATAGGCTGCGAGCAAGAGGATTCAATGGGCAGGAGGCTAGACGTTGAGAATCTGGGTTGGGAGGAAGGCGTGCCTGGATAGCCTAATTATTAAGGTGACCGCTGGCCCGAAGCGGAAAATACGGGTTCCAGTCCCGGTCCAGCACAAACAAATTCGGCGTTGAATTTATTTCAACACTTTAAATGGTCGTAATGTTTCAGTATTTCGTATTAGTAAATGTACGGCCGTTAATGCAACAAATGTTGTCTGGTATTTATTCCGTCTGAGCAGCTGATATCGTTAGGAGAGCCAGTCATGAAGAAATTGTTCCACCTGGTATGCAATATGTATGAGACAGGGGAAATACCCTCCGACTTCAAGAAAAATATCGTAATTCCAAAGAAAGCAAGAGCAGACAAGTGTGAAAATTTCAGAACTATCAGTTTAATAAGTCGTGGCTGCAAAATACTAACACGAATTATTTACAGACGATTGGAAAAACTTGTGGAATCTGACCTCGGGGATTTAGGAGAAATGTAGGAACACGGGAGGCAATACTCACATTACGACTTAGAAGATAGGCTAAGGAAAGGCAAACCAACATTTTTAGCATTTGTAGACTTGGAGAAAGCTTTTGACAATGTCGATTGGAATACACTCTTCCAAATTCTGAAGGTAGCAGGGGTAAAATATAGGGAGCGAAGAGTTATATACAAACTATACAAAAATCAGACAGTGGTTATTAGAGTCGAAGGGCAAGAAAGGAACGCAGAGGTTGGGAAGGGAGTAAGACAGGGTTGCAGCCTATCCCCAATGTTGTTCAATCTATACATTGAGCAAGCAGTGAAAGAATGGAAAGAGAAATTTAGAGAGGGAATTAAAGTTCAGGGAGAAGAAATAAAAAGTTTGAGGTTTGCCGATGACATAGTAATTTTGTCAGAGACTGCAAAGTATCTGGAAGAGCAATTGAATGGAATGGACAGTGTCTTGAAAGGAAGATATAAGATGAATATGAACAAGACTAAAACGAAGGTAATGGAATGTAATATCAGAAAATCAGGCGATGCTGAAGGAATTGGATTAGGTAATGTGGCAATAAAAGTTGTAGATGAGTTTTGTTATTTGGGTAGCAAGATAACTTCTGATGGCCGAAGTAGAGAAGATATAAAATGCAGAATGGCTTTGGGAAGAAAAGCGTTTGTAAAGAAGCAAAAGTTGTTAACATCCAATATTAATTTAAATGTTAGGAAGTCCTTTTTGAAAGCATTTGTCTGGAGTGTAGCATTGCGTGGGAGTGAAACGTGGACAATAAGGAGTTCAGACAAAAAGATGATAGAAGCGTTCGAAATGTGGTGCTACAGACGAAGAAAATTAGATGGGTAGATCACGTAATAAGTGAGGAGGTGATTAGCCGAATTGGGGAGGAGTTTCTAGCATATCCTGACTAAGAGAAGGGATAGATTGGTGGAACACATTCTGCGACATCAAGGAATCGTCAACTTAGCCTTAGAAGGAAGTGTGTGGGGTAAAAATCGTAGAGGGAGACCGAGGGACGAATACAGTAAGCAGATTCAAAAGGATGTAGGTTGCCGAACGTATTCTCAGATGAAGGTACTTGCGCAGGACAGGGTAGCATGGAGAGCTGCATCAAACCAGTCTGCGGACTGAAGACCACAGCAACAACATTTCGGACATGTTCGAAATTTTCATGCGTCAACATTAAATCTTACAGCTGATGCTGAATTATGTTCGCAGTTACGAACACATCTCTTGTATTTTATTAATAACCGGTCCAAATAGATGCTGTGTAATTTTTTTTGTTTTATTACGATGGGCCTTTTAGTGCATTTATTGAGATATTGAAGTGAATTGCTAAAATAACTCCCATATAGGAGGCCTTCGCCTAGTCGTGTGGCAACCCTTAAGACAGCTCTGGCATGTGTGCTGCCTCCTCTGCGCCTGCATGAAACTCGATACTGCACAGGATACTGGTAGGTCGCCCCCCGTAGCTCAGACGGCAGAGTCACTAACTACCACGCCGGGGGCCCGGGTTTGATTCCCGGTGTGATTTTCATCATCATCGACATGCAAGTCGCTGAAGTCGTCTCAATTAAAGTACTTGGCCCAACAACCTATACGGACCGGCCGCGGTGGCCGAGGGGATTGAGGCGCTCCAGTCACGGTCTGCACGGCCACTGCGGTCTGGGGTTGGAATACCCCCTCGGGCATGGATATTTGTGCCGTCCTTAGTCTTAGGTAGTTCATAAGTAGTTTGTAAGCTTAGGGACTGATGACCCCGTAGTTAAGTCCCATAAGTTCTACAAACATTTGAACATTTGAACCCATATGGGATCTCTCGGTAGTCTCACCTGCACATCACGTAATTGCACCGACTGTATCGTGCCGCCAGCCGCGGTATACCCGGCGCCTGGACAGACAAGCCAGTTCATGATTTAGAGTAGTTTCACGTGTAAGAGAAAGATGTAACCTGTATGCGCTGTTGTTCATATAATTTATGAATCGTATGTTGAAAGTGATAGACTGGAAGGGTGAGATTAAAATAGTTGAATGCTAAATATGCAGTCTTGGATATGTGGACCACTTAGTTCTGATGGCTGAGTCGGTTAAAAGGTTTCTAACTTATGTTTCAGAGCTGGATCAGAGATGTAAGATTTATGGTATGAAGATAACTGCCTCCAACACGAAAGTAATGCATGTTGGAAAAAGATTTAATTAGACTGAGTGCCGAATAGGAGGAACAGAGGTAAAACGGATGAGTAAAGCTTATGGGACTTAACTGCGGGGTCATCAGTCCCTAAACTTACAATCTACTTATGAACTAACTTATACGAAAGACAGCACAAACATCCATGCCCAAGAGAGGATTCGAACCTCCGACGCGGGAGGCCGCGCAATCCGCAATGTAGCGCTCCAGACTCGGATACTCCCGAGCGGTTCCGTATATGACGCTGTCATGAGCCCACATCGCGTTATCTGCCCATAAATAAAAAAAGTAGAATGCAACAATTAGAAAGTGAGTGTCATTAGTTAGAAATGGAACGAGGAATTATATAAAAACTGTATTGGATGGCTGTCACATGGTAGAACACATTACGGGGACTCTTCATTACTTTCGAGACAATACACAGACCAGTACGTCGCAATGTCATTGTTATTCATGTCGTGCAATATTCATTTGCCGGGCAGAATTCAAGGTGACCAGTCATTTACTGTGATAGATTTCAGTACTGCCACATTGCTTTCCAACAGTAAAAGGACAACGAAACCTTGTTAATTTTATTAGATTATTCGTAGGTTATCGATTTAATAACTTGTGGCGAAAGAGAAATATTCTCTTACTTGGTTGTGTGAAGCCTGTAGCAGGGGGGGGGGGGGCGCATTCAGAGCTAACGGCGACCGGTGGCGAGCACGAGGGTGGCTCTGTTATTCGGAGGGTCAGCGGTTCCTGGAAGACACCTTATGGCCGAAGGCCACAGCAGGTAGGCGGGAGTGTATGGAGCAATACAATATGTCTCGATGAGCGGTGTACTGTGCTTTGTGAAAGGAGAGCTGAGACGTCTGGCGCCGAGTTAGCACCCGATAGGACATTGTACGTCTCTGGCGCCAAGTTGGCGGGCGCAGCAATTATACAATAGCGAGGGAGTTTGGCCCTTTGCTGAGAACAATTTGCTGGAAGGTGCCTGAAGTCCACCTGCCGCTACCGTGAGAATGCTGGATGTAAGGGCGAGGCTCAACCAGTGGAAACGTGGGAGATTCGGCCACTGTTTTATAGTAAGGGCGTTCGGCTGTACTTGGAGTTTGTGGTACGAATTTTGGAGTTGCTCAAAAACTTGTACTAATAGCGCTGCGTATTGGCTACAATCCCTTAAAAACCGTAGGCTATTAGCTAGCCGGCCGCGGTGGCCGAGGGGACTGAGGCGCTTCAGTCACGGTCTGCACGGCCACTACGGTCGGGGGTTCGAATACCCCCTCGGGTATGGATATTTGTGCCGTCCTAGTATCATAAGTAGTTCATAAGTAGTTTGTAAGTTTAGGGACTGATGACCTCGTAGTTAAGTCCCATAAGCTTTACAAACATTTGAATTTGCTATTAGCTATAACTCTGTAACATTTCAGTTCTCAAACGGTACATTTGCTGTTAGTATAAGTCAAAGAAGATATAATTGGAAAAATTAAAAAAAAATATTTATTATTTTTCGAGGTATATTGATTTCTTGAAAATAAAGCCTTTTTCGCAAAGTGGTAAGATCTTCTTAGGGGTTCGACTTATGTACAGTAACGATTTTAGGACTATTTGGCTTGTAAAGGGTTATACTTCCCTCGTATTAAGGATTATTTTAGATTTTGTGAATTGCAAGGGTCCATAAATGACTCCCAAATGTGACATGAAGTCACCGATGAGGTATGCGCCCTTTGTGCACTTTTCGTTATTGAACAATGCTGTTAGGGACGCTGTACAAATACAAAAGCCACAGGTGGTGATGCGGCTGTTCATATATTTACGCGTTTCGAACTCGTCACCGTCAGAACCTGTAATTTTATAACCGTCATTTGCCACGGTGTTACAAAAAGGGAATTATTAAAAGAAACTGACATAATACGCCGTAAATAGAATGAGATTATTACAGACCTAAACCTGAGGTAAAGTTTCATACAATTGTATGTCATGGCCTTGCTGCACTATACTAAAGCAAAGTAGCGGACAACACCGTCCAAGTAAACGAAAGGTGTCGCCAGGTGGCACCTAGTGTACATGATAAAGAAGTAGGTACCATATAAAAAACATAAAAGTAAGGTGCCTTAAGTACTTAAAAATTTTAAAGGTAAAATGGAGAAAATGTGCTTAAGAAATTTTATTAAAAGTAGCTACATTATACAATAGTATTAAACTTTACCCCAGGTTTAGGTATGTGCTTGTCGTCTTGTGTTTACGGCGTATTAGGTCGGTTTCTTTTAATAATTATCTAATTTTAATACCGTGCTAATTGATGGTTATAAAATTACAAATTCTGACGATGATCGAAACGCGTAAATAAATGAATACCCACATCATCGCCTGTGGCCTTTGTATTTTTACAGCGTCCTTAATAGTAATGTTTAATAATGAAAACATCCATAAATGATTTCGAAGAACTTGCATTTCTCTTGGGCATATTTTTTCCTACTGATTCTCACAGTTTCTATGTCAAGAAAGTAACGTTAATGAATTGCTGATACTTTTTCACGAATTTATACGAAATGAAACTTGAAATTTCTTGGGTGATTAAAATTGTGTGCCGGAAACGTGACTCGAACCTGGGACCTTTGTCTTTCGCGGGCAAGCGCTCTACCCTCCAGTAGTAGAGTGCTTGCTCGCGAAAGGCACAGGTACCAGGTTTGAGTCCCGGTTCCGGCACACAATTTTAATCTGACAGGAAATTTCATATCAGCCTACATTCCACTGCAGACTGAAAGTTTCATTTTATAAACTCTTGTGACTAATACAACAGAAAACTTCCGATAACACAGTTTATTCACAACATACAAGTCTAGATGAACATTCGTCCATGTTCACTCTTAACAGAAAACGTTAAGGTCCAGTGCTTGAAACGCACAAAAGAAACACTACTTGACTCAGTCCAGAGAATCGGGCCGCAGCCCGGAATCACAGAGTCCAAGTCGTTATTAGGTATACCAGTCTTGTACTTAAGTTCTAAGTCGGAACAGCAACAACACAATCCCGGCGAACACACGAGTAGAAGTCCAGTAGGCAGGCGTAGGTCGGCAGTAGACGGTCCTGGAGGTAGTCGAGGCTGTCAGCATGACTCACGGAGAACTGGCGTTAGCGTCGGTGTCTCATCCAGACATAGCGGACTGCGGTCAATCAGCAGTCGGAGGAGGGATCCTTGCTTGTACGAGTCCAGTGATAGCGACCCCTGCAAAATATAGTGCCCTGTTTATATATTTGACCTTAAGGTCGACTTATCCTGTCTGGTCGATGTTTACAAGTCACAGCCGGCGTCTCTGGTAAACGCCTGGTCTACCGCTGCCTGTTCTGCAAGGACGTCCATCTGGTTGTCTGCTTGCTAGGGGCTCTACCTAATGGCATGCCAGAAACATCCCTCCAGGCTGTGGCGAAGCCAAGGATAGAAGGATACCGCATTTAAATAAATGTAAAGGATGGAGAGACTTAATTCTGATACTTGATGACAAATCTGCGAATGAATACCTTTCGTTTAAAGCAAAAATGAAGGAAACCGGTCGGATAGAACGGTCTAACCGACTGACTTTACAGCAAGTTTACAGCAAGGACATCCCCGTAAGAAATATACAAAAGTAAATCGCGTTTGAGTATATAGAAAGGAAGGCGAGAGCTATGTAAATTCTGATACGTGCTGTCAAATCTGACACAATTTTCGTTTAAAACAAAGTGTAGGAAATCGGCCGGGCAGTTTGGTCTGGCCGACTTACTTTAGTTTTCGTAGGTGTTCAAATGTGTGTGAGGTCTTATGCGACCAAACTGCCTGGTTATCAGTTGCTACACTTACACACTAATTACTTGACTAACATAAACCAACTTACGCAAAAGACAACACAAACACCATTGCCCGAAGGAGGATTCGAACCTCCGACCGTAGCGGCCGTGCAGACTGTGACTGGCGCGCCGCAGACCGCTCGGCAGTCCTGTGAAGTTGGCACCCCTTTTTTGGAAAATGTACATTTTTTTCAGAGTTCTAGACAGATATGCAATAGTTCTGGAGTTCTCTGCACAAAATTTAAATAGTTCTGCAAAATTTCGCCGAAAAAATACGAAAAATTAACACAAATTTTAGTATTTTCAAAATAATTATTTGCCTATAAGCGTAAACATAGTTCTGGTCACAGCTCTAAATAGCTCTCAAAGAGTTCTGTAGAAAATCCTAATGATATTTTTGCCCAGATAATAGGTCATGAGCTAATTGCGTAAGCGAGGGACATAAACTACACAAAATTGCACCGAAGTCGTGTGAAGTTGGCACCCCTTTTACGTGCGATATACATTTTTTTTCAGAGTTATGGGTAGTTCTAGAGTTCTCTGTACAGAATTTAAACAGTTCTGCAGAATTTCGTGAAATATCGCAATTCTGAATAGTGGGAGAACTGTGAAGTTGGCACCCCTTTTTTAAAAAAATGTAATTTTTTTCAGCGTTCTAGACAGATATGCAATATTTCTGGAGTACACAGTAGCGTGTAAATGGATTCCCCATTATTGCAGTTTTCTCATGAAGTATCATCTGCACAGAAAAATGTCAGTCGGCTTTCCTGTAGAACTCTTTGAAAGCTATTTAGAACTGTGATCATAACTATGATTGCGCTAATAGGCAAATAATTATTTTGAAAAAGCTAATATTTGTGTTAATTTTTACTATTTTTTCGGCGAAATTTTGCAGAACTATCTAAATTTTGTACAGAGAACTACAGAAATTTTGCATATCTGTCTAGAACTCTGGAAAAAATGTACATTTTCCAAAAATGGAGTGCCAACTTCACAGGCCTCCGCTCGGCCACTGCGGCCGGCAGTTTTCGTAGTTTTAATATATCTAAATAATAATAAGACTTGCCGTTCTATATTAGCGAAGATGCAAATATAGTTCTTTTTGCTCATGACACAAGTATGGTAATAACACCTGACAAATAAGAATTAACTGGTTAAATTGTAAATGATGTTTTTCAAAATTATTAAGTAGCTCTCTGCAAATGGACTCTTATTACATTATGATAAAACACATTACACACAGTTTCATACGGTGAATAGCATGGCACTATTAAGAAATAATAGTCTGCGAACAGAAGTCTGTAGGTAATGTAGAATATTCGAAGTTTTTAGGTGTGTACATTGACGAAAAATTGAATTGAAAGCCACACATTGATGATCTACTGAATCGATTGAGTTCAGCAACTTATGCTGTTAGTGATATTGCAAATTTTGGTGACAAACATCTCAGTAAATTTTATGCCTATTATCATTCAAAGCTTTCATATTTGGTGTAATTGATCATTGAGCAAAAACGTATTCCTTGCATACAAGCGTGTGATTGGAATAATTTCTGAAGCCCACACAAGATTATCCTGCAGACATTTACGGATCTAGGGAACTCCGCAGTAGCTTCACAATATATATTTTTACTTACGAAATTTGTTATTAATAAACCAACCCAATTTAAAAGTAATAGCAGTGTGCATAGCTACAACACTAGAAGAAAGGATGATATACACTATTCGAGGTTAAATCTAACGTTGGCACTGAAAGGGTTGACATGTTGTCACAGTAGTCTTTGGTCATTTGGCAAATAACATAAAGTACCTGACAGATAGCCAATCAGCATTTAAAAAGAAATTGAAAGAATTTGTGAATAACAACTCCTTCTACTCAGTAGATGAATTTATTCATAGAAGTTAGAAATAAAAAAAACTGGATGTCAACTAATACTAAAGTGACACTAATACTAAAGTGACACTAATACTAAAGTGACACGTTCCACGTTATTTCGAAATATCGTATTCACGATCTTTGTATAACGTTACCCTTGCTTTCGTATGATGACGTAAGTTGTTAAAATTGATTCCGCGATTGTAATTTGAACAAAAGATTGGTTGTATCGAAACTTTGAATTTGTAATAATTCATTTAAAACATAGCACAATTTAACATTTATAAACATTAAGCCAAATACACCGCGGGTTGAATGTTGAAGTCGGGCACCACACAAAACAACGGGACGTTATAAGACTTACGGAAAGCATCTAGCTGGATCCTATGCTTCGTACTGCAGAAGCTGAAAATGTTAGTCTTTTCTTATTTAATATGAGATTAGTCGAGATACTTTCCGTACTAGACTAATGCTCAGACAGTTCACTTCGCTTTTCATTGTTGTATGACTGTGGATGAAACATGAAGTTAATGGTAATGATAGAAAGAGGAGAAAATGATCGGGCTTCGGAAAATACAAAAGAAATGATTGTAGGTTCTGTAATCAAGCAAGGTATTGTATAAGAATGACTAATAGGGAGTGAAATTTTGAATACATGCGAAGCGATCGTAATGGCGTCTGAACATTAAACTATTACGGACGTCGAGGGGCTGATAACATTAGAAAATAAATATTTGACGTGGAGGGATTCATTTAAATAAAAGCCAAAGAGAGGGTATGATTTTAAGTAATATATTTTAACAACAACTTGCATCACAATTACTTAGATTGAATGGATACATGAATGGAAGACGTCCGTACAGAATGAACATAGACAATAGAGTGATAAGAACTACAATCGCGGTTCCGTCTTCTCGCTTGTCCGGAAGTAAATAATGACGAACGAAAATTAAGTCAGTACTATTGCGAACTAGAAGGAACCGGAGGCGATAAGCATCGCTGATAAGAAAAAAAAGTTCTAGTGTATCGTTACATATGGAACAAGTATCAATTTAATTTAATGTATTTGCAGATGAAGATAGGATCGTAGGATATTTTACAAATATTCAAAAAAGAGAACGGAAGCTAAAGAGAAATCAGACACTGTTGATACTGTATCAGCGGGCTGTGAACTGTGTGTACAAAGAGAAGAAAAGTGGAAGAAGTCCATGATTATAGTGAAAATCACGATGCGTCGTTTTTGTCTTCGCCCAACTGCCGACTGATATGAAACAGTGAGCTCTCACAAAGTTTCCTGAAGTCAGAGTTTACACACTGTAAAAACACTTAATCAGCACCATCTACTGCTGTGTTCTGGTGACTTTTTATTTCAGTAACTTTTTTTTTTCATTTGCAGCTACTGCATGTACCGGCAATCCCCGAGAAACGAAAGCACGAGAGAGCTCCGCACTCCACGAAGCTGACCATAAAATGCACAAATGGCCTCGCGTATGGCGCCCAGCTGCTAAAAGCAGCCGTTTCTAGGAAAATCAGAGTAACTTGTGGAGATGGAGAACTGTGTAGCTGTAAAACCAGTGGTAAGGTTAAAAGAGAGGGCTGGACGGTGTAATGGATACTTAAAAGGGCTTTAAAGGAAAGGCTGTTGAACCCAATATTATTATGGAAAGGGAAGAAGAATGGCGTAGTACTCAGCTGGGGAAGCGATTCTGCGAGTATCAGAGTACTCGAAAACGTAAGTCAAAATAAAGCACCTGGATTGTTAACTCTTTGGCAAACCATAAGCTGACCATAAAAGGCACAAATGGCACGCATAAAAGACACTGATTCATTTGGTTGGAAGGTATACGCTACGAGCAACAGATTTAAAGAATAATGTAATACTTTTAGTACATTTTAAGGCGGATGCGATTAAATAGTATACCATAATGTCGATATCTCATATTTTAAGAGTAATAAGCCGAATTATCTCCTGACGAATGGAAAATCTGTTACAAGCTGATTTGGCAAATGATCAGTTCTGACAACTGAAAGAATACGTCAGATATTACTGATCCTGCAGGCTGAGTAGATGGTAATTTGTCGAAAACATTGAAGAAAAACAAATATGGATGATCTGTAAAGAATCAATTGCACAGTTTAGTTTAGAAGGAAATTTATGACAGTTTTAACAGAAATAGACTATTTACAATCGGACGTTCTTAGGAACAAAATATTTGGAGATAAATATTATCAAGAAATTGTACAGAAACCACACTGCAATTATAAGAATAGAAGAACATTAACAGGGTGGGGGGCAACAATATGAGTCAGGGGTGTAGTCTATCTACGTTGTTACGCGATATGTGCGTAAAGAAAACTTTAAAGGACACAAAAAATCATAACGAAATTTAAATCGGGTGGCTTTGCAGCAGGTATTTTCTGTGATTTGTCAAACGAATTTGATTGTGTGAACCATAACATCCTTTTAAGTAAATTAGAATTCTATGGGGTCACTGGAAATGCTGCAAAATGGTTCAAGTCGTACCTCACTAACAGGAAACAAAGGGTGTCAGTGCAAGTGACTAGTGAATTAAACCGACAGTCAACAGTCATAATCGGATTGGGAAGAAATTACATGTGGTGTGCAACAAGGATCCATCTTAGGGCCATTGCTTTTTCATGTCTACATTAATGACCTTTCATCAGTTACACTACCAGAATCAGAGTTCGTTTTGTATTGCAATAAAAAGTACGTCAAGCATAGTTATAGAAAGGTCTGCTAATGATATTTTCATGAACATTAATAAATAGTTTAAAGCCAACTCATTCTCATTAAACTTTGAAAAGACTCACTACATGCAGTTCAGAACATGTAAGAGATTTGCCACCAGCATATGCATTAAGTGTGAAAAAGAGCAGGTAGAAGAGGTCGACAGTATTAAATGTCTAGGATTACAGCTTGATAATAAATTCAGTTGGGAGGAGCACACCACAGAACTGCAGAAACGACTCAACAATTCTGTATTTTCAATACGAGTGTTATCAGACATAGGAGACGTAAAAATAAAAAAAAGCTTGCATACTTTGCTTACTTTTATTTCATAATGTCATATGGTATAATATTTTGGGGTAACTCTTCAAGTCAGTCAAAAGTATTCAGAGTCCAAAAGCGTGTAATGTGTATTATTTGTGGAATAAATTCACGGACGTCCTGAAGAATCCTCTTCAGGGTATAGTAACTACTATCTCTCAGTATATCTATTCCTTAATGAAACTTGTCATAAATAATATATCCCTTTTCCCAACACACAGCTTAGTTGATACATACAATCCTAGGAACAAAAATGATCTACACAAGGACTTAAAAGCGCTTACTTTAGTTCAAAAAGGGGTCCAATACTCAGGAACACTCATTTTCAATAATTTGCCATCAAGTATAAAAAATTTAGCCAGAAATAAAGATCAATTTAAGAGGAGCCTAAAAGACTTTCTAGTGGCCAACTCCTTCTACTCCATTAGTGAATTTCTAAATTGTACCAAATGATGCATGTATCGGTATTCATACTATATTAGTATTATTATATTATCAGCGTGCGCCTCGGTTGCACAGTGGTAGAGTGCCAGACTACAAATCCAAAGGTCGCGGGTTCGATCCCCGCCAGGTCCTCGGATTTTTATCTGTCACTTTCCACTTCTTTCACCTCTGGCAGTATTGCTCATGTGAAAAATACCGAGTAGCACCGTGGTTCGGAACCCACGTTAAACTGTAGGTCCCCCTATAACTGGCTGGGTAAGTCAGTTCGAAGGTCGGAGGAAGGCAACGGCATACCACCTCCAAACAGGACCATGCCTAGTAAAGCACTGTGGTGTTCCAACCAATCTTCGGATTGTTGACTGCTTTACCTTATATTATCAGCTCAAAATGTATGTATCTGCATTTATATTATTAGTATTATCTATTATTCAGCTTGTAAATTTTGTTTCTTGACATGTTCCACATCCACGAGGATCTCCTCAACATGGATCTACGGACCAAAAAACTAATCTGAAAAAAAAAAGCTAATCTGTATCGGAACTGAAGTCCCACTCGTGTATCCTTGCTGACGTCACAACGTGCGGACCGCACGTTGGTGAGGCTTTCCCAATGTATGGGGCAGTATCAAGCATGCCAGATATTCTCAACGTGCGTCTAAACGATCACCAGTAAGGTGGGAGAACGCCACCGACGTCACACCACGTGGCTGTCCGGGGGAGGGAGGCAGCTGTTTTCGGTAGAGAGGTGAAGACGCCATATTGGCCGTCAATAGAAGCTCGTATTTCATGGCTTTTATGTATAAAAATTAGGTATTATCAATATGTCATTTCAAAGCAATTAAAAGCAACTAAGAAAACTGAGAATCTCTCGAAAACCGCACATTAGAGGTACTATTTGTTGAAATAAATGACTGGAAACATATCCTTCAAACGTCTTAGCTCCTTCAAAACGAATTGTTCTTTATTTGATTTATTAGCCAGCCGTGGTGGCCGAGCGGTCTGTGGCGTGCCAGTCACGGTCTGCACGGCCGCTGCGGTCGGGGGTTCGAATCCCCCCTCGGGCATGGATGTTTGTGCCGTATTTAGTATAAGCCCGTTCATAAGTAATTTGTAAGTTTAAGGACTGATGACCCCGTAGTTAAGTTCCTTAAGCTCTACAAACATTTTTGTAATTACGTGTCAGCAACCGACATATCCGCCAGCAGTGTACAGAACACGTCTAACTAATATCTACGTCGAAGAGATCGAGAAACGTTAGCTGGCGTAGCACAGGCAGTAACGTTTTGGATTGCGAAACAGCTTAAGTCTGATTCAAGACCAAATGATGGCGAATTTCCCCCCCCCCCCCCCCCTCATATTAGTGTTTTCTGATAGGCTCAAAGAGTTTCTTATTAATTTCATAGAGGTATGCTGTGTAATATACGATGCTTTGTAAACTTAAGAGCGCATCCTCAGAGGAGTGAGTTTTTTTGGGTTCGTTTTATGAACAGTTGTACGTCTTGCATTTTAGACATTCTAAAGATTCTACTACTGAATAATAACATTGATCGAGGAAAAATGAGCTTTAAGTTTTACTAAAAAGCGAGAATGTTGCAATAAAGTTTATCTTACCGGAAGGCCTATTCTAATTGTATATCGTTCATTTTTTCATGAAACTTTTATAATTCTCTGCAGTTATTGACATAACATGCAACATTTGTAAGACTCTTATGTTCATAGATGTTTCGTTGTTATTTATGTAGGCCTATATCACAGAACATGACGAAGATAAGCACAAGCGGGGAAATAAGCGTTTTAATAATGCAGAAATTCCATTCCTTTCATTTAGTAAACAGTGTTATTTCAGGTCCCGATGCTGCCGCCAATTGTCGATGGAGCGCGTTGCTATCGCGTGTAGCTCATCGAGGTACACGTCTTGTATGCACAAGTCGAGCGGTCTCCGAGCGTTCAGATGCACGTTTGCATGTTAACCGCACACGTTTAGACACACGCTCCGTGTGCCGACGGCTTTACGCCTCGCTTGGGCCCGTCATAACCGGCATTGGACTGTTGATGGCCGGAAACATGTTGTCTGGTCTGACGAGACACGTTTCCAATTGTGCGGATTGACATGTACGGGTATGCAGAGAACCTCATCAATTCTTGGACCTTGTATGTCAGCATGGGGCTGTTCAAGCCGATTTAGAAAATATCGTTATACGAAACTCAACTAGCCCTTTACTCACACAAAGTGATAAGTGCTATCGACAAGGGTTCGCAAATGGATTCCGTATTTTTTGATTTGCAGAAGGCTTTTGACACCTTACCTCACAAACGGTTTTTAATCAAACTGCGTGGTTATGGTATATCGCCCCAAATTTGCGACTGGATAGGGGATTTCCTGTCAGAGAGGACACAGTTTGTAGTAATCGATGGTAAAGCATCGACTAAAACAGAGGTGATATCGTGCGTTCCACAGGGTAGTGTTATTGGTCATCCGCTGTTCCTTATTTACATAAACAATTTGGGATAAAATCTAAGTAGCTCTCTTCTGCATCTCCATCTACATAGATACTCTGAAAATCACATTTAAGTGCCTGGCAGAGGGTTCATTAACCATTTTCATAACTTTCCTCTACCGTTACAGTCTCTAATATCGTTCCGTTTCCGATCTGATTTCTCTTATTTTATTGGGATGGTCATGTCTCCCTACGTAGGTGGGTGCTAGCAAAATATTTTCACATTAAGAAGTAAAAGTCGGTGATTGAAATTTCGCAAACAGATCCCGCCGCAATGAATAACGTCTTTCTTTTAATGATTTCCACCCCATGCCGCTGCGATACACGTCACGGAAATATAGCCCACGCCGCTGCGATAAACGCCGTTGTTGTAATGATTCCCATCCCAGATCCTGTATCATTTCCGTAACGCTGTCTCCACTGTATCCTGGCAATACAAAACGAGCTGCCCTTCTTTGAACTCGAAAGAGTTCCTCCGTCAAACCCATCTGATAAGGACCCTACACTGGGCAACAATACTGCGACAAAAGGACGGACAAACGCAGTTTCTTTAGTAGTTCCGTTGCATCTTTTAAGGATTCTGCCAATGAAACGGAGTCTCTGGTTCGCCTATCCCAAGACATTATCTACGTGTTCTTTCCAGGTATTTATCTTGTAAACCAAGTTTAACGGATTTCTTTTCGTACTCATGTGGACGACTTCACACTTCTCATTATTTAGAGTCAATTGCCAATTTTTACAGCATACTAATATCTTATTCAGATCGTTTTGCAGTTCGTTTTGATCTTCAGATGATTTTACTAGACGGTAAATGACGGCGTCATCTGCAAACAACCTGTAATCAGTTGTGGCTTACTTTCAAAGACAATATCAGTAGCAATCGAGAGATTTATACCAAATAAATTAATAAAAGAGGGGGGCTGACCCCCCGTGGTACACAAAACAGGTCGGGTCACTGTTGCAGAATCAAAGAAAAACGCATGCAAAATTTAAAAAGACACAGAATCCACAAGATTGGCAATCTTTTACTAAAACTCGCAACCTAGCGCGGACTTCGATGCGAGAAGCCTATAGCACCACAGCGAAATCCTATCTCGTAATCTTGCAGAAAATCCAAAGAAATTCTGGTCATATATGAAGTACACTAGCGGCAAATCACAAACAATACCTTCACTACGCGATATCAATGGTAATACTACCGATGACAGTATTGCTAAGGCAGAATTATGAAACACAGCTTTCCGAAATTCGTTCACCAAAGAAAACGAAGTGAACATTCCAGAATTTAATCCAAGAACAGCTGCCAGCATGCGAAACTTAGTAGATATTCCTGGAGTAGTAAAACAACGTAAGTCACTAAACAAAAACAAATCTTCCGGGCCAGATTGTATACCAACTAGATTCCTCTCAGAGTATGCTGATGCAATAGTTCCATACTTAGCTATCATTTACAACCGATCATTCAGCGAAAGATCCGTACCCAAAGATTGGAAAGTTGCCCAAGTTACTCCAATATTCAAGACAGGCAATAGGAATGATCCACAAAATTACAGGCCAATCTCATTGACGTCGATTTGCAGTAGGATTTTGGAGCATATACTTTGTTCGAACATTATGAACTACCTCGAAGAGAACGACCTGTTAACCAATAGTCAACATGGGTTCAGAAAGTATCGCTTTTGCGAAACACAGCTTGCCCTTTATTCAAATGAAGTGATAAGTGCCATCGACGAGGGATCTTAAGACGATTCCATATTTCAGGATTTCCGGAAGGCTTTTGACACTGTACCCCACAAGCGGCTTCTAATGAAATTGCGTGCTTATGGAATATCTCCCCAATTGTGCGATTGGATACACCATTTCCTATCAGAAAGGACACAGTTCGTTGTAATTGAAGGTAAGTCATCGAGTAAAACAGAAGTGACATCTGGTGTTCCGCAGGGAAACGTTATAGGTCTCCTACTCTTCATTGTGTTTATAAACGATTTAGGAGACAATCTGAACAGCTCCCTTAGACTGTTCGCGGATGATGCTGTAGTTTATCGGCTAGTGAAGTCAACAGAGGATCAAAAGCAACTGCAAAGCGATTTAGACAAAAATTTCTACATGGTGCGAAAATTAACAATTGACACTAAATAAAGAAAAGGTGAAGTAATACACATGACCACTAAAAGAAATCCGCTGAACTTCAATTACGCGATAAATCAATCAAACCTTAAGGTCGTAAATTCTACCAAATACCTAGGAGTTACAATTACGAAGAACTTAGACTGGAGAGAACACACAGAAAATATTATGGGGAAGGCGAACCAAAGATTACATTTCATTGGCAGCTCCACCAAAGCTCCACCAAAGAGACTGCCTACATCACACTTGTGCGTTCTCTCTTGGAGTACTGTTGCCCATTGTGGGACCCTCACCAGGTGGGACTGACGGAAGATATTGAATAGGTTCAGAAAGGGCACCTCGTTTTGTTTTATCACGTTACGGGGGGAAAGCGTCACGGAAATGTTGCCCCCGCCGCTGCGATAAACGCGTCACGCGATAAACTCCAATCGCCAACATTCTCCTCCGGTTGCGAAAATATATTGTTGACTCCCACATACATAGGTAGGAACGATTATCAGAATAAAATACGAGAAATCAGAGCTCGAACGGACAGATTCAGGTGTTCATTCTTCCCGCGCGCTATTCGAGAATGGAAGAGAATGGAAGATGGGAGATAAATAGTATAAAGGTGGTTGAATGAACCCTCTGCCGGGCACTTGAATGTGATTTTTCAGAGTATCCCTTGTCGATGTAGAGGCTCTGTAATAGTGTGGGGCGTTTAAAGTTAGAGTAGCATGGGGCCCCTGACACGTCTGGATACGACTCTGGTGACACGTACGTACGCATCCTGGTTGACACCTGCGCCCGTTCATGTCCACTGTGCATTCCGAACGACTTGAGCAATGTCAGTAGGACACTGAGAAACCCCACACGTCCAGAATTGGTACAATGGAGCTCCAGGAACACTCTTATGAGTAACAACCTTGGCTCCTCGGCTGCCCACCAAACTCCACATCTCCATACACCTCTGGGAATGAACATTATTGGAAAAATTTGGGATGCCTTGTAACGTGGTGTACCCTTACCGATTTATGGACAGCCCTGCAGAATGCACGGGGGCAATTTCCTCCACCACTACTTCAGATATTTCTCCATGTCACGTGATCGCTGAGGCCATACGCGGTATTAGGCGGGTGTACCATTTTTTTTAGATCTTCGGTGTATATGTACATATGTTTGTAGCTGTATGTGTGTATCGTAATTCCAATTCCCAAGAAAGCAGATGCACACAAATGTGAAAATTACAGAACTACCAGTTTAATAAGTCACGGTTGCAAAATACTAACACGAAATATTTACAGACGAATGGAAGGACTTGTGGAATCCGCCCTCGGGGAAGATCAGTTCGCATTTTGGAGAAATGTAGGGACACGGGAGGCAATACTCACATTACGACTTATCTTAGAAGATAGGCTAAGGAAAGGAAACCTACGTTTCTAGCGTTTGTCGATTTGGGGAAATCCTTTGACAATGTTGACTGGGATACACTATTCCAAATTCTTTAAGGTAGCAGGGGTAAAATATAGGGAGCGAAGAGTTATATTCAACCTATACAAAAACCAGACAGCGGTTGTAAGAGTCGAAGGGCAAGAAAGGGACGCAGAGGTTCGGAAGGGAGTAAGACAGGGTAGCAGCAGGCAGGCAGGCAGTGAAGGAATGGAAGGAGATTTTTGGAGAGGGCATTAAAGTGCAGGGAGAAGAAATAAAAACATTGCCGTTTGCTGATGACATAGTAATTGTGTCAGAGACCGCAAAACATCTGGAAGAGCAATTGAATGTAATGGACAGCGTCTTGAAAGGAACATATAAGATGAACATTAACAAGAGTAAAACGAAAGTAATGGAATGCAATGTCAGAAAATCAGGCGATGCTGAAGGAATTAGATTAGGTAATGAGACAATAAAAGTAGTAGAAGAATTTTGTTATTTGGGTAGCAAGATTACTTCTGATGGCCGAAGTAAATAAGATATAAAATGCAGAAGGACTATGGGAAGAAAAGTGTTTCTAAAGAAGCGAAACATCCAATATTAATTTAAATGTTAGGAAGTCCTTTCTGAAAGCATTTGTCTGAAGTGTAGCATTGTATGGGGAGTTCAGGTAAAAATAAGATAGAATCTTTTAAAATGTGGTGTTACAGACGAATGATGAGGTGTATCAAACCAGTCTACGGACTGAAGACCACCATAACAACATGTGTGTAGGAGACACACACACACACAGAGAGAGAGAGAGAGAGAGAGAGAGAGAGAGAGAGAGAGAGAGACAGAATGTAGCATTAAACCTAATAGTATAGCAGAACGTGCTGAAGAATCTTAATGAGGTAACAAAAATATTTTCTGAAGTAAGTATAGCCGTACTTTTATTGTACGTGAAGATCGTTTAAGTTAGAAAAGTTACAAAGTAGGTGGAATATGAAGACCAGTTTATTATTTCGCGTTAAGCAAACAAGGGAAACAAGAAATGAAGAGGCGCTGTGTGCGTTCGTTAAATTCATGCAAGAGCGTGTCACGGGGCGTGGCGGGCTTTCTGATGCAAACACAGCAATTAAATTTGGGCTGGCGCTTTAAACAGCAACATTTCACTTTTCGCTTTTAATAAGCGCATTTAAATGAATGTACAGTGCATTATCTGCGTCGTGTGCCTAGTTAGCACATTTTTATTCAGGGGGTTGGCGGATGTTTTCCAGCACGTGGCCCCTGTATTTAAATAAACGCTAGGCGGCTCATCGTGGTGGCGCCGTCTTCATTAAAAGCTCCGGGAAAGAAACATAATGAAAGCGGTTTGGGACCAGCAGATGTGTGCAGAGTTTGGCCTGCCGCTACGTTAAAGCACCTAAGGAGTAAAGTCTTTTATGCGAGCAACCATTAACTTTTGTGCAGAGGACACTAAGGGTGTGCTTTAATCCCGGCGTGAAGTAATCTTTCATTTTGTCACCTGGCAACAATACCGTAATATCTCCTGTGAAACCGCATCCTCTATGAGTTGACGTGTTTTGTCGTTGGTTGTAATTTACAAGACAAATAAAAGCTTTAGTCGAGGTAGCATGAATCTTACTAAGGGAGAAATGTCGCTCTGAAAGATAGTTCGTTAAAATACATAGATAGCAAACTTTTGTAAAGTATTTTTTTGTCTGGATTTAAGATACGAGACGTTAACGTTGGTAAAAGGCCGGGAACGGATTCAAATGTTACAACACCTATGTGGATAAAGGCAGCAAAATGTAAAATCAGAGATAATGTCTGTAAGGAGTGCAACTAATAGAGACATTTAAGAAATGTACTCACATGCCACAGTCGCCTTTTTATTTTTATGGTTTGTCTTTATTGTGTACAACTAGTTTTGGCGAAACTATGTCGCCATTTCCAAGTACTTATACATCAAATAAAACAATCGTATTGAATTTCTAAATTTTCATGACTTTACAAAAATAAACTTAAACAATTACAAAAAATCTACATTCCATGTGCCAAGGTTCTATTTGTGTAGGAAAGAGAGAGAGAGAGAGAGAGAAAGAGAGAGAGAGAGAGTGGGAGAGAGAGAGAGAGAGAGAGAGAGAGAGAGAGAGAGAGAGAGAGAGAGAGAGAGAGAGAGAGAGAGAGAGAGAGAGTGTAGCATGAGAGAGAGAATGCTACATCCTTCATACAGTAAAGAAACAGTTCTGGGTTGAACCACTATTAGCTTTTGATGAAATTGTACATTTGTTCTTTTGAATGGACAGTCATATTCAACCTTGTAAAACGGTTTCTCCAATTTTTCTTATTACAGACAAATTTTCGCTTAATTTTGTATAGGTTACTCTGTTTAAGGTTCCCCATGTACGTGTCTAGCCTTGTGGGAACAACAGCCTCAAATAGTCTAATCATGGAGCACAGTTGCCCTGTGTTCAACTGTAAGCAATGTAATTTCCTATTCTGCAACTCAGACCTGCTTCTGTACTGTATGAAGAATGTAACAACCTAAGAAAATGGGATTTTTTGGCAAACAATCATTATTTCAGTTTATTTTTGTGAAGTAATGGAAATTGAGATAGTCAATATGATTGTTTTATTTGACGTATAAGTACTTGAGAATGGCGACATAGTTTCGCCGATACTAGTTATCCTTTTTTACATTTAAAGCAGAGTGTCCATATGTTTGTGTGTTTGTTTGTGTATACGTATTGCATACATATCTACAGTTTTGTTCCAACCCTTATGAAATTTTGCACACGAAAGCTTCAATCTATGAGGACGGCCTCCGTGAGTGTAAGGATCACGCACAACGCATAGTTCACGAGATATGACGTCATAAACAATGAGATGCGAGAAAAACTGCATTACGCGACAATGTTGCACATTTCCTCCTAACCCACTGGACCGATTTCAAAACCAAATGTGGCACACATCTTCCTCACCGTGAGGTACCAATTTGGTTATAATAAGGACCACATTCGATAGATGGTTCCCGAGATATAATGACATAAACAGTAGGAGTTGCAAGAAACTGCTACATAATGGGACGAGGCTTTATGAATACAGTATATGAGAATGATATTACTTAGTGACTTGCAACAAACTTTAAACAATTTCGCTGACAAAACAGAGAAAAATTATGGAAGGAAAATGTTTCTCGCTTACTACTTTTCCGCTGTTCATGGACTAAAACTACGGCATTCGGTATGACATTACAGGAAATTTTACAGACAGTATACACACATACAGTTGAATGTATCTTCTAAATTGTATCACAGTACGACACATAGTTCATGAGATGTGAGCACATAAACTGTTACGTTCCTGGAAAACCGCATCACACACCAAGTTTTAATCTATTACTCCTTTACTGCTAATTGTATTCCCAGGAGAAATTACAGATGAAATTTTATATGTCACTTGTAAAAGTGTTCAAATGTTTGTAGAGCTTAAGGGACTTAACTACGGGTTCATCAGTCTTTAAACTTACCAACTACTTACGAACTAGCTTATACTAAAGACGGTACAAACATCCATGCCCGAGGGGGGATTCGAACCCCCGATCGCAGCGGCCGTGCAGGCCGTGAATGGCACGCCGCAGACCGCTCGGTCACTGCGGCCGGCTATGTCATTTGTATTTTGACTACTATTTTTCTTTGTTTGGATACTGCACTTGCAATTTTGTACATTGTGCAAGACAGTGTTACTTCTTATAGCATATTCTCCGTTAAATATAACACGATTTTATAAAAAGGACAGAGTGAGAAGAGATAGCAGAAGTACTAACTCCATAGACGTAGCGTGGATTTCTGTCACCCGGTGCCGGCCCCCAGTTTGGCGCCGCCCCCCCTCCCCCCAATATATTTTTAGAACTGAACAACAAAAATCGAAACTTTGGCATAAGTACCAATATTGTTACAGTGTTTATAAAAATAAAATAGTGATGCTGCGATTTATTTTCTCTAAATAATTTTTGTTTATTCTACTTCTTACATGATGCTCAACAAATTCTATTTGAAGATTATTAATACGACTTATTTGTCTGAGGTGTCTTTAACAGCAAAAAAAAAAAAAAAAAAAAAAAAAAAAAAAACAAACGTCATACATTTAAGATACTCTCAACTAAAAAGAAGTCTTGACTGAGAAGTAAACACTTTGTAACATAAAATTTATGACGATAAAAAACAGCTTGGTTGCCCAAAATTGATGCTTCTTTTATTTATACACGACGCGTTTCGCCTCTTATGGGCATCATCAGAAGTTTAAAAAAGGAAAAAAAAATTACAAACTTGTTTAAAAACTGAACTAAAAACATGTTAAATCTTTCCTAAGCAAAAATGTTAGAATTCGGGATGGTACAGACTGCTAAAACTGCAGGCCACATGACCACATTCATGTTTTGGCGTGGGGGGAATGAAGGTCGAGCTAATAAATACCGCTAGAGAGCATAGTGTAACAAATAAAATTACTTATGACGTTTCAGTGTATCAAATTATTAAATTCAATGAAACAGAACCTTTACAACAGATGTTGGTCCGCGGTTGAGGCAGGGAGCGACTCTTACGTGAGTAAACAAAGCTTCCCGCGACTAAATTAGGTTTTACCATTGACTTCGTGACCCCATCCCAGTCCCCATTCTTTAGCAAGTTACTTCTGTTGTAAAGGTTCTATGTTATTAAATTTAATAATTTGACGCTCTGCAACCTCAGAGATAAGAAATTTTATCTGTTGAACTATGCTCTCTAGCGGTATTTATTAGTTCAATTTTCATTCTCCCTACGCCAAAACGTGAAGGTGTTCCTATGGCCTGTAGTTTTATCAGTCTGCACCACCCTTTCATATTTATAATATTGCTTAGGAAAGATTTCACATGTTTGTTGTTTTGTTTTTAATTTTTTACTCCCTTTCAACTTCTGATAATGCCCAGAAGAGGCGAAACATAAATTTTGTTCAAAAAATGTTCAAAAGTTTGTGAAGCTTGAGGAACTTAACTGCGGGGTCATCAGTCCCTAAACTTACAAACTACTTATGAAGGGATTCGAACCCCCGACGGGGAACGGCCTCGCGCATCGTAGCATAGCCCCTCAATGCGCTCGGCCGCTCCGCCGCGGCCTCAATCGCAAGCAAGAGTGTTTTTTTTATCAAAATATCTATTACGATAGCTGCGCCAGCGCCACAAAAATTGGAGTGATTTTAGTAAAATTTATGAGCCTTCAGAGCTTTCATAGCAATAAGTATTCTGAATAAAGTCTGGTGAAGACTTTCACATGTATTAGGCGGATATTGTCAGTGGGAGTTCAGTGCTCATTACATTAGTCTGCATGTGGACACAAACCATTTTGTAGGCTTACCAGCTTCGGATCTTTAAGCCCATTTTCAAATCAATTAAATTAAGTTCTACAACACTCCCGTAAGCCACATCATTTTTCTGGGTTGACAGTAGATCTTTCGCAGGTATCCATGTGTTACTTTGTAGAACCAACGTTTTGTTAGTTTTTCATTGAGAGAAACAGATTTGTGTGTAGCTAGGGCAAAGGGGCGATTAGTTGTGACGAAATATCCAATATCCTTCTCTATAGAATTTAGGGCGAACCTTTAAGTACTTTTAGGGCCACCAATGAAAACTGGAGGTTTTTTTTTTTTTTTTTTTTTTTTTTTTTTTTTTTTTTTTTTTTTTTTCTTACGGGACTTAACTACGGGGTCATCAGTCCCTAAACTTACAAACTACTTATGAACTACTTACGAACTAGGACGGCACAAATATCCATGCCCGAGGGGGATTCGAACCCCCGACCGTAGTGGCCGTGCAGACCGTGACTGAAGCGCCTCAGTCCCCTCGGACACCGCTGCCGGCAAAACTGAATTAACAATTCCTTTGCCGATAGTGATGTAGTAAAGATTACTTTACGGAACGAAGTAGAGTGCGTCTAACTTCACCTCGAGCGCAGTGACGACGACAACGGACGGTCTCGCGGATGTGGCGAAAACATGGGAAGGGGCTTCACAACTTCACTACGTCCTAATACTCGACGTTGACGAATTACAGTGGTTGAAATAATTTAAATTGAAAGTTTTACTTGCAATATCGATTTTCCAGCTCCTGTACTAGGTATGGATGTACTACCCATTAGAGACATACGAAAATTTGTGCCTAGGTGCGACTCAAACCGGTATTACCCGCTTTTCGTGATCGGTCGCCTTCTAACTTTCGGTTATACGAGCACGTTTCCAGGACCGACCGAAATTTCTGTGTACCACAGTGATCCCATAAGCGACAGTCACTACGTTCCGCATTGGTTCGTCTCTCAAATGAACTTGCGCTATTGATATAAAATTAAAGATTACTTGGTCTATAAGTGTGTAATAACAATGATCATCTGTAATATCCATTTTCTTTATAGATACAATTTGTTATGGTCGTCCAGACACGACACTGGTATTACCTCATGCCTACAATCGGTCACGCCTTGTCCACATCACACATGAGCGATTTAGAAAGCAATTTTAACTATTATTCCGAACATCTCTGTGACGCCAAATTATGGAATGAACTGCTACGTTTAGGAGTGATTGCACTAATTTCCATATGTTGACTAATACGTGCAAAATATGGAAAGAAATTTGTTTTGGAATGCTTTTATTCAGAAACTAAGCTGCCTTACAAAATATACTACATTTAAAATTCATATCATGTATCGTGACTATTTTTCAAATCTGCATTTTGCGAAATAGAATTCTGGAATCCTCTTACTTGCTTTTTAACCAAACTGAGTAAATAACTGATATGAACTCGGCGAAGACTCCATGAAAATATATTCCTTTTTACAGATTAATTTGGCCAAGGACTGAATATTAAAGCGAACTGATTTCAACTGGATTGACTAATTTACATCTACATCTGTTAACCAGCCATGTTAAAAGTTGTATCTACATTTATAACTACATCCATACTCCGCAAGCCACCCGTCGGTGTGTGGCGGATGGTACCTTGAGTACCACTATCGGTTCTCCCTCCTACTCCAGTCACGTATAGTTCGCGGAAAGAAAGATTGTCGGTATGCCTCTGTGTGGGATCTATCTATCTGATTTTATCGTCGTGATCTCTTCGCGAGAAAAACGTAGGAGGGAGCAATATACTGCCAGACACCTCGGTTAAGGTATGTTCTCGAAACTTCAACAAAAGCCCGTACCGAGCGACAGAGCGTCTCTCCTGCAGAGTCTTCCACTGGAGTTTATCGATCATCTCCGTAACGCTTTCACGATTACCAAATGATCCTCTAACGAAGCGCGCTGCTCTCCGTTGGATCTTCTCTACTTCCTCTATCAACTCCACACCGGAGAGCAGTATTCAAGCAGTGGGCGAACAAGTGTACTGTAACCTGTTTCCTTTGTTTTCGGAAGCTTCCAATGAAGCTAAGTATGGCATCTGCTTTACAGACGAATGATTTTATATGGTTGTTCCATGTTAAATCACTCCTAATGCCTACTCCCAGATAATTTATGGAATTAACTGCTTCCAGTTGCTGACCTACTATAGTGCAGCTAAATGATCAGGATCTTTATTTCTATATATTCGCAGCACATTACACTTGTCTACATTCAGATTTAATTGCCATTCCCTGCACCATGCGTCAATTCGATGCAGATCCTCCTACACTTCAGTACAATCCTCCATTGTTACAACCTCTCTATACACTACAGCATCATCCGCAAAAAGCAGCAGCGCACTTCCGATGTTATTTGCAAGGTCATTTATATACAGGGTGTTTCACTAAGAGTGTTTGCCTCTGTAACTTATAAAATAATAGGTGACGGGAAATTTTAATGCGGTAGGTCAACACAAGAAATGTTACACTTTCTGCGAAGCTATGAACAAAGTTTATTGTATCATTTTCCAAAGAGTTACAGCACAAAGATATAATTTTTTAAATGGAACAATAGTTTTATCTATCGTGCATTGAATTCGTTGAAACCAGCTGCGTCCAAACCAATTTAAACTACATTCCTATCACTGTTTGGGAGCTACAACCCTTCAAAGTTCCGGGGACGGAGGTTGCGATAGCGTAGCTGACTGGCCGACTGGCTATCCCCTGGGGCACGGTTCACTGTCTCATGACCACCAGCCAGTCAGCTACGCTGTCGTAGCCTCCGCCCCCTAAACTTTGAAGGGTTGTTGCTCCCAAACTAACAGTGATAGGAATGTAGTTTAAATTGATTTGGACGCAACTGGTTTCAACGAATCCAATGCACGATAGATAAAACTATTGTTCCATTTAAAAAAATTATATCTCTGTGCTGTAACTCTTTGGAAAATGATACAATAAACTATGTTCACAGCTCCGCAGAAAGTGTATCATTTCTTGTGTTGACCTACCGCATTAAAATTTCCCGTCACCTATTATTTTATAAGTGAAACACCCTGTATATCGTGAATAGGAATGGACCCACGACACTCCCATGTGGCACACCTGACATCACTCTTACTTCTGCGTACTCCATTGAGAATGACTTGCTGCATTCTGTTATCTAGGGACTCCTCAATCCAATGACACTATTGGTCTGACAGTCCATATGCTCATACTTTGTTCATTAAACGTCTGCGGGGAACTGTATCAAACGCCTAGCGGAAGTAAAGAAACACAGCATCTACCTGAGAACCCGTGTCTATGGCCCTCTGAGTCTCGTGGACGAATAGGGCGAGCTGGGTTTCACACGATCGCCTTTTTAAAAACCCATGGTGATTCCTACAGAGCAGATTGCTAGTCTCCAGAAACGTCATTATACTCGAACATAATACGTGTTCCAAAATTTAGAAGTAGCATTTTTCATAGCTCAATTAAAATGGAATGGGAACTTAACATTGTTTGAATGCAACTTAATAAACACATATTTTTATTTCCTGACAAATCTGTACAAAGAGTATACTTGATATCACCGAGTAAGACCCAGCTCGGCCGCTCCCTGTAGCCTCCAAAAATGTGCCATCCGGGGCCATGGTTCCCCCCGGCACCCTCCACGCTACGCCACTGACTAACTCAAGGCAGGACTAATAAATAAATACCCAGACAACTCCGGGTTTTCAGCTAGAGCATAATAAAGACAAACCATAAAAGTAAAATAGCGACTGTAGCCGGTGAGTACATTGCTTAAATACAGCTGAATGTCTTTTATTGGGCAAAATTTGCCTCTATTGCAGCTGTACAGCTAAATTCTTAGGCCAATAACTGTATTCGAATCTCTGAATCAGTATTACGCAAGAGGCCGATTCACGATACTATATTCCCCTTAACTGGCTTGATGGACACGTACTATGATCCTATTTCATTCACATTAGTGGCCTACATTTCGCTGCATTGAAGTCTGGAGCTCTGCAGTGTATACCGCGGTAACTTGCAAATAATAGTTTTCCGTTGGAGACAATAGGTATCCATTATTTATCTCTCCAAGATTAAGGAGGACACATCTAAGTGATAATTCACTCTGTACCGTGGCCTCTGTACATTTGCATTTCGTAATAAGTGTCATCTGCACTGAGACGATCACATGGCTGATTATTTTGACAATATTGCCGTTATTCCAGATCTTCTAACCGCTGTGAAACCAGCGGACAAATACAATAGCTCTTAAAAAAAAAAGAATGCCGCCTGCACATACAACAGTTTCTAGGAGCCTTTTAAACTATGTATATACAGTAGGTACTACGGTGAACGATGCACGGTGGTCTATTGATAGTAACCGGGCCAAATATCTCACTAAATAAGCATCAAACGAAGAAACTACAAAGAACAAAACTTTTCTAGCTTGAAGGGGGAAAACAGATGGCGCTATTGTTGGCCCGCTAAATGGCGCTGCCATAAGTCAAACGGATATCAACAGCATTTTTTTAAAAATAGGTATCCCCATTTTTGGAACACTTTTGTTGCTTTGTGATTGATGGCGCTGTAATATTTACGAACATATTGGTCACAATTTTAGACGCACAGTGGGTAACAGGAAGGTTTTTTAAATAAAAAACACAGAACGTAGGCACGTTTGAACTTTATTTCGATTGTTGCAAGGTGATACATGTACTTTTGTGAAATTATCATAAATCATGAGAACGCATGCTGTTACTGCGTGATTACCTGTAATTACTGTGGTGTCGCACAAGTATGAAGTGCGCGCCACGTACTTTCGCCGCGCGCCGCCATGCATGCACGGCGCGGCGTTTTTACGACGACAGCCACGAGCGCCCTCTACTGCAACTCCGCTTGTGGCCACGTCTGCTGCATCGGCCACTTGGGAATCAGATAGGCACCAGTTAAGACTTGGCTATCGGATATGCACTAGGAATCATCAGTAGGCAGGCCTCTATCTAAACTAGGTATCAGCATTCTGCAGTCAAGAACTATGTAAAAGTTAAGTATTACCAAGACTCCACGAAATATATATCTTGTTCTAATTTAGCCTAGTGTTCTAGTTTCTGCTGTCCCACTGGCTGGTCACCCCAGTACCTGCACAAGCGTGCATCCTTTATTCCTGTGTCGATCTCTTTCTACCTACGACAACCGGAGGAAACGAGTCACAAAAATTACCTCATGACTTCAATATATGCTCAAACTCCTCAATGCACCTGCAATACGAGTAACGAAATTCCTCTCAACAGGGAGTAGTTCGCCTTCAGTAATGTTCCCACATGCATTGACAATGCGCTGACGCATGTTCTCAGGCGTTGTCGCTCAATCACAATAACAAATAGCCTTCAATTTTCCCTACAGAAAGAAATCAGGGAATATAAGATCCGGTGAACGTGCGGGCCATGGTAAGGTGCTTCTACGACCAATCCACCTGTCATTAAACAATCCGTTTAAGACCGCTTCAACTGCACGCGAGCCATGTGCCGGACATCCATCATGTTAAAATGTTCAAAGTACATCGCCATTCTGTCATGCAGTGAACATCTTATAGTGAAATCGGTAGAACATTACGTAAGAAATCAGCATACATTGCACCATTTAGATTACCATCGGTAAAATAGGGGCCAATTATCCTTCCTCTCATAATGCCGCACCATACATTAACCCTCCAAGATCGCTGATGTTTCTTTGTTGCAGCCATCGTGGATTTTCCATAGCCCATTAGTGCATATTATGCCGGTTTACGTTACCCCCGTTTGTGAATGACCGTTCGTAAGTAAACAGAAAGCATGAAAAAAATCTGTTATCGTCCCGTAATTTATTTTGTGGCTAGTGGCAAAAATTTACACGAAGTTCAAAGTCTTCGCCATGCAAATCCTGGTGCATAGAAATATGGCACGGGTGAAATTTATGTTGATGTAGAATTCTCAATATCGACGTTTTTGAGATTACCGATCTAACTCAATTTGTCTGCTACTGATGTGCGGATTAGTCAAAAATGCAGTTAAAACACTTACTTGGGCATCATCATTTGTTGCAGGTCGTGGTTGACGTTTCGCTTGTGGCTGAACACTTCCTGTCTCTTTAAATAACGTAACTATCAGACGAAAGGTCCGGAGACTTGGATGATGTCTTCCAGGAAAACGATAAACATACATCAGAGCAGTTGGGCATTTTGATCACATAAGCCATACATAAATACCATAAAAATCAAATGTTTGTACAGCTACGGGGTCATTAGTCCCTAAACTAATTATGAACTAGCTAATACTCAGGACGGCACAAATATCCATGCCCGAGGGGGGATTCGAACCTCCGAACGTAGTGGCCGTGCAGAACGTGACTGGCACCCCGCAGACCGCTCGGCCACTGCGGCCGGCATAAATACCATATCGACCTGTCCTGCAATTGGTAAAGGTCCATTTTAACACAAATAATGTATCACGAAAAATATACCGTCCGCATTGGCGAAATGTTACCCGATACCACGTACTTAAACGGTTGTCACTATTACAGCGCCATCTATCACAAAGCGAAAAAAGTGTTCAAAATAAAACATTCATATTTATTTACGTACCTGTACCAACATGCCACCTGCAACGGGTTATAGTATAGTGGCAAAACGTACGGGGCATTTGGAGTATCGTCCTAAATTTTCTTTTTCTTTTTACCGCTCTTGACGGCTACGTGCACACGTAGTTTTTATATTCGCATCTAAGACAAACCTCCTTTCGAATTATGTATGTTTCCATTGGCCTCCTTGTTATGACTAATATTAAAAATCTGTACCCTCAGTTTCGTGTTAGCATATTTAATTCGACACGGGACACAGCAAAGTGATTTAGACAAAATTTCTGCATGGTGCGAAAATTGGCAATTGACACTAAATAAAGAAAAGTATGAAGTAATACACATGACCACTAAAAGAAATCCGCTGACCTTTAATTACGCAATAAATCAGTCAAACCTTAAGGTCGTAGATTCTACCAAATACCTAGGAGTTACAATTACGAACAACTTTAACTGGAGAGAATACACAGAAAATATTGTGGGGAAGGCGAACCAAAGGTTACGTTTCATCGGCAGAACTCTTCGAAGATGCACCAGCTCCACCAAAGAGACTGCCTACATCACACTTGTGCGTCCTTTCCTGGAGTACTGTTGCCCCTTGTGGGACCCTCACCAGGTGGGACTGACGGAAGACATTGAGAAAGTTCAGAGAAGGGCAGCTCGTTTTGTTTTATCACGTTACGAGGGGGGGGGGAAGCGTCACGGAAATGTTGCAAGAATTGGGGTGCAAATCATTAAAAAAGAAAGACGTTATTCATTGCGGCGTGATCTGTTTGCGAAGTTTCAAACACCGACTTTTAGTTCTGAATGTGAAAATATTTTGCTAGCACCCACATACTTAGGGAGACATGACCATCCCAATAAAATAAGAGAAATCAGATCAAAAACTGAACGATTTAAGTGTTCTTTCTTCCCGCGCGCTATTAGAGAATGGAACGGTAGAGAAAAGTTATGAAAGTGGTTAATGAACCCTCTGCCAGGCACTTAAATGTGATTTGCAGAGTATCTATGTAGATGTAGATGTAGAAGTAGCTGTTTGTTGCTCTGACAAGAGTCGACGTAAGCGGGCAACGTCGGCTACTAACGACAATACATTGTCATTTTATTGCAGACATTGACGCTTCAGATGAAGGCCAACTATCACAATGGTGTAGACTCAGGAGACCAGGTGTAAGGAGGCAATATGGTGACATAGGAGGGATGTATGTAGTGAATGAAATGAAATGAAATCTTGTCTCCTGTGCAGCTGATTTCTCCGTGCCACGCGCTGCTCTTTGATCTCCGCGCGCTCCTCTCTCGCTCTTCTGGCGCACACGAGAGGTCTGGAGAGGCCCTTCAGAGACTCGTTGGAGGAGCGGGTCGTACCGCCGCCGCGGTATATGGCGCCCCGTACTGGGAGGCCGTTCGCTCTGCGCTCATAAAGCAAAGTCCCCAGCTAACAAGTTGGCCGGCGCGGCGTGTCATTACAACTTGGCCGGTCGACTAATAAATCTGACGCTAGCCCCCGTTTTACTATACGCACGACAGCGCACCTAGCGGTGACCGCCAGCACTAACCGCCGCTGCTAAATATTAATCTCAGTTTTCTGTCGTTTTTTTCAGGGGCAGCTCTAGGATTCTTTTAAAGACTTCTGATTCCGTACCAACTGCAGTCGTTACAAGCATAGACCAAAGATAACATAGATTGCATATGTAGTCATTACCAACAGTGGCGTAGCCCATAACGAGCCTCCAAATGCTAGTTGTGTAACTGTCTTGTATTCATTGGTTATTTATTACTTTTCATTGTCAATTAAACATATTACGCCAGATGTGACTATATCAGGTAATGTATTGCTTATTTATCAACCGGCTATTTTGTAATGAGGGCCTTAAAGGTTCCTAACTGCATCGTATTACTTCAAATGCCAGTAGTATTAGAATATTTTATTTCATGCTGTGCACTGCACTCCACCTGGCACTCGCCATTGCCCCTCTCCCCTCACCGGAAACGAAAACTGGAAAATCCTAAGCTGGAACAAGCCACCAACGTCGGCCTGCTCGCTGGCCTCCCGTCAGCTACAAGCACACAGCAAATCTCAACGTGGAGAATTTCAACCTATGACCTAACTATAAATGTTGTCACCCCACTGCGTACGTACATTGCTACCATAATTAATAAGAATAAAATTGTGTAACATTTAGTGCATCGGCACGGTCAATGTTTGCAGTGAACATCATACTGTTTAATTATCAAATGCTATTAATTACCAGTAATTCTATTGGGCGGTAATCTCACAGGAGGTCCAACTTGTATTCCCTCCTCCCCCCCCCCCCCACCACTATCACCATCACTCCCGCCAACCTCAAAAGAATGGAAAAAAATTTAAGGAGAGAGGAATAAATTTTTGATACACATAATGAAATGAGCAAAATAGAAAGTTATTTTTATATTTTACATTTTAATAAAATGTTTGTTAAGCTGAAGGGACTTAACTAAGGGGTCATCAGTCCCTAAACTTACAAACTACTTATGAACTACCTACAACTAAGGACGGCACAAATATCCATGCCCGAGGGAGGATTCGAACCCCCGACCGTAGTGGCCGTGCAGACCGTGACTGAAGCGCCTCAGTCCCCTCAGCCACTGCGGCCGGCGAAAGTTATTTAGTTTGTAAACAGTCTCTATGAAAGGAAATACATAAAACTAGTTTTTATAAATAACATTGTTTAATTGATTATTAATCAAGCAGAACAAATAGCTAACGATTGTCTTAATGACTAGTGTCTTTCACATGCACTTTACAATCTCACCCATCTAACTTTCTCTGCGGAAAAATTTGAAATTGCATCATCAAAGTCAATAGCTTTAGCCACACTATTTTCAATTGACATAATTGCCAAATTAGAGAGTCTTGCTTGGCTCATAGTAGACTTACGATAATTCTTAATGAGTCTCAGCTTTGAGAAACTTCTCTCACAGGACGCTACCGAAACACACAAAGTTAAGAAAAATCTTAATGTCAAAGTGAGGTTCGGAACAGATTCAGAAATTTCATATTCAACAACAAAATGTAAAACTCTTAAAATATGTCCCTTCAAGAGACTCTTCTTTTGGGACATTAGCAGCCTGCAGAAATCGTCGCAGCCGTGGAATTACTGCGAAGATACCATCTCCAGAAATCTCATCGTAATTGTCAATTAAACATTTTACAATCATGGGAAGTTCCTTTTCTGAAGTTGTAATCAGATTTCTGGGCTCTAAAACAGTCTGCAGCACGTCACGTCTGCAGCCTTTTTTTTCCAGGCATCATTTTCTTATTCCTAATATTTTGTCCTTTTTCGACAGGATTACTCATCTCGTCACATGTGCCCTTCGCAAATCGAAAGGCTTCGCCCACAAGCAGATTTCTCTTGTGTTTCAAAAAGAGATTCAGACTCCTTATCTTGGTAATACACATTTCAAAGCTGACCCCAACAATTTGTAATCTCTTAATCTTGCGGAAGAAAACTCTGGCGTCCTGTCACTGACGACAATAGACGAAGAATGGAAACAGCCCCGTCGGTTCAGACCATTAACAATGGTACATTAGCGTGAAACATTTACGCCAACACTGACTCCCCGCTATGGAGGTGAAATGCGCGCGATTAAAAAGGAGTCGGCACAATCCATAGGCTCTCTCTGGCAAGTTTTGTCACCCCTTGGAGTTGGTATCCGGTGCGGAGCGCACCCCCCGCACCCCCGTAGCTACGCTACTGATTACCAAGGCCCCACAATTCCGTAAGCGGCCGCTTGCGAACAGCGCGCAAATTGTGGAGCACTTCGGCAGCCATTATGGTGGTAAACTTCAGTGCGAACTTTAAATATGCGTAAGACTCTTTTAGAGAGTGTATTCAATCGACTTAGGTCGCGAATGCTATGTCTCATTCAATACAAAGCAGCTTCAGACTCGTTCAATATACGGCAACTATCGGTCGTGTGTAAATTTATTACACAGACGGTGTAGAAATCGGCCAACAGCATTTCTTCTTCCTAACTAAACCGAATTATAACATTTAGCTTTTTAGCCTTCTAAGTGCAGCGTACAAAGGGAATTCATTGTCAGACACGATGTTTTGGTACTTTCTCAGCATATTCTACGATGGTTAAACTTTTGTACAAACATTAATTACGGAAGAGTTTCACAACACTTTACGTCTTTGCTTGAGTGCCAGCGGTATTCTTCAATGTTTACATACTTTATAGCATCAAACAATAAAAAAGGGCTGTCTGAAACAGCTAATGTTAAAAATCTACTGTGAAAATGAAATATCCCATCAGGCACATAAGTGTAAAATAGCGTCTTACCTTGTGAATACAGCAACCACCCACTATCAAATTCTTTTAAGAACACGGAGTATGCCATAACGTTTTCTGAACTAAGTTCATCTAACATTAGCATTATGGTATCTAGCACAAATATTAGCATTTTTAATGCTGTTCAAATGTTTGTAGAGCTTATGGGACTTGACTACGGGGTCATCAGTCCCTAAACTTACAAACTACTTATGAACTAGCTACAACTAAGGACGGCACAAATATCCACGCCCGAGGGGGGATTCGAACCCCCGACCGTAGTGGGCGTGCAGACCGTGACTGAAGCGCCTCAGTCCTCTCGGCCACCGCGGCCGGCTTTAATGCTGTAAGCCAAATAACTTACAGTGTTACAAGTTGCTTATATTAACTGCAGTGAGGCAACTGATCGCATGACCGCAATAGTTATTTTACACTATAATAAAATGAAATTTTTTAAACTTCCTGGCCACCACTACTGCCTAAAGTAGCTCGATTTTAAGAGCTACTATTATTGTAAAAATCTGTAATTTATTTCATTCAAAATCCTATATTGTCTTGACTGAGAGCCTGGATAACCAAGAGTAATAATTTCGGAACACAAGTAGTAGGGCTATACTAAAATACATAGATGTGACTACCAACTGAGTATATATAGCGCAGTAAGTATATAACACAAGATTTACCTGCTAACAACACTCGTATTTATCTAACGCTTACCACTATCATGGCGGCCGGGCGAAGGTTCAAATTATCCCGCGACAGCAGCGCCGTTAGGGAGTCTAGTTATTTTTTACAAGTTCTTTGAGTCATTTCAGTGAAACCAACGAGCTTAAATTTCGTAGAGTGGCTAACACACGAGTTACAGCGCTCTTTGCGGCAACTTCTGTAAACTCGGTGGTCAGTACACTTGCGAGGAATATGTCTATCGTATGTTGTTGTTGAGCTAGAAGTGTTGTATTTAGTTTATATTGTTTTTAGTGTGTATTGCCTATACAATTTTTGCTCATGAAATGTGCCTAAATTGTATTCAGCATTTAAATGTACAAATCGAAATAATAAAACGACACGTACTTCGTCCAAGAACACCAACTGTTTTGCATTGTTTGATCTCAGTCCGTCTATACACAAACAAAATTCCTGACTGTTGGCACTTAGCTGCCCCAAGAGTGAAGCTTCAGATGACCTATCCTGCAATTCCCTTAAAGTACATACCATGAAAAAAAGCTCATTTTTCTAACTAGTGTGGTTTGAGATATTTCTTCTTCTGTCGCTCCTGTGGTTGACGAAACCACACTTTTGAGAGTCTACACCTCTTTAGAATGTTTATTCATTTGTTGTTGACAATATTTGATCGAACATGCAGATAGTGCAAATTGTGCAAGCAGTATTGACAGCCAGCATTTTTTCACTTGTGTATGTCTGTGTTCTTTGCAACAAATATGTACTTGTTTCAACATGGCAACAAAGAAAGTTGTTAATGATACGTTATTTCGGTGCAGAATGTTTTTGTGGCAGCTGACCCAGGCACATTTTTATTGCAATATTCTACCATCACTTTCGTATTTGTACTCAAATTTCACGTACCAAAAGTTACTTGATTTAGCATGGGAAGAAGGAAATTATTGACGACGTCTTATTTTGACGTAGAACGCTTATTTTGCAGGAATCTATGAACTTGATTTCCACTTTCACTGATCTCCATATCATTCCTCCCACTTTTTTCGATCACACTTCGCTGAAAAAACTGTCCACCCTCTTTAGAATTTCGCCTCCAATCTTTACATCTGCCGCTGCTCTTTCTTTATTCCTTGTCGTCACCATAATTCCACTCTTTTTAGCATTAAATTTCATTCCATACTGAGCCACTACCTCCTCTACTGCATTTAGTCTCTCTTGTACTTCTCCTTCTGGATTACCCTGCACCATTATCTGTTTTCATATCCTCTCCTATTTGTGTTTCAACCGCTGCCATTATATCATACATTACAGTGATGACATTCTATGATGTAATTATATGTAATTATATACCTAGGCCTTACCCTTGACCACTTCCTTTCCTGGAATCGCCACCTCAGGTCTGTGAAAGCCCTCTCGCAGCTCAACTTGCTCAAATTCCTTTCTGGCCGGACATGGGGACTCAACCCCTCTAGTATCCATCCACTTACCCTTTCATAATGCGAGCTGTCCTTTGCTGTTTCCACACCGTTTGGCTTTCTGCTCACGCTGCCCTCTACCAGTCCCTACAGATCCTCGTGCGCCACAACCTCTGCCTTATTACCGTATCCGACTCCCTTCCCCCACACGGATCCTAAATGTCCTCATTCCTTTCCCTCACCTAGTTCCTTGAACATCTCCGCCTCCACCACATCTCCCGCAAAATTGAATCCCACCACCCGCTTGTCTCCCACCTCCTGCTGCGTCTCGGGCGTCTGCCACGCCGTTACCTCGTTATCCCTCCCTCCCTTTACCTCCACACTCTCCACGTTCTCTCCAAAGGTAAAATCCGTTACCTTCCCCTCCCAGATGACCCCTTCCGCCCCGACATCTACCATTCCTATCAACCCCTCTCCTTTCCCCTTCTGTCAAAATCCTCCCACTCTTGGCTCTCCCTTACTCTCTCCTCCTACATCCCCCTCCTTCCCTACCATCCTTTCGCTCCACAATCCTCTGCGGGGAACGTATGCTTCCAGTTTTATAAGTGCGCCGCTCAGTGTTGTGTTAGTGTTGGTGTTCTGTGCTACGAATGTTTTTTAAACTTCAGCAACCGCCGAAACTGGCTGAATAATGCGTGCTGTGTGTTTTAATTAGTGCCTTAGTCATCGTCCTTTGTTTCAACTCCAGTGTGTTTTTAACCACCGTGGCGTTTTAAATCTGAATTTATGTGATTTAAACCCTCTGTTTCACGTATTTTGTTCACCCTTTTATCTCCAGGAAAATTTTGTATTTCTGCATTTTACCTCTTCTTTTTAATGTTCAAGTTATAAATGTCGAATTATAATGTACTATCTGCTGAACAGCAGCGAGACGCTTCTGCCAGCCCGCCACTAGTAGGTGGCTTTAAAATACAATAAAGAAAAAAAAAAAGGGTCTTATGTTCGATACTTATATGATTGCATTGCCAAGTGATCAAGATGACTTAAGAATATTATAAGAAACACTATCTTCAATAGACATAACGGTGCTGTACTTCTAGTTTATCATTGTAGCAACTGTGATGCTGCAAACACCTGATAGGAATATGGATACATTTTTGACGAGGACCAAAAGAAAAACGAGATCGTAAGCGAAGCAGGGAATAGATTACGAGGAACACACATGCAACATCGTTTTAAATCATGAGCCTTTTGCGTTTTAGTGGTGGACAACTTAAGACAGCTGCCAGTGAAAGTGTAATACTAGTTTTCATTCTTATACATTTAGAATAACTGTTAAAAGCGTAAAAGTTATTATTCGTACAAACTTAATAACTGAACCATAAATTCAAGAATTTAAAATTCTACTCGTTGCGAAAAGCATTATAATGTTATCTTCGAAAAAAACTATTTACAAGTTTCGATATACAGGATGATTCAGAACTATTATACAGATGGGTGTTGTAGAGGGAACCCAGGAGAGCAATACTTAGCAGTAAATCCACGTCCGCAACTAAACGGTAAGTAATTTTTGAATCTCTCATGAAATATTCTAATTTTACAGGTACTTTATCATACAATGTCTCATGTTTCATTCGTGTGTCAACGTTTCTCGAAACCATCCAGTGTAGGTGACTGTTAATCCCCATGGTAGTTCCTCTGAGTCTGGCTTCGCTAAAAAAGTTATTATAAATTTGTTAAAGATATCGATCACTTGTTAACTAAGACGGAATAACATTGCCCGAAACTGACAGTGGCACCCTCGGTACGTGTTTCCGCACTGCGTATATTTAAGTTAGTGCTACCGTAGGGAATTAGATTTGAAACATCTCCCGATTCTAACGCTGAGCTACACCACAGTTCAAATATGTTACTGAAATGAGCAGTGGACTGATTGCAACACCCTAAATGGTAGTACACAATTTACAGACGAAAAAAATAAACGAACTGATAGCAATATAACTAGTTTTCAATACTGTTGATTTATATTACTTTTGGTACAGGCGATGAATTATGATCGCAGATATCAAGTATTCGATATATTCCTGTATTTTTTTTTTACCTTTTGCGATTTATCATGTTACGGTACCGTCACATCCATGCAGTCTTTTAGCCAATTACCGTATTTCCAAAGACACGTGCAGATTAAAGGATATATGTTTTCATTCACGACTTTTGATATCCAGGGATTTCCGTTTAATCTCCTGATACAGAGTCTATGACATTCCCATCGCCGTTCCGATATGCACATTTGTTTGACTTCAAAATAACAATAATAAAAATAAACATAACTGGTATCAACAACGCTACATGTTCATTTTCAATGACCTAAGCTCTTCAAAGGTATAACAGAGAGAATGAATATACACTGCAAATCACATGCTCAGTTTTAAGCATCATTTATTAGCTTTTAATCTTTATCTCCTCTAAAGTTCTTTGTTGTGTGAAAATAGATAGATTTTTTTTCACGACACAAGCACACTCGAAATACTACTGTTATTAAAATGTGGTAGAGGGAGGCGCACTTTCCCCCCTACGCATTCACGTTATAATGGCTGAATGGCCAGCGAGGTTTCTCAGGGCATTTCGATTTCGTGAGACGACTAAATAAGAAATGTTTGATGTTTGTTAAGCTATTGGACCACACTTCGATGGTCATCAGTCCCTATACTTACTACGTAATCTAACTTACACTAAGGACAACACACATACACACACACACACACACACACACACACACACACACACACACACATAAGCACACACACACTCACACTCATACATGCCCGAGGGAAGACTAGAACCTCCGGCGGGAGCGTCTGCCCAGTGCGTAGCTTGACGCTTCCCATACTCAATGGTCAACTTAGAATGATACCACGTCCGCAAACAGTCGATCTACCCGAGATGAAATACAACCGTTAAAGCGACTGCCCATTAAGCAGTCGACCCCAGAGAGAAACAGTATACACAGAGGGACGGTGACACGATCTAATGTTCAAATGTTTGTATAGCTTATGGGACTTAACTACGGAGTCATCAGTCCCTATACTTACAAACTACTTATGAACTAACTAATACTAAGGACGGCACAAATCTCCATTCCCGAGGGGGGATTCGAACCCCCATACCGTAGTGGCCGTGCAGACCGTGACTGGAGCGCCTCAGTCCCCTCGGCCACCGCAGCCGGCACTGACACGATCTCTAGCGCTCCCTGTAGTGCCACGCTGTACTATAAGTCGCCATATTTTCGGACACTGGCAATGACTTTCTGGAATCAACAGAGGATGTTTGTGAACCAGTAAGATAAGTAGTTCTTGTAGAACTTATGCCTCACGTTTGTGTAGCGTACAACTCGAATATTTATTACTTCACGTGATTACTTATGATGGTGATGTTTGTCTATCCATGAAACTACAAATAAGTGGCGACTTTTTATTTATAGTAAAATGTCTATAGTGGTCCGTAATCATAGATAATTTGTTTTGGTATGTGGATCGAAAACAGTTCGTTAGCAAAACATGTAAAGCACTGTTTGGTCCTGGTTTTCACCTTACATCGCCTAGCGCCGATTTGTTTCCTGCAGTACTGTATATTTTTCTTTACGAATCACTTTCAGTGCTCCACTGTCCACAATTACGTTTTGCACTCGTCAGGTGTATTCGTTTTGAACGCGAGGGAGTATGCACAGTGTGTTTTTGTAGTGTTGCCAACATTGCAACTGCAATTTACTTTTTTTGATTAATAGTTATTAAATTATGTTAAAATGTATTTATTTTTGATGAACGTGATATGGAGTAATGACAAAATTATAAATTTGTGTAATGAGTGTTTATTGGGAGTGGCAGGGCAAAGATGACAATAGTAGTTGAAAGGAGTAAGTAGTGGGGAATGTACAGTGAGATGGAAAACGAGTGCCGGCCCCGCTGGCCGAGGGAACTGAGGCGCTCCAGTCACGGTCTGCACTGCCACTACGGTCGGGGGTTCGAATCCCCCCTCGGGCATGGAATTTTTGTGCCGTCCTTAGTCTTACGTAGTTCATAAGTAGTTTGTAAGCTTAGGGACTGATGACCCCGTAGTTAAGTCCCATAAGTTCTACAAACATTTGGAAAACGAGTGATGGGCAGGAGACAGAGTGGTGATCGGGGGAGGGGAGAGGTTTGGGAGTTTGCTTTTTTAAGCTAGTGTGTGTTTTCTATTTTTTATTTTTATTTATTTATTTTTGTGAATAAGTAACAGTAATATTGCAATCTTGGTGGTTGGTGTTTCTGTGTGGGGCAGAAGGTAGTGGGAACGTCTGGATGGTAAATGTGCTCCTACGGGTGATGGAAAGTAGCGTGAGATTTGGGATAATAGGGGGGGGGGGGGAGAGTAGTGATTCGGAAAGAAGAATCTACGGTACTGCAGGAATCAAATCGACACTGCTTGATGTAAGGTGAAAACAAAAACAAAAAATTTCTGTAAGTAACTAAAACAGTACTTGACATTTTTTCAAACGATCTTTTTTTGATCCACATGTCAAAACATCCCCATCATAATTATAAAAACAATTACGGACGTCATGATCACACAAATGAAGAATTTTTCGCCGCCTTGTCATGTTTTGCGCATTTGAGTTATGTGTTTATAAACATTTATTATTTTATCCACGGTTTCCGTTAAAAACAAGCTATGGGGTGTTACAAAAAGTGAGCATTGGTTTCCGATAGCAACCACTCGTATTTGTCTTCAAATATTGAAACAAAACTTATGTATGAAGTCAATGAAGTAAGGCTGAATATATTTAACGCACTTTTCGTCATAAAAGGTGAAACTACAAAGCAAACTCAGAATAAGGGCATTTGATAATGGCTGTGTCCTACGCAGAGTACCGTAATATTGTTTATAAGAAAGAAAAACATAACGTTGGCAACTATTTCATTAAACGTACAACAACCACAAACGTAAATGCAATTTCTGCTGACTGCGTGGCTGAAGTACAAAACTCCAGGGTGGGACTGTATTTTCTTGGGCCATAAATAGTTTTTGTTTCGGACATTGAAAAAATTGAAATTAATGTAAACATATTGTAGAAAGTTAGTATCTGCAACCTCTACTTTTATTCGATTAGATTAGATTAGCTTAGATTAGTCATTCGTTCCTTAGATCCATGTTGAGGAGATCCTCGTGGATGTAAAATATGTCGCTTAACATAATAATAATGAAGCTTCCTGGCAGTTGTTTTAAAATTGTGTGCCGGGACCGGGACACAAAACCGGTACCTTTGACTTTCGCGGGCAAGCGCACTACCACTGAGCTACCCCGACACCACTCACGGCTCCCTCACACAAGTCAATTTCAATTTCATCAGTACCTCGCCTCCTACTTACCAAACTTCACATAAGTTCTCCTGCTAACCTTGCAAGGCTATCACTCCTAGGAGAAAGCATATGGTGGAGACATTGCTTAGCCACAGCCTAAGGGATGTTTTCAGAATGAAACTTTCACTCTGCAGCGGAGTGTGCGCTGATGTGAAACTTCCTGGAAGTTTTTTTTTTTTAAAGTTGTGTGCCGGAACCGGGACTAAAACCTGGGACCTTTGTCTTTCGCGGGCAAGCGCTCTACCACTGAGCTACCGCGACATGACTCACGGCTCCCCCACACAACTGACAGAATTGAAAAACACCTGTTGATATATTTAAAGGCAGGGGCCTAGTAACTACATTTCAAAAGAAAAATTAAATAAATGAAAACGGTTAAAATCGCCACGGCTGTAACACCTTGTGAAATAAGAAAATTTGAAGGAACTTGAAAAGTTTTAGTAAATCAAATTAATAGCTCCACCATAAATTACAATGTATTAATTAATAATTTAACCAAAATTCGCCAAAGGTTCAAGGAAAGTAATTCTTTCTTTCCTCTCTCTCACTCTCTCTCTCTCTCTCTCTCTCTCTCTCTCTCTCTCCCTCACACACACACACACACACACACACACACACACACAAACACACTTCTCAATATTTAAAGAGCCGCGGTGGAGTAACCGAGCGGTCTAAAGCGTCTCGCTGCGGTTGCTCGCCGTGGAGTTTCGAGTCCTCCCTGAGGCATGGGTGTGTGTGTTTGTCCTTAGGTTAGTTTACCTAGGTTTAAGTAGTTTGTAAGCTACGGACTGATGACCACGCAGTTTGGTCCGATAGATTTACAAATAATATGAACATTTGGTATGTTCTTACGACCCGGCCGCTTGGCAGCGCTGCAGTCGCCAGGTTGCAGAAAACTACCGGGAGTTTCGTGACTCTTTATGTTAGACTCTGGTGTACACTGTGAAGCCCATTTCGTGCAATATTAGTTATTAATTGACGATCGCTCAGACAGCAGTTTGTCTCCTGTTTAAAAATCAGGTACTATATATGTGTTTATTTTACCAGTGATCTATGTAATATTGTAAAATTTAGATAAAACTTGTGAATGAATGTATCTTGTTATGGGTTAGTGGCTTCCACTCCAGCAGCATTTGTAATCTGCTAATAAAGTAACCTTGCTAAAACACTGTTACGTATCAATAAGTGTGACACCAATAGGACACCTTATTGTTATGTAACCAGCGTGACGTTCATTGACCAAGGATGTCATATGGACGTATATAACAATTAATAAATAAATAAATTATCTCGAAAAAACAGGTCTAACTTTTAAAAAATATGTGCACAAAAATGGTGAATATTATATAATTTTTTTAGTTGTATATTTCGCAGTTTGCCTTATGATGGCTATTTAGCCGAAATGGGTTCATCACATTATTATAAAAAACTAGCCGGCCGCGGTGGCCGAGGGGACTGAGGCGCTCCAGTCACGGTCTGCACGGCCACTACGGTCGGGAGTTCAAATCCCCTCTCGGGCATGGATATTTGTGCCGTCCTTAGTCTTAGTTATATCATAAGTAGTTTGTAAGTTTAGTTTACTATAAAGTAACAAATGTTTGTATAGTCTATGGGACTTAACTACGGGGTCATCAGTCCCTAACTTATTAACTACTTATGAACTAGGACGGCACAAATATCCATGCCCGAGGGGGGGATTCGAACCCCCGCGACCGTGCAGACCGTGACTGGAACGCCTTAGTCGCCTCGGCCACCGCGGCCGGCTAACAGTACATTGGTATATTTATATGAATTTAAGTTCAATCAGAGTTCATATCGATGGGAGAGACATTCAGTGACACAGTAATCGAGCCTCCATCCACTGTCTCCCTGGGACTCTGAAATATACTGACATTGATCATTCTGGATAAATGCATTTGTGGGTGCTACAAGCACCATCATTATCTCTTAGCTACCAGGTTATTTCTCTATTACACTCTGCGGTCTGACAGATCATAAATAGTTCTGATAGTTAACTAAGTGAAGTAATTCAATTTATTACGCAAAAGGTTACTTATGTCTACATAAATTCTTTTAAAGGATTACATTTTAAAATTAATTTTATGAAGTATATATAGATATTCAAACGTAAAACTGCAGAAAATGTATTTAAAATTATATTATTTTATTAACACTGTAAACAGTCAAATACTCTGGCCTTTAAATTTTACTTTGTGCCATATTTTTATTGTTTACTATGCATGTAATGGTAAAAACATAAGAAACTCATCAAAAAATTGACATAAATAAAAATTTCACCACTGCTTTGTTGGTAACTTTTTGTCCTTTCGAATATTTTTTTCTGCACTCGATGCAAATTTTGGTAGAACACTCAAGGCAGGTGGGCTTCTTGGAACAATGTAACAATGTCAAACACAACACCTGTTTCTCTTATATTTTGGGTCACAGTGGGAGCATGTTCTTCTTTTCACAGATGCCAAAGCAATATCTTCGTCACTTTCACACTATTCTAAGTCTGATTTATGTTCACTTTGAATCTCATTGTCACTGTCTGTCCCACATAATTTCCTAAAGGGTCTTCAAAGCATTTCAAAACAGTATTCTCAAAATGAGGGTGTGTAACACGCACAGATGCGATCTCTAAGACCGCTAGCATAAAAGAAGATGTGATAATACTGTTCCGACCCGCGTTAACGTGGCTACTGACAATGGAAAAAATGCAGGTATTGGAAGCAACAATTACACAACGCTGTATTATCGTTCCCCATCCCTCTCCATTAACAACTGACCAACAATAAGCACTTGCGGTCTGTGAGACCGCACATGGGACGTTAAGGGTTGGTGCTGTAAAACTCCTCAGGTCTTTCTGAACGTAGAGACTCATTAAGGTCAACACGATCCTCTTTAAAACGAGAAAAGCATTTTAATGTCTCTCTGTGTCCACTGGACTTATATCTATACAGGGGTCAAATGTTTCTGACTGCCCCATAGGACTTAAACAGGGCATTATGTCAGAAATATTGCGATATATCCATTTGGCATCTACAGCTCCACTCACTATCTCTAAAATGCCAGAAAGACAATGTGGAAACTCGAATACCAACACTGAACTACAAATAAAAAAAGAAATGACAATCTAAAAATTAAGCCACGCCAAACGCAATACCAACTTACAAAACAAAAATGCTTGCGATCTCCGGCACCAACGCAATATACAAAAGTTCTACAACGGTGATTTATTTTGGTACGTAAAGTGGCTGTCACTGGTCATTCATTCCGCTACCACCATCAACATCACGCTCAGCGCACGATCCGCCTTAACGGAGTTAGCGAAGCGTTGCACCATAATTCACATGGGGCTGCATCAGGCTTAACTGGGGACAGCGAAACCGAGGACTCCATTCAGCCGAGTGAACTTCACCGGCGCTGGCTCCACTAATATGAGGCAACTAAACAAGCCGTTAACGTCACTGCCAGCGCGCAGCTCTGCTGTTCCGGCGCTTTCACCTTGTCCGACAATTTCTTTTCCAACCGTCCCACGTTTCCCTCTTTTTTTCCTTTCCTTTCTCTTCCTCTGTGTACCTGTACCCAAGCTCTCGTATTATATATTTTCGAACTTGCGTGCACCGTGCGCACGCTCGCACACGCACGCTGACACGCACACATGCACGTGTCTCCGCTCCGGACGAATGGTGTCAAGTGAATGTCCGTGTAGGCGCACAGCTTTGTGTCAGAAAGGGGCCATTAATACAGCCGTTCTTTGTCGCCCGTCCCGTTTTATGCGCCGCTGTCTCCACGCTGCCGAAAACTAGGGGGCCAGAGTTAGATGCGAGGGGGGGGGGGGAGGGAAGGGGGGGGCGTGGTTGGCGGAACGGCGCACAATATTTCTGCCCCCACTTTTTTTTTGCCTCTAGGTCATAACGCGGCCGTCTACGGTAATTTAGAGCTGTTTTTGCAGGACTTTCCGTACGAGCTCGAAGCGGAATGGTGGGGGGGGGGGGGGAGAGGGGGGCGGGGCGTAGAGAGCAGGGTAGACAGCGAGCACCCGACCCGACCCGACCCGCGGGTCGTCCAACAGACGCAATGTGCGTGACGACGGGTGTTTTGTGCGGCGGCGGGCGGAGGCAGGGACCCGCTTTTCCTCCTTTCCGTTCCGTGACGGCGCGCAGAAGGCAATGAATATTTAACCGCCGCGGGGCAAAGTCGAGTGCCTTACGACTGTGCGGGCGCGTGCCTAGCGGAGCACCCGGAACGGGATACCGCCGCGGGTCCAAATGGAAGCGAGCTGTGTCGCGGTCGGAAAAACCCGCCCTTGATGTTCCGCCGAGAGGGGACCGCCGCTGAATTATGCTGATCCCACCGGCAGTTGAGTCGGAAGCAGCGCGGGGTGACGGCCGGGCTGCAACTTCGAAACGTTTATCCGGCTCGGAATGCGATTCTGACAAGTGGCAGCTTTAAGTTTTTCAGTGTGTATTCTCTGGCAAGAGGTGTTGTTGCTGTTGTCGAGCTCAGTCGTTTTAGGTCAGGTTGCCCTCAAAGGTATAGTTGTGGCGATTCGTCAATGAGTCGTTCATTTGAACGAATACAAATAAGGCTTGATTCCACGTTGGAATGGGTGCTCCACGACTGTATTTGATTTGTGGTAATTATTCAGCAATCAGTCGTAAAAATATATTTTTTTTATTTCTTTGCAACATCTGTTACATGTTTTAATGAAAACCCTAAGAGACAAGCATCCCAGTTTTGGGATAGACGTTGGTTTATAAACAGAAACGAGATTCATTAATAAAGAACAGTTTAAAGTTAAAATGCCTACTAAAATTACAATAAAATGTAACTTTTTCTACTATAAATATACATCATATAATTTTGTTATTTATATGAAACTTAAAAGAGGGGGCCTTAGTTGCAAATGACTCATGCTGACGTCAACTGTGTAAGGATTGTAACAGCTGCGTCAGTACAAACGCAACCTCCTACATGGAGGTCGAGATATTTTAAGTATTTTAATTGGTTTTAAGGTTAAGTATTTTTATCATTGACTATAACTGAAACTTGAACAATTGGCTTATAATATGACATGTATGTTATTCTAACTGGCCCTTTTGTATTTATTTTAGCATTGATAATGACCACACAGTCGTCGAAATCCGGATTTGCAAACAAATAAAAAATTTATATTTTTTACGACTGATTGCTGAATAATTACCACATACCACGAATACAAATAAAGAATCGTAAGAATCGAATCGTGATCCGCACGGATCGTCGTTCAAAAGAATCGTCTGCCTCGTGATGATTCCAAGTTCCAACGATTCACGATTCGAAGGCGACTGCCGAATCTTGCCGAATCGTGCCGAATGCCGGAGAGAAGAGTGGAGACGATTCGTCGTTAAAAAAATCGCCTGTCTCGTGACGATTCCAAGATCCAGCGATTCGAAAGAATGTAGCAAATCGTGCCGAATAATTGCGAAAGCGAGTGAACAAAAGAAGCACAGAACGAAGATCGTGAGCTGTTAATTATTAGCCTATTCACGAATTACAGATGACAGAAACAAAACGAAGCGAAATACACCGCTGCCAATACATACGAATATACGTCTTTTATAGAGTTTACATAATATGTATTTAAACGAGCAATCCTTACACGTTTATATTTCGCGTACCCCGAAAATGGCTGTAACGATTTGGATTATATTTTGTGTTTAGAGAGGTTTAAGCTTTTCGAGTTCATCTACGTAGTTTTTGTGAAAACTCAATTTTACAAAAATATTCTTCTTATTTTAATTGTCTTTAAAGCCATCCCATTTTTTTTACCTTATTGGTTATCAGCTTTCCTGAAAGAAATCGATTTTACAAAAAAGGAACATTTTAATAAACGTGAATTTCTTGCATCTCGAAAGAAATTCAGTATTTAGAGACGGATTCTTATTTGTAATGTTCATTTCGTGTTTCCTTAGACTAATTAATTTTACATAACAACTATTTTATAATGGTTAGATACCTGATAATTACTATAGATTTAATTAAATTTATATTTAAATGGCTGAAAAAAAATTTATAAGGTTACAGCAGGATTCGAAATAAATGACTTACGTTCACTAAACCTACAACGCTACTAAAAGAGCTATGATGACAGCAGAAATAGTTGGTAGTGTAATGTGTAGCAATTGGGGATCGATGGAAGAAAGACGACGTTCTTTTCGTGAATTTCTGTTAAGTAAATTTAGAGGGCCGGAATTTGAAGCTGAGTGTAGTACGATCTTGCTGCCACCTACTTACATTTCGCGTAAAGTTCACAAAGACAAGATAAGAGAAATTAGGGCTCGTACGGAGGCATATAGGCATTCTTTCTTTCCTCGTTCAATTTGGGAGTGGAATAGGAAAGGAAATGCCTAGTAGTGGTACAGTGTACCCTCCGCCACGCACCTTACGGCGAATTGCGGAGTATGTATGTAGATGTATAACCTTTCGCGAAACTTCAGACTATTTTCTCGAGAATTTTTGAGAGCTGAATCCATTGCCTTTGTCTCATTAAAATTTTAAGTCTGAACTTTACGCGCCATAAATATTAAAAAAACACCTTTTCGGCATTCTGTAAGAATCGTTCTGTCGCAGACCAGAAGGAATCGTGAACGAATCGTAGGAACAGATGCAAAAGTTTAAGATTCCAAAATCCATGACACAGACATGTATTGCCATCTACGAGCAAGATGTAGAAGTAAGAATCGCGCCAATGCAGACTAAAGAATCGTGAACGAATCATAGGAATCGATTCACAATGTGGGACTGAATCGCAAGAATCGATTCCTAAAAAAGAATCTTGTTGCCCAACTCTACTCAAAGGAGCCAGTGACGTAGCCAGGATATTGTCAAGGGGGGGGGGGGGGGCGGTCCGAATGGTTAAAGAGTAATTTACAAAGGCTCATGTTTTTCATTTATTCTAAAAACAAACTTAGGCTAACATATTTTTTTATATTTTATGCACATAGTTTGCGTTTGTAAGACTTACTTATAAATTCTGCAATATTTTATATACAAAATCGAGGAAAACATTTCTTAACAGTTGTATCAATATACGCCAGCAGAACCTTCAGTTGTTATTCCAAATGTAGTCAGATTATCAGAATGAGAAGTGTTTCTTTGTATTTGAACAATGGCGATGACACGGTTGCATGTCACCAAGCTCGCTGCCTGTCAGCCACGACTGTAGCTTGGTGTTTCACAAAATCCTCATTAATATTTGTATTAGTATAAATACTTTGCATACTGATTTAGGAAGCGTAAGTCTATAATTTTATTTCCAAGATTATTGGTTCTTTCACTCTTGTTGGCATTGCAACGTATCCATTCTCTAGATAAAGTATTACTTTAAAGGTAACTTCAAAAAGTATTACACATATTGAGTGAGGTGCCTTATGATATACTGAAATATTGCCACTCCAAATAACGACTCCACTGCTGTAAATAGATAAATAAGCTATTATAGTAGTACGTATTTTAACTTACCATAACGCTAGTGGACAAATGAGAGTCGTTTTTGCTCTTTTTTTCCTTGTTATGAACTTATTCATAATTGGAAACTTATTTTAACAACACTTACGAAATAAACAGCAGCGGCAGCATTCCACTGTAGTGCTTAACATAGCAATAATGGAGCAAGACCGGGCAATAGCTGATGTTGTTATCAATGTATCGATAATTAAAATCTATAGATGGCTTTGTTGACTTCGATAGTACGTTTCTCTTTTTTGGCGTATGACTGATAACAATATCATTCAGTTTCACTACGCGGTAACTAGGTGGTGTCTTATTTCATTTAGTCCCTTTGGAGGGTCGAAAGCACCAACGAGCATTGGTGTGTGTGTTGTCAGCATGAGTAGTCCTTAGCATGGAAGTCCTTAAAATATGTTAAAAGTCACTAAAATCAAACAGAAAGAAAGTAGAATAGAAAAAAGTCAATTTGTATCCGAAATCACTCCATACACTTCAAAACACTGGACAGAGATTGAAAAATGAGGTGAGTTTGGTCACTTTGTCTGTCTCAGGCAAAAGTAGATACATATGCACGTTCTGTTTCTAGGATATTTAATTCGTTATACAATTAACCCACTACTTCCGTAAAAAAACAATGAAATCTGACAAAAAATACTCAAGTTATAGTGAAAATAATCTCAAAACTGTCCGAAATCACCCCATTTGCCGGTACATGTTAAGAAATTTTATCCCGCTTGAAATACTGTTACCCAAGTGCAAATCATGTTATCAGGCTTGCAGACTAACTGGAAACAACCATAAACAACTTCATATCTCTTCTACAGTATCCTCACTGTCCATTGTTTGTGTGGATCTCAGTTTTTGGTAAACATCATGAAAAATTGGAGGAATCTGTGCCTTTAGTGTCATGACATCGCCTAACTGCAGGGCTGATGTAGGTGTGGATAGAGAAGGGATATTTCTTCAAGAAGTGTAGTCATATAAGGATGATCAACTTCGGGGTCCCCCCTATTTTTGGAGCGAAGACGTCAACCTTTTGAAGAGGAATATTGAAGGAACAATTACATTTTTGAACAATGTGTTCTTCCCTTGTAACTGATAAATCAGTCTGTAACACTTCTGTGTTGGTTCGTCTGAAACTGAAATAGGGGACAACATCAAACATGTTCAAATGTTTCCGAAGCTTATGGGACTAAACTGCGGGGTCATCAGTCCCTAAACTTACAAACTACTTATGAAATACCTAATGCTAAATACAGTACAAACGTCCATGCCCAATGGAGGATTCTAACCCCCGACGGGGAAAGACCTCGCGCATCACAGCATAGCGCCTCAATGCGCTCGGCCGCTCCGCTGTGGCGGTACGGGGACGACGACGACGACGACGACATCTGTAAATGGCATAGCTTCTCCTCTCACACCAAAAGATCGCAGAGGCGCATTCAACAACTTCACAACAACCACTCCAGAAAGAGCGGGAGCTATGCCATGTGGTTCTAGTTCACAGGAAAGATGCAAAATGGCACGAGCATACTGCAAATAGCCATAGCTGAATTTTTTCATCTTATGTCACATAGCCCCCTCTCTCACTTGACCTCTCAATTGTAATCCTGTAGTGACCGAAATCAGTAAAATTTCGCTCATTACTGTATTAATTGTAACAGAACTTAGGTTGAAGAGCTGGAAGGAGGAGGTAGCAGTAATACATCACTTCTAAACATATTCTTTATTAACAGCTTCTAAGCTCTACACACGCACACATTTCAATTTGATGGTTCAAAATGACTATAACAAGGCTTTTTCTTCAAGTGATTATTTAAAAGAATAGGAATTAACACTGTATAAAATGTTACAAAAGATTTAAATTATGTAACTGCTCCAAGAGGCCTTTACAACACACGTGAGAATAATTTATTTAAAGTCCATAAATCACACAGATAACTTTAGATAACAAGACGTTGACGTTATTAAAGTGAACTCTATTGGTTGCCTAAGGAACCATTTTGTTCAAGGTAAAGTGACAGATTAGAACTGGATTAGACACTCACAGAATCCTTACACAAAAGGTGAAAGTAATCTATCATGATTCGCATTAATGGCTAGCTACATGATCATCTTAACTACTACACTATTTTCTGTTAGAGCTTTACTGCATCTCATTGCATTGACTTTACAAAAACGCAAACACGTAATGACAATAAACGCAGCTTAAAAGGGACACGAAACCAGTCTTCTGAATAAGTAAGTATATTACCAGAAAGGTCGCACTAGTCTACAACCCCCGGAACGTTCTCGGACTAGTATGCACTTCGACAGACCAACGCTAAAGTTGCAGCGAATTCAGACACCTGTCGGCAAGCCTTCCCAACCGTAACAGCCCGCTGGGACTCAAACTAACGTATATGATAAATAATTACATAAATGTCACGCTGTCGCTGATAGCGACCAAGTTCGCTCGCCGCCACGACAACACCGTCCAGCACCACGACGCATTCCAAGGGCCCTAAATGAAAGTTTCAGTGTAGGCATCGCAGCTGACACAGCTTATAAGAAGTGCACCCACTGGTTTAATTCTATATTTATGAATGCTATGGTATTTTATACGGATGGTATAGTTTTTCTTGGAATGGATCATAAATAAATGGGATTGAATTATTAAGAAAGGAGTTCGGGTATGCACATTATAGAAATGTTACAATGTTGAAAAAATGTATGCCAAAATTAGTGATCTACATTGCAATGTATAAAGTTATTCGTTAAATGGTCGTACCTTGAAACCACTGAAAGACATGCTGATGAAATATTTTCCATTTAGATTAATTCACATTTTCATCTGTAGACTAGTTGCATTCCACGTTTATACATAGAAAACCATTTCTGTGCCAACATCTGTATAATTGTTGATTCTCGACCGTTTTTGGTGTTGAAAACCAACTTGAGATTACATACTGTACATTAATAGGTCGAATATACATTCTCGCCAAATGTGGCCTCATCAAGTTTAAAATGCAAACAGACGTCTCTAGAGTACATCTCCACGAAATGTCTGTTTGCAGTTTATACTTTATACATCTTGAGAATCAACAATAATTTTATCAGCTGTTAGCACAGGAATACTTTTTTTCTAAATACTTAATAGCTGTTGATATCCACTTACAGAAAACTTCAGTTGAATTCCATGACAGTAAAATTCGATTTGTATCGGAATTTGCGTGAACCCTCCAAGCACCAAATTTCCCGTACATGTTTTTGTTATTAAAAATCATAATAAAAATCCTTCTTTGTTTATGAGCCTTTTTATGTCTCTCACCTTATAAAGTACTACACCGTAAATTTCTGTGTTACAATTTTAAAAACTGCAAATAAAATATAGAAATTTTATGCCCAAGAGTACATTTGCCCTGGGTTGGTACTCCATGTGACTGTAATTTTTAGTGTTTTTCCTACAACCTCCAAACATGGAGAAAAATTGTTATTGTAAAATCAGTGGTCATCGCCTCTAACTTCGGTATATCCCAGCTATTTACAAGAATAACAGACCTAATAACTGCTGAAATTATCGTAAATAATAAGATATAAACAAAATTTCACAAGACTGCTAAAGTAACTCTTTCGGTCCTATATATCTGCAGGTAATCCAAGATGGCAATACTGCAATAGGGATAACGCAATTAGGGGACCTACATATATTTGAAAGACAACAGCTGATGGCAAAGATAAAAAATAAAATAGACGCATTTAACAGGATTCACAGTTTAATGTAATATATGCAAAATTTGCCCTTGCTTGGTGCTCCGTGTAACCTAAAATACCTTGGTGCTGAGAGGAATAAATACCTCTTACTCAAGGTACACAGTTTGGGTCGATTTTAATATGGCTACACACCATAATTAAGAAAAAAATTTCATTGAGTGTATATTAATTTTGATTCTACGAGCTGCATTCATGTTGCAACAACACCTGTGGTTTTTTCTTTTTGTTCTCATGACTGGCTACTGGAAAAAAAAAAAAAAAAAAAAAACATGTGGTATTTCATAAAATGCACACGCACTCATTGTGAATGGGTGATAATTATGGCAGCACTGTGTGGAACATAGCACTCTCGCGAAAAGGGAAAGAGAACTGTTATTGATACTTAAAATGGCGACGTTCAAGAACAGCGTGTAACGTTACGAGAAAAGCAGGTAACCATTCGTTGTCTGTATTTGGGTGGTGTGCCATCGATTGAAATCCATCGTCAGTCAAGTGAGACACATGGCGTTGGTGTCATGGATGTGTCCAGTGTGCGTTCGTGGGTATCATAGTTCAGAGAAGGCAGGATGTCATGTGAGAACACGTCAAGACAATCTGTGTCTCGCATCAGACGGTCTGACCATATGATGCAGCGACTGGAATATCGCCGAAGGATTGTTAAGGACATCGCCTCCAAAGCTGGCATATCCGTGGGATCTGTGCACATTATTCTGCGTGTGAACCAGAAAATGCGATGAGTGTCCTCCAGGTAGGTGCCGTGTCGGGCAATGATGTCGCGTGATGACAGCATGAATGGGACTATCTTTTCATCGACTGTGACAGTGTATGATAAATGGCTGCTGTTCTTAATCATAAAACGAAGAGCCAGGAAGCTCAATTTTTCAGTGGCCATAGTCAATAGCAAGCCAGGATTTGGTTCTGGCGGGGGTTCATTTAAAAAAAAAAATAAAGCTTATCGAATTTATCAATCTATTACTAATTTTTACACTTTTTATAATATAACCAATTACACTACGAAAACAATTGCACAAGAAATAAAACGAGTAGGCTCGGATTAATTTGAAAGTGGAATAGGAGCAACGTGGTGAAAATGGAGTGTATATAATCAGCTCGTAAAATAATTAAGCTGCTTCTATGTTACTAGACAAAGAGAAAGGTCTTTACAGTTTTATTAACATGAGAATCTTTTGAACTAAAATAACACTATTGTTGTTCATAAGATTCCACTCGGTGGCGCCGCTTATCTGCTAAGCAGCGGCTCGTAACTTCGGCATAGCAGTAACAGTAGCGGCAGCATCAAAGCTGGTCGCGGCGGCGTTAAAACCGCTCACAGTAGAGTTGGGCAACACGATTCTTTTCTAGGAATCGATTCTTGCGATTCAATGCCACATTGTGAATCGATTCCTACGATTCGTTCACGATACTTTCGCCTGCATTGTCGCGATTCTTACTTCTACATCTTGCTCATAGATGGCAATACATGTCTCTGTCATGGATGTTGGAATCTTAACCTTTTGCATTTGTTCCTACGATTCGTTCGCGATTCTTTCTGGTCTGCGACGGCACGATTCTTACAAAATGCCGAAAAGGTGACAATATGGGTATCGGATTTTTTAATATGTATGGTGCGTAATGTTCAGACTTAAAAGAATAATGAGGCAAAGTCATTCGATTCTGCTCTCAAAAATTCTCGAGAAAATAGTCTGAAGTTTTGCGAGCGGTTATAAATACATATTACACTACCAACTATTTCTGCTGTCATCATAGCTGATTTAGTAGCGTTGTAGGTTTAGTGAACGTAGGTCACTTATTTCGAATCCTGCTGTAACCTTATAATTTTTTTTGTTCTGTTTGAATACTTTGGCCATTTAAATATAAATTTAATTAAATCTATGATAATTAACAGATATCTAACCATTATAAAATACTTATTGTGTAAAAATAAAAATCCGTCTCTAAATATTAAATTTCTTTCAAGATGCAAGAAATTCACGTTTATTAAAATGTTTCTTTTTTGTAAAATCAGTTTCTTTCAGGAAAGCTGATAACGTAAAAACAAAAATGGCAAAAAAGATTTTTGAGATGGCTTTAAAAACATTTAAAATATTGTTTTTATATAAAAAGAATATTCTTGTAAAATTGAGTTTTACAAAAACCACAACTACGTAGATGAATTCGAAAAGCTTAAACCTCTCTAAACACAAAATATAATCCAAATCGTTACAGCCATTTCCGGGATTCGCAAAATATAAATGTGGAAGGAATGCTCGTTTAAACACATAGTATATAAACTGTAAAAAAAAAAAAGACGTATATTCGTATGTATTGGCATCTGTGTATTTCGCTGCGTTTTGTTTCTGTCGTCTGTAATTCGTGAATAGGCTAATAACGATCACCGTTCTGTGCTTCCTTTATTCACACACTTTCTGGCTTTCGTAAGTATTCGGCACGATTCGCCACTTGCTTTCGAATCATGAATCGTTGGATCTTGGAATCGTCACGAGACAGGCGATTCTTTTGAACGGCGTTTCGTCCCCCCTCTACTCTCCGGTATTCGGCACGATTCGGCAAGATTCGGCAGTCGCCATCGAATCGCGAATCGTTGGAACTTAGAATCGTCATGAGACAGACGATTCTTTTAAACGACGATTCGTCCGGATCACGATTCGATTCTTTATTTGTATTTGTTCAAATGAACGACTCATTGACGAATCGCCACAACTCTAGCTCACACTGACAGAAGCACACGTTCCCAGAGGTGGCATCACGTTAGCGACCCATTGTCAACGTTCACTTGTGCTTGGCAAATTATAGTTAAGTTGTGATTTTTTACATATGTACTATTTCAAATTTCCGGTGCCGACCCGTATAAAGAAATAAAAAATGAAAAAAATAAGGAGGTGCCGGAGGGGGTGGGGCTTCAGCCTCAGTAGCCCCCCTGTGGGTTGATATCTTTGTAACTACACTAAATGGCAAAAGTATTCGGACAGTACGTAAATCCGCATAATTTTGTAGTTTGTCGCATGAACAAATACAGAAATTGCACTTTGTAATGTACGGAGAATTGTTGTTGGACATGTGTCTGTTACGTAATATTTCCTGATAACGGCATGGGAAGGTGCAACAAAAGTATTCGGACAAAGGCGGAGAACGTGAGAGAATTGTTCATTCCGAGACGCAGAGAGGGTGAAGCGATTGCAGTGTGTCCGACATTTTCGGGAGACGATAGCGATGATTAGTAAACACGTGTCGCGAGCCTGTGCAGGTCGACGATGGGACGCAGAGGGAAGTGTTCTACGTTCGAGCAGAGGCAACTTGTCGTTTATCATCACGCGAAGGGGAAAACCTGCAGGGAAATTGCCGCAATAGCGGACATGAAGAAAAGTACAGTTCACGGCATTATTAAACGTTTCGAGAAAGAAGACCGAATTCCATTGCAGCACAGGACGGTCACGGACAGTTTCACAGAGAGATGAACGTGTGATTGTGCGAAAGGTACAATAGAATCTGCAAATATCTGCCACCCGAATTGCAAGTGAGGTGGAGGGAGACCTTGCTATTAAAGTTCATCCCGAAACCGTGCGGAGAGTACTACGACGATCGCAGCACCATGGTCGAGTGGCACGGCGAAAGCCATTCATAAATGCAGTAAACCAGAAGAAACGTATGCAGTTTACGAGGGAATACGCCGAATACGATCACTCTTGGTGGAATCGGCTGATATTCTGCGACGAATGTAAATTTACATAATGGCAAAGTGACGGAAAGGCAAAGTGTGGTGAAAGACGAATGAAGAGATGAATCCCAGGAACCTCAAACCAACAGTAAAATTTGGATGTGGGAACATTATGGTGTGGAGATGCACGTCCGGTAACGGTGTGGGTGATTTAGTGTTCATTGATGATGCGATGAACAAGGAAGCGTATTTGAATATACTGCGAGGACATTTGAAGCAGAGTGCACGACATCTAAGTATTGCGAACAACTTTCTTTTTTATCAGGATAACGATCCCAAGCATACCGCGCATACTTTCGGACAATTGAAGAGCAGCCACATTTGTACAATATGCGCGGTATGCTTGGGATCGTTATCCTGATAAAAAAGAAAGTTGTTCGCAATACTTAGATGTCGTGCACTCTGCTTCAAATGTCCTCGCAGTATATTCAAATACGCTTCCTTGTTCATCGCATCATCAATGAACACTAAATCACCCACACCATTACCGGACGTGCATCTCCACACCATAATGTTCCCACACCCAAATTTTACTGTTGGTTTGAGGTTCCTGGGATTCATCTCTTCATTCGTCTTTCACCACACTTTGCCTTTCCGTCGCTTTGCCATTATGTAAATTTACATTCGTCGCAGAATATCAGCCGATTCCACCAAGCCTGATCGTATTCGGCGTATTCCCTCGTAAACTGCATACGTTTCTTCTGGTTTACTGCATTTATGAATGGCTTTCGCCGTGCCACTCGACCATGGTGCTGCGATCGTCGTAGTACTCTCCGCACGGTTTCGGGATGAACTTTTATAGCAAGGTCTCCCTCCACCTCACTTGCAATTCGGGTGGCAGATATTTGCAGATTCTATTGTACCTTTCGCACAATCACACGTTCATCTCTCTGTGAAACTGTCCGTGACCGTCCTGTGCTGCAATGGAATTCGGTCTTCTTTCTCGAAACGTTTAATAATGCCGTGAACTGTACTTTTCTTCATGTCCACTATTGCGGCAATTTCCCTGCAGGTTTCCCGAATACTTTTGCGTGTATATGTAATCTTTGTATGACTTATTACTCTGTGTTTATTAATATCTGTTTAATAAAGTGTAAGTGTGAATCCAGAATAATACAATAATTCTTTTGTAATATTTCATAGGTAGTGTTTCTCGAGTACTCATTGTGAAACTTCCCACTGTCCGAATACTTTTGTGTGTATATGTAATCTTTGTATGACTTATTACTCTGTGTTTATTAATATCTGTTTAATAAAGTGTAAGTATGAATCCAGATGGCGTCCTTCTTGGCTCAGTTGTAGTTCTAATACTATTTAGAAGCCCTGGTTGTAACGAAACGCGGGCTATCCTACACTAAGGGAACCTTCCACACTACGGATCGACTGCAATCGACTGCATCTGGGCTCTGAAATGGAATTCAACGCCGAGACGACGACGCGCCAGCGTACTGTATACCTTCAGATAAGTCTGGTGCACTATTCATCTAAACATCAACTCAATTGAGAAGACACTGATTTCAGAAACTTTTGATTTGTGCAGTAGTAATTCTGTAATTTTGTTGGACTAACATTGAGTTTATATTATTTCCATCCAGGTAAATACGTTTACGTTGTCAAGACAACAGTGGTACCACCTGCTATCAAACTGTTTCAAACATACGTGTTGTAGGCATCATTTGTTAGTGGCGCTAAACAAGGAATCTCTTTGTTGCTAAAAGACAACAGTTGTGCACACTGTTTAGTCGTTATTTGTCATACCACTTAGTGCAATCTGTCATATTGCACACGGAACGGAAGCCAGTTAGCTGACGCTGATCCCCTCAATCAGTAACGCGACAGACCGAGAATGTACTTTCGCGGTACCTTGAATTAACTTCCTAGCAGAGAGAACTCGCTTCATTACGCGAACAGACCGAAACAATTGCGTGCACTAGTTCAACCACCACAAATGCTTACGAACGAAGCACAACCTGACAATTTAAACGCTAGTTCGACTCGCCTTCACAATTTGAAGCGGCGAAGAGCAGGGGAAAGAAGCAATATTACGCGTTTTGTCTCAGATGTCAATTTCGGCGACACTACTTCAACTGAAGATTTTCTATACTGTATAGATTACAAGAAACTTTAAGCAGGTTAACAGCTTTAGATGATGAAATACATGATTTACTAACAGACGTGGACTATGAAGCAGACGTTTTACGATGTGAGGAGTATATTGACGCTGCTAAAAGCGCGATCTGCAAACTTTCACAGGGAATTGACAAGCCACCTGTGCCACAAATAAAAATCAGTGATATTAGTAACATTCCGGCCATTTTACCATCCAATATAAAACTGCCAACGATAAAGCTCGAATCCTTTTCAGGAGTTGTTGATTCGTGGGCTCGTTTTTGGGAACAATTTGAGCAATCGATCGACAAGAACCCTATTCTGTCAACCATAAGCGTTCATTCAGCTAACCTTGCACTCTGAGGGTCGTGATTTGACTCGATTTTTCTGGTAGAAAACCAGTACCGACAGTTTTGGACAGCATATCACTACCGAAGAAATGACTACTTATAGATTTAAACGACTTCCATTTGGGCTTACTTGTAGTCCATTTTTACTCTCAGCCACACTGAGAGAACTAGCAACTATTTATAAGAATTCCTTGCCCACTGCAGCTGCACTAGTAGAAAAGAGCACCTATATGGACGATTTTGTCGCTGGAGCTGAAGACGAAAACAGCATTGTTAAACTTTATTACGAGCTTATAACTCTCATGAATCAAATCAGTCTTCCTATGGCTAACTCGGCGACGAACACTAGAGAGTTGACACAAATTTGGCGCGCAGAACAGCGGGAAGTCCAGTCTAACGTTTTAGGAGTTCCATGTAATACAGACACTGACAATTTTATTTTGGAACAACCAGACGAATTGAAACGGGTCGCCACAACTAAGCGACAACTCCTCAAATCAACTTCACGCTTCTACAACCCATTAGGACTATTAACACCGATATCCGTCGTTGCCAAAACATTATTTCAAGAAACGTGGAATTGTGCAGTAGAACGAACTACTACTCCCAGATCTTGCAACGAACTACGAAACATGGTTATACCTCGATATATAGGAAGTTCTGGTAATTTTGCGTCACATATTCACGTACTTTGCGACGCTCCCTAAATAGATTATGGCGCTGTATTGTACATTACCATCAATTAAGAAAACTGAAGGCACACCAACTCAATGTGCAGCAAATGCAAACTTGCACCGCTGAAAAGAGTTTCTCTTCCACGGCTCGAACTTCTAGCAGCACTAATAGGAACCAGACTTTTGTCCCATTCTTACAAAAAAAATGTTCAAATGTTTGTTAAGCTTATGGGACTTAACTACGGGGTCATCAGTCCCTAAACTTACAAACTACCTTACTACCTTCACTACCTTATACTAAGGACGGCACAAATATCCATGCCCGAGGGGGGATTCGAACCCCCGACCGTAGTGGCCGTGCAGACCATGACTGGAGCGCCTCAGTCCCCTCGGCCACCGCGGCCGGCCCATTTTTACAAATTAACAAATTTTACTACAATGCTGGCGACAATGTAGACGGATTCGACCGTGACACTGGGTTGGATAAAGCAAAATCCAAACCACTGGAAAACTTTTATTTGCAACAGGGTTACTGAAATTCATGCAGTCACTTCTCCGTCACAATGGAGACATTACCTTCGCCAACAAAATCCGACAGATATATTGACAAGAGGTACCACGCCTCAAAAACTGAAAACTACAAAACTTTGGTTATCTGAAGATCCAGCTCACTGGCCTTGTTCGGACAATACCTTCACTGAACCTCAACTCCTAGATGAAGCACGAACTTCTGACACACACAAGCCTTGGATGTTAAGTCCCCAGTACCTTTAACTGACGTAACAATATTTAGTTCTTGTTGGAGACTACTACATAAAGTGTAAGTGTGAATCAAGATGGCGTCCTTCTTGGATCAGTTGTAGTTCTAATACTATTTAGAAGCCCTGGTTATAACGAAACTCCCCCCCCCCCTACCCTCATGGCGGCGCCACTAGTATGTTCCTAAAGAAATGTCTGCAGTAGCCATGCAACATTGTCGTCTTTTCTCGCGTCTAGCAATACTTTTATTTTGGTTCTAATAAAACCCCATGTCCTTCCATGCATGTGTGTAAATTTTTACCTCTCTATGTACATTATTCCGTGCTTTATTAAGTTTTCAAATTTATACTACCTTTTTGATCGCCCGGTATATTAAATCATTATTAAAGTGAGGTACAAATTAGAACTGAAATTATTTTGAAATTACGTCAAAATTATGATATTTCATAAAATTATCACCGTTGTGTATTTCGTGGAAGAATATGAGGCTCTTCAAACTCTCCTTCGTAACATTGAGACACAGCCTACCTTTACTTGAACGTGCATGCAATAAAGGAACTTCTGCGATACTAATTTACATAATAATCTGTAATGTAAGTTTTTGGATCCCTGTATTGCTTTGTATATGACCTGTTTCTGATCATCTGCTCATCTTCAGATCAATTAGTACTGCAAAAAGTATCTTAGCAGATTCCTAACTGTAGAGCAGTTTTCCTGTGCCCATTTCTTACATATCGGGCACTGAATCATGTCTTCCTCTTATCGATTTTGATATAATGTTAAATATTTTCATGTGCCTCTTCTTTACCTGGCCTTCAGTAAAATCGCAGCTTTGGGAATAGGAGAAATTGCAGCCTGAAGAACTGCCGAACGATTGGCTCCGTTAATATTTTTTCCGAAGTCCTTCGTGTTCGATAGTGGTTTTGCTTAGGTTTCTAAGCATGAGATTTGTAACAGGAATTTCGTCTTGCGCGTTATGGGTGTTAAAATAGAATTCAATTTAACCCCTCCCCCCTGTTACACCAAGTAACACAAATTCTTCATACACTTATATTAGATCCTCAGTGTAAACTACAATTTACAAACTAAGATGCCTGGTTACACGCAGCTATTCCGCGCGGTCCTGTCAAGTATTTTCACATAAAAATTATAATTTTAGGGTCTTGTGTAAATTGATGGGAATGCCCATGAGATCAAAATGATGTTCGTTTCGTTCGTTTAACTTACTAAAACTAGGTAAACACTAATCAATGAAGACTTGCGAGATTTAAGCTCTTCTGAGAGTCAACGAGGCTTGTCGAGACCGGAAATAATTTTCTTAACTGGAAGTTAACGAGATTAAAAAAATGTGCAGTGTTCTTTCACGGACGTATTTCATTAGGCGAAGGAAGTTTAGTCATGTCAATTGAGTTCTACAAACCTTCTTTAGCTCAGACTCAGCCAATAGCCGCCCACGCACACACACACACACACACACACACACACACACACACACACTTTTCCAGCTGACTAGACTCTGCTGTTCCTCTGTTCCGGAGCTCTGTAATGAATCCATTCGCATTGGAAATCTCTCTTAATAATCTCGCCTTCATAAATATGTATCTGGGAGCCGTATCTTAAATAGCTAATTACTGGGGGATTGCGGCAGGCGGCAGCACTGTTCCCCGGCTTTAATCGAACGCACCAGAGTCGACGCCTAATTACTTCGGCAAGGAAGAGCCGAAAGCGACGGGAAAAAGTCGACACCGAAACAGCTTTTAAAATATTCAACTTCCTCCTACGTTTAAAGTGGATGTCGTAGAGGCAGTTTTGTTTTAAAACTGTTATCTCCTGCAGATGATCTGACCTTGGAATTTTGGAATTTTTTTTTTCTTTATTGAGTTTTCTAGCCCATAATTGGTCAGGCTGGCAGCAGCCTCACACACTGATCTACAGTCCAGGGAACAATGATTTGACACAGAGTATACAATAAGTTAAAACAGGAGTTGAAAAAAAAAATGGTTTTTAGACAATAAAAGAGAGGCAATTTGGCGACGCCGCATTTTCAGCTGATAATATAATAATAGTGACCAAATAAGACAAAATGTATTATCAGATAACAAAATCGAGATTTTTCGACATAGTGAAGTCTAAAACAGAAATTCAAGTACACTTTCCCAGTCAAAGATAGCGGACATTAGGGAAAGGACTGGAATTACCTCTTTTCCTCCCACCGTTTGCCTGTTTGCCTGTTCCTCCAGGCACAATCATTTGTCCAAACATTGTAAACAACGTTTCAAGACTTTCCAAAATTCATTGGGATCCACCATTACATCGAGGAAACAGAGCATTAGCCTACGATACATTGATAAAATATGTATTGTTGCTTCATGTCCAAGTTTTAGTACATGCAGCAAGACATTCAGATTATTGCATCACGTTAAAGGAAACAGAGTAATTTGAAAATTTCATTAATAAATTAATGTCACGTGTCTAAATTATTAGTAAGCAATTGGAAAATGATGTTAGTTACCACAGAGGAAACATATCCTACCCAATGATTCCAGATGGAGTCATCCCTAATTTCCTTAAAAAAAGCATCGTAATTGAAACAAAATCATGGAGACTAGACAAAAGCCAAAGGCAACACTTGTTCTGCCGAAGGCAGCAGTTCCAATACGTTAAAAGTGAGACGACAAATAAAATCAAATGTTTGTAAATCTATTGGACTCAGCTTCTTGACACGGACACTCATGAGGCACGTTTAAAATGTGCTGTACAGACCCCGTAGTTGATGGGAAAAGTAGGGGAGACGCGGAAGGAGTGGGAGGGAGTGGGAGAGGGGAGGGGTAGGCGGGAGTGCAAGGACTCTGAAGAGCGGGGAAGGGGAGAGGGGAAGGCAAGGGGCGGGAAGAGAGGGACGGCAAGAGGGGGGGATCTATATCTACGGCGAGGGGTTAAGGGTTGGTAAGAAGGTTAGATATCAGGATGGAAGTCATCATCCGGTGGGGAGTGGGTGGCGAGTTACACTGGGAGAGGATGTGGAGCGTTTACAGTTGGAGGGAAGGGGGGATACAGTGACGAAGGTATGGCAGACGCCCTGGGTTTGTGAGGAGAATATATACCAACGGGACATGTAAAGGATCGGATTTGTTCGAAAAACTTCAACAGGGGAGAAAACGGAATGAAGTCATAGAACATCCACATGGGGGAATGGAGGAAGATGCGGTAAGCGAGAATATTTGGAAGGACTGATAGTAGGCAGGAGAGGCAGAAACCCAGGCGGGGTGAAAGCTGCACAAGAAGAGTTCAACTGGATGCATGAAAGGAAATCATGGAAACGTATGGATTAAAAATAAATAAAGGAGGAAGTACTGGTATTTTGACGAGACAAAGGGATTAATGGGAATATTACTTTGAATTGAGAGCCTCTTTAAGTGATAAACAGTTTCAGTTATTCAGGGAGTGATATATCTAACGATGGAAGGATAAGGAATGAAATTAATAGGTTACAAGAGAGAGGAAATTTTTATCAAACAATAAAACATCTAATTTGGAATAATGAAGTTACAGAGTTATTACTTTGCTATTGTCACCTATGGAGATGAAACATGGACAGTAAAAGAAAGGAACTGGAGCAGACTGCAAGTAGGAGAAATGAAATTTTTCATAGCAGTGAAAAGAAAAACAAGAATGCAAAGAGTAAGTAACGTGGGAAATTCAAATGTTGGTAAACCCAAGGGACTTGACTGCTGCGGTTATCAGTCCCTAAGCTTACAAACTACATCTATATTTACATACACACTCAGCAATCCACCCAAAGGTGCGTGGCATAGCAGTGAAAGGAAAAACAAGAATGCAAAGAGTAAGTAACGTGGGAAATTCAAATGTTGGTAAACCCAAGGGACTTGACTGCTGCGGTTATCAGTCCCTAAGCTTACAAACTACATCTATATTTACATACACACTCAGCAATCCACCCAAAGGTGCGTGGTGGAGGGTACTCAGCATCAATACTAGTTACTTGCTTTTCTGTTCCACTTCCATATAAAACGAGGGTAAAACGAATTCTTTTATGCATTCGTACGAGTCATAATCTCTCTGATCTTATCCTTGTGATCTTTATGCAAACTGTAGGTTGGCTGCAGTAGAATCGTTCTGCATTTCGCCTCTAATTCCGGCCCTCTTAATTTCTTCAAACAGTGTTTCTCGGAAGGAACTTCGACTTCCCTCCAGCAACTCCCATTTAAGTTCCCGAAGCATTTTAGTAACACTCGCGCATTGATCGAATCTACCAGTTACAAACCTAGCCACCCGCCTCTGAACTGTCTCCTTTAAACCGATCTTTTGGGGATCCCAAACTTTTGAGCAATACTCAAGACAGGGTCGTACAAACGTTTTATATGTGATCTCTTTACAGACGAATAAGATCTTCCCTAAATTCTCCCATTAAAGCAAGGTCGACCATTTACCTTCCCCACGACCGTCCTTATACGCTCATATGCTCATTCCATTTCATATCTCTGCGTACCGTGTCACCTAGGTACTTAATTGACGCGCCGCGAGGGAGTAGTCGAGCGGTCTCGAGCGTCACGTTACGGATCCCGCGGCCTCCCGCGTCGGAGGTTCGAATCCTCGGGTATGGACGTGTGTGTTGTCCTTAGGTTAGTTTAACATAGTTTAAGTAGTTTCTAAGACTAGGGACTGATGACCAACGTAGTTTGATCGAATAGAATTACAAAAATTTGAACATTTTTTAATTGACGCGGCTCTGTCAAGCAGCACACTAATATTGTTTTTTCTATTCATTTGCATCACCTTACATTTTTTCTACATATAGCGCTAGTTTCCATTCCTCACACCACCTAGAAATTTGGTCCAAGTTATCCTGCTGTTACGTCTGCATACCATATGCCCCTGCAAGGCAAACTTCACTCATCACATCCGTGTGCACCGAATTACATATTCAAAACACTCGCAGGCGCAGGCTGGTAAATAACGTCTCACCAAAACAAACAGACCCTACTAGATGCTAAAATGAACCTTTTCCTCCAGAGGTCGCGCCGCCGACACGCGGATGGATACACCACATCGCCGGTCTCCGCCGGCTTTATAGGCCGTCCGCAGTTCCGTCACCAGTTCTCAGCCGAGCGAAGGACCAGCTCAACCCGACTTCGACATCGACTACCAACAGAAGCCAACGAGGGAGAATACCATCAAGAAGCCACGATTCCAAGACCAGAAACTCTTCGATGGGTTTTCTCCAAATCCACATAGCCTTGTACATAATTGATTGTTAATCGGGTAGAAATAGTTTGTGTAATAAACTTTACTAAGTGAAATCCACTGAGTATACTTCACCTGCACTCTACTACAGCCAATGACGACATACTCTTGAAGACCACAGTATCATCAGCAAACAGCCGAAGATTGCAACTAACTCTGTCCGTCAGATAATTTATATAAACAGAAAATAATAGCGCCCCTATCACACTTGCCTGGAGCACACCTGACGATACTCTAGTCTCTGATGAACACTCGACATGGAGGACAACGTACTGGGTTCTGCTACTTATTTTTGAGCCACTCCATATTTAGGTACATATTCCATAAGCTCGTACCGTCTTTAACAGTCTGTAGTATGGCACCGTGTCAAACGCCTTTCGAAAAATCCAGAAATATGCAATCTGCCTGTTGCCCTTCATCCATAGCACGCAAGATCTCATGGACAGAAGTTTTACAGTCTCAAATAAATTTACTATATTATAAATGAGAATATATTCAAGTATTCTACAGCAAACTGATGTTAATGATATAGGTCTGTAATTTAGTGGGTACGTTCTTTTGACTTCTTTTACAGTTTTCAATTTTCCCAGTCGCTTGGTACTTTGTGCTGAATCAAAGATTCGCGATAAATGCAAGCTGAGCAAGGGAACAATGTCGCCGAGTACTTTTTAAAAACCGGATTGGTACCCCATCTGGACGTGGCGACTTGTTTATTTTCAGCTCTCTCAGCTGCTTCTCTACACTAGCTATGCGTATTGCTATGTCCTCCATATGGGAGTTAGTGCGACCATCTAATCCCGGCCTCATCACAAATTTTAATTCAATGCTTCACCTTTATCATTAAATGAAGGCGACTTGTTTGTTTTCAGCTCTCTCAGCTGCTTCTCTACATTAGCTATGTTTATTACTGTGTCCTCTGTAAGGGAGCTAGTGCAACCATCACAAATTTTATTTCAATGCTTCACCTTGATGATTAAATGAAGGTATGTTTGCATGGTCCTCCTTAAACTAATATACGCCAAGGACAATACACACACCCATGCCCAAGGGAGGACTGGAACCTCTGACGGCGAGCAACCGCGCGCTCCGCATTAAGGCGCCTTAGAGTGCTCGGCCACTAGCCGCGGTTAAGGAAAGTGGATATTAGGAAGGACCTTAAACAGGAAAGTATGAGAGGCGGTCGTAAAAAAGGTTGGTACAGGCATGTTAAGAGGATGTTTGGGCAGTGATCACCCAAAATTATAGAGATGGATGGTAAAAAGGCCTGGAAGGCGCCCAAGGACACTGTGGAAAAAGGGGATGAGGAAATTTGTAGAAAGAACAGGTGTGAGCTGGTTACAAGTGGAGGAAGAAAAGTGGTGGAGAACAGAGCTAGATGGACAGAACTCGTCGGCATCCAGACCCGGCGGCAGCTGGAATGTGATACAGGTACATACATAGGTATAAAGTGGATGAACTTTGGATATTGGACAACGCACCGAACAACGTACAGAAGACGTCCTGATAGAGAATTCTAATGCCAGCGTCTTTCGACTTTTGTCTTCATTCGAAGGGAGTTGTTAAGCAATGTGAATATTCAATGATACAACGTCACTTCGACGTCAATAACAATAGAGACGGAGCACAAGTTCGAATTGTTTTTGTTAAGGAGGGGAAGTAAATCATCCATGCCCTTTCAAAGGAACAGTCTCAGCATTTGCTTGCAGCTATTTAAGAACGTAATGGTAACCCGTATTTGAACCCTCTTCCTCCTGAACAGGCGTACACTGTGCTAGCCGTTGCCTACGTCGCTCGGTTTTATCATTCGAAAATAGCGTCTTCGTTAATTTATTAACACATAAAGGAAAAATGTTTACTGCCTTCGTCACTGTATGACTTCTCGTCACGTTATACTTTCATTTATTCACATATCTTATTAGTTATTTCTTAGAACGTAAGCATTGTGTATTCTACCTGTCACAGCTTTCCTTTGAGCAGACAAGTTTTGATTTGCATAAAGGAGAAGGGTTCGTGTTCATGGAAAGCGAAATACATATAGTGCGCTTATTTCTCACTCTGCCGTCGCTTCTCTGCATCGCTATACATTTTTGTTCGGTTGTTGATTTACGGAGCCTGCTCAGACTTGCAGAATAGGGAACCTTGAATCTTTGTGCCTTCTTCACCGTTTGACATGGAAATGTTAGCCACGGCGCCAGAGTCTTCCTGGGAAATACGGTGGCAACAATGAATACTATGGAATAAACCTTCTGCGGAGGTCAGAGACTGCCTTACACACAATACACGGAAGACGGTTATTCCGCGGAACTCAAGTCTGTGTCCCTGCTGTCTCGGCTTCTATTGTGAACGGCAGACTTGTCCTGATGTAGTTATAAGAGTTCAGATCTCCATATAGTCCACACAAAGAAACGACACAGTAAACTATAAACCATCAGGCTCTTATAAAGTAATTTTGCATTTACATTTTTATTTAAATTATGAAGTAGTAAAAAACAAATGTTATACTTCGAATTTGAAATGTCAGAAAATCCCCGAAGAAGTCGTAAAATGGCTACCAGTAATGTATGAAGTACAGAGTGTCGCTCGAAGCCAGCACGAATACATTATTTCTTTGAATCACTTGTCAACTGTAAAACTGTGTGTAACTTCAAACAGAAATACCAGAAAGCGTTCATTAAGTAGTGCAACAGAAGTTTTTCTATAAAGAAGATTGACTTTATAAAATAGGAGAAATCCTCGAACTCAAATCGCCAATTTTATTATTTGCTTACCAGTTCTGACTCTTAAAGAAAGTGTTCAAATGTCGGTAAAACTTATGGGACTTAACTGCGGGATCATCAGTCCCTAAACTTACAAACTACTTATAAACTAACTTATACTAAAGACGACACAAACATCCATGCCCGAGGGAGGATTCGAACCCCCGACGGGGAACGGCCTCGCGCATCGTAGCATAGAGCATTAATGCGCTTGGCCGCTCCGCCGCGGCGACTCTAAAAGAGCCCTCTTCAGATCTAATAATCAGGAAACTGCAAAATGCCACATTTTATTGTCATTACAGTCTCACGTCCAAAAACGCACATACAGGTTTATAACAGCAAAACATTTTAATGTAATTATATGTTACATGCCATACAAGTATTTAGAGGGTAATCACATGATTAAAACAATACAGCCATTACATCCTAAAAGCATTTCCATGTCTTTTAATGATAAATGAATCTATGCCCTTGAGACTGGCCAAGTCGTGCAACTGTAAATATATACATAGAAGAAGGTATGGAAATTTGAAAGGATGAACCGTACTACATATTCAATCGTCATACATAAATGAATGGAAATATATAAAAGGAAATCCTCGGTACATACTACAGAATACTATTAAGAAATAAAACTCTCATGTAAGAACATTTTTAACTTCCTTAAAAAGCCAGCACTAGTACGTTTAAAATTACACATGACAACAGATTTGGCCAAAACAGCGACGATCATGACACTGATGGTTACTGATTATTAGTCCACCTAGAAGGAAAGAAAAGCAGCACTACCATCTTAAATAATGGCCAAGGTTCTGTATTGGCTCCATTACTCTTCAACATCTACACAAACGATCTACCGACAACAAATGCTCGAATGTTCTGCTACGGTGATGACATGGCTTTGGCTGTGCAACATGGAAGCTTCGAAGAGTGTGAAAACACCCTCAACCAAGATCTCAGAGCAATGGAAAAATACCTCAGAAGCTGGAGATTAATCCACAACCCATAAAAAAATTACAGTATTTCACCTATGCAACCAACAAGCCACTCGATCTCTTGATGTTACTTTTGCTGGAAAAAAGTTCAGCCGCAACCCAAACCCAAAATACCTTGGCATCAGACTGGGCAGATCACTTACATTTAAATATCACTTAATAGGAACAGCAGCTAAGATACGAACAAGAAACAATATCATTCAAAAGCTTGCCAATTCTAACTGGGGAGCTGATGCACATACTCTGAAGATCCTTCTTTATTACTGATGTATTCTGTTGCAGAATACTGCAGTCCTATTTGGCTTAACAACAGCCATACATCCATAGTGGACATCGAGCTAAACAACACCATGAGGATCATATCTGGGACCATAAAATCGACTCCAGTGCCCTGTCTCTCCATTCTCTGCAATATAGCTCCACCACATCACAGACGGCAAGCTGCTTTAGTTAATGAGTGGAATAAAGTTTCTGGCAATATTAATCTCCCTATCCACCAAGACATTACTCCGACTGAGATCCAGAAGACCACCATGGAGAACAGCTCAAAATCTTATATCCATCCCTTTCGATGCCATGACCACCTGGAAAAATGATTGGTCCAATTCTGGCATAGCTGGGAATCATAGGGAAATATCCCCTGGCAGAAATGTACCTGGTACAGACTTGCCAAGAAGAACATGGGTCACACTCAACAGACTTTGCACAGGCCATGGCAGAAGTGGGGAGATGCTCTTCAGATGGGGCATGCGAGATACTTCCCAGTGCGACTGTGGACATCGTGAATAAACGACCCAGCACATCATTCTGGAATGCCCAAAACTTGAATTCACAGGAACTATTGGAGAACTATATGAAGCCTCCCCTAAAGCCGTCGAGTTGATGGAAAAATTGGACATACAACTTTAATATAATTAAGTAGTTTGTTTTTGTTTGCTTGCTAAATTGTTAATTTGATTTCAAATGTCTTTGTGTATATCTATATGTATGTATGTAAGTATGTAACCATTTGTCCTTGAAAACTACATACACTAAATAAATAAATAACTGAGTGTTAACAAGTTAGTTGGCTACGTTTGGCCAATCAATCAAGCTTACATATCGATCTTTCAAACTCGAAGTAAGATGTAGTCTTATTACAAGATAAAATTTAAAACAGGTTACAACTGAGGTTACAAGTTTCTTTCAACACAAGTATTTATGTAAAATACATCCTGTGACAATAAAGTTCGGTGAATAGTTCTGTAACATTAATTTACATGAACCATAGTTACCTTAATTCTAAATAGTCATCTCCCATAACTATACACCGCTGAACTCTACGATTCATGTCCTGGAAACCACGGGATGGTGTTCAATAGCCTCGTCACGTTTTGTTGGATGCCAGGAATATCGTCAATATCTTTCCTCTGAAAGTCTGAAGGATTCAGATCCGGAGAGTATGGTGGACGCTCAAGTTGCGCGACAACGATGATGAGGCTTTTGAATACCATCCCAAAGGAAGACTTCGTGCAAAGTTTCCAGGACATGTATCGCAGAGCTCAGCGGTGCGCAGTTATGGGAAGTGACTATTTCCAAGGACAGTAACTGACGATGTATGTCAGTCACTTTTGCCGGCACTCTCAACCGTGTCGATTCGTGAAGATTCACTTTGAGCTGTGTCCATGGAATGTGACTTCTCCTGTTTCGTTGTATCCGCATTCGAAGAGTCCTCACTGCGGTCACTAGCACGTATTGTAATGTCATCAATTGCAATTTTCATGACACAAAATATTCAAATGTTTGTAAAGCTGGGGAACAAATACCTGCAGTCATCGGCACATAGGCGTATAAAGTTTTTAAACTTGCTAATCCTTTCTAGGGTTCGTACACTATTGGCATTACGTTACTCGCCAGGTTGACATAATATGGGAGCTTTTAGCGCTTCTCTTTCATCTCGTAATATTCCAGCACATTGTGCATCATTTTACGTCCACCATATCTATTACAAATCTCCATTTCCTTTTGGGGGTCGTACTCAAACCTATGACGGTTCTGGATTAGTGTCTTCACTCATTGCGAACTATGAATGCATAAAAGAAGCAGCAAGCAAAGCATACCACAATACAAGACAAAGCCGTTTAATGGTTAGCAGTACCGTAAAAGCGGCAGACAGATAAAACCTCTACCGGCAACTTCAGTAGGCACTGATCCAAACAACCCCCCCTCCCCCCATTTGAAATTGTGTCCTAGAAATACAGGAGGGAACGCGACGAAACCCATCGCAAGTTCATATGGCTTGGAGTTTTTCACCTTCGGTCCAGGTGCCAGCAAGGCAGTAAACATCAGGTCGCAATGTTCGTGTTTGTTGTGTGGGATGACTATTCAGAGAAAAAAGATCCAACACAATGATATTTGTACGTATTAAGCTACAACCCTGATGAACCACAGACATCGCCGAGGTATGATGGCTTGCGTGCCTCAACCGTAGGTGCAAGAGCAATAGAGCGGTATCTGTAGAGAGGCCATACAAACACGTGGTTCCTGAAGAGGGGCAGCAACATTTTCAGTAGTTACAGGGGCAACAGTCTGTATGACTGACTGATCTGGCCTTGTAACAGCAGCTAACAAGGTTTTGGCATGCAGTTACTGCGAACAGCTGAAAGCAAGGGGAAACTACAGTCGTTACTTTTCCCAAGGACATGCAGCTCTACTATATGAATATATGATGATTACTAATTGGGTAAAATACTGTGGAGGTAAAATAGTCCCGCATTCGGATTTCCGGTCGGGGACTACTCAGGAGGATTTCGTCCTCAATAAAAACAAAACGGTATTCTATGGATTGGAGCGTGGAATATTCTAACGCTTACCGAGCGAGGTGGCGCAGTGGTAATACAATGGACTCGCATTCGGGAGGACGGTGGTTCAAATCCACCTCCGGCCATCCAGATTTAGGTTTTTCGTGATTTCCCTAAATCACTCCAGGCAAATGCCGCGATGGTTCTTGTGAAAGGGCACTGTCGATTTCCTTCCCTCATCCTTACCCAAAAATCCGAGCGTAAGCTCCGTCTCTAATGATCAAGCTGTCGACGGGACGTTAAATCCTAAGCTTCCTTAACACTTAATCGCGAAGGTATGTTGGAAAATTTGTAAAGAAAAATGAATAGGTTAGAGTCAGATATGGTGGGGATTAGTATAGTTCGGTGGCAGGATGAATAGGATTTCTGGTCAGATGAGTACAGGATTATAAATACAAAATCAGTTAGTGGTAATGCAGGATTAGGTCTGATAATGAATAAGAATATAGGAAGGCGGGTAAGTTATTATGAAAAGAATAGTGAACGCATTATCATAGCAAAGATAGACACAACACCGACCACAGCAGTACAAGTTTATATGCCAACTAGCTCTTCCGATGATGAGGCATCGAAGAAAGGTACGAGGAGATAAATTATTCAGGCAGTTAAGGGAGACGAAAACTTGATTGTGATGGGGGACTGGAACGCGATAGTAGGAAAAGGAAGAGAAGGAAAAGGGAATTAAACAGGAGATCGTCTGGTAGAATTTTGTGCAGAGCACAATTTAATGATCACCAACACTTGGTTTGATAATCACGAAAGATGGTTGTATACGTGGAAGCAGCCAGGAGACTCAGGTCGGTACCAGATTGACTTTCTAATGGTAAGTTATAAGTTTAGAAACCTGCTTTGAAACTGTAAGAAATATCTAGGAAACATTTTCGTTTCACTATGTTTGGGTCAACAGCACTCTTATTTAAATTTATGAATAAAGAACAGTCTAGAGTGCAATAATTTATTTAATTCAACTAGTTTCAATCTTATTTAGACTATCTTCAGGAAATTTGACTCCATCGATGCTGTGGAGCTGGCAACATCGATGGAGTCAAATTTCCTGAAAATGGTCTAAATAAGACTGAAATTAGTTGAATAAATAAATTATTGCACTCTAGACTGTTCTTTATACTACTAGTAGTTTGAATTTTCTGTGCCAGTTTCGCAACAATGCTGGTTTCAATATTCGGTCACCCATCACCTATAGACGAGGTTCTGGACGTCCGAGTAGCAACACGTCTGCCAAGATCGTCTTATTGCATGGGCAGCAGTGGCAGATCGTACAGATAACATCACACACGCAATTGGTTTGTGAGCTCAAAAGTGTCAATACGAACTGTTTGCAACCGTTTACTAAATGAAGAGGTGCAGGCTATGTTGTGGCAGTAGAGGGAGTCCGGGCATGTGTTAACTGGTTTTATTGCTTCTCGAATATACGTCACGTAAGGATTTGCCGAGGTCAGCTCTGGACGCCCGTCTTCTACGACGTTGAGGACGGCGTTGTGGCTGTTGCGCTTCGGCGGCAAGCCACTCCCCGTTGCCACTGCCGTCTTGGTGCTGGCGTTGCCACTCGGCCAGCTGCCTTCGAATGTCGATGGCGGAGCCACGCCGCTCCGCCTGCTTGTTGACTGCTGACTCCCATCGCTGGCTTGCCGCCGGATGAGCAGTGATGGAGCCCCTTCAGTGCTGCCGCTGTGCCCAGGCAGAGTGGTTCGAACCCTGGTGCTGTACTCCGTCAGGAACTTGTGCCCATCTCGTCGCGTCAATATTGCTGCCGGTGCCTGACGCAATGACTAGAGCTCCTCACTGTGACATGACGTGACTCTGACCTCTCGAGTGGTCCATTGTCTGGACTCAGGAGATGAACCGTGAACCACTGACAACGACCTCCGAGCTGCAACTGCTAGATACTCGCTACCACACTGGTGCATTCCGAACTGATGCGAGCTGCTAACTGTCAACTGCACTTAAACATGCTTTTTATTTCTCCCGGCTTGGCCGCGTTCCCCAAAAAAGTGCCATTTCAAGTCACGTTCAAGTCAACACACGCCTGGTGTATTGACCCTGGTCGTTACAGACTTGCGCTACTGTGTTAGCAGTTCTGGTCGGCTGCGGCCCAAGACTCACGTATTTCGTACACAAAGCTGTTGACTCATTCACTGGATCTTGACTCATTCACTGGCTCTGAACTGGCGCCTCACTCCCTGCTTCTTCCACACTGCGACTATTTCGTTCATTTACCTAAAGTTTCTACAGAATAAATACTCTAGCGGTGCTACATAGCAGTGGGACTACTGGACCACACACTTCTAGCCGGTCTTCCACTCACGTCTCAGAATCGACGAGCACGGCTCGACTGATGCCGTCAGAGGATCACTAGGGAAGGGGTCCGTGGTCTTCAATGATGAAAGTAGATTCTGCCTGCCTGTAATAATGCTCATTTGCGAGTATGATGTAAACCCGGCGAGCGCTGTCTCGTAGAGTGCATTCGTCCAGGACACACCCCAGGCCTTTATGGTTTGTCGTGCAATAGTCTACAACTCTCGCTGACATTTAGTGGAGGGAGCACTGAGCAGCCCTCGGTATGTGCACAAAGCTCTGTTCTTTTGTCATTCTTGTTGAAGGAAGGTGATGTGTTGTTCAAACAGTACGCGTGAAACTCAACTTCATCTGCAGGATGTCACCGCGCGAGAGTAGCCGAGCGGTCTGGGATCGTCCGGCCTCCTGCGTCGGAGGTTCGAATCCTCCCTCGGTCATGAATGTGTGTGCTGTATTTCGGTCATTTCACTTACTTTAAATAGTTTGTAAGTCTAGGGACTGATGACCAACGTAGTTTGGTCCCGTAAAATTACAAACATTTCAACATGTGCAGGATGTGCAGCAACTTCAGTGCCTAGCACGATCTACACACTTGTCTGAAATCGAGCACATGTGGGATTTAATGGGAAGACAACTGATTTACAACTCTTGCAGAAACACGTGAACAGTTCGAGGAGGCTTGGAAGAATGTACCTCATGAACACAGCATTGGCCATCTGTACGATCGAATGGGTGTCCGAATCGGCGTCTGCATTTCCTCCCTTGTTGGCTACCCCAAATATTAATTTGGCTGTACCAACATAGATCTGTTACCCCATGAGCAATTTCAGCAATATGTAATCTTTCTGGCTTTCCCGGTGAGGCATTGTCATGCTGAAACAATCGGGTATTCTGTCGGTCATTCGCGTCATACTTGCACGATATATTTCGACTGCGTGTCTCGCAGTCTTCATCAGGCGCTTCCTGAAACAGATCCCGTAGTTGAACGGTCCGGTATTGATGCCCTTGCGATACAAGGCGCTCTGTTTTCCGTCCGCGCCGCGTCAAGTACACCGCCCGTACTATGCGTCGACCGATAGGAGCGGCCGCACTGTTTCCCTCTACACGCGGCTGTTCCGACTGCTTAGTATGTACTGTATTGCAGTTATCTGATGTTAATCTGCTTGTATGAAGCCCCGGATGTCCTACAGGTCTTGCTAGGCATTCTTCCTTCTTCGTATTGCCATCATTTAAGTTCACTTGTCGTCTAGGCGTGCTGTTCCCGTAGCGGGCCCGTGCTATACGCCGACCAATAGCAGCAGCGGAAGTGTTTCCGTTTCCTTCAAGCAGCGGCTGTTCCGGCTGCTGTGTGCTTACTGTATGGCAATTATCTGAGCCACAGTGGAGTGCGCCGAGCGGTCTAAGGTGCCTCGCTGCGGAGCGCGCGGTTTCTCGCCGTCGGAGGTTCGAGTCCTCCCTGGGGCATGTGTGTGTGTGTGTGTGTGTGTTGTGTGTGTGTGTGTGTGAGTGTTTGGCCTTAGGTTAGTTTACCTTAGTTTAATTAGTTTGTAAGCTACGGACTGATGACCACGCAGTTTGGTCCGATAGATTTACAAACATTTGAACATTTGAACAATTATCTGAGGTTAAAGTTCCTGTATGAAGTTCCGAATGTCCTCCAGGTTTTGTCAGGCATTCTTCCTTTTTCTTATTGCCATCATTTAACTCCACTTATGGTCTAGGCGTAGTGTTCCGTATTAGGCGTTCCTTCCGGGGGTCCTCGTCTGCAAGGAGCCGCTGCAGTGCTTTTTTCAGGTCGCTGGCGTTCAGATTGCCGCTGGACAATCGAAAGAACGTCGTCGGGTACCGCGTTTGTTACCCACGGTGCAATGCCAGGCGCCTGCTGTGTTGCTAGAACAGAACTGTGTTCACTAAGTCCTTTTTCAGAATCGTGGCCTTCGTTGTGTCTTCAGAAGCTCAAGTGCCGGGTTCAAGGTCGAGCTCACGGTTCATGAGATTCTCCGTGATATTAATCTCAATGACTTCTCTTATAACACTATCCCAGTATCTCGGAGTTTGTGTAATGATCTCGGTATCATTATATTTCATAGAGTGACCGAGTTCCAAACAGTGTTCGGTTGCCTGTCTAAGTCGGGAGAGCCTTTGGTGTTCTTTGCACCTAACGTCAACGGTCCTAGTTCTCTGGCCGATGTACGTCATGCCACATTGACAAGGTATGTGATAAACGCCAAGTTTCTTTAGGCCCAAGTCATCCTTCACACTTCCCAACTTGGCGGGTGCACGGAACACGCTCTTTATATTGTGTTTGTGGAGAATTCTGCTGATTTTAGTAGAAATCGGCCCAGCGTATGGCAAATATGCAATCTTCTTGGCTTCTCCTTGTACCTCTTCAGGAGACTCTGGCAGAGAAACAGGACGTAGTGCCTTTTGAACAACTCGTAAGGAGTATCCGTTTTGTAGAACACAGATTTAAGGTCTTTATCTCCGAAGTCAAATTTTCACGATCTGACAACTTTTGTGCACGATGAACGAGAGTTCTGAGAACGCCATTGTTCTGGGCTGGATGATAACTGCTGGCGTGCCGTGCGTTGGTTTGTGGTACACACCGTGCGTTGGTTTGTGGTACACACCGTGCGTTGGTTTGTGGTACACACTATGACCAAAGGTGCCATCTGCCTTCCTCTTGACTAGTACATCTAGGAAAGGGAGTAGAACTTCCTTTTCCATTTCCATAGTGAATTTGATGCAAGGGTGGCATGAGTTCAGGTGTTCAAAGAAAACAGAGCTTCTCCCTACCATGGGGCCATATAACAGAGGTGTCATCCACGAACCGAAAAAAGCATTTTGGTTGAGCTGGTACTGATGTAAATGCCTCTTCTTCAAATCTCTCCATATAGAGATTGGCCACCACCGGTGAGAGAGGGCTGCCAATAGCCATCCCTCCCGTTTGTTCGTAAAATTGACCCCCATAGAGGAAGTAAGCCGAGGTCAGTATGTGCCTCAATAAATCCATTGCACCGTCGAGTTTTTCTCCAATCAGTTTTAGCGAATCCTGCAGCGGTACACAGGTGAACAGAGAAACAACGTCGAAACTGACCATGATATCGTAGTCCGTGATCTGTAACTGCCTGAAGCGTTGTAAGAAATCGTCTGAGTTGCGTATATGATGAACACACTTCTCCAGATTTGGTGACAGCATCTTCTTAAGGTGTTGAGCAGCAAGGTAGGTGGGTACGCCAATGTTGCTGACTATCGGGCGTAAAGGAGCCCCTTCCTTGTGCACCTTAGGCAGGCCGTAAATTCTGGATGGTACTGGCGCTGTTGCCCTTAGTTGTTTTTAACTACCTTTTCTGGAAGGCCGGTTTCCTTCAGAAGCGCCCTGGTCCCTTTATCCACCTTGTCGGTGGGTTCCCTTCTATTGGTCTGTATGATGGGTCATCCAGGGTCATCTGCCTTCTGTGGGCCGACTGTAGCATTACCACAATGCTGTTATCTTCTTGGAGTTGTTTGAGGGCTACCCTTTCGTCACCGGAGATGTCAAATTTGGGCAATTTGGTTTTGGTGAGCGCACTACACGTCTCTAGTCGGATTTCATCACCTTCACTGGCAGCAAGTTTCAAAGCCACCTGCTCTACTGCACTGACGAAAGTGGCAACAGGAACATTGCTGGGGGTGGCAGCAAATTTGAGACCTTTGGTTAGTACCTTCAAGGTGCCTGCGTTGAGTTCCTTCTCGATCAGGTTGATGACCGTGCGTGCGTCGTCATTCTGCTGCACCTTGATATTAAGACGTTCGAGCTCTGCTATTTGAGAAGACGCTGCTTTCCTCCTCGTACACCGCTAGCGACCAGCAAGTGCCTAGCAATACCTGTAGGACATTAGGGGCTTCCTACAAGTAGTTTAACATCAGATAACTGCCATACAGTACATGCTAAGCGGCCAGAACAGCCGCGTGTAGAGGGAAACGTACGGCCGCTCCTATCGGTCGATGAATAGCACGAGCGATGCACTAGACGCGGCGTGGACGGAAAACACGGCGCCCTGTATCGCAAGGGCATAAATACTGGACGCGTTCAACTACAGGATCAGTTTCAGGAAGCACCTGAAGAAGACTGCGAGACACTCAGTCGAAATATATCGTGCAAGTATCACGCGAATGACCGGCAGAATACCCGATTGTTTCAGCATGACAATTTCAGCAATAAATCTTGAACGATTTGGGAAATTGTTAACAGGGTGTACAAAGTTTTATATCCGCCAACATATTACAGTAGGCAGGCAGAGCGGCTGCGGACGGCAGGCGTTTGCTCCTCTCTCCCTGCTGGAGAGAGCCGTGTGTGTGCGCGTGTCACGTCGCGGCCTCTGGCGGCGCATTTTCCGCGACACTTGCTGTGACACACCCCTGTGGCGGCTGACAGTGGCGACCCTGGAGGCTTTTAGAGGCAGTCGCAGCGGCAAAACCCGGAACGTAATCTCCTGGTGTCGCGCGCCGCGCCTGACGGGGAGCTGCCGAGGGAGCGGTCCGTCTGTCTGCGGGCGACGGGGTGTGGGGCTGTTATCTACAGGGCGAGCGGCGCAGCGCCACAGCTGGAGCCACAATTACCACCACCGGACAAAATTAGCGTTCAAAAGAATCAAAAGCAATTACGTTCTTTACGAGAAGCACATCTGCTCCAGGAAGGCTGGCTACGTCGTACGTGTTAGGAAAGTAATGAGACTGGCAACACTGCAGGCGTTTGTAATTTGAGAAAAATGCAACTTGTCTCTTTATTTTGAAATGGTATTGTTTATTTCATGAACCTGTTTTCTAACGTTTTCAGGTTCATATTCTGATTGTGCAGGTTGCTACAAGTTCATTTCAAAGCATGATGTTAGGTACTGGCTCTGTGATAGGAAGATGGACATGCTGTAATAAAGTGTTGTTCGGCCACATTGTCGATATGTAAAATTCCGACGTTTCAGCCACTTTTGCAAGTGGCCTTTGTCAAGGTGGGGGAGGGGAGTAGGGGGGGGGAGAGTATACTGGAGGGAATAGAGGTACTCCATTGGTGTTTTCATTGTTTGTTTCTGTTGGTGGAAGTTGGTGAATGAAAGCCTGGCGGCGGTTATGACGTGACGCTATTGACTTGATTCGTGGCCTTGGCTGGGGCGCGCTAGTACTCTGAACATAGGGCCGCAGTGGTCTGCAGCGGCAGTGAGTTGGTTCACGCGCTATCGTCCATTTCTTTGCCGCACACTTTCTGGTGTTCTGCCACCGATGACTTTGTGTTTTGTCCTAGACGAATGTATTTTTCGTGTTCTGATATACTCATCTTGATCAGTCGCCCCGTTTCGGGTATATATACTCGTCCAGACTCACAGGCGACTTCGTAAACTCCCGCAGTTGACGCCAGCTTGTTGACTGCGTCTTTCATTGAAAGACGAACATCTTGTACTTTGTTGTTGCTATTGAAGATAGGCTTGATGTCCGCTCTGCGTAGACTTTTGGGGTTTTGGGGGGTTTGTTTGGTTGGGATAGGGGGACTAAATTACTGAGGTCATCAATCTGGTGGGGAGGGGAAGGAGTGAGGATAGGAAGGGAGAGGAGGGGAAAGGAAATGCAGTCCGGGAAGTAAAGAAGAAGGAAGGAAGACTGCATTAGCTTGGGACCTTGTGCTCGCCACGCACATACTCACGAAGGAACCATGAGCCCCCTGGGGTGTGGGGGGGGGGGGGGGGAGAGTAGACTTTTCCCACCGTTCTGTTATCCCTTGCACGTGTATGGTAATAAAACAATACTTTGTTTTTCTTTCTGATCTTCCCTATTGCCTACACACTTTGTAATTATGGTTTCCTTTATCAGCGTCTTCCCATGACCGTTGGTCTCGAAGGTGGAGCTGAGATTTTGTAGTTCGGCCTTCAGATGTTCTTCATCTCTGATCCTGTGAGCCCTCTTGATTAAAGTGTGAAGGACGGATTTCTATTGCGAGGGATGATGGTGGGAGGAGGAGTGTAGGTACCTGCCCGTGCTGGTGGTCTTTATGTGGACTCTGTGGCCAAGTTTACCATCTGATCTTCGGTAGACTTCCACGTCGCAGAAAGGCCACAGACCATTCTTTTCTATCTCCATTGCGAATTGTATTTATTGTACTGTTGGTTGAGGTGTTCATGGGCAGATGACGAATGTGTCATCCACATATCGGAGCCAGCATTCTGGGCGTAATGGAGCGGACTGTTGAGCTGTTTCTTCAAAGCCTCCATGAAGATGTCTGCCGCGACAGGCAATACTGGGGAACCCATAGCTACGCCATTTTTCAGTTCATAAAATTCTCATTTCCACATGGATTAGGTGGTCATTGAGCAATGGCGTACTAGCTCACAGGTGCAGGTGTCATACGTTCCTCTAAGATGTTCATGGCATATTCCACTGGTCCATTCGTGAAAAGTGACTTCACGTCGAAACTAACCATCAGGTTGGTGGCAGAGACGCGCTTTCCTTTTACATTACATGCTGTAATAAATCAACATAGGCGTTATCTTGCCGCTTTTTTGGATCTAGGAATTTGAGACAATAGTTTTGTTACTTACTGCGGCAGTATGGCCATTTATTGTAAAAAAATTCCATTTATTAGGTGTGTTTGCGATTAGAAGATTGTACGACGTTACTCACTTTCCACAATTACTCTGTATCTGTATACTGACAACAACACTTCACCAGCATCCAACATGTGTTTTTACAACTACTGTTAGTTACAGCGATATAACACTCTTTGCTTGTAGATGTTTCCTTCCGTTTGCATACGAACAAGTACTTTAGTTAATAGGAAAGTCCAAAGCGGGATAATAAACCTATAGGTTTGCATAGGATTTCAGCTTTAAACATGTATGTGAATTATCAGTTAAAGGGCAAGGACAAAAATTCATATTAATGTTGTCCTTATTTTTATTAATAAATTCATGTGTCCTACATTATTAATAAAGCTACATTCTGGTTATTGCAATTAAATGAATGTAAGTATTTATTACGCAATGGAGTAGATATTTAGTTACAAATAAGGTAATTAGAGATTTATTCATTGGTAGTGTATTGGCATTATGAACAAGATAAGAAAGGGCTGACATAAGAGGTGGAGGATTGTGGAGGGGTTGGGGGGGGGGGTTATTTCTTCTCCCTGAACTTCAATTCCTTCTCCAAAGTTCTCTCTCTCTCTCTCTCTTTTTCACTTCATAAATATGACAATAGAAAGATTGAATAAAAATTGAGAAATGCTACTACCAATGCCAAAACCGACAGTACCGAACACTGGTTCTCGTTCGACGACAGAAGCCCTATTTTTTATCTTTTCGGTGCGCCAAAGTTCGGTTCGGTGAGAGCGCACCGACGGGTCTAGTTATCAAAGCAGCAAAGAATTCAATTTTGTAAGCCTTTCGGTAGCGATTCGGGCCGTTTCCGAGGACACTGAGGCTCACTGTAGCACTGTTGCCAGATCTGCTCTCATTAGCCAGTCAGAGGTCTGTGTCTGCTTCTCTTCGCACAGCTGGTGAGCAAGGGACACGATAGTCTTGGCCCTGAATCGCTGCGTGAAAAGTTTTTCCTATCATGCGAAAAAAGTTGCTTATTCGTGCTACTCTCTGTTTATCACACCATATATGCTAACTTAAGCGTCGCATGGCGAAATAATTTTGAAGTTGTCGATGTTGGCAAACTCTTCGGCCAATGTATTCAGTTATAGTTAAGTAATAAATTAAAATCTCACTCCTGGCGCAGAACTTTTACCAAACTAACCTCCGAAATATAGTATACGAAAAACTTTTTCCCTTTACATTGTTTTGTGGGTGTTATGTCCTGCGATCTGCAGGGAAGACAACAACTCATGAAAATGCTAAACTGTCTATTAAACAAAACATAGAAAAAGATAACCAGTCACTTTGGGACAACCAACAAGTAAAATAGCGAAAGCATCACACAAACAACTACTATTTAGAAGTGGCGCTAGGCCAAAAGAAACACAATACTACTACACAAAATCTACGGTCTACGCTGACTGCCGCTGAACCTGAATCTGACGTAGAAGAGGCCGGTAGCTGGGTATGTACTGCAACAGACAAATATATACAGATGGGAAACCTCCGTAAGGGCCCGGTCCTACGCTCCTGGGTGCGGGGAGGGGGGGTTTCCAGCAGTTCTGTAAGATGTCCCATGATGGCGCTGCGGTCAGAAGCAGCCCTTTAAACTGGCCAGAGCAGGCGGCAGGTAGCGGCGTCCCCACCACCACCTCCCCTCAAACGCCAGCAAGCCGGACACAGCCGTGGCCTCGTGGCAGGCGGCACGAGTTGTACCCTCAGCCTTCCCTCCACGCTACCCTCTGACGTGCGAGAGGCACCCGCCTGACACCTGCTAGCATCTTACGGAACTACGAGGGGAGCGTAGGACAGTGGTTTAGGGTAGGCTGCTTCTCTGTATGTTACTCTATGGTACTGCTCACCACTCTCCGTCGGTGCGCTTATGAAGCCGGCATCGGCGGAGGGTTACACCAGGCTACTCCGCTGTCACTGGCTGGTCACTGTCACATGGCTAACCGTAAACTAGTGCCGCAGTACAGCGCCGTTTCTTCTGCAGTTGGTCGTTGTTGGTATTTATTTTTTTTGTGTGAGCGCCTACGAAAATGTGCAAATGTCTATAAAGCTTGTGGGACTTAACTGTGGGGTCATCAGTCCCTAAACTTGCAAACTACGTATGAACTAACTTATACTAAAGACAACACAAACATCCATGACCGAGGGAGGATTCGAACCTCCGACGCGGGAGGCAGCGCGATCCGCAAAGTGGCACTCCAGACAGCTCAGCTACTCCAGCGCGGCGAGCGCCTACGAAGGGAAACTAAGCAGCCCGCCTTGGCTGCCTGTTATGCGGGCACTCTACACAGCCAGGGTCTGCGACAGCAGTGGGGGTGCAAGCGAGAAAAAGTTTCGGAAAAGTTTGAATTTATTTTTGCCGTTGGAAGGGGTTAGGTGCTAAAGTTTGTCCTAGACGAGAGCAGTAATGTGCGGTTCATTGGCGAACCGCGAGTTCAGCGCGCTGGGAGGGACAGTTTGCTGCGTTTCAAGCATTGAGAATAGTCGCACATGAATTATTTGTGACAAGACTAAAGAAGTAAACGAATAAAGAGAAAAGTCTATGTTGGCTGTGTCACTCACAGCACTTTCATCTTTCGCTTTATAGTAAGAGTGACCCTCAGATATCTAAGAAACTACTGCGAGCGCTCGCTCTTACATGAACATGCTGAAGAATGTTGCAGATCATGCTTCTGTTAAACGAATAGAAAAGTGTTTCAACAAGATGATGGGAAAAAATATTTTGCACCCGGCAGGAGTCGAACCTGTAGCTTCTCTACTCACACCTTGTCGCCTAAATCACGCGACCAAATCAACTTCACAGACTGTCGTCCTTTGTTTCCATTGACTTCTAGGCGGAATGGTTATATGATATTTGTACTGGTATAAATTTGTATGATTTCCACTACATTTCCATATAGAAAGTTGCAAAAAATGCTTTGTCAGAGTCATTGTTTACAATAATCACAGAATTAAAAATACAATTAAGAGTTTCAAACTCAAATAATCATACATACATCAAATGCTACTATATACATTGCTGCGATATTGTATACAACAGAATTAATACTATATTTCCTGCATTATTGATAAACACATAAAATGACACGAACTGACAATAAATTAATAATTAATTGCAGAATTTATTTCTAATGTTGCTAACATTTGTGTGAAGTCTATTTACAAGGATCAACGAGAACAGAATTTCCATATGAAATATTGTACAGGAATTTACGTAATTACGTAAAGTCACATGCTGTTTGTATTTCGATATTAACTGCTTTATTCACTTATATACATTTAATGAATGAATGACCTAACAGAATTCTTTGTAAAAGTCTATCATCGTATTCTACCGATATTTGCTGTATTCACTGTCCTACTTAGAATCATTTAACATGGAAACATGTCGAACGTTCTTTATTTTGCTAATTATCATCCAAGGTCTTTTATAATCACCCAGACTGACGTAATATTTACATCAGACACGGCCTCACTGTTTAATAACTCCAACGCTGGTTTATCATTTATTAAACGAGATTTGTCCACTTATTCACGAGCTCATTATGAGTCATTAAGTATCCAAAATAATTAATATACATCTATTACACACAGTTTGGCGTTCTACACATTGTTCTTTAGTCATAATCGGCCCTGCTCTACTTCAAAAAGCGATACTATGTCCGTGTGGACGGAAGATTCCCTAATATACGTCACAGCACATACTATTCTGTGTAATCGGGTAGTGGTATCGTGTTCTCGCATTTGTGGATAGCAATCCAGCACTGTTTTCAGTTCAGCGGGATTTTTGCTGGATTGCCTTCAATCCAGCGGGATCCCGCGAGATTACACAAAGATTACATTTTTTACATTTTTCTTGGCCGTTCTTGAAAGTTTTGATCTCTAATCTTTCTCCTGAAGTTGCCTTATGGGTACACATTCTATGTGTTTCGACAGCAGATTGGAGCAGTATGCCCACTGAGGAGCCTTGAAATTAGGTTTTAAAGTGAGCCGCTATTCTGATGTTTCAATCGGCTGCTGTCCTCGCTATCACCAGGTAGCGGGTTTTGCAACCGAACGTTTGTTTCGTAATTGGGCTAGGTTTTCAAAACCAGCTAACCGCATAAATCTGGCGCAAAAACAACCAAGTCAATATTTGACTTACTATTTTAACGTACAAAACATAATCACAGATTTAAGCCATAAATACTGAATAATTAATTATTTCTTTACTTATTTTTTAATAGTTTGGATGGACCATTTTTTTCGCGATTACCTCAGTTTCGCTTATCATGCAAGCGGCTTTTGCATCTGGGCTACTCATTTATAAAAACATTATAACACCAAATAATTCACTCAAAATAAAATTAGAAACAGTAATTCGATGGCAAGTAAATAAGCATTATAGTTTCTGTTTATTGCGAATCGACTTCAGAACAAAAACACGCTTTTGCAGAGTCCAATGGCAACTAGCTGACGTGATGCAGTACCTCATAGGCTAAATATAGCATAGACTGCTATCTCTGCTGCGTTGTGTTGTGGTTTGAAACCAACATCTAACACTGCCCCTAGTCACGTGACTGAGGTTTCATCAGTAGGTTCGTTTAAGCACCTACCAGTTACCAGATTTCCGTAAACTGAGCATGCACAGAGCTGTTATCGAGGTACTGCAACAGCTCATTTTACCGGAATCTGGTAGCTGTTTCATCCAAAAACTACATCTACATGGGATACACTGCAAATCACATTTAAGTGCCTGGCAGAGGGTTCATCAAAACACCATTATACTATTTATCTCCCATTCCGTTGCAGAATAGCACGTGGGAAGAAAGATCACCTGAATCTCCCCTTTCGAGCTCTGATTTCTCGTATTTTATTCTGATGATCATTTCTACCTATGTAAGCGGGAGTCAACAATATATTTTTGCATTCGGAGGAGAATATTGGCGATTGGAGTTTCGTAAGTAGCCCACGCCGCAGCGATAAGCGCCGTCGTTGTAATGATTCCCATCCCAGATCCTGTATCATTTTCGTAACGCTGTCTCCCCTGTATCGCGACAATACAAAACGAGTTGCCCTTCTCTGGACTCTTTCGATGTCCTCCGTCAAACCCAGCTGATGAGGATACCACTCTGGGCTGCAATACTCCCAAAATGGACGGACAAGCGTAGTGTATGCAGTTGCACGTTTTAAGGGTTCTGCCAATAAAACGCAGTCTTTGGTTCGCCTTTCCCACGACATTATCTACGTGTTCTTTCCAGTTTAAGTCTGAATTAATAGTAATTCCTAGGTATTTTGTGGAGTTTACGGTCATCACTTTTGATTTATTTATTTTGTAAACGAACAGTTTTCTAGTTTTCAACTGAAGTCAAGTTTTGATTTTAACAATAAAACGACTTTTGTACGCTTATTACATATGTAGTACTAAAGGTAATATAGCTTTTGCACAATTCTAATGCTATGATCATTTTTATATGTGACTAGTTGACACTTATTCAGTTCTGTTTACAAGAAATAGAATTACATTTAGTGTTTATTCTGCATTATTTTTTTTTTTAAACCGAAGAATATAATAATCGACTGGAGGACAATTCTAACTATTCTGTCTAAATTTATATTTCATCAAGTAAGTCATTTCTAGTGCAGGTATGTTTTTAATAGCGGTGTACACAGCTATATTTGAATACAGAACATTCAGTATAGCTATAAAACTAGTTTTTGTTTTGTTTGCACATCACTTATTCTAATGTAAACAGCGAGTACTTTGCTAGGTTTACGTATTGGCATATGCAGTAGTCGTAAAATACAAACACTTGTAATGTGTAAAAAAATCTGATGGTATGGATATAAACCGTTTTTAGTTCCTATAAAAGCAGAACACGTATTGTTGAGAAAACGTAAGAAAACTGATGCTGTTTGTAAAACTGATTTTTAGCTTTCTACTCCCATGGCGGTTGTAAAGTAAGAGACTCGCAGAGCAACAAAAACAACTATTCACTTAATAAGAGCAAGTCATTTATACGTTTCACCTAGGCACATGTAAAAAGTATAACCATCGCATTAACATTAAAAATTGCGGAGAAATAACGTTAACTGTACTGCTAAGAGCGTTATAAATCAAAGCCACATTTCAGTTATAAATGGGATGAACTACGTCTGTCGGCTCCACTTCACATTTCTCGATATGACGAAAACGGCTCGTTGTCCCGAGTCATGTGACTTAGATGTTGGTTTCAGTGTAATGACGTCACGCGCAGACTATCTTATCTGTGGTCTATGCAGCAGCTGACGCACAACGTGAGCCACTGTATGTACTGTGTGTAAGGCTGGCGTGCACCGGCGATTTTTCAGTCTGGGCGACAAAAAAATCGCTGTCGCGGCAGTACGTTGTGGTGCGGACACAGCAACGGGAAAATCGCAACTACTCTCAGTACCAGCATGGATTTCAGCGAAACAGCTGGTTTGGTGGCGCTTTTACTACGAAGAAGAACGAAAAAACTGCGCAAATGGCGTTTACTGGGTACATCCGATTGTATGTCAAAGGCTAGTGAAAGGCCAGTTTTACAAATTACACGAAGAGTTCGCTCATTATAATACGAATATCTACTGGGAGCCAGTACAAGCAGAGGAATTGCGAAGGATACAAATGTTCAAATGTTTGTTAAGCTTATGGGACTTAACTACGGCCGGCCGCGGTGGCCGAGGGGACTGAGGCGCTTCAGTCATGGTCTGCACGGCCACTACGGTCGGGGGTTTGAATCCCCCCTCGGGCATGAATATTTGTGCCGTCCTTAGTCTTAGGTAGTTCATAAGTAGTTTGTAAGCTTAGGGACTGATGACCCCGTAGTTAAGCCTTAAGTTCTACAAACATTTGAACATTTGAACTTAACTACGGGGTCATCAGTCCTAAGGACGGCACAAATATCCATGCCAGAGGGGGGATTAGAACCCCCGACCGTAGTGGCCGTGCAGACCGTGACTGGAGCGCCTCAGTCCCCTCGGCCACCGCGGCCGGCGTGAAGGATACATGCGAGCAGTTGTGGAAATGTCTAGAACCTTTTAATATGGCAGAAAAAAGAGAAGATGATTGGAAGATTATTTCTAAACAGTTTTTAGACAAAACTGACTTTTCAAATTGCATTGGTGCTGTGGACAGGAAACATGTAAGACTGAATAAGGCTGCTGACAGTGGCTTAGAGTTTTATAATCACAAAAATTATTTTAAAGTTATTTTTCTACAATACTTTTGGCCGTAGTGGACGCTGACTATTGTTTGTGATAGACGTGGGCTCGTACGGAGCCAATGGATATTCTAATGTATTCAGGAAATGCAATTTCTATCAAAGACTGGAATCTAATCAGTTACACATTCCAAACTCTCAAAAATTATCACACTACGAGGAAGGAGAACCTTAATCTTTTAATTTTGTAGGAGATGAAGCGTTTGCTCTCTCTAGACATATTCTGCAGCCATACTCTAAGAGAAAGCTGACAATGAAACAGCGTGTTTTTAATTATAGACATTATCGTGCTCGTAGAACGGTGGAAGAGGAAATGACAGTGTACGATTGCCTTCTGCAAGGCTGTGAGCTGTAGGAATAAGGGCTGATGCGTGTGGCATGCAGATAAGTGATTATTTTGCAAACTTCTTTGTAACTCCACAAGGATCAGTACTTGGCAATATGAAAAAATTTAAAATTATAATTGTGATGTCTATATGAAGGAATAAAACAAGTGAAACATGAAGTACCTTTGTTATTCTTTTCTGGCCCAGACAGTTCAGTCCAGTTTCTAATTAGGCTGCAGCATACTTCTCCCCATAGTTTCACTTTCAAATTGCGATCACTGTATTCCTTTGATTTCCTGTTGTAGAGAACTGGTCGCTTTTCTGCTTCTGTAATCAGTCTTTCTGGATCGACAACACAACCTACAATGTCACCCGTAGCACAACTCCCGTTATCAGACATGCTGCTGGCGCGCTGAAGTCACTTGTATGCAGCACAGAGCGGCAGCGACTGAGAAATCGCGTCGCTAGTGCGCGCGGCCCCGTGCTGTTGCCTGTGATTCATTCCACAACGCGACAATCGCGTCGCGCGTGAAATGGGGCCGGTTGCGTTTTTTAAATCGCCGCAACTTTTTTGCCGCGCGTGCGCGCGCTCATATTGAAGCCACCGTGTTCCATTCTTACGACAAATAAATGGCGCGACGGAAAATCGCCAGTGCGCGCCTGGCCTAAACTCTTTGGATCACGTGGCGGGATCAGGGTTGCCAGGTGTGGCGATTTTTCGCATTTTTGGCTATCTTTTTCTTATAACAGTAGCCATTCCAGCAGTCTGGCGACTGGCGATTAAATTTGGCTATTAAAGGAATTGGTTGGCGACTTAATGGCTATTTTATTTTACTTCAAATACAACGAATGTAAAGCAATCACTCTTTAGACATTGCGTCAATGATACCGGCTAAAATTCGGTAGAATGTTTGGGAAATGTAATCAACCTACACAAGTTAGCACAAATGTTTTCAAGTATCATGAATGTATGGGAGAGTGTCACAGGGATGTAAACAAAATCAACTTACAGACTCTTGAAGATAGACGTAAACTACCTCATGTACCCTACTTACGATGGTTCAAGAACAGGCTTTAAATGATATCTTGAAGTATACTACAACACCATATGTATGGCTTCCGCTGAGAACACGACGCTAAGTTTATATAAATTACAGCATGCAAGGAAGCATTTAAATAGTTTTTTTTCCTCGTTCCGTACGACAACACAACAGAAATTCGTAACAACTGCTACTGTGAAGCGAGCCCTTTGCTACGCACTTCACAGTTGTTAACAATGGTTTACAGAGTATAAATGTTCATGGAGAAGAAGCGGGGATTTCCCAGTCGTTCTCGTGGCTGGTTTTATCAGTGTGTAATGAGGCATTATTACAAATTAAAGTCCATCTAACCTCAAAGTATGAAATGCGTGGTGCATTATTATAAATTACCTCACCTCAAAATGTTGTAATGATTTTGTATGTATTAAAGAAATGTTTGAAAGATTTAATAACTCTATTTAACATCTGTAAATATTTATTTTTAAGAAGATGAAAGTGATTCGTAATCGAATCTATGCATGAGAACATCCCTTGTGTAAGTATGATAGAATAATTCTTGAACAGTTTTGTTTGTAATTTTTATAAGTTATGAAATTAATAAATGTGCTAGTTAAATATAACTGAATTTCCGGAGACTCTCTATTATATTTACAATGTGACAATATTTTGACTGCCCTCATTGTCAGTTCGTGTTGTCTGGGTTCAGTTCTTGGATGGACTCAGGTAAGTGTTTCTGTGAAGTATGAGTTTCCTTGGTAAGTTCAGTCTGATGTCTGTGAATGTGAGAGTGCCACAGTTTGTGTTACTTTTTACTCAATAACCAGCTTACTCCCTGAATTCCAGGATTATTGTCGAGTAATATGCCATAATTACCATAGCATAATAATGTTAACAGATTAAAGGTTGCAATATTTGGCTGTTTTTACTGATGAAAAGATGGTTATATTTTGGTATTTTATTGATGAAAAGATGGCGATATTTTGGCTACTTTTTGTTTAAAATTTGGCGACAGAGCAATAGAAAAACCTGGCAACTCTGGGCAGGATAGTAGGGCGCAGCGTGGCGACTGCGATGGCGCAGTCTGCAGGCTAAGTGGGCCGCTGGATTGCGGGATCCCACTTTGCTGGATTGCAATCCGTACTAGATTGCAACGGGCACACATATCGTAACAAACCGCCAACCGAGAACATGGCGAACGGACACATGGCAACAGGAATGGGACCTTCGATAAGGGACGTAGACCATATACACTGCTACCAGACATTAGAGAAAGAAAAAGAATGAAGCATATCGACCCTAGCCGCGGTATGGTTCACTTCCTTACAGGACTTGGTCCATATCCCACTCACCTGTTCCGAATGGGACTGGGCGACACCAACACTTGCACCTGCCGAAACACCGAAGGCTGCCCTGAACACATCGTCTTACTCTGCGGACGATACACACATGTCAGAGACACACACAGCAGCTTGACTTTACAACAGACGATACGATATATGACATAATAAGAGACGAACAAAAATGGACACAACTCAACACACTAGCCGACATGATATCCAGTGCAACCTACGAAGAATACAAAAGGACAAGGCCCTACAGGAGGCGTGCCCATATGCCCCGCAGAGTGGACAGGTATAGTTGGGAACAAACAGACGAGGAAAAAGGCGATGAAACTTTCATAAATGAAGGAAGTGACAGCGATGAGACTCAAGATTGACAGGGGTGCAATCTCCCACTGTCATCAACCCAAACCAGACCTTCTTTACATTAATGTGGATACTAACACCCGAGACACAAGAAAGAAAAAAACAATATAAAGATAAGGGACTAATATCACCAAAACCATGGAAACTGTACTGGGTGATCGGTGGCTTGAAGGAAACATTCCAAGATACTCAACGCCTAGCACAGTACAATGCAGCTAACCATAAGGACAGAAAACCCCCTATATTTTTTAGATATAATTTTCTTATTTTCTATTACATTGATAACCCATAATTACAATTAACAAATTTCAGAATACTTTGAATTTCGACATGTGTATAACAACCATCTAACCAATTATCTTTTTATGTTCTCCACTACATCTAATTATTGTAAAATACACGATTAATAATTTGTTATATTATAATTGTAGCAACAACTGTAAGTACTTGTATATATGTATTTTCACTTTGCTTTTATTTTATTTTTTCTTCTTATCTCTATTTATCTTAAATACTCAAATTATGTAACATTAATGAACTAATGTATAACATATAAAACTAGAAATGTACATCCCGCTTTATATTAAAAAGTAGCAGGATTATAAATGAGAAATAAATAAATAAAATAATCCGTACTCGCAATGACTTGCCATTTGACATTCACAAAAATGCTAAGTTAGTACTTTTTGCTGATGATATAAGCATAGCCATCACACCTGACAAAACGGAATGAACTGATGAAGTTGTAAATGATATCTTTCAAAAAGTTAATAAGTGGTTCTCTACAAATGGACTCTCAATAAACTTTGATAAAACCCAGTATATACAGTTTCATATAGTAAATGGCATGACACTATTAATAAATATAGACTTTAAACATAAATCTGTAGCTAAGGTAGAATATTCAAAATTTTTAGGTGTTTGCATTGACGTGGGACTGGATTGGAAAAAAATCATATTGAAGATCTGAAACGTTTGAGTTCAGCTCCTTATGCTATCAGAGTCATTACAAAATTTAGTGATATATATCTCAGTAAATTAGCTTACTAAGCCTATTTTCATTCATTGCTTTCATATGGGATCATATTCTGGGGCAATTAAACATTGAGTAAAAAAGTATTCATTGCACAAAAGCGTGTAATCAGAATAATTGCTGGAGCCCACCCAAGAGCATCCTGTAAACATTTATTTAGGGATCTAGGGATCTTCACTGTAGCTTCACAATACATATATTCACTCATGAAATTTGTTATCCAATTCAAAAGTAATAGCAGCGTTAAGAGCTACAACACTAGGAGAAAGGATAATATTCACTAATCCAGGTTAAATCTGACTTTGGCTCAGAAAGGGATGAATTATGCTGCCACAAAAGTCTTTGGTCACTTACCAAGTAGCATCAAAAGTGTGACAGATAGCCAACTAGCATTTAAAAATAAATTAAAGCAATTTCTGAATGGCAAATCCTTCTACAATGTATATGAATTTTTAGATGTTGTTGTTATGGTCTTCAGTCCGGAGACTGGTTTGATGCAGCTCTCCACCCTACTCTATCCTGAGCAAGCCTTTTCATGTCCTCATAAGAACGGCAACCCACATACACTTGAATCTGCTTACTATACGCGTCTCTTGGCCTCCCTATGCGATTTTTATCCCACACACTTCCCTCGAATGCTAAATTTACGATTCCTCGATGTCTAAGAATGTGTCCTACCAAGCGATTCTTTCTTTTAGTCAGGGTATGCCAAAAATTCCTTTTCTCACCAATTCTGTTCACTACCTCTTCATTAGTTATGCGATCTACCCACCTAATCTTCAGCATTCTTCTGTAGCACCACATTTCAAAAGCCTCTATTCTCTTCCTGTCCCCACTGCTTATCGTCTATGTTTCACTCCCGTAGAAGGCAACACTCCACACAAATGCCTTCAGAAAAGACTTCATTGCCCTTAATATTCGATGTTAGCAAATTTCTCTTTTTCAAAAATGCTTTTCTTCCCGTTGCCATTCTGCATTTTATATCCTCTGTACTGCGACCATTGCATGTTATTTTACTACCCAAGTAACAAAACTCATCTACCACCTTCATTGTTTCGTTACCTAATCTAATTCCTTCAGCATCGCCTGATTTTCTAAGACCGCCTTCCATTATTTTTGTTTTGCTCTTGTTAATGTTCATTTTATACGCTCTCTTCAACACACTGTCCATTTCATTCAACTGCTCTTCCAGGTCCTTTGCTGTCTCTGACAGAATTACAATGTCATAAGCAAAACGCAATGTTTTTATTTCTTCCCCCTGAACTTTAATCCCTATTACAAATTTTTCCTTGCTTTCCTTCACCGCCTGCTCAATGTACAAATTGAACAACATTGGAGAAAGGCTACAACCCTGTCTTACTCCCTTCCCAACTGATGCTTCCTTTTCATGCCCTTCGAGTCTAATAACTGCGGTCTGGCTTTAGTACAAGTTGTAAATAACTCTCCTTTCCCTGTATTTTACCCCTGCTGACTTCAGAATTTGAAAGAATTTATTCTAGTCAACATTGTCAAACGCTTTCTCCAAATCAACAAAACCTAAAAAACCTAATCTATCTTCTAAGATAAGACGTAAGGTAAGCATCGCCTCCCGGGTGACTACGTTCCTCCTGAATCCAAACTGATCTCCCCCGAGGTCAGCTTCTACCAGCTTTTCCATTCTCCTGTAGATAATTCGTGTTAAAATTTTGCAACCATGACTTATCAAGCTGATGGTTCTGTAATTTTCACACCTGTCTGCGCCTGATTTCTTTGGAATGGGGATTATTACATTTTTCTTAAAGTCTGAGGGTATTTCGCTTGTCTCATACATCCTACACACCAGTTCAAATAGTTTGTCGTGGCTGGCTCTCCCAGAGACTTTAGTAGCTCTGAGGGTATGTCATCTATTCCTGACGCCTTGTTCCGACCTAGGTCTTTCAGGGCTCTGTCAAATTCATCTCTCAGTATAGTATCTCCTATTTCATCTTGATCTACTTCCTCTTCCCTTCCTACAACACCGTCTCTAAGTTCATTCCCTTTGTAGAGCTGCTCTATGTACTCTTTCCACGTTTCAGCTTTCCGTTCTTTGCTGAGAACTGGTTTCCCATATGAGTTCTTGATATTCGTAGAGTTGCTTTTCTTGTCACCCAATGTCTCTTTTACTTTCCTGTAGGCGGTATCTACTTTTCAAAAATGTTCAAATGTTTCTATAGTCTATGGGACTTAACTACGGGGTCATCAGTCCCTAAACTTATAAACTACTTGTGAACTAACTAAGACTAAGGACGGCACAAATATCCATGCTCGAGGGGGGATTCGAACCCCCGACCGTAGTGGCCGTGCAGACCGTGACTGAAGCCCCTCAGTCCCCTCGGCCACCGCGGCCGACATCTACTTTTCCCCTTCTTATACATTCTTCTACAGATTTGCATTTGGCTTCTAGCCACTCCTGCGCCGCGGTGGAGTAGCCGGGCGGTCTAAGGCGCCTCGCTAAGGAGCGTGCGGTTGCTCGCCGTCGGAGGCTCGAGTCCTCCCTGGGGCATGGGTGTGTGTGTTGTCCTTAGGTTAGTTTACCTAGGTTTAAGTAGTTTGTAAGCTACGGACTAATGACCACGCAGTTTGGTCCGACAGATTTACAAACATTTGAACATTTTTTTGCCACTCCTGCTTATAGATAAAACTTAAAAAAAAAAAAAAAAGTAAAAAAACAACAAAAAATGTAATTAAAATCCTTAAAATATTGATTGTCAAGTGTAGACAATATTTACTAGACTGACACGTCCCACATCATTACGAAATGTCGTATAAATGATCTATGGGAAGAGTATTAATCTAATCTAATCCTGTAGTTCTTTTTGACGAGGACAGCGGTATTGCCACAAGTGGTACGTGACAAATGTCAGCTAGGAAGTAATTTTGATGGGACTGTAATAACTCCCCAAGCACTCAGACCCCCTGTCCTGAAACTGCGGCTCAGCTTAGCGCCGACTAGTACTGGCGGGCAGGTGGAGTCAGCCCGGCCGCCGCCTAGCGCCTGGACGGCTGCTCAGACTGCGCAGTCCCTGGAGGGCGGCGTGATGGCCTCGCCGCCGGCTGACAGGTCAGGCCCTGGGGACGACCCGCTGCTGCCACCCACTTAGGACTCCAGCAGCGCCCGCCTGCCCTCCAGGCCCACACCGATGTAAACACCGACGCTCCTGAGTGCTTTTATCTGTCAGTAAAGACCAACTTAATTCATTATTTTATCCAATTTTGCTCAGAGAACACCACAGCTGTTTTCGTAATAATACTGTGGTAAATAAATATTGCAACCAGCCACAAGATTTTCATAAAACAATTTATTTTATCGTTACTAGTTTCGAAAAATTACAGAACTATCAGTTTAATAAGTCAAATGTTTTTGATATGTCGCGTTTTGGAGCTCTTAAATGTTGTAGAAAAGACATTTTTATATATTGCACCAAAGCTGCTTTAATTTGAAATGCTGACTAGTTTCGGGCTTTGCCCATTTTCTTAAGCCACCTATGACAGAGAACAAAGTGTGTTTTACAGGAAGATACATTAATATGGCAATGTTATATTGAATGTACAAGTCGTAATTACTCACATTCATATATTTTTTTATTTGGATACTGCTTAGGTCACGCTGTTTGTTGTAATTACTTTGGTGTAATTTACTGAGCTGTTGATCGAAAGATGTTTTTATTAAATATTCTATGCTTAATTTTGTTTGTGACAATATCGCTGGTTATATGCAGTGTGACGTAAACAGTACCATTACAAATATCGTACAATAAATTTCATTCCGAACTATTTTAAGTGTAATAAATTGCTTGTGTTTACTATGTTGCAATATAGGGATAATATTGCAGTGCTACTATAATTTATCGCGTTTTGTTGCATATTCATCGAAAATTTCCACACCTTGACCACCATATAAAGTACAATCCATCCTACTGTAATATACTTACAAATATGCAACAAAACGCGATAAATTGTCACAAACAAAATTAAGCAAAGAATATTTAATAAAAACATCTTAGGATCAAGAGCTCAATAAATTACACAAAAGTAATTACAACAAACAGCGTGACCTAAGCAGCATCCAAATAAAAATATATCTGAATGTAAGTAATTACGACTTGTACATTCAATATAACATTGCCACATTAATGTATCTTCCTATAAAACAAACTTTGTTCTCTGTAGTAGGTGGCTTACGAAAATGGGCAAAGCCCATAACTAGTCAGCATTTCAAATAAAAGCAGCTTTGGTGCAATATATAAAATGTCATTTCTACAAAGTTTAATAAGTCATAGTTGAAAAATACTAACACGTATTATTTACAGACGAATGGAAAAACTTCTGGAATCCAACCTCGTAGAAGATAAGTTTGGATTTAGGAGAAATATAGGAACACGGGAGGCAATACTCACATTACGACTTATCTTAGAAGGTAGGCTAAGCAAAGGCAAACCTACGTTTTTAGCGTTTGCAGATTTTGAGAAAGCTTTTGACAACGTCGACTGGTATACACTCTTTCAAATTCTGAAGGTAGCAGGGGTAAAATATAGGAAGCGAAGAGTTCAACCTATACAAAACCAGACAGCAGTTATTAGAGTCGAATGGCAAGAAAGGGACGCAGAGGTTTGGAAGGCAGTAAGACAGGGTTGTAGCCTTTCCCCAAGGTTGTTCAATCTGTACATTGAACAAGCAGTGAAGGAATGCAAGGAGACATTTGGAGAGGGAATTAAAGTTCAGGGAGAAAAAAACATTGCGGTTTTCCGATGACATAGTAATTTTGTCAGAGACTGCAAAGGAGCTATATGAGCAATTGAATGGAATGGACAGTGTCTTGAAAGGAAGGTATAAGATGAACATTAACAAGGGTAAAACGAGGGCTTGGATGAGCAATTCAATTGAATGGACAGTGTCTTGAAAGGAAGGTATAACATGAACATTAACCAGGGTGAAACGAGGGTAATAGAATGAAATGTGAGAAAATCAGGCGATGCTGAAGGAACTAGATTAGGTAATGAGACAAAAAAATTAGTAGACGAGTTTTGTTAATTGGGTAGCAAGATGGCCGATGTAAAGAAGATATAAAATGCAGAATGGCTATGGGGTGAAAAGCGTTTCTAAGGAAACGAAACTAGTTACCATCCAATATTAAATGTTAGGAAGTCCTTTCTGGAGGCATTTGTCTGTAGTGTAGCATTGTATGGCAGTGAAACGTGGACGATAAGGAGTTCAGACAAAAATACGATAGAAGCTTTTGAAATGTGGAGCTACAGACGAATGATGAAAATTAGATGGGTAGATCACGTAACTAATGAGGAGGTGCTCAACAGAATTGAGAAGAAAAGGAATTTCTGGCACACGCTAACAAAAGAAGGGATAGATTAGTGGGACACATTTTGAGTCATCAAGGAATTGTCAACTTAGCATTGGAGAGAAGTGTGTATAGAAAAATTCATAGAGGGAGACCGAAGATTCAAAAGGACGTAGGTTGCCATTCGTATTCTCAGATAAAGAGGCTTGCACAGGACAAGGTAGCGTGGAGAGCTGCATCAAACCAGTCTGCGGACTGAAGACCACAACAAAAACAACTAGTTTCGGGCCTTAGCCCGTCATCAGACGGTAGTGTTGGTTTCAGGTCTAATTGGTGTCCTAAATTAACAAAGTTATGTGAATTCATAGGTTACAAAGTTTATATATAACAAAGTTTTCTTGCTTGTTTTGTTTACACTTGAATTAAACTGACTTCTATTGCTTATACACTGAATTTATCAGAGAAAAGTCTTCTTCATACATTATAGGAGAGAGATATGTGTAGTTCTATCGCACCATGTTGATCTAAGAGGCACACTCAATTGAAGATGGCGGAGTTTCAAATGTTCAAATGTTTGTATAGCTTATGGGACTTAACTACGGGGTCATCAGTCCCTAAACTTACAAACTACTTATGAACTAGCTAACACTAAGGACGGCACAAATATCCATGCCCGAGGAGGGATTCGAACTCCCGACCTTACTGGCCGTGCAGAACGTGACTGGAGCGCCTCAGCCCCCCTCGGCCACCGCGGCCGGATGGCGGCGTTTGGTTACATATTTATAGATATGGCATACTGCAGTCACAGTCTAACATATACAGTCACGACACTTCCACTGGAAATTTTCCAAATATTTTTTTTCTCCTCCACATCTTTGATAGGTGGTTTCTACCCACAAATCAATTTTTTCCTGACCTTAAGGGTTATGTGTACCAAGTGTGGTCGGCATCAGAACGTACTCATTTTCTCTTCCCCCCCCCCCCCCCGTCCCCCGCCGCGGTGGAGTAGCCGAGCGGTCAAAAGCGTCTCGCTGCAGAGCGCGCGGTTGCTCGCCGTGGAGGTTCGATTCCTCCATGGGGCATGGGTGTGTGTGTTTGTCCTTAGGTTAGTTTACCTAGGTTTAAGTAGTTTGTAAGCTACGGACTGATGACCACGCAGTTTGGTCGGAAAGAATTACAAACATTTGATCTCCCCCCCCCCCCCTCTCTCTCTCTCTCACACACACACACACACACACACACATTATATATATATATATATATATATATATATATATATATATATGCCGATAGATACATTTTTATAATAAGTATGCTGCACGGGAGTAGGCGAGCGCTCTAAGGTGCCTGCTGTGGAGTGTGCGGCTGCTCCCCTTCGGAGGTTCTCCTTCGGACACGGGTGCGTGCGTGCGTGTGTGTGTGTGTGTGTGTGTTGCCCTTAGCATAAGCTAGTAAGATAAAGTAATTTCTAAGTCTAGTGACTAATTACCTCTGTAGTTTGATTTCATAGATTTACAAACATTTTGAGAATATGATATAAATATTTAAAGCAAATCGGTAAATAAGTTTTCGAGCTTTATTTGTAACTACGTATACTCATTTAAAGTTATATATATATATATATATATATATATATATATATATATATATATATATATATATATATATATATATGTGTGTCATGTATATTTCAAAAATACCTAGTGTTTGACGTCCCATTATTGATTAAGTCACGAGTGAAAATTTGAAGGAAATCTGTTACGAGCTTTTAGAGATTTCGTGTGGAAATTCTCCCATATATCATATAAATAAATTTAAATGCAATGTAAATCTTTGGTAATAATGTTAAATACTTTATATGTTACCAGCTGTAGGCGGCATGCGTTACAGTGCCTGCATTAGAATACAATGTTGTATTAAAATTGCAAATCTATCAGTCAAATACTTCCAGAAATTTTCTATTAGTAACAAACGAACGTGGTAAAAGCCGTGCGGTTCTAGACGTCATATCAGGGACTGCGCGGCCGCCTCCGCCAGTGCTGCGAGTCCTCCTTTATGCCGTGCTCTCACGGGACGTGGAAACACACGTGGAGGATGAAGCGGTGCCTTCGCAGCGTGGAATTCCACGTTCCACTGCCCTGCGAAGCGTGGAACGAAGGATCTGGCATGTTAGATTTTTGCTTCGTGGAGTGGAACGTGGCCAATGAGGAGCGATAAGCAGAACTTTCGAGCCGCCATATTGCAAGTGAAACTCCGCATTTCGTGCCTTCTTTCGTTGTAGCGTACGATGTATGAATATAATCTTTTTTAAAGTGCCAGAAAATTCAGGAACTTTTTGAAAACGCGTTGTTTCGGATATTTTTTGTTACAATAAATTACTGGAAACTACATTTTCAGAGCTTTCAAGGTCATCGTATTTAACGTGTGTCAGTGACATATACTGTATACGGTGAAAGAATATAGTTCCTTTCTATCTATCCTAGTTCCTTTCTATTCTATCAAAGGAACGTCCTTGTGATGCTACATCATAAATACATAACGTATCACAACATGTTTTAGATGCGTGGTATACCTGGAAACTTCATTGGCGGAGGAGGTGCAGAAGTAGCGTAGTTGGTAGCACTGCAGCCTGCTGATCCGCTTCGCGTCTGCGTGCAACCGAATTATTTTTTTCATTTTTGTTTCTGGTTCTTTGATGTCATTTAAGTACAAATTGTGCTATTCACATATCTTGTCATCCGGAAAACTCGTGGAAAATAGCGTTTTTACGAAGAACACAACTATATAGATGAACTTTAAACAAGGGGAAAAAAGAGACTGTCTAAATAGAAAATTTCATCGAAATCGTTAGAGCCGTTTCCGAGACAGCTAATAACCCCCCCCCCACACACACACATTGCTCGTTTAAAGATATAAGATATCAGAATAAGATGACGTATTAGCCTGGTGCTTAGCATCACGAGCTGTGGAGGAAAAGAGATGTAAATAACAGGTTTGTATCTACACTCTTTCATATGTTTATGACGATTTTGTTTAATTACGGTTTATGTAACTTAATTGTTAATTTAATATAATTTTAATATCCGTTATTCGACGTTTTATAATAAACAAGAAAAATCTGTCCACGAGAGAATTTGTTGAGTTTTTCGTGCTAGGGCACACGAATCAATAAATTTCAGGCAGTACTCTACGTCACGCTGTTTTCCCCACGGTGTTTGAATTCTGTTGCAGTTCAGTACACTGTGGTTATGGAAGAAGATACAGTGAAGGAGGAACAATGTTTACGTACAATACTAAAAGCAAAACTTATCACAATGAACATTGTCGAGCTGAGGCGTTGTCCCTCATGCATGAACAAGTAAAATGTATGAGACAGAACATATTATTTCCGGTAGAAAGCCAAGGTAATCATTTGAATATGCAGAATATGTACGAATATTGGAATATAAGAGAGCAAGACAAATGGAGGTGGTGCAGATGATTTGATTCACCCTTGACAATTTGTTTAATGATTTTTTGCCGAAAGTGATTTGGTTGTCTATTTTGTTATTATTCTCATCTGCTGTCAGAAAAATATAACGTCTTTTTGTTTCGTGAAAAAAAAAAAAAAAAAAAAAAAATCTGGAAGAGTAGTGCCTGCTACGTGCAAGCTTAAGAAAGCTACAATTTGAAATGTGTTTTTCTTTGTTTCGACGATCGCTAACAGAGACATCGTGTAATTTTACGCACATTAGCAGCACGTTCCGTGGGATGTAGCGGGTCGTTTCAGAGCGTGCTGTAGCCAGGTAGACAGCACGTCTGGCCTGCGCCACGTTGGGACAACACGTCCCGTGTGAGGACGGCTTGAGGCAAGAGGTGTGTGTGGTGCCCTTAGCGTATGTTCGTGTAAGTAGTTTATAAGTCTAGAACCACGGCAATTTGGTCCCATAAGTTTACAAACATTTCCTTCATAATAGGAAATTTCTGTTCTTGAACAATTGCTTTGAAATTTTGATACAATGTGTAAGGAATCAAGAATTTCTGACCTCCTTATAGGTCATTTTTATGTGTACGAACAGAACCGCATCGCTTTCTTGATCAATCTGATACCCCACACTTGGTATTTGTGTTGGTAATTACTGTACTTGCAAAGGTCATTGTTTCTAAAAACACTATATACGTAATCTACTGGCCATTAAAATTGCTACACCAAGAAGAAATGCATATGATAAACGGGTATTCATTGGACAAATATACTAGAACTGACATGTGATTACATTTTCACGCAATTTGGGTGCATAGATCCTGAGAAATCAGTACCCAGAACAACCACCTCTGGCCGTAATAACACATAAAAATGACCTATAAGGAGGTCAGAAATTCTTGATACGCCTGGGCAATGAGTCAAACAGAGCTTGGGTGGAGAGTATAGGTACAGATGCCCATGCAGCTTCAACACGATACCACAGTTCATCAAGAATAGTGACTGGCTTATTGTGACGAGCCAGTTGCTCGGCCACTATTTACCAGACGTTTTCAATTGGTGAGAGTTCTGGAGAATGTGCTAGCCAGTGCAACAGTCGAACATTTTCCGTATCGAGAAAGGTCCGTACAGGACCTCCAACATACGGGCGTGCATTACCCGCTAAAATGTAGCGTTTCGCAGGGATCGAAGATCTGAAATGTAACGGCCACTGTTCAAAGTGCCGTCTATGGGAACAAGAGGTGACTGAGACGTGTAACCAATGGCACCCCATACCATCACGCCGAGTGATACGCCAGTATTGCGATGACGAATACACGTTTGCAATGTGCTTCACCGCGATGTCGCCAAACACTGATGCGACCATCATGATGCTGTAAACAGAACCTGGAAAAGACTCTGAACGGTCGACGACTACTTTCGCTCGCGGATGTGTAGCAGGCAGTTATGGACATGAAATTTCCTGGCAGATTAAAATTGTGTGACGGAGCCGGGATTCGAACGTGGGACCTTTGGCTTTCGCGGGACTGAGATTTTCCGGTACGATTCACAGTCAGTCCTCACAACTTTGCTTCTACCAGTATCTCGCCTCCTACTTTCCAAACTTCACAGAAGCTCTCCTGAGAAGCATGCTGGGCAGCTCGGTCGGTAGAGCTCTTACCCCCAGGTTCGAATCCCGGTTCCGGTTCACAATTTTAATCTGCCAGGAAGTTTCGTATCAGCGCACACTCCGCTGCAGAGTGAAAGTTTCATTCTGGAAACATCCCTTAGGCTGTGGCTAAGCCATGTCTCCACCATATCCTTTCTTCCAGCTTGTTCTGCAAGTGTCGCAGGAGGACCTCTGCGAAATTTGGAAAGTAGGAGGCGAGGTACTGGCGGAATTAAAGTTGTGAGGACGGATCGCGTGTTGTTTCAGGATAGTTCAGTCGGTAGAGAGCTTGCCCACGAATGGGAAAGGTCCCAGGTTCGAGTCCCGGTTCCGGCACACAATTTTAATCTGCCAGAAAGTGTCATGTCCATAACTGCCTGCTGCACATCCTCGACCAGAAGTAATCGTCGACGTTTCAGGGTCTTTTCGACGGTTTATTATTATGTCCGTTCCAAGGGAATAGACGTTGGCGGTGATCCGCAGCAGAGATAAAGATATTCATATATACTTCGCAATTCGCGAAATTTCCCGACGTCTGCTGCTCCTGTAAGATGGACAAACGATGTGCAACACATGAAGGTACCGAAAGAATGATAATCAAACGGCGAGAGTTCGCGATAATACCACGGATGCTCAAGTGTCTGCAGTGGATTAGGCTGGCCTCTCAGATAAACCGTCGTCTTTTGTAGAATACCGAGTAGCTTTCCACATGGGTACCTCGTTTACAAATAATTTGAGAGCTTTCCGAAAATTGTTTTCGCTGGAATATTCCACAAAAGGTTCGAATCCCGGTTCCGGCGCAAAATTTTAATCTGCGAGGATGTTTCATATCAGCGCACACCTCGCTGCAGAAAGTTTCATGAGTTATGGACATCTTCACACTACATGACACAGCTTTTCAAAATGTTCAAATGTTTGTTGTGCTCATGGGACTTAACTATGGGGTCATCGGTCCCTAAACTTACAAACTACTTATGAACTACCTTATACTAATCTGAAGGAACTCAGGTACCAACAGCCGTAAGTATAATGAAATATTTATTCTATTACAACCAGTTTCGGCATTCCACTATGCCATCCTCAGGTCCCTACATCGGAGCATGATATCCAAAAGTAGGGATACTAAAACTGGATTCGTGGATTTCGTCTCTTTGTTGGAAACAACAACAGCAGTCAGTAGTGGAATGCCGAAACTGGTTGTGATAGAATAAATATTTCATTAAACTTACGGCTGTTGGTACCTCAGTTCCTTCAGATTCTTGACCAGCCGCTGTCCCGTTTCCACCACCGATGATGGATTCAATAAAGCTTAGGGTAAGGTGGTACAAATCCGATATAGGTACAATTCTGATCGACATAATTTTTCGCGCCATTTGTCAGTCTCGTAGTGTCTCGTTGTGTGGCATTGTAGCGTAGCAGGTTTCTACATCTCTTTTCCAAGAATATGCCAATTTGTGCTAAGGAGAGTGAAATTTTTTCACGGTAGGAGGTAAGTGAAGCTACTTAGTCTAACGAGCTCTTATAAATTATCTATTTATTGGTGACTAGATTCTCTACCCAAAATGCATTGTTTGGTACAACGAAGTATGCGTTGGTGCCTGACGAAAAAAGTGCTTTTTATGTGGAATATGCCCTTAGTCAAAATTCTACTAGCAAGTGATCACAATTGTACCTGGTGTGGTACATTTTCGATCGATTTTTCTCAATTCTGTAACTTTTGTGTGTGTCTCTATACCGAGATTTGTAAAGGTCTAATATTTGTGTTACATATTACTTAAACTTCCAAGAACAAGTGCTATAATTAAAATTACATCTTTTCTCAATATATTTCCAGTTACAATAATATTTGCCGCGGTGGAGTAGCCGAGCGGTCTAAAGCGTCTCGCTGCGGACGGCGCGGTTGCTCGCCGTGGAGGTTCGAGTCCTCCCTGGGGCATGGGTGTGTGTGTTTGTCCGTAGGTTGGTTTACCTAGGTTTAAGTAGTTTGTAGGCTACGGATGATGACCACGCAGTTTGGTCCGATAGATTTACAGACATCTGAACATCTGAATAATATTTGTCCGAAATGATCGAAATTGTACCACCTTACCCTACACTAAAGACGGCACAAACATCCATGCCCGAGGGGGGATTCGAATCCCCGACCGCAGCGGCCGTGCAGACCGTGAGTGGCACGCCACAGACCACTCGGCCATCGCAGCCGGCACTGCTTTTCGCCGAACGTGTACTTTCAGTGTGGTGTCCCAGTGGGACGATTGCCTGAATACTGACCTGTTTAACATGCCGACTCTACGGCCTTCGAAGGAAAATTTCCCCCCGAAAGTATAGGCCAATGCTGGTAGTGCTCGTTTGCCATCACTATTCACCGGCTGTGTCACGAAGCTGAACACAGGGCCGGCCAAGCCGCCGCCGCGGGCGCGTTTGCCGAGGCCTAATCCTACGCACTGCCAGCGCCCCGCAGTGCTTTATCTGCCGCCTCACCGCGACTGGGCCGGCAGCCGCAACCAGCCAGCTGCGAGCCGTTTCCGATGTTTTCGGTTCGTCCATTTCGGCGCCGGGAGAAAGCAATTTGCAGTGTTTGCGTTTAATTAGTGGTCCAGTGTTTAACTTGGTGGGTGCTCCTTCCTCTTCCTCCCCCACCCAGCCGGCAGCATCTCGCCACCTCCCGGCCGGAGAGCCGCCCCCAGAGTGTATTTGCACTTTTCGCGCCGGCTTGCCCGCGCACTCCACTAGGTCTGCGGTTGCGGCGGCCGACGCGCTGCCGACATCCTCTGCACAGTCAGCCGCCTCAGCTGCGTGGCAGGCCACGGCTCTACTGCGCTGTATCGACCTACACCCACATTTACTTCTTCACTCCTCAAGCCAGCTAACAGTGTATGGCGGATAGTGCTCTGCGTATCTGTATTTACATCTATATGCAATACTCTTGACATTTAACTGCGTGGCAGAGATTCATCGAACGCCGGCCGCGGTGGCCGAGGAGACTGAGGCGCTCAGTCACGGTCTGCACGGCCACTACCGTCGGAGGTCCGAATCCCCCCTCGGGCATGGATATTTGTGCCGTCCTAGTTCGTAAGTAGTTCTAAGTAGTTTGTAAGTTTAGGGACTGATGACCCCGTAGTTAAGTCCCATAAGCTGTACAAACATTTGAACACTTGATTTGGTTCATCGAACCACCTTTATACCAGAGCAAGGGTAGGAAGAACATCCGAATCTCTCCGTTCGAGCTCTGATTTCTCGTATTTTATTCTAATTCTACCTATGTAGGTGGGAGTCAACAATATATTCTTTGGACACTATCCATGGCTGCCGTCAAACCCACTTGATAAGTGTGGTGTCACACAAGTCCAAAGTGCGCGCCACCTACTTTCGCCGCGCGCCGCCATGCACGCACGGCGCGGCGTTCTTACGACGTCAGCCACGAGCGCCCTCTGTTACAACTCCGCTCGTGGCCACCACTGAACGACATCGTTCACTTGGGACTGAGATAGGAACCAGCTAACTCTTCGGAATCAGACAGGCACCAGTGAAGACTTGGCTATCGGATAGGCACAACGCAGGCCTCTAGCTCAACTATGTATCAGCTTTCTGCAGTACTGAGCTATGTAAAAGTTAAGTATTGTATACATTCTGTCCAATATATATCTTGTTCTAATTTACTCCAGTGTTTCTAGTTTCTGCTGTCCCACTGGCTGCTCACCTGCGTTCCTGCACAAGCGTGCTTCCTTATTCCTGTGTCGGTCTCTTTCTGCTCGGCCATTGACACCTACGACGGAAACGAGACACAAAAGCGGCGACGAGGCTGGGACACAAAAGTGGCGACGAGGATGGGATCCGAACCCACGCGTGCAAAGCACCGCAAACAAGCTGTATTAGACGTTGCCCACATTCGCGCACCTGTCGAGCGCCGCAAGCAAAAACTTTTTGTAACTATTTACATAGACAACAGGAGTGTGCAATTTCAGCTAGACACTGGTTCCGCTGTCACACCCTCTGCACAGTCAGCTGTGTGGCAGGCCGCGGCTCTACTGCGCTGTATCACTCTACACACACATTTACTTCTTCACTGCTCAAGCCAGCTAACACTGTGTGGCGGATGGTACTCTTTGTATCTACATCTATACATGCGACACTCTGCAAGTCATATTTAAGTGCCTGGCAGAGGGTTCATCGAACCACCTTTATACTATTCATCTAGCGCGAGGGTAGAAAGAACATCTGAATCTCTCCGTTCGATCTAAGATTTCTCGTATTTTATACGCATTTGAAAGCTATTCGCTAACTGATTTTGACCCCCGATATTTAACATGAATATTGATGGTCCTCTTCTTGTTGGGTTGTTTGTGTGCCTGGTGCGGTAACGTCATGTAAACTGTTTTAATGTAAAGTGCAAAGTAATTTTGTTTGATTCGCATGCGTATACAGTTTGCTAAGCCGTATCGTATTATTATACGACTGAACATGTCCCTATTATAGTCATAGGCATCCTCGAGACACAGCCGGCTGAGGTGGCCGAGGTGACTGAGGCGCTCCAGTCACGGTCAGCACGGCCACTGCGGTCGGGGGTTCGAATCCCCCCTCGGGCATGAATATTTGTGCCGTCCTAGTTCATAAGTAGTTTGTAAGTTTAGGGACTGATGACCCCGTACTTAAGTTCCATAAGCTTAACAAACATTTGAACATTTGAACACAGTTATTGGTTGTTAAGTCAGTTGTCCAAATGTGAAGGGCAATTAAATGTTATTTCATGTAAATGTTTATACAATTTTCTGAGCCATATGATATTATTGTAGGACTGATCTAATCCGCGTGTATATGGAAAAGTAAAACATTTGTGAAGAAATCCGCCTTATGCAAGACACCTTGTTTTATTTTTATTCCCCTGACATGTTTCGGCACTTATCGTGCCATCTTATATGGGCTTTTCCCGTTTATTTTCTAGAATAATATATTACAGGTTTTTGAGTATACAATTGTTTGATTTGACAATTACGTTGGATATATTTGGCCTAATTTTGTTTATGATATTTACATAATGTCATGCGCAATATTTGCATGCTGCTTCATTCAGGACTCTGACAATACCTTACTGCTTATGGACTATAGACTGACACTGCATAAACTGCACAAAGGGAGGAATATAAGTAGATGCGACCTGAATAAATTCAAGGAACCCGAAGTTCTTGAAAATTTCAGAGGTAGCTTTAGACAGAAACTGGGAGAAATACATCTAGATCTATATGGGATACTCTGCAAATCAGATTTAGGTGCCTGGCAGAGGGTACATCGAACTACCTTCATACTTTTCATCTACCATTCCATTCTCGAATAGCGCGCGGGAAGAAAGAATGTCTGAAACTCTCCGTTCGAGCTCTGATTTCTCGTATTTTATTCCGATTATCATTAATACCTATGTAGAGGGGAGTCAGCAATATATTCTCGCATTCGGAGGAGAATGTTGGCGATTGGAGTTTTGTAAGTAGCCCACGCCGCAGCGATAAACGTCGCCATTGTTGTAATTATCTCCATCCCAAATCTTGTATCATTTCCGTAAGGCTGTCTCCCCTGTATCGTGACAATACAAAACTAGCTGCCCTTCTTTAGAGTCTATCTATAGCTACCGTCAAACCCACTTGATAAGGATCCCACACTGGGCAGCAATACTCCAAGTGAGGACGGTCAAGCGTAGTGTATGCAGTCTCTTTAGTAGTTCTGTTGCATCTTTTAAGTGTTCTGCCATTAGAACCCAGTATCTGGTTCGCCTTTCCTACGACATTAAGATCTACGTCTTGTTTCCAGCTTAAGACTGATGTAATAGTAATTCCTAAGTATTTAGTGGAGTTTACGGCCTTCACATTTGCTTGATTTATGGTATAACCAAAATTTAAGGAAATAAATCGCAATATGCGATCAATTATGGCTTCACTGTACTAGATTTAGATGAAATACCGAAGCGCGGCGAATGAAAATTTGTGCCCGGCCGGGATTCGACCCCGGGATCTCCTGCTTACTAGGCAGACTCGTTGACCACTCCGCCACCGAGGACACACAGTGCCGCGGTGGAGTAGCCGAGCGGTCTAAAGCGTCTCGCTGCGGAGCACGCAGTTGCTCGCCGTGGAGGTTCGAGTCCTCCCTGGGGCATGGGTGTGTGTGTTTGTCCTTAGGTTAGTTTACCTAGGTTTAAGTAGTTTGTAAGCTACGGACTGATGACCACGCAGTTTGGTCCGATAGATTTACATACAGTTGAACACTTTTGGACACAGTGACCAACCCGACTACAGAGGACTCTTCCCTGCACGTCTCCTGCAACACCCAAATCTCCATTCGCCGCGCTGTCTCTTTCCTATAACCACAGCCCATTTTGTTCTGTAATGCACACAGCCACAATACTGTATTCCCGCATCAGGGAGAACAGACAATGAGGTATCTAGTCAATGAACTGTGGTTATAGGAAAGAGCGTGGCGAATAGAGATTTGGATGTGGCGGGAGACATGCAGGGAAGAGTCCTCTGCAGTCGGTTTGGTCACTGTGTCCAAAAATGTTCAACTGTATGTAAATCTGTCGGACCAAACTGTATCCTCGATGGTGTAGTGGTCAACGCGTCTGCCCAGTAAGCAGGAGATCCCGGTTCGAATCCCGACCAGGCACAAATTTTCATTCGCCGCACTTCAGTATTTCATATAAACCTAGTACAGTGAAGCCATAACTGATCGCAAATTGCGATTTATTTCATTAATTTGAACGCTTTAATGTCGTCGAAGATATATAAAAGTTTAAGGAATTTCTTCTCGTAATCATGTGAATGACGTTACACGTCTCATTATTTAGAGTCAATTACCATTTTTACACCATAGTGATATCCTATTACATCGTTCTGCAGTTGATTTCGATCTTCAGATGGCTTTACTATACGATAAATGACGGCGTCAACCTAAGAGAGCGGCTCAGATTTTCTCCCAAGTCCTTTAAGTGATAAGGAACAGCAGAGGACCAATAACACTATCCTGTGGAACGCCGGATATCACCTCTGTTTAGTCAATGCCTTACCATCGATTACTATAAACCGTGTACTTTCTGACATATCTAGCCACAAATCTAGGGCGATATTCCATAACCACGCAATGTGAGAGCGACTGCCTGTGTCTTCGTGGCTTTTTCCCATATGAAGAAGCGATTTACTGATTACCCTTCCCCTCTTGATCCAGTCCCACTTAAAACACCCTACCCAACCTCATCATCTCCCCTCACTGTTTTAACTTAAATTTTACTATCTCCTCCCCAATCCATAACCAACCATCTTTTCTCTCCCCAATAATTTTCTTCTAGTGCAATTCCTTCAGAATAAAAAAAATAGTTATTAGAGTACCTTCTTAAACTAACTTACAACTAATTACCACACACACTCACACACATACATACAACTATGCCTGGGGGAGGACTCAAACCTGCGGCGCGAACGGTCACCCAGCCCGTAGTATGATACCTCAGGCAATGCTACCACTCTGCGCATGTCTTTCGAACAGAATCTAATGTGGACAGCGCGTACTGCTTTTTCACACAATCTCACCATTTGTATTTTAAACTGTAAATATTTTTAAATACATGCATTCTCGAAAGTGACACAAATTTTTAATACCAAATTTAAGCCGGCCGCGGTGGCCGAGGTAACTGAGGCGCTCCAGTCACAGTCAGCACGGCCACTATGGTCGGGGGTTCGAATCCCCCCTCGGGCATGGATATTTGTGCCGTCCTAGTTCGTAAGTAGTTCATAAGTAGTTTGTACGTTTAGGGACTGATGACCCCGTAGTTAAGTCCCATAAGCTTAACAAACATTTGAACATTTGAACCAAATTTAATCCTGTCTCATGAATTGTTTATCTTTTAATCTTTCATTACCTGACATTGCCGGTTTAGGAGGCGATCTGATTTAGGTGTTCCTTTTTCCTGTGAGCTATAAAAGTAATTGGATGAACCCTCTGCCATGTACTTCAATGTTACTTGCAGAGTATCCCTGTAGATGTAGAATTTCTTGTTATTTGATGCCTCTCGCCCCGTAAGTGTTAGGCGGTTGGCTATCAGCAGAACAATTTTTTTATTATTTTATTTTATTTATTTATTTAGTTTAGAATGTGAAATAAGGGTAGCATGACTGAAAATATACATCCGAGAAATTATATTCTTCAAAAATGAAATGCCAAAATCGTGAATTAATTGTTTATTTAATGACAACCGGTTTCGGCGGACTGTGCCACCATCATCTGATCATATATATTTTATAAGCTGGTCATCTTACTTAAAAATGGATATAAAATAATAAGGGCAACATAGCACTTAGTCATCATATAGAATACAAATTATAACATGACAGCTTTACCTAAACTGTCAGGTAGCCCGCAGAAACTGGGCGGAGGAACATAAGGATTGGAGTCGTAACGAATGGCGCCGGGTTCTATTCACAGATAAGTCAAGATTTTGTGTTCAGCAGGACAATCGTCATTCCCTCGTCTGGACAGAATGTGGAACAGCCTTGCCTGTGTACTGGAAAAATCACCATATCACTGTGGTGGATGAATGGTGTGGGCAGTAGTCAGTATTCATAATGGAGCTTTGACTTTGTTGTGGCCTACGCTGGTGCCATGGAGCTGCACAAAGCTGCACTGGTGAACAACATAACTGAATGCAAACGTAGGCTTCCGCGGCTGTTGTCACTATCAATAAAATTTTTCCGGGTATGAGACCGCGTCGTCATTTTATAAACTTTACCGACGTTTCGGCCTCTGCTGCAGGCGGCCTTCAGACACAGACCCTGATGAAGACCGCATGCAACAGTGGCCGAAACGTCGGTAAAGTTTATAAAATGACGACGCGGTCTCATACCCGGAAGAATTTTATTGATAACATAACTGAAGCTGAGGGAATTGAAAGAATGGTCAGCTTCTTCACCGGACTTAAATCCAATTGAGCAAGCCTGAGATGCACTTGGCAGACGAACTGCAACCAGACCAGCACTTCCTACAACAGTTTTAGAGCTGGATATTGCACTCATATAAAACTGGGAAAATATCTGGAGCTAACTGATAACCTCATTTTGTCCTTGCCATGTAGGTGTGGAACTGTTCTGGCCGTCCGAGGTGATCACTCTCCATATTAGAGGAAAACGAGAATGATCCTTCACTATGGTACCTCGCTCTATGTAAACACCAAAGAGTTGAGACAGCAAAACATCGTACTGTATCGCAAACAAATTACAATTGTAATCAATATCTGAATAAAATACTTTACTGTATGTATATTGTGTATGATATCTCACCTGATCCCTTAATTGTTATGAGCAGTGATTTTTGCATCCAGAGGAGAAATTTGTTACTCGAAATTGCGGAAGTGGATATCGCCACGACGAAAAATCACATCATTCGGTAGATATGACGTTATAAAGAATTAGATCACTCGCGCAGAAATACTTAAATTTCTGCAGCCATAGTTTGAGAATTTACTGACTAGAAACACACATTCGTCCATTGCACGTCTGTTTTCGTCCTTATACATAGGTAATTCCAAAAGTTCTCGGAACAGAATAGAAAAAAGAACATCACTAAACTTTTCTTAAGAAATTTTCGGTGTAGTCTCCTTGTAGATTAGTGTACTTGGTCCAACGGTGTTCCACTGCCTTGATCCCATCTCGAAAATGAGATTGAGCCAGGCCTGCAAAATAGTTGTCAACTCCGGCTATGAGTTCTTCGTTTTTTAGTGAATCTTCGTCCACCTAGAAAAATCTTCAGTTTTGAGAAGAGATGGAGATCTGACAGAGGTGAAGAAGCCGGCTGGGACCGCTTGTCCGAGTACCTGTTATGGAGGTATGATAGATCGGCCGCTCGTCTTTCGGCTTCCCGCCAACGCTCCCTGGTAACGCTCCCGCGCTCGAGGCTGGCGTGAATTACAACTGACGCATGCCTCCGTCTTGGCCACAAACGCCACACAAATCTGTCAACACTTTGGTACACATTTTTACCACAAGGCACCCTAAACCTACAAGGAACTCCATCATATCACAATCGCGGAGAGCCCTCAAGTTCTTTTTCAAATAAACATTTAACAAAAATACAATTGACATGTTTAGCCATAACATTTTAAAATTAAAACACTTATTAAGATGTACAAAAATAAACCCTTAGGTTTTTAGTCCTTTACAAAACATTTTAACATTAAAGATACAATATTCACAGATATAAAAATTCTGTTTCAAACCAAATTGAAGCGAAAAACACAAAAATTGACATATTACATTGAAATCAGACAGAGGATAATAAAATACTTGGATAAGGCTGCTGTCGCAACAGTTAATACCGTAGTTCGTGTAGTTTTGTCTTGGCGAAACCACATATGTGAGAGTGCGCTTTGTTTTTATAGAAGATGACTTCCTTCCTTGATAAACCTGGTCTTTTATCGCATATCTTTTGTTGGAGTTTGTCTACGAGGTTAGCATAGTATTCTACAGTAATTGTTTGACACGTGGGGAGATAACCTACAAAAGGAATCCCCTTCACATACCAGAACACTGACGGCATGACCTTTTCAGGCGAAAGGTCTTTGCTATCCATGAAAGAGGAAAATCAACGTTTCCAATTATTTGACTGTTGTTTTGTCTCTGGGGTATAGGTGTGCATCCCAGTTTCATCTGTGGTCACAAACCGGCGCAAAAAATGTTGCTCGTTTCTCCTAAAATGTCCATTTTGAAGCGTTTTTGATCCAGCGTCAAGAGTCGCGGCACCCATCTTGCAGATAATTTTATCTGATATACGTTTTCAGATAATATCTGGCAAGCGTGAACAATTTCACCCACTTCCAATCGGCGAGCCTACATGACCACTTTTGTACTGATTTCTGGAGTAGTGACACATCTTGGCCGACCACTGCGCGGATCATCATCTAAGCTCTCCCGGCCAAATTTAAATTCATTTATCAACTTTGCAACAGCTGAATACGAAGGAGCTGGAAATCGGCATCAAATTCCTTTGCTTTCATTCCTTTCTTCACGAAGTACTTAATCACTGCTCGAATCTCGATTTTTTTCCATCTTCGCAAACCAAGTGGGAACGAAAACAGAGCCATGTCACCGCCACAGCTCTTGTCCAAGATCACTGACGCGGCACCTGTTTACAGACAACAGTCCGATGGGGCATCAAGTGAACAACTCATTGAGCTAGCACTGACCTCTAGTGGTGATTCCAAGACCTTTTCAAACAACTCTCATACAACTAATGGGTGTTTCTAAAATTACAGGTTTAGAATCTCTAATTTAAATTAACACGTTTTCTGGGCAACACTCCACAGTTTGGCGCACTTTGCACACAATTTCATTTCGATGGTTTAATGCTAACGATTAGGTGTAAACTATCATCGGTGTGTTTTTAAAATAGACGGTCATATTAAAAAGTGAGCCAATTGTGGCTGTAAAATTGTTCCCATGTCACGTTTCTTGCGCTGTTTCGGTTAAATTTTAGAAATTAAGGTAGGAAAATGTAAAGCTCGTCGCTGATGTAGGTCAAGGAATTAGTTCTGCGAGTTTGATGTTTGGTACAGTAAAAAGGGCTAAATTTTATAGTTTTCTCCAATGATATTCGACTTCATAAGGCTTCAGAATTTCAACAGTCTAAGACATAATAGTTGGTTCTTATAAAAGGCGTCTTTGAAAATGGCAGGATTTTTAACTTTGCTTATCATGAATGAACAGACATATTGGTACCATTTGCCACACAAAAGAACACCAGGAAATAATGAAAGTTGGTGTCCAAACATCGGTTTTCAAATCAGCTAATATAAATAATCGTTTTGCTTGAAAACACAGTTTTATTGGTTGCTGTGTGGCGAGAAATGATTTTGTTATCAGTTTCTTTTATATGCCTGTTTCCACCGGCTTATTTTCAATTTATTGCGGTTGTTTTGAACAGTAATATATGGCAAAAATGAAAGTTAACGCGGCCTGTTTTGATGTGAAAAATATGCAATATTACTGCTTTGTGAGCTCGTTATGCAGTTATTTTCATCATTCATTAAAAATAAAATTAATAAATATTAAAGGCATAAAATACGGAACATAAAATGTTGAAGGGCTAGTGGTTTTTAATATTGATATTGTATGTGGTATTCACCCCTATAACACTGGCACATACAACAACTGCTAACTGCAGTTCATAGAACGTCGTCGAGGGCAGTGCTGAATGATTGTGCAGACTGATATACACAACAATCCCGACAGTTCATTGTCGAATAAGTGATCCGCTGTGATTAGTCTATAAGGCGATTATCTGGCGGGGACCTTTATTTTTATGCATAATTTCTGTGAACAGATACACCAATGATTGGAGAAAAATGTCTTTTCTGCTAGTGGACATGATAAAACGGGCAGCAGCCGGGAAACTCACTGTCATGACAGTCACTAGCCCACTGAAACACTGGTGTGCAGAACTTAAGGAGGATAAATTTTAAAAGGCAGTGTCATTGCGAAGTAGCAAAAGTCGATAAAACTTTACCGAACATAAACCTACATTTTTAGCATTTGTAGGCTTGGAGAAAGCTTTCGACAATGTCGACTGGAATAAACTCTTTCAAATTCTGAAGGTAACAGGGGTAAAATATAGGGAGCGAAGAAATATATTCAACTTATACAAAAACCAGACAGCGGTTATTAGAGTCGATGGGCGTGAAAGGGACAGAGGTTGGGAAGGGAGTAAGACAGGGTTGTGGCCTTACCTCAATGTTGTTCAGTCTGTACATTGAGCAAGCAGTGAAGGAATGCAAGGAGAAATTTGGAGAGGGAATTAAAGTTCAGGGAGAAGAAATAAAAACATCATGGTTTGCCAATGACATAGTAATTATGTCAGAGACCACAAAGGATCTGGAAGAGCAATTGAATGGAATGGACAGTCTTGAAAAAAGGGTATGAGATGAACATCAACAAGAGTAAAACAAGGATAATGGAATGTGGTTCAGAAAATCAAACGATGCTGAATGAATTAGATTAGGTAAAGAGGCAATAAAAGTATCAGATGAGTTTTGTTATTTGGGTACTAAGATACTTCTGATAGCCTAAGTAAAGAAGATATAAAATGCAGAATGGCTATGGGAAGAAAAGCTTTTCTGACGAATCGAAATTTGTTGACATCCAATATTAATTTAAATGTTAAAATGTCCTTTCTGAAAGCATTTGTCTGGAGTGTAGCATTGTATGAGAAACGTGGACGATAAGGAGTTCAGACAAAATGATGATAGAAGCTTTTGAAATGTGGTGCTATAGACGAATGAAAATTAGATGGGTAGATCACGTAACTAATGAGGAGGTGCTAAAACGAATTGGGGAGAAAAGGAGTTTCTGGCATATCTTGACGAAGAGAAGGGATATATTGGTGGCACACATTATGAGACATCAAGGAATCGTCAACTTAGCATTAGAAGGAAGTGTGTGGGGCAAAAATCGTAGAGGGAGAGCGAGGGACGAATACAGTAAGCAGATTCAAAAGGATGTAGGTCGCCGAACGTATTCTCAGATGAAGAGACTTGCAGAGGACAGGGTAGCGTGGAGAGCTGCATCAAACCAGTCTGCATACTGAAGACCACAACAAGACATAAGGAGTTCAAATTCAAATGTTTATACATCTATGTTCCATCTGGTCATCAGTCCCTAGTCTTGCAAACTACTTAAACTAACTTATGCTAAGCACATACAGAGTGTTACCGCAGAACGTCCAAAAAATTAACAGTATGTAGAGGATGTTCCTCTGAACAATTTGAGGTTGGGTATCTTGGCTAGGAGAATCCAGTTTAAGGAGATAATAGTAATACAGTCACAGTTTTATTTGCATTAGTTACAGTCGACAGCAAGTACCGTCACTGACAACGTACTATTTCCTCTGTATCATTCAAAGTGTGCGTTAACTGTCGGCCATTAACCACAATGCACGCACTAAATTGCTACTCATTAAATATGTGGCAATGTCTATGACGCATTTCGGTTCTCCATCGTATGATACAAACTGTGGAAAGATTTTATAAAGAAAATGTAAGTACATGACAGCACAAACTGAGTTAGAATACGAGATAACAAAAACAAGACAAAATTATCATTCTTACATACAATACTGCTATAAGGCTCAACAAAATTAACAAGGGAAGGTAAATTGTAATTGATAAATGCATACGTGTAGCTAGATGTAGCTTTACAGGAGACATGTGCCAAACTGGCTTTGGCGTGTAAAGCTGATTGCAAGTCAACAGGTCCGATAGGTGGCTCTAGCGTAGGCGTAACGTACATGTCAAAGAATATCAACAAAAATTTTAAAATGTTCAAATGTTTGTGTAGTCTATGGGACTTAACTACTGGGTCATCAGTCCCTAAACTTACAAACTACTTATGAACTACTTACGAACTAGGACGGCACAAATATCCATGCCCGATGGGGGATTCGAACCCCCGACCGTAGTGGCCGTGCAGACCGTGACTGGAACGCCTTAGTCCCCTCGGCCACCACGGCCGGCCAAACATTTTGCAACCAATAGATACAGGTGATATGGGTATAGAAACAAAGATGATACTGGAGTTGCAATATAAAATATAAGAATTAGAATAGAAAGAGCTTAAAATATGATAACAAAAGCTTATTAATGTGTTAGCGAAGCTGTACAAACCAATATAGGTACAATCACAGATTAAGAGGCCATAATCACCTGCGCAAGTTATAAGCCAAAAACAAGGAGCCCTTCATTGACTATAATACCAACATTGTACACGTGTCAGAAAACTAACGAGCAGCTCACGACAGAGTACTAAAAGATACACAAAACATGAAATATTACATAAAAAGTGTGAGACAGTTTTGAATCAGCTTCCCTACTGTTCTTATTTTAAGTAAGATTTATATTTCTATATCCCATTTTATGTATGCAATTTATTTTTGTTAATATTATTTCTGACCTTGTAATTGTGTATCTGTAAGTATTATGTCACTAGCTGTTCGTTAGTTACCTGACATGTGTAAAACGTTGGTATTATAGCCAATGAAGGGCTCCTTGTTTTTGGCTGATGATTTGCGCAAGCGCATATGGCCTCTTAATCTGTGTTTGCACCTATGTTGGATTGTACACCTTCGCTAGGACATTCATAAGCTTTTGTTATATTTTAAGCTCCATTCTATTCTAATTCTAATGATTATAATTTATATTGTGACTCCAGTATATCTTTGTTTCTTTTCTACAAATATGCTTACTTTTACTGTACCTGTGTCACTCATATCTATGGCCTTGTAACATTTTTGTTAATATTCTTTGGTATGTGTGTCTACACATACGCCAGCGCAACCTATCGGACTTATTACTTACAATTAGCTTTACACCACAGTCTAAAATATCAGCCACGACATTTGAGCGAATTTTTCTTATCCACCAAGATAGCAGCGCAACAAGCGGTCAGCAGGGGATACTACTGACTTGGCAGTACCTCGAGCATTCAAAGTCGTGTTATTCGCAATTTATATTCTTCTTCGTGGAGCGGAGAACGCTTGCAGTGCAATGAAATGCAGCAACAACCAGAAAAAGACAACACATACGTCATTTCCAATGTTTCATAAGGTTCCTGAAGCTGCATAAAATAATCATACTGCTGAAATGTTTTCGTTACGATTAACCTGGAAAATTACATCAATTTAAGTATAATAATGACTACTTGAGCTTTTTAAGAGTAGAAAGTGTATCATATAGTGAACTGTATTTTGCAATTTCGATGTGGAAAGGTCCACAAAACATTTCACATTATAAGGTATAAGGTAAGGTAATGTAGTTCCAAACTCTAAAAGTTTATTAGTGAAAAAATTTAAAGGCGGAAAATAAGACGACAAACATCTAGAACATAGTGAGAAGGGTGGCAGGCAAATGCCCAAAAGGGGCAGAAAATTTTAACACCAAAATCAAACCTGGACGTTAGCTTCTGAACTAACAGGAAAGTTGATAAACTTTCAACTATAATAAGGATTTCATCGTATTTCTGCTGCTAGTTTTAATAATAAGGACGGAAGTCTTAGTTTTGCTAAGTGGTGACCTAAAATCTAAAACACAGAACGAAACAAAAAAGGAATTATATGTACCATATATGTTTAACTTGGAACTACACGACCACGTTTCCTACGCTTGAAACTGTCTGTGTGTGTTGATGTACATTATTTTGATTTCAATGGGAAAAGCTGCAAAATATTCTGATCAGAACTTATTTCCGCTTTCGTCATTTCAGTCACCTGTAAAGATACATCTAGCTACACGTATGCATTTAACAATTATAATTCACCTTCCCTTGCTCATTTTGTTGAGCCTTATACCCGTAGTGTATGAAGTACGATAATTTTTTCTTGACTGCTTTTGTTATCTCTTATTCTACCTCAGTTTGAGCTTACATGTACTTATATTTTGTTTATAAAATCTTTACACAGTTTGTATCACACGATGGAGAACCGAAAGGCTTCATACACAATAAGAGACATTGGCGACAAAGCCATTGCTACATATTTCATAAGTGACAATACTGAATGGTCACCTGCTTCAAATATGGATGTTTGGAATCAATTATATGAACAAGGTTCTAACGCACTCGACAAATACCCCTGGTGCCACCGCGGTGGCGCCTGAGTCCTCTTTTTCACTGTCTTCATTGCGGCTGCTTTCTTTCAAATGTTCGAATGTTTGTCAAGCTTAAGGGACTTAGCTGCAGGGTCATCAGTCCCTAAACTTAAAACTACTTATGAACTACTTTATACTAAATGTGGTGTCGCACAAGTCCAAAGTGCGCGCCACCTACTTTCGCCGCGCGCCGCCATGCACGCACGGCGCGGCGATCTTACGACGACAGCCACGAGCGCCCTCTGCTACAACTCCGCTCGTGGCCACCACTGAACGACATCGTTCACTTGGGTCTGAGATAGGAACCAGCGAACACATCGGAATCAGATAGGCACCAGTGAAGACTTGGCTATCGTACAGGCACTAGGCAGACTTCTAACTCAACTATGTATCCGCATTCTGCAGTACAGAACTATGTGAAAGTTAAGTATTGTATAAATTCTGTGCAATATATATCTCGTTCTAATTTAGTGTTTCTAGTTTCTGGCTGCTCCCCTCCGTACCTGCACCAGCGTGCTATCTTTATTCCTGTGTCGGTCTCATTCCACTCGGCCACCGACACCTACGACGGAAACGAGACACAAAAGCGGCGACGAGGCTGGGACACAAAACTAAAGACGACACAAACAGCCACGCCCGAGGTGGGATTCGAACCCCCGACGGGGAACGGCCTCAATGCGCTCTGCCGCTCCGCCGCGACCCGCTTTCTTTATCCCGTGGGATTTCAAGAGAAGAGCGTGCGCCGTGACGAGGTTTCATCATACAAGCCACACATACTGTTGTGGCGACCTGGTAGGACTTGTTATACGGGATCCCAAGACCGCTTATGTTGAAACTATTATATTTCATGACCTGATTCAGCAGTTCTAGTTTCCATCCTCAGATGCCTTCAGTTCATAAAAGTAGACCTCATCATCGTCGTTGAGATGGGACTGTGCTCAAGTTATAAAATATATGACCGTTCTGGGCCGTCACAATAATCAAATTACTTTTATTTCAGTTTTTTTTATTATGGTGATGACCGAATATGATAATATACCGGGTGATCAAAAAGTCAGTATAAATTTGAAAACTTAATAAATCACGGAATATTGTAGATAGAGAGGTACGAATTGACACCATGCTTGGAATGACATGGGGTTTTATTAGAAAAAAAAAGTTCAAAAAATGTCCTACAGTTGCGCTTCATCTGATCAGAAAAGCAATAATTAGCATAACAAATTAAGACAGAGCAAAGATGATGTTCTTTACAGGAAATGCTTACTATGTTCACCATCATACCTCAACAACAGCTGTAGTCGAGGAATAATTTTGTGAACAGCACTGTAAATCATGTCCGGAGTTATTGTGAGGCACTATCAGTGTTCCGATCGGAAGATTCACTTGAATGCCCCTCTTGTTTAAACAACTGTATTACTGCACCAGTGCATATACTGTTACGGAAACATTCAACACCAGATTAATCGAGGGTAAAACCTATGACCTAGAAGGATTTTAGTAGTGAGAGCTTGTCATCTGCTGCGACTCTCATTAATGTTTTTACTCCGTCATTATTTTTGATTTTTTTTCTAATAAAACCCCATGTTATTCCAACTATGTTTGTCAATTTTGACCTCTCTATCTACATTATTCCGTGATTTATTAAGGTTTCAAATTTATACTGAGTTTTTGATCACCCGGTATTTTATAACTTGGGCAAATTCTCATTATGAAATGACAGCATCTGAGGACGGCAGCTAGAGCTGCTAAAATACGAGGGGTGTTCAGATGAAAAGGTACGAAACGACACTGTGAAGTCATTATTCAAAAGTAATCACACGAATAGTCTTGATAGGGACACGGAGTATGATATAGGTGGTGATCTGAAAATGATAGCAATTCAAGCTGGTGGCACAAATATGCAGTTCGTGCAGTTGTTTCAGCGTCATTATTGGCCTCGTCTAATACAGGTCAGGCGTATTAACATGAGGCTTGAGGAGGCGCTGATGACGGAGGGCATGGATCACATCCATGGCCAAAGGTCGGATTTCACTAAGCACTGTTTGCACCTCAATTGGTATGGGAAGTGGAGGTTGGGAAAGCACATAGGTGACAGTGTAGTAGGGGGTGGGTGTGTCACTCATGGAAAAATTCCTGTAGTAGATGGTGTTAGGGCTGCACCTTTTAGACTGAAGACAGCTGATAGGTATTCCTGCTTAACGGAGGTCCCTCTCTCAAAGGAACCACTTTCTACAAAGTTTAAGAATCTAAGTAATAAGGGAATTACTATTTCTCGTCAAAATATACAGGTTGTCAGAGATAAAATTAACGAACTGCTTATTAATGTTGATTCGGACATTATTAGTATTTGAGAGCACTTTTTAAGTCATGTGACAATTCAGAGACTTCCTTTGCCAGGATATATGTTAGCTGCCTTCTTCTCTAGGAGTTCCTTGCAGTGTGGAGGAATGGCCATGTATGTTCGATTTTTCATCGGAGTCAATCGATTTTTCTAAACACTGCACATAAAAGATATTTGAATATTGTGCAGGAGTTGTTAATGTTAAAGAAACAAAACTAGTAATTGTTGTTATTTATAGGTCCCTTGACCCAGATTTTAAAATGTTTCTGCCCAAGCTAAAATTGGTTCTGGGTTCACTTTATAGGAAGTATAAAAATTTAGTTGTGTGTGTAGATTTCAACATAAATTGTGTAAGTGATAGCTCAAGAAAAATTCTGCTGTTAGATCTATTTAATTCCTATAAAATGATGCAAACAGCATTCTTTCCAGCTAGAGTGAAAGGCAGCAGCAATTCTACCGTTGACAATATTTTTCTTCATTCTTCATTATTAGAGGGGCATTCTGTCAGCAGAATTCCTATCAGACCAAGATGCACAAATTTTAATTCGAAAAAGCATTTGTTCTCAAACAAATGTTAAACATAATTATCATATACTTAGAAAAGTTAATCCAGTTGAAATGGAGACCTTTTTAAGCCTAATTAAGGAACAAGAATGGCAGGATGTTTATACTGCTGATAATGCAGATGATAAATATAATGTTTTCATGAACACATTTCTTAAGCTGTTTGAAATTTGCTTTCCGCTAGAACGCTCAAAACAGGGTACTTCTGAAATATTGTTCTCTATATGTTAGCCCAGTACTAAGCCATATATGTAATCTTTCCTTTCAGAATGGTTAGTTTCCTGGCAGATTAAAGTACTCAGTAATGAAACCACTTTATAATAAAGAAGACATGGATAATGTAGACAACTATAGACCTATTTCTACGCCATCGGTTTTTTCTAAAGTTATTGAAAAGGCTGTATATTCAAGATTAATTGATCATTTCAGTTCACATTATTTGTTGCCAAACGTACGTTTAGTTTTAGAAGTGGTTTAACGACTGAAAATGCTGTATTTTCGTTTCTCTGTGAGGCACTTGATGGGTTAAATAAAAGGCTGCGGACTTTAGGCGTCTTCTTTGATTTAACAAAGGCGTTTGATTGTGTTGATCACAAAATATTGTTGCAGGAGTTCGAACATTATGGAAGACGAAGAGTAGCTCACAACTGCTTCACCTTTTACTTTAATAACAGACAGCAGAAGGTAATTCTCCGCAGTGTTGAAAATGTTATGACGTACAATCACAATGGGCCACAGTTAAGCGTGGGATGACCCAAGGGTCTGTTTTGGGACCATTTCTGTTTCTTATTTATATAAATGATATGCCCTGGAGTATAACAGGTGATTTTAAAATATTTTTGTTTGCTGATAATACCATCTTGGTAGTGAAGGATCTTGTTCGTAATATAGACACTGTGTCAAACAATGCAGTTCAGGAGATAAGTTCATGGCTTGTAGAAAACAAGTTGATGTTAAATCACGGTAAAATTCAGTTTTTACAATTTCTAACACATAATTTGACGAAACATTTTTATTACACATAATGGGCATATAATAAGTGAGACTGAACAGTTCAAATTTCTAGGTGTTCAGATCGTAAGCTGTGGCGGAAAGCCCATGTTCAGGATCTTGTTCCAAAACTTAATTCTGCTTTGTCTACCATTAGAACAATATCTGAAATAAGTGATTTTTTAAAACGAAAAGTAGTCCACTATGCTTACTTTCACTCACTTATGACGTACGGCGTTATTTTTTGGAGTAGCTCGACTGATACAAAAAGTATTTTTTTGGCTCAGAAACGGGCAGTTCGAGCAGTATGTGGTGTAAGTTCACAAACGTCATGTCGACTCCTTATCAGTAGTCTGGGAATTCTGACACTGGTGTCACAATTCGTATTTTCTTTAATGTCGTTTGTTGTTAATAATATCACCTTATTCCCACGAGTTAGTAGCTGTCACTCGGTTGATACTAGATAGAAGTCTACTCTACATTTGCACCACACCACCTTGCCATTTGTGCAGAAAGTTGTGCAATATTCTGCAGCATCCAGTTTCAATAAGCTGCCACAAGAACTCAAGAATCGTAATACTAACTCACGCGTTTTCCAATCTAAATTGAAGAATTATCTCATGGCTCACTCCTTTTATTCTGAAAAGAAAAGTTAAACAACTAAGTCCTTTCCTTTTTTACTTTTTTTGTTATAGATTCTTATCACTTAGTCTTAAGATTGTCGAGTGCATAGGAGTACTTAAATTTTTTGTATTACCATTCTTGTGTTAAACTTCATGTATTAAATTGTTCCATGAGCATGGAGTCTTACTCCTCAATTAGGTCCTGTGGAACAGAAAACCATATTATTATTAGAGGCCTAAGCACATTGTTTAACGAGCCGAACGGTTCCCTGTTCCCAGAATTCCTGTGGCTGTGACGAGAGCTAGTCCTATATTGTTTCACTTCGCTTCCATTTGAGAGTTTTTTTTTCTTATTTCTTTGTCTCTTTTTTTTTCTTCTGTGTAACAAACACATGGATGTCATGTCGCGACATCTCCTCGAGAGCTGTGGACGCGCGTTATCACGGACTAGCGCTCCATCCGTGAGCAGCTCAGGCCGTTTGTTCCTGTTAGACATGCGTAGTCTACGGAGTGACTCACAGTACACAGCACTGTTAACGGTCACGTACAATTGTTTTTCCGTTCTCGAAGAATTCGATGAGTATCGGACGCCGAAAAAGACGATGAGCTACACCTCGCCTGCTCAGGGCAGAGCGTTGACTATTTTAGGGGGAGGTGACGACGCATGCTTCGCGTCCATAGACGTCGCACTACCTTATCCCAAAGCGGCACATTGAAATTTCAGCCGGTTTGGTTATTAAGACGTTTCGTATCTTTTCATGTGAACATCCCTCATAGTTTCAACGTAAATTATCTTGGCACTCCGTATCACAGGAGGTTTCGTCATGATTCGTTGTGCTTCAATACGCGACTAGTTTTCGCCTCAAGCCGAGTTATCGTGAAGTTTCATCACCTTATAAATTGGTCTCCTCTGGCCTGTGGGGAGAGTACGGAACCGTCGACCCGGAAGAACGTTTCAGCTGGAGTGTAGTCGAAGCTGTCGGCCTTTAGCGGTGTCCGAGTCGTCAATAAGTACGGCAGCTATTTCACGACTCGGAGACGTCTTTCAGCAGTGAGTGCCCATCCGACGGCGTGTGTTTGGTTGCATGGTGCTCCGCTGCATGCAGAGAGGTAATGGAGTGTTCCAAGTCACTGTACTGTGTCACTATGCTTCCTGACTCACGTACCCTGCGTTTGGCGTGTACTTTCATACGCGTGGGATTCTGTGTTTGCTTTGCGCTGCATTCCCGCTGGTGCCTACGCTTGCCTGCCATTTTCGCTGTTCATATTTGATTTGTCGCATCTGCGCACTGTGATCACCAATTATACGCATTTGAAAGCTATTTGCCAACTGTGTTTGGCTCACGCTATTTAACATGAATATTGATGGTTCTCTTCTGGTTGGGTTGTCTGTGTGGCTGATGCAACGGTAACTTCATGTGAACTGTTTTAATGTAAACTGCAACGTAATGTTGTTTAATGTGCATGTGTATACAGTTTGCTAAGCCGTATCGTATTATTATACGACTGAACTTGTACCCATTATAGTCATAAGTATCCTCGAGAAACAGTTATTGGTTGTTAAGTCAGTTGTCCTAATCTGAAGGGCAATTAAATGTTACTTGATGTGAATGTTTACACAATTTGCTGAGCCATATGATATTATCGCAGGACTGAACTAATTCGCGTGTGTATGGAAAAGTAAAAGATTTGTGAAGAAATTCGTCTTACTCAAGACACCATGTTTTATTTTTATTACCCAGACATGTTTCGGCACTTATCGTGCCATCTTCTATGGGTTTTTCGCTTTTATTTTATAGAATAATATGATACAGGGTTTTGACTATACGGATGGGACAGGACAAATTCAAGGAACCTGAAGTTCTTGAAAATTTCAGAGGCAGCCTTAGGCAACATTTGACAAAAACGGGGGGAAATACATCTACATGGGATACTCTGCAAATCACATTTAAGTGCCTAGCAGAGGGTTCATCGAAACACCTTTATACTATTTATCTCCCACTCCATTCTCGAATAGCACGCGGGAAGAAAGAACACCTTAATCTCTCCGCTCGAGCTCTGATTCCTCGTATTTTATTCTGATGATGTTTTCTGTGTAAGTGGGAGTCAACAATATATTTTCGCATTCGGAGGAGAATGTTGGCGTTTGGAGTTTCGTAAGTAGTCCACCCCGCAGCGATAAGCGCCTTTGTTGAAATGATTCCCATCCCAGATCCTGTATCATTTACGTAACGCTGTCTGCCCTATATCGTGACAATACAAAACTTGCTGCCCTTCTTTGGACTCTTTCGATGTCCTCTGTCAAACTCACCTGATAAGGATCCCACATTGGGCAGCAATACTCCAAAAAAAGACGGACAAGCGTAGAGTATGCAGTTTCTTTAGTAGTTCCGTTGCTTCTTTTAAGGACTCTGCCAATAAAACGCAGTCTCTGGTTCGCCTTTCCCATGACATTCTTTCCAATTAAAGTATTAAGTAATAGTAATTCCTAGGTATTTAGTGGAGTTTACGGCCTTCATTTTTCATTGATTTATCTTGTAAACAAAGTTTAACGGATTTCTTTTCGTACTTATGTGGACGACTGCACACTTTTCATTATTTAGATTTAATTGCCAATTTTTAAACCATAGTGACATCTTATTAGATAATTCTACAGTTGGTTTTGATCTTCAGATGATTTTACTAGACGGTAAATGACGGCGTCACCTGCAAACAACCTAAGAGAGCTGGTTAGATTTTCTCGCGGATCGTTATGTAAATAAGGAACATCAGAGGACCAATAACACCCTGTGGAACGCCCGATGACACCTCTATTTTAGTCAACACCTTAGCATCGATTACTACAAACTGTGTCCTCTCCGACAGGAAATATCCTATCCAGTCTCAAATTTGTGGCGAAATACCATAACCACGCAATTTGATTAAAACCCGTAGAGAGAAGAAGAAGAAGAGGTAGCTTTAAGAGATGAAATAGTAAAGACAGCAGAGATCCAAATACGTAGAATAGCAAGTCCTACAAATAATCCTTGGATATCACAGAAAATATGTAATTCAATTGACGAAAGGAGAACATATAATAATTCAGTTAATGAAGCATGTAAATGGAGTACAGACGACTAAGAAATGGGATTTACAGGAAGGGCAAAAGGGCTAAGCAGGAGTGGCTAGCAGCCAAATGCAAATCCATAGAAGAATGTACTCTAGGGGAAAATAGATACCGCTTACAGGAAAATAAAACAGAGATTAGGAGACAAGGAAAACAGCCGTATGAATCTAAAAAATAGATGGAAAACCAGATATAAGTAAAGAAGGGAAAGATGAAAGGTGGAAAGAGTGTATAGGAAATGAACTTCCAGTATTGTAGGAATGGAAGAGGAAGTAGTTCCAGATGAGGAGATACTGTACTGGTAGATGAATTTGACAGAGCACTGAAAGACATAAGTCTAAACGAGGCCCCTGTAGTAAATAACATTCCCTCGAAACTACGGAAGTCACTGGGAGAACCAGCCATGTTAAAACTGTTTCACCTGGTGAGTGAGATGTATGAGCCAGGCGAAATACCTTCAGACTGCAAGAAAAATGTGATAATCCTCATTCCAAAGAGAGCACGCGCATCAGTTTAATAAGTCATGGTTGCAAAATTTTAACACTAATTTTCAAAATATCCACGGGTGTACTGCCGGTCTACAGTATCCAATGGGCACAATATTTCGGCGATCATACATGTCGCCATCATCAGGTGAACTGACGGACTGAGCTCCTGGAAACGCGCCGGCACGGAGATCCGCACGCTACGGCGTCTCGAAGGGAACTGGTTTCTAGCCCGGTGGCGGGCGATTTAAGTACTCTACGCCCGCGGAGCGCCCCCTCCGTGGTCCGCGCCCCGCGCCGCGGTCGCGCAGTGGAACCGATTGCGACGGCGTCTGTCCGCCGTGGTCGTCACTAGGTTACGTTTGCTGGTTCCCAAGCTTTGCTAAGATTATAGCCACAGTCACGGTTTATGAGGTCGTCACTTGTGCGAATTTCATTGGCCCCTGTAACGACGCAGTCCCAGTATCTCTACGTCTGTACCAGAATCCTAGTGCGTTCATACTCCATCGCGTGATTCTCCGACAAACAATGTTCAGCGACTGCCGACTTGCTCGGATACATGAATCGTGTGTGCCTCTGGCCGACAGTCTCACCCAATGGGCTGCCTTTGCCACCCGCGTCTCTACAGTTGTCATTTAAGTAAATATCTTTTATATGCTTGAAATTATTTAAAGCAAGAGGGCGAATTCTTATTTGTTGAGATATATATATGCCAAGATGACTGTTCAGTACTTTATTCCAGATAACCGATTGCGACGAACTTGGTCATCAACTTTAAATCTGATACTGAACATTTTAAAAGTTGCTCTACATACATGTGAACAAGTGGGGAAAAATGTATTTTGTGACTGAATTTAAACGTGAGGAGCTCTGGCACATCATTTTAAATCATGACGCATCTAGTTTATGAGCCGTGGCGGAGAGGCCGATCGCATTGAGGCGCTATGCTCCGATGCGCGAGGTCCTTCCCCGTCGGGGGTTCGAATTTCCCCCTCGGGCATGAATGTTTGTGCTGTCTTTAGTTTAGGGACTGATGACCCCGCAATTAAGTCCCATAAGCTTCGCCAATATTTGAACATTTTTTTGTTTGTATGACGTTATAGATATCATAAATGACGAGCAGATGCAAATTCTAGTAAATAAAGACACAACACCGTCGAATTGTGCAGTTGTATATATAGAGAGGGGCTATTTTTTTAAAATGTACAGAGCCAGATCTAAAGATGACAAATAAGTTTGTTGAAACCGGTTATCTGAAATAAAATATTGAACAACGATCTTGGCGTATATATTCCTCAACAAATATCTCCTAGACCCTCATCTTTCGTGACCCCCCCCCCCCCTCCATTTAGATTGGGTTGCTTCAGATCGCAATTTGATCCAAGAATTTGGTACTATTGTTGAGAGAATTTTAGGTCGTATAAGTTACTTTTCAACACTGATTTGAAGTGTTATTGGCTAAGTTATATTATGTGTGTAATCCTGTTTCTAAGCAATCTTAAATAATTTTATTTGTCGGTATCAACGAAATGTGATCTGATCCACTATATAAAATAAATAAATCTGACGCAATATGACTGGTAACACAACTCTTTATTAGAAAACAGAAGGAACTAACTGAAACAACGGTTGTGAGAGAGTAAACAACAGAGAGAATAACAACAAAAAATCGAAGAGGAAACATCGTGTATGGAACGTAAACGTGATGTAAACCTGCAAACGCGAAAATACAGCGCTCCTGGCGGCTGGACGCTGAACTATGATTAACAGCCACGATTGATTTATTACACCCACGATAATAGTGCGCCTCTGGTGGCCGGTTCGGAGCTAATTATAAACGCGGTTCATTTCACTGGGCTACATTGCACTTTCCAACACGGAACTTCGCAATGATGCGTGGTGGCTGGCGAAAGAGAGCGCCATCTATTTACTTATTGGTAAGCTAATTTGAGCCATAAAAATGGCCGAAAGACTTCAATGTATTAAACTGTGATTATTTTCTATTTGAAATCACAACCCGAGGGTTCAGAGCTAAGTCGTGATAGTGCAAAAGAGGGGTCTCCTTAATAGACCTAAGTGAACTATGATTATTAGCTGGTTAAATTTATTGACTTATGCTATTGTATTAATTCCTCAAATGTTGTAAATGCTTAATTGCCTCATTAACTGCTGATAATTAGTTGCTAAATTGTCGGTTCTTGAATAGAGTGTTAGGCGTGTTCTGTCTTTTAATAAAATGTTGTTTGGAAAACAATAGTTCTTCCCTCTGTTTTGTTACCTAGCACCGGACCGAAATCCTGAAACCTACGTACCAACAAGTAGCTACAATAATTCTGGCAACTAATTCCACCACCGTGTCTATTGTGGCCTCATAGACAAGTAACTTTAGATATCCCCGTAACATAATGACTTAACCCGTAGGAATAGGACAGCCGCGTCGGAGTGGCCGAGCGCATTAAGGTGCTATGCTCCGATGCGTGAAGCCGTTCGACGTCGGGGTTCGAATCCTCTCTCGAGCAGAGATGTTTGTTTTGTCTTTAGTATAAGGTAGTTTATAAGTAGTTTGTAAGTTTAGGGACTGACGACCCCGCTGTTAAGTCCCATAAGCTTAACAAACATTTTAACGAAATATAAATCGCAATTTGCGATCAGTTATGGCTTTAATGCACTAGGTTTAGATGGAATACCAAAGTGCGGCGAATAAAAATTTGTGTCCGGCCGGGATTCGAACCCGGAATCTCGTGATTACTAGGCAAACGCGTTGACTACTTTTTTTTTTTTTTTTTTTTTTTTTTTTTTTCCCTGGTCTACCACTCCGCCACCGAGGACACAGTGTCCAACCCGACTGCAGAGGACTCTTCCCTGCACGTTTCGCATTTCAGGTAAGACTAAGAAGCGAATTACGCTCATTAAGAAATCTCATCGTATAGACAATTTGTAAAGAAGTAGATAGTTTTGTATAAAATTTTTCAGAATCAGTTACTGTGCAAAGTTCTTTTACCTGTCGATTGGTCCCTGTAAACAGTTTTCAGACCTCGCTTATTCACTATTAAGACACTGTATTATGAAACAATCTATAATGAATGTTACACAAGGAGTTCCATAATGTTAACAGTAAATTAGTTTCACTTAGGGATATGTTTTTTATTATTATTATTACTGAACCCCTGGTTATTTTACGGTGCAAGACTTCCTCCTGTGAAGGCGATCCCTCACGTAAGACTTTGCGTTACCCCCCTGGGGGTCACGACCGACTGGTTGGAAAAACACTGATCATAAACAATGAGAGTCTCAAAAAACCTGAGGCTTACAGTCTGTTTACTGTAATGTGGCCGATTTCAGGAGGAACAGGGAGCTGGTGAAATATGCCCAGCTTTTCTATGGACCGTAGTTAGGGGTGAAGAGTTGAGCAGGATGGGGGAGGAGAACAGCAAAATCCACGCCGTCTACTTCAGTGCTGACAGCATACATGTTACACTTCATAGACTTCATGCTTCTTTGAAAGAGGAAGTAACATCAGGCAGAAAAAAAGTTGTAAATTAATGGAGTACATCGGTATACATTAGCAACCAACAAAGCCTACCTCATGTAGTTAATGCTTGTGAACAAAACGCGAAAGACTATCCCGTGAGATGTCGTTGGACTTTTTCCGCGTTCTACCGATCCAGGACTAGGTATTGATCTGCCAACTAAAACCTACGTTTCCTCACATTATGATAGCTGTAATATACCAATACCCATCCTGCAGTTTACAACCGCATTTGTTGAGAAATGGAACGCTCTACGACAAGAGCTCTCTGCAATCTTCGTGGCCAGCGTGGGAACACGATGCAAGGCATACACTGCCGTTCGTCTTGATCAGACACTCTATTAAGACACACTCTGTTAAGAACAATGTTATGTCTTTTATAAAAGAAAGACGCGAATTATAAATCGCGTTGACTTCAGTGTAAATATTGTCTGTGATTGAAATTGTCACCTGTGTTCATCTCACTGCGTATGTTTTTCAGTTACCTTCTGGGTTATCGTGTAGCAGATCTTTCTGTGTGTGGTTCGAGTCCATTGAGCTATGTTACTTGGTGATGACACATTAACTGAAAGTTATTTTCGTTAAGTTTTGTACACCAGTTTATAAAAAAGTCAGATGTTTGTAACGTTATGGGACCTAACTACTGTGGTCATCGGTCCCTAAACTCACAAACTACTTAAACTAACTTTTCCTAAGAACAACAAACGCGCACTCATGCCAGAGCGAGGACTCGGACCTCCGACGGCGAACGAGACCAGTGTATAATAAACACTGAAGAAATAGAGGGAAATGGTCGGACGAAGAGAGCTGTAAGCTAGGAGAGCAGGCTTTCTCCTCTATTTTTCAAGCTTTACACAGGCGGAGGAACGGTATAAACAAGACAATATTATAATATGATTCGCTGATTACATTTCTGTCCCCAGTGACAGTGAAGAAGGCTTACAGAATTTGCTGAATGTACTGTTCTAATTAGCACAAGATATAGATTGCCACCGAACGAAAATGAAACCGGAGTAACGAGTAGCACCATAACTGAATGAACAGTGAAATATACACTATTTTATTTTAAAGAGATTTTAACGGGAGAAATTTTGGCTACTGTAAAGTGTAAACATGTGAGATGTCTCAGTGGAGATTTAACTAAGGAAAAATTATATGATTTGATCGTCAGTATATCTTAGCGTTTGTCATAATTATGTTCGAGTTGTTTTGTATTCCCCTATTCATAAACCAATTACGTATGGTCTAGACTGAGTCACACGACTCAGCACGATACAATTTGGTGTGCAGAACTTGCACGGCTAACTAAAGTAGCGTAAAGCAATGAACGTAACTAAGTTTTAAGTGTTTAAAGAAATACATATAGTCGTTTTTAACAGGCAAATGGTCTTATATAACGAACTAATGAGTATTAATGAGCATGTGCTACCAAGTTTTATTGGGGCAAATGGTAGTTCTATTTCGCGTTACATGGACGTATGAGGCAAATAAACTATACTGCGAGCTATAACTTTTAATAGTTTGTATTACTACGCTTTTCGGAAGCTGTGATTCAATGGAATTAAGAAACAATGGGAAATAGAAACACTGGGAAACACTGGAAAATAGTCGAGTTGTACGAGCGTCAGGTCTATCATACATCTTTTGCTTTTTATGAATAAAAGTGTGCATCTTCCCTTAACTCTTTATTGGGCACATACAGAAATCACGCGATACACTATACGGGCATCACTCTCTCCAAAATATAGTTTCTTGCCTGGAGTGGAATTGCCGCGGTGGAGTACCTGAGCGGTCTAAAGCGTCTCGCTGCGGAGCTCGCGGTTGCTCGCCGTGGAGGTTCGAGTCCTCCCTGGGGCATGAGTGTGTGTGTGTTGTCCTTAGGTTAGTTTACCTAGGTTTAAGTAGTTTGTAAGCTACGGACTGATGACCACGCAGTTTGATCCGATAGATTTACAAACATTTGAATTTTGTAAGTAACATTGACCAAAAAAGGCGCATGGGTGCCACTAAATAAATATAGCTATGATGTTGAGACTGTAAAAATTATTCTACTTCGAACTATTCCACGTGAAAGTATTAAAAAAATTCTTTTTGGACAAAGACCCGCAAATTCCACTTTTATAGTCAAGTACCCGTGAAGACAAATCCTTCACTTTTCTTCTATCCCATTATCTGGCAAGTGACTTGAAATGTCCTGTCATATCATTAATTGGTGCAAGAAATGGTGTTTTGTTCTTCTTTTGGACTGGTTGTCTATTCCAGACTGGTCTACCAAGCCTCTCCATTAACCAAAAACCTATTTACAATATACTAAATACGAATGTGCTAAAACTTTCCCACAATAACGCATCTTCAGTGCTTTCTATTACCGTTTATAAACAGTATAAACAAAATGTAGCTCCAAATTCGAAAGAAAATAGTTTCAGACTACTGTGAAACTTTTTTGCAAAAGATAACGGAATGTCGCAGTATGTGAAAGCTTAAATGTTGGTTGCAAGCACTGTTGCCCATACAAGGACTTACAGAAAACTGTGAGCACCATCATCTACCTGACTACCGAGTCTCTCTCCCTCCCTCCCTCCCTCCCTCCCTCCCTCTCTCTCTCTGTAACATTGACCAAAAAAGGCGCATGGGTGCCACTAAATAAATATAGCTATGATGTTGAGACTGTAAAAATTATTCTACTTCGAACTATTCCACGTGAAAGTATTAAAAAAATTCTTTTTGGACAAAGACCCGCAAATTCCACTTTTATAGTCAAGTACCCGTGAAGACAAATCCTTCACTTTTCTTCTATCCCATTATCTGGCAAGTGACTTGAAATGTCCTGTCATATCATTAATTGGTGCAAGAAATGGTGTTTTGTTCTTCTTTTGGACTGGTTGTCTATTCCAGACTGGTCTACCAAGCCTCTCCATTAACCAAAAACCTATTTACAATATACTAAATACGAATGTGCTAAAACTTTCCCACAATAACGCATCTTCAGTGCTTTCTATTACCGTTTATAAACAGTATAAACAAAATGTAGCTCCAAATTCGAAAGAAAATAGTTTCAGACTACTGTGAAACTTTTTTGCAAAAGATAACGGAATGTCGCAGTATGTGAAAGCTTAAATGTTGGTTGCAAGCACTGTTGCCCATACAAGGACTTACAGAAAACTGTGAGCACCATCATCTACCTGACTACCGAGTCTCTCTCCCTCCCTCCCTCCCTCCCTCCCTCCCTCCTCTCTCTCTCTGTAACATTGACCAAAAAAGGCGCATGGGTGCCACTAAATAAATATAGCTATGATGTTGAGACTGTAAAAATTATTCTACTTCGAACTATTCCACGTGAAAGTATTAAAAAAATTCTTTTTGGACAAAGACCCGCAAATTCCACTTTTATAGTCAAGTACCCGTGAAGACAAATCCTTCACTTTTCTTCTATCCCATTATCTGGCAAGTGACTTGAAATGTCCTGTCATATCATTAATTGGTGCAAGAAATGGTGTTTTGTTCTTCTTTTGGACTGGTTGTCTATTCCAGACTGGTCTACCAAGCCTCTCCATTAACCAAAAACCTATTTACAATATACTAAATACGAATGTGCTAAAACTTTCCCACAATAACGCATCTTCAGTGCTTTCTATTACCGTTTATAAACAGTATAAACAAAATGTAGCTCCAAATTCGAAAGAAAATAGTTTCAGACTACTGTGAAACTTTTTTGCAAAAGATAACGGAATGTCGCAGTATGTGAAAGCTTAAATGTTGGTTGCAAGCACTGTTGCCCATACAAGGACTTACAGAAAACTGTGAGCACCATCATCTACCTGACTACCGAGTCTCTCTCCCTCCCTCCCTCCCTCCCTCCCTCTCTCTCTCTCTCTGTCTCTCTCTCTCTCTCTCTCTCTCTCTCTCTCTCTCTCTCTCTCTCTCACACACACACACACACACAAGCCCTACGAAGGCGGCCCAGTTTTCAGCCGTTCTGCGTATCCCCCTCCATGACCACAATGACAGCCAACAATATCCAATCTGTAGGCTCGTGACTGGTTGCGAGATAATGTTTCTCTCGCAGGCGCAACTATTGGTGCTCAGCCGTAGCTCCTCCCCTCCACGCTTTCCCTATCGCTCCGCCTCTATGCGCGGGAGCGCCTTCTTACATGACGCCAGGTATAGTCCGTAGCATGATGTCTTAGACCATCTGGGTACTATCGCGCGGCTAGTTTGAATCCTGCTTGAAGGTACCCTAAGCTTTCCTCTGTAATGTTGCAAAAGAGTGGCGCCCTAAATTGTTAGCCTTGGTTTTGGTGGTGACACTCCAAACAGAAAAGTGGCTGCACTTGCGAAAGAAACGCTTCTACTTTCACTTTTGTACCACTTGTGGTATCCACTAGCGATATTAGGAATGTTTCTTGTACCACTCTAATAGACTCAACCAGCTGTGCATAACGTTCAAATGTCGATTTGCAGAACCCATATTTGGTTTCATACACGTCGTACAGTCTTTAATATGTAATACAGCCTACTCCAGATCTTTTAACTGTGCAGCATTGCATCCAGTAAAAGCAATGTTAGATACTTTTAACATTTGTTCAAGGCATCATTCACTTCTTACATGTCATCACCCTAGACACAAAGAAAGTTTTTAATAATGGCCCATCCGTATTTTACTTAACAATCGGTGTGGTAGTTGGTATCTATTACATGGAGACTCTGTTATACCCTCCAGTATTCCATTCCTCTTGGATGTCAGTTGGTGAATGTTTTCTCCACCTCTATACGTCATTCCTTACTTTCCGTGTGTTGCAAGTCAACCTCAGTTTCATATGATGGACGATAAAATTGAGTCCTCGTGCGTGGACTACCAAAATTTGCTTATTCCGTAGAACGCTGACGACTTTTCTACCGAAGAGGTATAGCTGTCCCCGGTGGTGACGCCACTTGGTGGTAAGGAATCACTTTCCATCTCTTTCTCTCAAAACACCAGTTTATTATGATGCAATAAAACATCCGCTGCAGCCTGTAGAAGTCAAATGCTCCCAGCTTAGACAATGGTGGTCCATATCAGCAGGTGTTACTAAGATTTACTGGCAATATAATTTCTATGACTTAATATACCCTTGGATATCGCACTAAAATGGTTTAGTTTTACATTGTAGTTAACATTACACTGTCACAGCACCTTACCAGTACGCTGTCTCTTTATCTCTTGCCATTGGAGTGTCCCAGCATCAGTCTTTTTCATTCCATTCACACACCGTTTAATAGTTGGCGAAAACTGTGCTTCATGTGGGGGTGAGAGCATCATCCGCGAACAGAATAAGAGATTTGCTCAGATTGTTTTCTAAATCGTTTATCTAGACAAAGAACAGTAGGGACTCTGTAACCCCTGGGAAATGCTAGATCCGTTTTACTAGATGACTTTCCATCATTACGCACTGTGTTGTTTCCGACAAGAAATCCCTAATAGCATCGCACAACTGAGATGATATTTTACAGGCAACCTGCTGATTAGAAACGCTTGTGAGGTACAGTGTCAAAAGCCTTCAGCAAATCTACAATATGAATTAGGTTTAAGAGCGCTTGTCGATAGCATTAATCACTTAATCTGAGTAATGAACTGGTTCTGTTTCAAAAGAACGACACTCTCTGAAGCTGACTGAATGACACTGAAAATGTGTGGGCTCACTGGACTGGGACTTTTAAATGGGACTTTCGCCTGGGCTGACAGATGCTTTACCGAATAAGATATTGAGACACGACTAACGGAGTAAAATTGTGTGCACGAGCAGTTTAGATACCTGGGACCATTACTTTCTCTGGCACATGCGCCACATACTAAGTTACCTAATGTTTGTGCACAAGAGAAGAGATAGTGGCGCAAATGAAGCTGTGATAACCGTGTTTGGATGTCTCAGTCTGAGAGTGCCTCTATGGCCATCAGTTTTAATCTCTGAGGATTTTGTGTGTATTATCAGCTACTGGTGTCAAGTATTGAATACTAGCTTAAACCCGCGGCTCCAATCGCGTGTTGGTTGATTATGATGGATAAGCTATCTTTTAGTAGTGTGCTATGAGACTGATTTTGTAGTATGAAATAAAATACGATACCTTATTTAGAAACAAACATTTTTAATAACATTATCAGGAAAGTAAGTAGTGTAGATAAAATCACACGTAAAAATGCACTCGTTCCGAAAAATCCAATCACGAAAATCAACAATAATGATTGTCATAATACACGGATCGATCGCTTGATGTAATGCTCGAAACGTCAAATCGACTTTTTTTTTAAAGAGATGTATTAAAAGAAATTTATTTTTTATTGCTTTATTTATTTATTCTTATATTTCCTTATTTGTATGCTTTATCCTTACAGAGAAAGAGCTGAAGACATTGTAGCACGCATAGACCAAAGATACGGTCTGTGGCATCACGTTTCGCTGTATGTAACCTCCTTGCTATAGAGTCGCAAACGTCATCGCTGGCCTTCAGTCCGAATTTTTTTATAATTTGACGACTTTCAACTAACATATCTTCCACATCTCCCATAGCTATCACCATGGAACTGCTACGGTGTACAACGGGAGACTTCGAACAACAATTACATACAGACTATTCGTTTGTGTACGGCAGTTTTCGCTGTAGAGCTAAATATTAACACACAAACACACGTAGAATTTTATATACATCGATAACTTTCCATCCCAATATACTCCACTCTTTTATAACTTTATTATCAAGCACAATGCAACCAATAGAACCATTTTCAAAGAGAAAATATAATTTTCAAAGAGTAACTATTGTTCCGCATTTCGGGTTATACCTTTCAAATTACTAAATATCTATCAGATCGCTATAAAACCGCGCCTAAAACCTTCCTCAGGTATAAATTAGTAACTGTACAAAAATTATGTCTCTGGTCTTGTTGTTCGGACATGATAGCCGGCCGCGGTGGTCGAGGGGACTGAGGCGCTCCAGTCACGGTCTGCACGGCCACTACGGTCGGGGGTTCAAATCCCCCCTCGGGCATGGATATTTGTGCCGTCCTTAGTCTTAGTTAGTTCATAAGTAGTTTGCAAGCTTAGGGACTGATGACCCCGTAGTTAAGTCCCGTAAGTTCTTCAAACATTTGAACATTTTTTCGGACATTCACATTCACATTAATATATACAGATAAATAGCTATCCAATCGCCATAAAACCGTACCTAAAGCTTTCCCCGGGTAGACATTAGTAACTGCACAAATTTTTAGCTCTTTATGTCTTGTGGTTCAGACGTGATAAACGTACACAGAACAAACATTCACATCTATACATATAAAGATAATTTAGTATTATAAACGCACAACGATTCACACAGCAAGGGCATAAACAACCCCAGGGTTGATCGAAATGGTTTGCGGAAGAGCATGTGTGGCACTGATCTCTATACTCTCTGGATGTTGAACTACAGCTCTTTGAGAGTGCCAGCCATAGATGTTCATATTTAGTTTCTTGCCAAATTCAAATATGACTGCTACGAAGTATTACCAGAAAAAGAAATTAAAATAGGCTTCTATTCCACTGCCATACTAGACTGCCATACAGTTCAGAACAAGAGATAAAAAAGCAATCCTATCACGTACAAAATAATGAAAATTCGTTTGCCATATTCGAACATGGCGGACAACACGAAATCATTTGCAAAACATATGAAAGTGCAGGCACGCAGTTCTATGGTCAGAGACCAGAGTTATACATCCAGGTTGTATAGAGATCAATGGTGTGTGGCGAACGTCTTAACCCGCTGAGGAGCTGGGAGTTGGTGAGGGTTGTTGGGATTTGGGCTGGGCTGGGGTGGGGTGGGGTGGGCAGGAAGCTGGCGCAGTGCGCCTCTGGACCAGCTCCTTATCCCTGCCAACAAACTGCCTCCACTGAATCACTGGGGCTGGCCGGAAATTCGCCGCCCGCTGTTTTTCCCGTGTGCGCCGCAGACACACGGCGACAGCCCCAGGAAAAACCCGCGCCCGGCTTCCTCGCCGGCCTAACATGTTTCTGCGTTTCTGCAGATGACCGCCGTACGTCCTCTTCCTGCTACCAGGGGCTTCCCTGCCATTTGGCTGAGATCAAAGCGAAAGCCTCTCCGCTGTGTAGCAGCGGTCCTTGTCAGCTGGATTAAGGGCTGCGCATCGTGGCTGGCTGTCTCACAACAAATGACGAAACGCTGCCAACTTCCACATGTACCAAGACGATGGCGGTGGATTGAAAACTTAGGGAATTACTGGATGCTAACCAGTGGTGACACGTGCTATGTGTTCACTGGTTCAGTGACCCCACCGAAAAAAGTTTTCCGAAAAAAAAAGAAAAAAAAAATAGGGTGTCCCAGCTATCATGTCCACCGAAAATATCTCTGGAACAATAAACTTTCACCTGTATCAATGTACGGCTGGGGCCCATGAATGTACATATTTGGAAACATTCTAAAACGAAATTAAGTTTTTTAACACAAACTTTTTTTAAATGGACACCCTATATTTTTTCTTCAGGAATCCATAGCATGACAAATCACATAAACAATGACGTTGATTGCATCGCAATATTACAGTTACATCCCGAGATATTGCGACGCGATGTTGACGCTTGAAATGCGCGAAACGGGCCGCTAGCGCACGTCCTGAGATTCAGGCGAGAACCCCATGCTGCTCAGGACGAGCGCTAGCCGCGCGTTTCGCGTATTTCAAGCGTCAACTTCGCGTCGCAATTTATCGGGATGTAATTGTAATATTGCGATGAAATCAAGGCCACTGTTTATGTGATTTGTCATGCAATGGATTGCTGAAGAAAAAATATAGTGTGTCGATTTAAAAAAAAAAAAAAAAAAAAAAAAATAAGTTTGTGTTAAAAAACTTGCTTTCGTTTTAGAATGTTTCCAAATGCGTACATTCATGGGCCCCAGCCGTACATTGATACCGGTGAAAGTCGTTTTCCAATAGCTGTCATTGTTCCAGAGATATTTTGGGTGCACAAGATAGCTGGGCACCATTCTTTCTGAAAACCTAACAAATGCAGCAATCCAAATCAAGCTCTTACAAGAAATAGCCAACAAAGCAGGTTTAAGAATTTCTGAAGATAAAACAAAAATTAAGACAAACGTAAAAAATGCTCCATAAATCCTACTAACAGATATTGGCCCGATAAAGAGGGTAAATAAATTTAAATATTTGAGAGAAATGATTGAGGAATATGGCTTAGAAAAATTTGCTGTAGAAGAAAGAGTACATAAAATGGAGAGAGCATATGGTATAAACAGGAACATTTACAACAAAAGGTCTCTGTCTAAAAATCTGAAAATACGGCACTACAACACAGTAGTAAAGCCGGAATATCTTTATGCAAATGAATGGTTAGTACTGAATTACAAACTACATAAACTTGAAGTCCTAGAAAGAAAAATCATTCGAAAAATACTTGGTCCACTAAGAAATACAGAGGTATGGAAAATAAGAAGTAATGCAGAAGTTTATAGCAACATAGAAAACATAACCGAAACACTATGGAAGAGGCGACTGCTATTTTTTTGACATTTATACCGAATGAACAGCAACAGGTTAACCAAACAAACTTTTAAATATCTCTGAGACAAGAAGTCAACAATAGCATGGATTCAAAAAGTTATGAAAGATTTGGAAAGAAACAATATAAGTGAAAAAGATGCAACAGAAAGAGAAACTTTTAAGAAGAAAGTGTTAAAAATGTAAGGATTCCAAGGCAGGAGGGAGAAGAAGACAGGAGTAAAGTGGTCTGAGGAGAGAAAAAGGATGCATAATGAAAATATGAAAGAATACTGCCTGGAGGAAAAAGAAAGAAGAACAAAGGAGGAAACATTGAAATTGGTGCGTGGTCCTTAGATGGCTGAAACGAAGAAAGAAAAAGAATATGTTTTTAAACTATCATTATTCGTTTCGTCCTTCTATCAGATATTTTATAAGCACATTCAAAGTATTTTTATCGCATGAGAAACGTTTTACGTTGCGGAGACAGCACGTATATGAGTCATAGCACGGACACTGAATATAGGTGGCAGTGGCCGTAGCGCTGCAATGTGCATGCGCGGCTAAGGTTCAAATTATCTTCTGAACTCCCTGAAGACAGCATATAGGCGCTAGCACGGCAGGGAGGGGCGAGGGGAAACGCCTTAACATTGGCGTTGGAGCTGGGAGACACACCAGCTCGTGGCTACTCGAGCTCTGGCTGTAACGTAAGAATGGTCCTGAAGCAAGACAAAGGAGCTACAGCGCACCTTGCCTTCCGCATGCGCAAATCCTACACGAAGGCAACATCTGCCCTTCATGTTCTGGCGCATTGGAGATTCATGAAAAACACGTCATATTTGGTAAAATGTTTAAGGTCGAAAACAAACAAACTGTTTCTGTTCTACTAATTTTTTGTTTATTTACTGACTACCTTTCGGCTTATTAGGCCATCATCAGGTAAACTGTTAACAGGCGCCGACAAAGACGCTATTGCTTAGGTTCTCAAAGATGGTAAACATACAACACACAGTTTACCTGATGATGACCTAATAAGCCGAAAACTAGTTAGTAAATAAACAAAAAAATTAGTAGCACAGAAACAGTTTGTTTGTTTTCAACCTTAAATATGGAAGCGTCCTACCAAGAAGTGGCGGAATAATCCATTTATTGGTAAAATGTCTTGTAACTATAAATTAAAGACGTATCAACTGTAAAAGCCTTCAGCAGATCCGATTATGCATAATAATGAAGTCACTACTCTCCAGCTAGCAAGTATAGCCGTGTTGTTAGCGACATCGCACTGCAGTGTCGAAGGTATTTGGTTCGAAAGCAATTTTTTTTTAAACTCAATCTTCTTTATAACAGATACGGGAACAACAATGACTTCTTTTATTGTTACTTGACACAAATCATTGAAAGTTTTGGTAAATGTGTCGCGATTTTGAAGGTAAATGACATTTATACTCTCTGTTGTAACAAATATTTAACTATTTGAAAATATGTGCGGAAGAGCAGCTTTTGCACATGCGTAAGGTCAGGAGGGGTTGCTGCTTAGTGTCACGTGACCCGAAGGTGGCTTGTCCCTTCATCGTAACAAATTCATTTTGTTATAGTCACTGAACAATGTAATAAGTTACTTACTGTGTTTTAGTGTTTATGTGCGTGTTCATAGTTCTTGGTGTTTACTATCAAAGAAAAATGAACGCCATTCAGTATATTTTAGAAATAAATTATTCTGTATCAATCTTGGAAGAAAATTGTGAAATAAAGATGCTTGGTAATTCGAGTTGAAGCAAGCGCGAACAAGCCGAGGTAAGACATTCTGGAGATATTTGAACGAAAATAAAACTAAGTTAGGGGGGGGGGGGGACCGGGGCGCTTTCTCTCGGCGTAACTCTGCGCAGAGGTGCACCAAATTATCTTTTTTGGTGGGGGGGGGGGGGGCGGCGCCACTACCAAGATCGGCACTGATTCTACCCTTAGTACAAGGTATTCCTCAAGATGTGTTTATACTATTCTTATGTCAGACCATTTCCTTCTACCGCCTCTATCGCCTTCTGCCCATCTATCCACTTCATCAATATCTGCAAAGAATCTTGGTCTGCAGTTTCGTGTCAATACACCACACGGGGCATCTCCTGAACAATGTGTCACAAAATAATGTACATTTCTTCTTACGTAGAACGGAATATTAGGAAACTGTTCGTAAAATTTGTTGCCAAATTAGTATTAAGCACGTTCTTCTCCTTCTTTTGCTCCGTTAGGACCCTTCAGAATCACTTGTGGCTTGTTTTGCACATCTTCTTCCTTCCCAATATCACTTCATTCCCTCAGTTCTTCTATTTCTTTCTTAAGACAACTTTGATTTTGGTGTTCGGCCACCTGTGACTACCCACTAACCCTTTCTGCTTCTCCCTGTTCTGTACTACTGCCCGCAGATTTCTTTTATTCCTACAGATTTCCAATAATCTCTGACATCCTTCACCCAGTTGTTTCCCGTATAACATGTTGCATTTCATATCATTAGAGAAACTCTCATCGTCCATCCTCATGATGAGCTCAACAAAAATCGTAAGCTCCTCTTCTGTATCACACTCTATATAGATTCAAAATTTTCTTACAGTTCTTGTCGTGTTCTGTATCCAGATACCCACATGTTTTTTGATACCCCATATGTGTCTCAAAATTTTCCGCTCCTCCTTCTCCAATTCTGTACAACCCGCCTTGCCGAGTGCGATCGTTTCTTATGCATATAGTGCAACATTTCTTACAGTTGCTGTGTAGTGGCGCAATTTGGCATTCCGTGACAGATTTTTCTTGCGGTATGTTATTTTCATTGCATGCCGAAGCTTCTGCAAAAGCTGTGATATGTCTACTGCGCTACTGTTGCTCTGTATTCCACCAGATACCTTATCTGACAATTAACGAAAACTGTCGACTTTCTCAACCACTTGGCCATGTATCCTCCAGTCAGAGACACTGTTAAGTGTCCTATTATATGCAATGTTCAATCCGACGTTTTCTGATATTTCGGCTAGACTATTTTAATGCTGTCTTTGAATTAAATGTGGCGTTTTCAAATCAAATGTTCAAATGTTTGTAAATCTATCGGACCAAACTGCATGGTCATCAGTCCGTAGGTTTCAAACGACTTAAACCTATGTAAACTAACCTACGGAAAAACACACACACCCATGCCCCAGGGAGGAATCGAACCTCCACGGCGAGCAGCCGCGCGCTCCGTAGCGAGGTGTTTTAGACCGAGACGGCAACAGTCTTTGCTTTCTCAGCAGCTTTCTAACATTATTGTTATACCACGGTGGAACTTTTCCAACCTTAATCGTCTTTTCCAAAGAGTTACACCAAAAAGGTATAATTTTTTAAATGGAACAATAGTTTTTTCTATCATCTATTGGTTACGTTTAAACCAGCTGCGTCCAAATTAATTTAAACTACATTCTTATCACTGTTAGTTTGGGAGCTACAACCCTTCAAAGTTGCGATAGCATAGCTGACTGGCCGAGTGGCTATCCCCTGGGTCACGGCCCTCTGTCTCATGACTGTCCTTTACCTGCAGCAGTAATGAATGAAATTAAATCTATATTTAAAGACCTTTGTAAAGATACCTTGTTGAAGAAATGTCTTCATGGGAAAACCCAAAATTTAAATGAATGTGTAAATTCTGTCATTTGGACCCGGTTACCAAAAACTATATTTGTTCAATGATAGTGTAACTAGAAAATTGGATGTGTTGGAATTATTGGGCATTCAAGCTAGTGGAATACTACAAAATCTTTGTTGCAAATAGATATAGAGAGAATCCGCAAAGCCGATATTGCTAATTTAAAATGCTCAAAAGAAGCTAGACAGAAAAGAAGTGGGACCAAGAGAAGATAAGAAGATCAGTATGATTCAGATGATGCTCAATATGGTGCAGGAAAATATTAGTGGTAACTAATTCTCATCAATAACTGTACTAGAATTGCAATATTAAACTTTAAATTGATTTTTCTTAAAACAACATTTTTTTTTTAATTTCAGGTACCATTATTTGATAAACTAAATGGGGTTAGAAAGATGAAATTTGGTCTTTTTGTACTGAAGATGGTAATAAATCATTACAAGTAAATTGAAACCACAAAACAATCATCAACTGTTTTTTAATAATTAATGTACTAAAAAGTTAAATTTTACTAGTGAAAGGATAAAAACCATTTTTCTTCAAAACCATTAGAGTTATTATGTTCATTTTCTTGTAAAATGAGACATATTTTGTTATATATATATATATGCAGTAAAAATTTAGTTGTCACTTATAGTTTCTTTGAAAAGTGTACCTATTCAAAGGGTAAAATAGCATTCCCCTTAAAGGGGATGATGTAACTGATTCAACTACTTCTGTTTAGTTAATGGAGCCCGTCCAAATAACTAAGCATTAAGTTCTAACCACACACACACACACACACACACACACACACACACACACACACACACAATACACACCCTTACACACTACGCACCCTACACACTTTGAACTGCGAAACATGAAATATCTCTCGTGGGTGTAGGCCTAAATGGAACACATTGCACAAACAACATTGGCCAAAAACGAAGATGAAATACGCTTCAATAGGTGCTCGAAGCAATAACACGAAACATCTCTATTAAACTATGCCATCTACGCTCTGTGGCACAGATAAATATTCACCTGCTCTTGGACAATGAATATTTTCACCAACTAAGGACAGAAAGTGTACACAATCTTAGAAAAGCCACTGAGGACTGAATACGTTGTACACAAACATACTCTGAAAATACTATGTTCCTCACATGTGTGTGGTCACTGTCATAACGATCAACGTACATTCAAAAGAGATGTGTGTTTGGCGGAGTGCTAGGCACCACGGCATTCGTGGATTTCTAATAAGAGACGTAGGTGCATAATACTTTTTCACGAAATAAATTATTTAGAACAAAATTTCTTGCATACAATATAATTTACCTACATTAAAAGTATTTTCTTTCAGTCTCAATATTGCTGTATGATATTCGTATAATACCGCTGAGATGGTGATCAAACGTTTTGTATCATTATTATTACATTTTCGAGCTGAAATATATTTTGAGTAAGAGTAATAAAGATTATATTATCTGTTCGTGTTGTTCTGGGATAACAAATTGATACTCCTGAGCATTATTATTTACAGAATATTTAATGAGGAAAATTTTGCATTTCCCTGCTATAGTTCTTGCTCATTAATGATTTTCACACGAGATGTTCGTGTGTGAGCACACTCTTCTTGCGGAGAGTGAAGAAAGTCTAACAATGCGACTACTCTGAGACAGTGCAGCATTTCAATTTCGTTTCAAGTTCAGAAGCACTCATCCACCAACGCCTAAAGTAAATGTTTGACTTCGTGAAGTGGAATTCGTGATAGGAATAGCAATCTCAAGGCACCGAATGCTGGAAATCTAGTCATGCTCGTAGTCTGCATACAGACTTCTTGGAGCTAATTGCATCTATCGCTTCTATCCTATGCGTCTAGCTGTGATATCAATATGATTTCACACTTGTTAGTCTAGCAACAATCTGCGTATTTGAAAGGGACTTGCCAAATCCTTTGTCATACTTATAAGGAACTAGTTTACAATGGTTATGCATATCGTGGAAATTATAGCGCAGATACACGTAAACGTAATTATTCGTATGACATGGATCATTAATTTTTTCTATAAGAATCCATGTACGTGTACGACTTATTTACGTCTACTCATTTGTGCTTTTGAACGGAGCAACAAACGAAAACTGGAAGAATTTTGGGAAGACATGGTTTTTTTCGTAAAGGAGACAGCGTATATAACACTAGTGCGATCCATTCGTGAGTACAGCTCAAGTGTTTTAGAGTCGCGTGATATTCGTTTAAAGGAAGACGGAGAAGTCATTTAGGGGAGGGTTGTTTTGTTGCTGATAAGTTAGATCATTGCGCGTGTGTCATACATATGGTTTGGGAATTAAAAAGGTTATCCTTGAAGCGAAGGCAAAGAAAATTATCAAGTAAATTTAGAGCGCCTGAATTTGAAGCTGGTTGTAGAACAATTCAACTGCCGCCAACTTATGTTTCGCTTAAGGGTCAAAAATAATTAGGAAATAATTAGCTTTTTTTTTTTTTTTTTTTTTTTTTTTTTTTTTTTTTTACGTGATCTCAGAAATTCTCAAAGTCAACCTCGCAATTTTATTTATGTGATAAGCTGTTTCGACTCTTTAACGAGTCGTCTTCGGCTCATTAAATGTTTTAGGGAATCATAATGGTCATCATATTAATGAAATGCTCCATACACTTGAAACACTATTGCGATCATATTTTCAAATTTTATCGCAAAGAACTTTGTATGACGGGCAACCACTGCTAAAATATTTATACATAATTAAGAGACTTTCACACAGTTAAAAATTAGGTGTTAAAATTGTAATAGTCTAAATGAAAGTCCTTGGTCCATTTGAGCTGTTATTTTATTGGAGTCGTGAAGTCCCGCACAACCAGTTTCGCAACCTACAGTCGCAGCTTCAGGCACTCTTTTACTGTACAGGATGATAATTGTTTTAATAAAATGAAACTGGTTGTAGTTCGAGGGGGTGCTAGGTGTGACGTCGAGGCTAGTTGCGGTGGTAACCATTTTACAGAAGTATGTATACTAATTTAGACTAATGATTATGTGCTAAACTTTGAAGTTGTGTTGACATCACGGTTACAGTAAGATAAAATGAGATAAAAATGAGAAAAAATGAGAATTTTTTAAAATAAAATGCATCATACTGGACTTAAAATAAAACGTTATGAATTACTATTCTGAAAATGCTAGATAATAACAGACATAAGAAGTTATTAAATGCGGGGTAATACCTCAGCTATACAGGGACACATGACCGAAACAAGCCTGAAGTCATGAACTAAAAAGAGTGGTTGGGAAGGGGGGAGACATGTTATAGTACTTAATGTTTTAATGGTACCCATGCATGGTTCCTTAATATAATTACATTGATTGTAGGCAGTCATAATTGGCCAATATTCCATTATGTTTCAAATCCGTCTGATTATTCAGCGTGTTATCTGGTAACTGCAATAGAACGTTTTATATATATTTCCTCAAGTGCGTTCAAAACAGTACCCTTACCTTCAATGTGCAGAATGTCTAAATTAGTTTGTAGGCTTGTAATAGAATGTCTAACAGCTCAAGTGGACCAAGGACTTTCATTCAGACTCTTACAATTTTAACACCTAATTTTTAACTGTGTGAAAGTTTCTCAATTATCTTTAAATTTTATGTTGATATCCATGAATGATAAAAGAGTTTTTTGCCGTGAAAGAGGTCAATTCATGTAGCATCATATAATATACATGGGAAAGGAAAGTCTCATATTGGAACAACACCTTAACATACTGATAAAGACTAGGGGCCATTCGCTTCCGGAGTATGTACGTTGATGTAGATTTAGACTTTTCCCTCCTCCTCTATAATACAACACAAGCTGCATGGATCGAACAACTCTCTTGTGTGGCTCAGGGCGACACACATGTCAGTATCGCTATCCTTCCAGTTGTTGTTGTTGTGGTCTTCGGTCCGCAGAATGGTTTGATGCAGCTCTCCATGCTACCCTGTCCTGTACAAGTCTCTTCATCTGAGAATACGTTCGGCAACCTACATCCTTTTGAATCTGCTTACTATATTCGTCCCTCGGTCTTCTTCTACGATTTTTACCCCCACACTTCCTTCTAATGCTACGTTGACAATTCCTTGATGTCTCAGAATGTGTCCAACAACCAATCTATCCGTTCTCTTAGTTAGGATATGCTATAAATTCCTTTTCTCCCCGATTCGGTTAAGTACGTCCTCATTAGTTACGTGATCTACCTATCTAATTTTCATCATTCGTCTGTCGCACCACATTTCAAAAGCTTCTATCATCTTTTTATCTGAACTCCTAATCGTCCACGTTTCACTCCCATACAATGCTACACTCCAGACAAATGCTTTCAGAGAGGACTTCCTAACATTTAAATTAATATTGGACGTGAACAAGTTTCGCTTCTTTAGAAACGCTTTTCTTCCCAAAGCCATTCTGCATTTTATATCTTCTTTACTTCGGCCACCAAAAGTTATTTTGCTACCTAAATAACAAAATTCATCTACTACTTTTATTGTCTCATTATCTAATCTAATTGCTTCAGCATCACCTGATTTTCTGGCATTGCATTCCATTACCTTCGTTTTACTCTTGTTAATGTTCATCTTATATCTTCCTTTCGAGACACTGTCCATTCCATTCAATTGCTCTTCCAGATCTTTACTATGTCATCGGTAAACCGCAATGTTATTATTTCTTCTCCCTTCACTTTAATGCCGTCTCCAAATTTCTCCTTCCATTCCTTCACTGCCTGCTCATAGTACAGATTGAACAACATTGGGGAAAGACTACAAACCTGTCCCAAATGCACCAAAAATAAACTAAAAATATATCTGTTCAATAAAGCAGATAAAAATTCGTTTCACGCTTTCCTGAGTGATAGTCTCCAGTCCTTCAAAACTAAAAATGCGAGTGTAGATCAGTTGTGGCTTACTTTCAAAGACATAATATCAGTAGCAATCGAGAGATTTATACCAAATAAATTAATAAAAGAGGGGGCTGACCCCCCGTGGTACACAAAACATGTCAGATCACTGTTGCAGAAACAAAGAAAAACGCATGCAAAATTTAAAAAGACACAGAATCCGCAAGACTGGAAATCTTTTACTGAAACTCGCAATCTAGCGCGGACTACAATGCGAGAATCTTATAGTTGTTTCCACAACGAAATCCTGTCTCGTAATCTTGCAGAAAATCCAAAGAAATTCTGGTCATATGTGAAGTACACTAGCGGCAAAACACAAACAATACCTTCACTACGCGATAGCAATGGTAATACTACCGACGACAGTACTGCTAAGGCAGAATTACTAAACACAGCTTTCCGAAATTCTTTTACCAAAGAAGACGAAGTGAACACTCCAGTATTCAATCCAAAAACAGCTGCCAGCATGCGAAACTTAGAAGTAGATGTTCCTGGAGTAGTAAAACAACTTAAGTCACTAAACAAAAATAAATCTTCCGGGCCAGATTGTATACCAACTAGATTCCTCTCAGAGTATGCTGATGCAATAGCTCCGTACTTAGCTATAATTTACAACCGATCACTCAGCGAAAGATCCGTACCCAAAGACTGGAAAGTTGCCCAAGTTACTCCAATATTCAAGAAAGGCAATAGGAGTGATCCCCAAAATTACAGGCCTATCTCATTGACGTCGATTTGCAGTAGGATTTTGGAACATATACTTTGTTCGAACATTATGTACTACCTCGAAGAGAACGACCTATTAACCAATAGTCAGCACGGATTCAGAAAGTATCGCTCTTGCGAAACACAGCTTGCCCTTTATTCACATGAAGTGTTAAGTGCCATCGACAAGGGATCTCAAATCGATTCCATATTTCTGGATTTCCGGAAGGCTTTTGATACTGTACCCCACAAGCGGCTTCTAATGAAATTGCGTGCTTATGGAATATCTCCCCAATTGTGCAATTGGATTCACGATTTCCTATCAGAAAGGACACAGTTCGTTGTAATTGACGGTAAGTCATCGAGTAAAACAGAAGTGATATCTGGCGTTCCACAGGGAAGCGTTATTGGTCCCCTACTCTTCCTCGTGTTTATAAACGATTTAGGAGATAATCTGAATAGCTCCCTTAGACTGTTCGCGGATGATGCTGTCGTTTATCGGTTATTGAAGTCAAAAGAGGATCAAAAGCAACTGCAAAGCGATTTAGACAAAATTTCTACTTGGTGCGAAAATTGGCAATTGACACTAAATAAAGAAAAGTGTGAAGTAATACACATGACCACTAAAAGAAATCCGCTGAACTTCAATTACGCGATAAATCAGTCAAACCTTAAGGTCGTAAATTCTACCAAATACCTAGGAGTTACAATTACGAACAACTTTGACTGGAGAGAACACACAGAAAATATTGTGGGGAAGGCGAACCAAAGGTTACGTTTCATTGGCAGAACGCTTAGAAGATGCACCAGTTCCACTAAAGAGACTGCCTACATCACACTTGTGCGTCCTCTCCTGGAGTACTGTTGCCCCTTGTGGGACCCTCACCAGGTGGGACTGACGGAAGATATTGAGAAGGTTCAGAGAAGGGCAGCTCGTTTTGTTTTATCACGTTACGGGGGGGGGGGGGGGGGGGAGCGTCACGGAAATGTTGCACGAATTGGCGTGGAAATCATTAAAAGAAAGACGTTATTCATTGCGGCGTGATCTGTTTGCGAAGTTTCAATCACCGACTTTTAGTTCTGAATGTGAAAATATTTTGCTAGCACCCACCTTCTTAGGGCGACATGACCATCCCAATAAAATAAATCAGATCGAAAACGGAACGATTTAGGTGTTCTTTCTTCCCGCGCGCTATTAGAGAATGGAACGGTAGAGAAAAGTTATGAAAGTGGTTAATGAACCCTCTGGCAGGCACTTAAATGTGATTTGCAGAGTATCTATGTAGATGTAGATCCCCTTCCCAACCTCTGCGTCCCTTTCTTGCCCTTCAACTCTAATAACCGCTGTCTGGTTTTTGTATAGATTGAATATAACTCTTCGCTCCCTATATTTTTCCGCTGCTACCTTCAGAATTTGGAAGAGTGTATTCCAGTCGACATTGTCAGAAGCTTTCTCCAAATGAATTACGAAAGGAGCTTCCACTACGTTTCCATACACTCCGGCAGTGCGGGTTGCTTCTGGCACTGTGTCGATGGTTACCTCATGTGTCGTATCTCACATTGTACCGCCTCAGCGTGAATGTCGTCTGCTCTCAGATGATGTAGACAGGGGGTCGGCCACGCTAGAGGACCCCTCACACCTTTCGGGTTGCCGCTCTCCCAACACACACTCTCCCCTGTTGCTATGGATACACATAAGCAACGGTCATCACCCTATTAGGTGGATCATGTACCACTTTACGAGATTGAATAGTTGCAGAAATACTATCCTCACGCTCTCTCTCAAATCAAGTAGGGGATCAGTTGACACTGAGATATCTGAGTTCTGAAGTATTGTCATCGCCAGAATGAATGAAAATGGTTCTTCGACGTGTTTCTCTCGGTTCTACGCAGTAGATGAAACATTATGGCAACCGAGGTAGTGGTAATAACAAAAACCTGTTGCAAAGTGTGTGTATATGCTGTGCGTATGTGTGGTTCTTTTATCTGTTGCTTGTGTTAGTGCATAAAGATAAAACTGTTGTAGTGGTGTAGAAGTATTCAAATGTTCAAATGTTTGGTAAGCTTAAGAGACTTAACTACGGGGTCATCAGTCCCTAAACTTACAAACTACTTATGAACTACAACTAAGGACGGCACAAATATCCATGCCCGAGGGGGGATTCGAACCCCCGACCGTAGTGACCGTGCAGACCGTGACTGAAGCGCCTCAGTCCCCTCGGCCACCGCGGCCGGCGTAGAATTATTACTCTACTTGACGTGTACCTACTCAAACATAAATTGATATAGTATTCATTAATTATTTGGACTTAAAAACAGTTCATCGAATGATCACTGTTAGTTAACTGTGACATGTAACTAAAAATTGACCACCAAAATCCAATTTAAACACTGTTCATGGAATATGGAGAGTAAATTCACGTAATAAATATCTGAATTATTTCCTTTCAATTGCTATCTCTGAAGTAATATAATGTGGGCTCTCAGACTCTTTAGTAATTGTACAGTCTTCGACCTACACACAACTAGTTCGATCACCACAGAAAGTTTCAAGAATAGGTCTGTCATAAATGTGAGAAGCGATTTCTTTTGAAATTTTGACAGTTTCTGTCATATAGACAATTTCACTACTCATTGGAGTTCTTATCAACACACCAATACTTACGTAATTGATCAATGCAGTAATAATTAGAAATTGCTATAGAAAATAATATTCATATCAGTTTTTGTTTCTCATTTCTCCTCTTTAGTGTAATTATAGTCAGAACAATTTAGTTTTATCCGCCATTGGTTGGAATAATGATGATGGCAGCCTCCCGCCAACAATGTATTTTAAACAGCGCCACCAAATATACTGAAAATGCTCAAAATCTGGGATTAATTCTAAATACTTGAATTAAATGCATAATACTTTTTATGTCTCTGTATTTTCAAATAATAAAACAAAACCAATCTTCGTTACAGCCCTGAATTTAATGGCTGATGAATAACAAACTTTTTTATCTGTTTCACATATATGACGTGTTTACAGTTCAACGACTTATTACAAAGAGACCAAATGAAAAGTTACGTATGAATTACAATCTATACTTCTGTATGTCCATCATGCATATCTAGTATTCTCTATGGTAAAAGAATAATTATGTGATTTGACATTCCGTGAAACAACTTAGTGGCAACGTGTAAACCTCCGTTTACACACAACTGAAGTGGCGTCAGTAGTAGGTTTATTTTAACAGTTCAGGTGGGACTTTACAAAAGGGGGTATCTATTGACCTGTGTTTACTATACGTATTACACAAGTAGTTTGGTACATAGAGTGTAGTCAGCAGGTAGTGCAATTAAACGACAATGTGATTTAGCCGAAGCTATGGCATGGAAGGAAAAATAGTAGGTGAATATGGACTGGGCAGTAGCAATGAAAGAGGAAGTCGCCTGGTAGAATTTTGCACGGAACATTAAATAATCATAACAAACATGTGGTTTAGGAATCACAAAAGAAGGTGTATACGTGGAAGAGACCAGAAGACACCGAAAGGTATCAGATAGATTTTATAATGGTAAAATATAGATTTCGAAACCAGGTGATAAACTGTAAGACATACCCAGGGGCAGATATAGACTCTGACCATAACTTGTTAGTTATGAACTGTAGGCTGAAACTGAAAAAAACTGCAGAAAAGTTGGAAAATAAGGAGATGGGACTTAGATAAATTGAAGGAACGTGAAGTTCTGGAAAAATTAAGAGGGAGGTTTAGGCATCAATTGACAGAAACAGGGGGAAATAAAACAGTAGAAGAAGAGTGGGTAGCATTGAGAGATGAAATAGTGAAGGCAGCAGAGGACAAAATAGGTAGAAAGGCAAGACCTACAAAAAATCCTTGGATATCACAGGAGTACAAAATTTAATTGATGAAAGGAGAAAATATAAAAATGTAGTAAATGAAACAGGCAAGATGGAGTACAGACGACTAAAAAAGGAGATTGACAGGAAGTGCAAAATGACTAAGCAGGAGTGGCTAGAAGCCAAATGTAAATCTGTAGAAGAATGTATAAGAAGGGAAAAAGTAGATACCGCATACAGGAAAATAAAAGAGACATTTGGGGACAAGAAAGGCAACTCTACGAAAATCAGGAACTCGGATGGGAAACCAGTTCTCAGCAAAGAAGGGAAAGCTGAAAGGTGGAAAGAGTACATAGAGCAGCTCTACAAAGGAAATGAACTTAGAGACGATGTTGTAGGAAGGGAAGAGGAAGTAGATCAAGATGAAATAGGAGATACTATACTGAGAGATGAATTTGACAGAGCCCTGAAAGCCCTAGGTCGGAACAAGGCCCCAGGAGTAGATGACATACCCTCAGAGCTACTAAAGTCTCTGGGAGAGCCAGCCATGACAAAACTATTTGAACTGATGTGTAAGATGTATGAGACAGGCGAAATACCATCAGAATTTAAGAAAAATGTAATAATTCCCATTTCAAAGAAATCAGGCGCAGACAGGTGTGGAAATTACAGAACCATCAGTTTGATAAGTCATGGTTGCAAAATTTTAACACGAATTATCTACAGGAGAATGGAAAAGCTGGTAGAAGCTGACCTCGGGGAAGATCAGTTTGGATTCAGGAGGAACGTAGGAACCCGGGAGGCAATACTCACTTTACGTCTTATCTTAGAAGATAGATTAAGGAAAGGCTGTGGTGTCGCACAAGTACAAAGTGCGCGCCACCTACTTTCGCCGCGCGCCGCCATGCACGCACGGCGCGGCGTTCTTACGACGACAGCCACGAGCGCCCTCTGCGGGAACTCCGCTCGTGGCCACCAGTGAACGACATCGTTCACTTGGAACTGAGATAGCAACCAGTTAGGACCTTCGGAATCAGATAGGCACCAGTGAAGACTTGGCTATCGTACAGGCACTAGGCAGGCCTCCAACAACTATGTATCAGCCTCCTGCAGTACTATGTAAAAGTTAAGTATTATATAAATTCTGTTCAATATATATCTCGTTCTAATTTACTCTAGTGTTTCTAGTTTCTGGCTGCTCCCCTCCGTACCTGCACCAGCGTGCTATCTTTATTTCTGTGTCGGTCTCATTCCACTCGGCCACCGACACCTACAACGGAACGAGACACAAAAGCGGCGACGAGGCTGGGACACAAAAAAGGCAAACCTACATTTTTAGCTTTTGTAGATTTGGAGAAAGCTTTTGACAATGTTGACTGGAATACACTCTTTCAAATTCTGAAGTCAGCAGGGATAAAATACAGGGAAAGGAGAGTTATTTACAACTTGTACAAAAGCCAGACCGCAGTTATTAGACTCGAAGGGCATGAAAGGGAAGCATCAGTTGGGAAGGGAGTAAGACAGGGATGTAGCCTTTCTCCGATGCTATTCAATTTGTAAATCGTGCAGGCGGTGAAGGAAAGCAAGGAAAAATTTGGAATAGGGATTAAAGTTCAGGGGAAGAAAAACATTGCGTTTTGCTGATGACATTGTAATTCTGTCAGAGACAGCAAAGAACCTGGAAGAGCAGTTGAATGGAATGGACAGTATGTTGAAGAGAGCGTATAAAATGAACATTAACAAGTGCAAAAAAATAATAATAATGGAATGCGGTCTTAGAAAATCAGGTGATGCTGAAGGAATTAGATTAGGTAACGAAACAAGGAAGGTGCTAGATGAGTTTTGGTACTTGGGTACTAAAATGACATGCGATGGTCGCAGAATGGCAATAGGAAGAAAAGCATTTTTGAAAAAGAGAAATTTGCTAACATCTAATATTAATTTAAGTGTAAGGATGTCTTTTCTGAAGGCATTTGTGTGGAGTGTTGCCTTGTACGGGAGTGAAACATGGGAGATAAGCAGGGAGGACAGGAAGAGGATAGAGGCTTTTGAAATGTGGTGCTACAGAAGAATGCTGAAGATTATGTGGGTAGATCGCATAACTAATGATGAATTGCTGAGAAAAGGAATTTTTGGCATACCCTGACTAAAAGAAGGGATCGCTTGGTAGGACACATTCTTAGACATCGAGGAATCGTAAATTTAGCATCGGAGGGAAGTGTGTGGGGTAAAAATCGCAGAGGGAGACCAAGAGACGCGTATAGTAAGCAGATTCAAGTGGATGTGGGTTGTCGTTCTTATGAGGAGATGAAAAGGCTTGCTCAGAATAGAGTAGGGTGGAGAGCTGCATCAAACCAGTCTCAGGACTGAAGACCATAACAACAACAAACATAGCATGGAGAGCGAAAGAAAGGTTGGAAGCGGGACAGACGCAAAGGGAGATGGCTGCTGTGTTTTTTCAAAGACATGCACGCCATTTCAGACAACAGGAACCGTCAAAAGTGTGCAGGAATAAGGTCGTCGCGGATAACATTAAAGGGAGATGACCGTTATCTTCGGGTAACAGCCCGATGAGACAAGTGATGAACACCAATAGTCCGAAATGGCCCTTGCGAACGTGGCCTCTACACATGGAGTTCTATGGCGTGTGTCCCATTAAAAGTACAACAAAGTTTAGCCCGCAGAAACTGGGCTGAGGAATGTCAGGATTAGGTTCGTAACAAATTTCACCGGGTGCTGCTCACAGATGAGTCAAGATTTTGTGTTGAGCCGGACAGTAGTCATTCCATCATATGGAGAGGAAGTGGAACACCGAACAATGCTATTTATGTTCAGGAAACATCACCATATATATGCCATATCTTGTAAACGGTTCGACAGATTTGGTAATCAATTTTTTGTTGTGTTCGTAATTCGCAGGGAAAGTTTTGTATGCAATAAATTTTTTTTACAAAATCTACCGGAAAATAGGAAAAACTCAGAAAACTTGTGGTTTTTGATGTCTCTCTATTGCACACAGATCAGAAGCTTCGTTCTGATCTTGATGAAAGTTTGGATAAACTTGACCTTAAAAACAAGAGGAAGCTCACTATCTATACAAAATTTCGCATGGTGCAAGGTAGAGGGTACTTTACTTAGAGATTTTGACAAAATCCATAGTTTTACTTCGTTCGTGATCAGCTTTTGCACTCTTAACCATTAGATCAAGACTAAGGTAACAGTCTGCGTAAAATTCCATTTGGTCCATGGCGGTGCGCACTTTACATAACGGAATTCGATAAAATCATCGTTTATATTCCGATCTTAATGGTATTGCCATGAAGTTACCATGAGAGTAGGCTCATGTGATCCCATGACGTTACCATGAGAGTAGGCTCATGTGTTCCCATGAAGAAGTTTTTTGAAAATTTCCATATGCACCTTTGTACATGACTTTTTTTTTAACAAACTGATACAGAGGATATATATAAAGGGGAAACGTTGTAATCATACATATTACGGTTATTGAGCGATTTACTACAATCTTTATATGAAACTTTAATGAATGTTCAGACAGCCGTACCACAAATCTCGAAAAGTTCTTGTCCTACTTATTTCAAAGTTTTACAGGATACTCTACTGAGCATTCAAACGGAAATATGGGTGGGGGGAGGGGGGAGATGAGGGATTATCAACAGAGAGAGAGGGGAAAGGAAGTTATGTACAGTTAGAAGGGGGCAGGAGATGTACGGAGGTACTGAAATTCAGAGGGAAATAGAGGTAATGGAAGAGGAGGTGTATAAAGGGAGGTAGGGCCGCGCGGGAATGGTTGAGTGGTTCTAGGCGTCGTGTCAGGGACTACGAGACCCTCTCGCCGGACGTTATAGTCCTCCTCTGCGAATGGGTGTCTGTGTCGTCCTTAGGTTAGTTTAAGTACTTTGAAAGCCTAGCGACTGATGATCACGGTAGTTCGGTTCAGTAGATGTACAAACATTCGAACATTTGAGAGAGGTCGGAGAAGGTTATGGACAGAGAGATGTGGGAGGTGCAGATATACAGAAAGAGAGAGAGAGAGAGAAAGAAATGAGAAAATGGGCCGAGAGGGAGTGGGCAAGGAATTTAAGATGTATATGCAAGACCCATACATATTTTGCGAAGGATTGTCGCGTTGGCTACTTATTTATTTATTTACCAGACTAGTCCAGTTAGCCACTCGACTTAATCGGTGAGATATGCCGGCCCCGATTCGAATCTGCCCGGCGAATTAACGTGCATCATGTACCAATAGCCTGGATGTGGCTTTTAGGCAGTTTTACACAATTAACAATTTTGAATGAAAAATTCTCGCACTCTTACAAGTTTAATACTATACGCAGTTGCGCTACAAACATTGCTCTGGGAGGGGTTGGTATAATATGATGGTGGCAAGTCGCCTGCCTCTTAATTAATTACGACAAATCCCACAAAGAATAAAGTAGCATACTAGATTATAGATTGTAAACTTTTCATGGTGGCATTTTAACAACGCTAATACACTTTTACCTAACTGTAATGAGTAGCTTTTCATCTGGAGAAATAACAAGTTGAAATTTTTATCATAATTCGTCAGAATATCTACTACTAGTAACTCCATAAAGTGAATAATGTAAGAAAAAAAATGTAGAGAGACATCTTACAAGAACCTATAGCTGATGTCCGATATTTATAGGATTCTGCGATAGCTGCCTCAGCGGATTGGCCGAGCTCATTGAGGTGCTATGCTCCGATGCGCGAGGCCGGGGGTTCGAATCCTGCCTGGGGCATGGCTGTTTGTGCTGTCTTTAATATAAGCTAGTTTATAAGTTTAGGGACTGATGAACCCGCAGTTAAGTCCTATAAGCTTAGAAAACATTTGAAAATTTTCTGCGGTTGCTACCTGTACTTCCTCTTCTTTTACTTCTTTGGAATTAAATAATTGTAAGACCTGGTAAAATTCAGTTCAGTAGAACTTTCGTTTCCAGCTGAAACAGCAATGTGCTTGCGATGTTTTGTTGCTCGTCGTATTGCTTATCGATGACTTATCGTGTGTCCCAGCAGAAAATGTGTGTCACACCGATAAGCGTGACGTTGCACGACCTTTAATAAAACGTGTCGCACGTATCGCACATCATATCGCCTCTGTGTGAACTGCGGCTCAATTCTGTAAACGATACGGACAGGTAGGTTCCGATTCATTTCAGTGTACAGATATGAGGGCCGTTCATTTGAAACAGATATTCGACATTTTAAAAATGAAAGCAAAGACTTGACGCACATTAAAATCTGTTGTACCACAATTGAGGATTTTATCCGAAAGCAATTTACCATTTCTTTTTTTGTTTTTCCAAAGATTGGCACACAATGAAATTGCAAGAGGACACTATTCGGTGGACGTAACTGTAGGTGAATCGTAACGCATTATCTTGACAACTATTCCAATGACATTATAGCGTTTATATGTTCGAAAGTGCCACATGCAAACAAGTCATCATAGTTACGCCTGTGGAGTGCGGTCTGTTTATATTAATAAAAATTACCTTCTTACGGTTCTTAAGCCAAAATAGCCAATAAAATATATTTATTTCTGGGTATGGTACCGCGTCATGATGTAAGGCTATTACTTAAATAACCAACGTTTCGGCCAACGTTACAGTGGCCTTCATCTGGGTAACTCAGAAGGCCACTGTAACGTTGGCCGAAACGTTGGTTATTTAAGTAATAGCCTTACATCATGACGCGGTACCATACCCAGAAAACTTTTATGTCATCTGACTCTGGCCGCGGAAGCCTACGTAATTATATATTTATTTCCTTTAACGGCTTTCGATGATTTATACATCATCTTCGGAAGGGTTTAACTCTTTAATGCATAGTGTAGTTGATCAGCTACATACCTTATTTTTTCCATTATCTCTCAAACTGACCAACATTTTAGCAAACATTCATTTGTAGCTACTTCTATACATTGTGTTACATATGCTAGTAGCTTGTCCTAGAAATTATAAATTGAAAAGTGCTACTGAACCAGTCCGACAGTTAGCTGCATTTCGTTACTCCTTACATGTGAGTTTGTTTACGTTAGTATTCCTCCATTGCTTTGGAAAAGTAGTCAGTCATATACTACTGTTGAATTATGAGTTACTTTCTGGAAATATTAGAGGCATAATAGTGACATTTAGTGCATAGATGACTACCTATGACCTTCTTGTTTCTATTAGTGCATAATTATTTTACGGATTTAAAAAAAAAATATTTTTCAGTCTATACCCACTATACATAATCATGGTAGTTTTTATAGCTTCAAATAAGAAGTTATTAAGGGTTGAAACATCCTCACTGCAAAATTACATAATTTTGGTTAAAATCTCAAACGTATTTGTGTATACAAAACCAAACATCCTCACTGCAAGTTTTGGTTGAAATCTCTGAAGTATTTTTTTATACAAAACCAAATTTGTGTAATCTCGTAGTGAAGATGTTTGAAATCCTTCTGAATATGATAATATAAATAATCGATACCGGTTAAGAGAAATAAATATCTTTAATTGATGATCTTGGCTTAACAACCTACAGAAGGCGTATTTTTATTAAAAATGTCATTCTTCAGGTGCCCACATGACGGGTTCTATTGATCACAGGAATAAGAGGTAAAGTATTCATGCCCTTAGACTAGGATCATTTGAGTACCTATTAGAAGAATGGGTATAACTGTTCTACAGAACAGACTCAAAATTTAAATGTTACACTCTTCCTGCAATCCAACAAATTCAGTAAATCGGTTGACTTATGTACATTACGTGTGCTCTATGATGTCTTTTATGTGGCTTACAAAAGCACCATTTGTAGTTGGACAGTTCCAGAGAAAAACCACGACAAACCATAATTGTTGCCTACCAAAAGTACGAATTGTTTGGGTAGCCACTTTACTTGCCAGTCGTCCTCATTTTGACCATGCTTTCATTAGTGTGGATGCACACTAGGGCCGAACTCACACGCGAATCGGTGAAGTGCCACGAATATTGAGTGATAATTAGCACGGGCACTATGCTAGTAGTGTGTGGATGTGCTGAGAATTTGCGTCTGACAGAAGACGTGCAAGGGAATGCCGCGCGACCTTGGAGGTCACTGTTCTCAGCGCGACTGCCTAGAAAGCAGGGGGACATAGGTCCGAATCCCAATGAGGGCAGGCGCTGTAAATTCCTATGTGTTTTATTATTTTATTTTAATAGATTCAGCAATTACTTTTACTATGTTTTATTGAAGCAAGAAACGTTTCCGGTTTTCATCTAATTTCAGTTGGTGTAATTACAGTTTAGTTTCATATGTAGATGTCGACATCGGTTTGGAAACGGCTAATGTCCTGTGCAAAATAACAAATTTTTATTTAACTTTCTTTAAATTCGCACATTTAATTTTACGAAATGCTGTGCTCGAGAGAACTTAGCCTCCTCTGAATGTTGGTTCTTAAGTTCTCTATTTGATGTTGTAGCATCTTCGTATCTTGTGATTTGCACATAGCCACTGCACTATCCGCCATGTTATTGCCTGACAATTTCACTCGTGGTTTATGAATATTAAAATGTAACATGAATATGTTAAGTGCAATAGTTGGCAATTTCTGATTATTAAAAGTTATTTTGAAGATCATAAGACAATACTTCTTTCTACATATGATAAATATTAATGATTTTATTTTAGTACTAAAGGCATAATAACTAGGTTTTACATATTGCAGGAATGTTTCATGCATTGGATGGACTTATTTTTCACACTTTGCTTAGACTATGGTTTAATGACCAGCTTATAGAAATTGTTTATTTTGGTAGGTATTCCATAAACCTGCATCACCATCTTACATAAGGAATAACGAAACAGACCTACCAAACAGAATAAAATAATAATTTATAATTCACAGTCACGGAGCTCAATAATCCAATAATAAAAAATTATAATTTATTGTAATTCATATGTGTGTTAATCTGATGAAAGCAGGTTTCGGTACAGGGTTTCATACATCTATATTTCAAATGATTTTATAAATTCCTCGTGTTTTCACGCTATGTCTTCTTTCTGCTTCTATAGAGACAAATATTTTATATAATTCCAATTTTCTATTGTGCTGATCTACAGGTTCGTCAGCCGTCATTGTGTTGACAGGTCTCCGTACACCTTTAAACTAATTATGTTGATGATGATATGTTACATTTCTTCTTACTGTATTGGCTCTACCTTTCCATTCGAAGCTGATAGGCAGAATACTGTCTCATCTGAAGCGCAGTGACTGAACTATCATAATTTTTCGATAGTAAACGGTTGCTGGAAAATGTCTAATTTTCTGCTGTTTTACACCATTCGACTTCGGATAGGGCGCTAAACGTATCTGTGGTATTCAGCCGGATGACGTGATCCGAAAGACATAAATTTATTGACTGCCTGCAGTCCTCATTCTCTCCCTACTTGGTTGATGCTTTGAACAGTGTAATAAGATCTGCTTGTCATACTTTGGATGTATTTCAATCTATTTATGTAAGGGAAGAAATGCCAGCAGTTCAGTGCAAGCCATCCGTTCATATTAAAACCTCAATCTGCACTATCACTCTTTATCAGACATTGTTATGTTGCTATTTAAGGGATATATGTAGAATTTTGTGTTGTGCGCGAAGTATACTATTCAGTATCAAACATGGAGACGCAAGTAATAGACTAAAAAATTGCTCTGTTTTATTATTATTATTAATCTGCGGCGCATTCGGAAAAGGACAAGAAGTGTAATTATTGCTCAAAAGATATATTGTTCAAAACAGATAGGATGCATAGCTAGTACTTAGCTTGGTAACGCCGATAGGCACACATACTCACTCTCTCTCTCTCTCTCTCTCTCTCTCTCTCTCTCTCTCTCTCTCTCTCTCTCTCTCTCTCTCACACACACACACACACACAAATTAAAAATAATAATAGTAAACTACTAAAAAAGAGAGAAGTGGACACATCTCCATTTTTATCGTTTCTGTGTGTGATTACTGGAAGTACCAAGTTAAGGTAAAGTGGTGGCCAGCCACTCTCTCTCTTTTGAACAATATCTGTTTTGAACAATATTTTCAAAACTCAGCGGAGAATGTATGGAAGTGTAATTATATAGGTTTATGTTGGAAGAAAAAGGAAGGAAGCTTAGGGTTTAACGTCCCGTCGACAGCTAGGTCATTAAAGACGGGTTTAAGTTGGAACTAAAATGAGAGAGAAAGTATGAGGTGTTCTTTTGTGTTAATTCCATTTAAGACTACACAATTTTAATAGAAAGTTCAGTTTCAATTTTCTTCAGTTCTCTGAATTCCAGACTATTTGCTCGATAATGACGTGGCTGTAATTAATTGGAATTGAAAGATTGGCCACTTCTGTAACCACAATCACTGCATTTTCCGAACTACTATAATTAATAGAAAAAAATTTTCACATAGGATCTGTCTACGCCACTCCTTCAACGACTGTATAATCGGTAATCATAGTACATTGATGGAGCTGAGACGTCTTCTTTAAATATTAATTTTTCGTTGAACAATATTGTTTTCTGCATGCAGTGTAAGAACAGTTCACAAGCGACTGATTCATTATATCGCGTTCCCAATGCACCCTGTCGTAAATCATTAAGATCAGTTTGATGAAGAATTCTTGAACATATTCTCAGTCCTAATACAGTAAATTTCCTGGAGATGGAAAAGCGTCTGTCCGTGCATTAGCACGGCTTTAGGAAGCATCGATCGCGCGAAACCCAGCTTGCCCTTTTCTCTCAAGACATCTTGCGTGCTGTGGATGAAGGGCAACAGGCAAACTGCATATTTCTCGATTTTCGAAAGGAATTTGACACGGTACAGCACTACATACTGATAACGAAGGTACGAGCTTATGGAATAGATACCCAAAAATGTGAGTGGCTGGAAGATTATTTCAATAATTGAACCCAGTAAGTTGTCATCAATGTCGAGTGTTAATCAAAGACTAGGGTATCGTTAAGGACGCCCCGGGGAAGTATAATAGTACCGCTATTATTTTGTGTCTATATAAATGATCTGATGGACAGAGTGAATTGCAATCTGCTGCTGTTTGCTGATGATGCTGTAGTGTACAAGAGGATGTCATCACTGAATGACCATATTCCTTTTTTCTCATTATTGAAAGACTTTTCTGTGGTAAAATTTTAGAATTGTCCGCACATTTCGGAATGAAAAAATTCGGAGGTAGGCAGAGGGATTAGAACCGCACACTTCAGATCAAGAAGCAGACACGCTATCTACTAGGTTACAGCAGCTTCCGTGACATACTCTCTATCATTATTACTAAACAAGCACTTCTCCAACTATCTGAATCTGAATGTCTTTTCTGTTTTAAGGTTCTTGAGATTTGTGCAAAATTTTTTCGCCGCTTACTCATAAAGGAGGGCTATCCAGGGTGAATGACCAACTTGCACTAGCGAATAATAATGGTTTCAAAACGTCGAACTTCCCAGTGGGGGATTCTTCTTCCATATTTTTTAGATCATGCACCGAAATTTATATTTGATTTTAATTTAGTACCCTTCATTGCAGAGTAACGTATTAACAGCAAATGTATTTTGTCAACTACACGACCGACTGTTTGTTACAAAGTAAAACAACGGTTTTAAATTTTTTGTAAAAGGATGTGTTAAAAGTAAATGTATTACACATCGCTTCAGTTTTTCTAAAGCAACAATGCAGTTCTTTTTCATTTCATACCCTTTCCTACAGAAGAACACATTAAAATCGAATGTAACGTCGTTTTGTAAAAGCACTGTTGTTTTGTCTGACCATAAAAAAGCACAGTTTTATATTCTTATTTTTCCGTGTATATACTTCGCAAATCGCGAAATTTCCCGACGTCTGCTGCTCCTATAAGATGGACAAACGATCTGCAACACATGAAAATTTGTGCCGGACCGGGACTCGAACCCGGGCCTCCCGATTTTCGCGAGCGGTCGCCATAACCACACGGCCATCCGAACACGCTCCCCGGCCACACCCATACTTCCATGTGTTGCACTTGTCTCTTTCCCTCATATGCTTGCACACGTTACAGTGTGAGTCCCGCAAGAGGGAAAGACACAATTCTACCACTGTAAGCCTGCCATGGCGTTAATGTTTATTTTTCATTTGGATAATTTATGGGAACTAGAATGTGTTCACAGAATGTATATTTGTTTCATCTGCTACAGCTGAGGAACCACGTTACCAGTAGATTGTAACTGAGCGTAGCTATACCGCTCAAACAACCAACAGCAGGTCGTAAATTCTATCAAATACGTATGAGTTACAATTGCGAACAACTTTGACTGGAGAGAAAACAGAAAATATTGGGGGAAGGCGAACCAAAGGTTACGTATCATTGGCAGAACGCTTCGAAGATGCACCAGCTTCACCAAGGAGACTGCCTACATCACGCTTGTGCGTCCTCTCCTGGAGTACTGTTGCCCTTTGTGGGACCCTCATCAGGTGGGACTGACGGAAGACATTGAGAAGGTTCAGAGAAGGGCAGCTCGCTTTGTTTTATCTCGTTATGGGGGGGGGGGAAGCCTCACGGAAATGTTGCACGAATTGGGGTGGAAATCATTAAGAGAAAGACGTTATTTTTTATGGCGTGATCTATTTGCGAAGTTTCAATCGACTTTTACTTCTGAATGTGAAAATATTTTGCTAGCACCCACCTACTTAGGGAGACATGACCATCCCAATAAAGTAAGAGAAATCGGAACGAAAACGGAACGATTTAGGTGTTCTTTCTCCCCGCGAGCTATTAGAGAATGGAAAAGTTATGAAAGTGGTTTATGAACCCTCTGCCAGGCACTTAAATGTGATTTGCAGAGTATCTATGTAGATGTAGATTGCATAGTGTCTCTACAGCAGTGTGGCCACTATTCAAGCTGCAACCCTCATACTTAATGTGAGGGTAGTTTTTAACTGATCACTGTTGCATGCCCACTGTGCCACGTCAGTTCGTGTCAGTTTTTCTAGTCACCCCGCGGAGTTGCAATAAATGCCGGGGTTGGCGGCCCTCGTTTGCAGCCTGGGCCCCGCAGGCCGGTGGCTTAGCGGCGGCGTGAGCGATGGCGGCTGTCGGCCGATGCTCGCCTGAAGGATTGGTCGCATCCGCCGCCGCCGCCGCTCGCAGATAACTCAAGCGCGGTCGACGCAGACGCCGACGCACCAGCTCCCCCCTCTGCCGTCCAGATTCAAAGCAGCCGCGGCAGCAACAGCAGCAGCAGAATCTGCTTGTAGAGGAAAGAGTATACTGCCAGTGTGGAAAACCATAGCAGTTCAGACCATGCAACGGGAAACTTTTCATTAGATCGGTTGAGCCCTTTCTATACGGAAAGTGAGAGCTCACAAGATTACCTATGATGCACCAGTTACGCCATCCGCGTACCGTGTAGACGCGCTTACTTGCATAAGATGCGATCGCTTGTAGACGGAATACGATGGATCCTATTTTGTAGATGAAACACCCAGTTGCATACAAGAACTTGACAATATCAACAATGTTCATCCAAAGATGACATTCTTATTTCGATGAAGTGAACAAAACAAAGTTGGAGAGAACAATGTGCACACCTCTCTAAAGCCACGTGATCACATTCCAAATCACTTTCGCATTCACGCAGTCCATTGTCAAAATCCATCCTCATTACATTTTCAAATGATTATCTTCGTATGTCAATATCATAGCAACGATTAAGTAGTACTGCTGTGAAGCTGGTTAGGTCGCAAATTCTTTATTATAGGTCACACTTCAAATGACGTGTTTCGGCTTTACCATAATACGATTAGCATCTCTTCCGTGCCATTTGCAGACGTGAACAGATGTAAGAAGTTGTTTGATACACATACAAAAAAGTCGAAACGCATCATTTTTGAGGGCACGCTGTACATGAAGTGTGACGTATAATAAAGAATTTGCGCCCTAACCAGCTTCACAGCAGTACTACCTAATCATTTCATCATGGTCGCCTGCCTCCTCAATGACTTTATGTCGCATTTACAATATCATAGCAACGCTTTCGCCAAGCATATTGCACCATAGGCTTATACGTAGGTGCAGCAAATTGATTGTACACTATTGGCCATTAAAATTGCTACACCAAGAAGAAATGCAAACAAATATATTATACTAGAACTGACATGTGATTACATTTACACGCAATTTGGGTGTATAGATCTTGAGAAATCAGTACCCAGAACAACCACCTCTGGCCGTAATAATGGCCTTGATACGCCTGTGTTGTGGCGTAAAGTAAGCGCCACACGCAAGACGCACGAGAGCGGTCGTGAAGAAGGCACTGAACGACCGGCAGCCAATCACACGCCAGCGCCGCGCCTCCTGGAGGGAGCATCGGAGAAGCGCGCCCTCTACAAGCAGCTGTATCTATACCCGGGCCGCTGAAGCATTGCACTTGACGTTTCGCGTTACGGCGAGTTAAGTTGGCTACACTGCTTTAGCGACGTTGCAACACTAGCCTCTATACGCACAGCAGACGAAACTGTTTTCAGTTGCATCTATTAAATGTAGGCTATTGAGCAATAAAAGTGCATATAATAATTTGTTCTTGAGCAGCAATTAACGGCATATTAATGAAGACCAGAGCACAACAATGCACACGCTTTCAATAACGTAGCAAAGCAATATAGAAAATAAGCATTGAATCACGACAGATACGAAATAAATAATAATCAAGATAGTAACTTCTCTCTCTACGTTTTATAATCACAATGCTTTTCACTCACCAATTTACGGCGACAATGGTAGAATTACATCCAGCTCCCCATCTTCACTGTTGTCACTGCCAAAATCGTCAACACCAAGACAGATCATTAACTGTTCATGATCCCTTCCATTGTTTGCGCTACCCGAGTCAGTTTTTCAAGGTTCTCGACCTTTTTTTATTTTTCCAAGATGCAGCATCCACTTTGGCAACAGCTTTTTCACCTCTGTTAATGTGAAAGACTTATTGTTCCTTAAGTAATTCTTCACGTCACTACATACCAACTTTATATGGTTAAAACGGCAGGTTTATTACATCGTGACGCTGCTCCTCTTTTGCGATTTCGCCTACTACATATGTGGGCGTAATAGCCTTATTGTTTCACGGCCGAATATAAAAAGTTTTTCCATTAACAAATCGGCAGCTATATTTCTTTCTTGTAGCCACTGCACAGTAACTTCTTTCCAATCGTTTGAAGCGAGAATGAACTTCCTGCTTAGAGCATAAGCTTCGTAGTTTTAATTCATACGAAATTGAGAACTTACTTAAAAAAACGTCACTAGACAAACATCTTTTCGATGACATTATCCAATTACTTGAACTCGGAATGTCAAGTTAAACCACTCACAGTAAAACAAACCGCAGCGAAAAAAGCACACACAACATAAACACGCGATAAACACGATACGCAACTTTGTTTACGGTAGAACTGAACAAAGCCGGCAACGCGGGAACGTTGACGTCACGCCACGTGATCACTGGAAGTGTTTATCGCGCTGTGATTGGATCATCCTAGCGACTAGCGCCTCGCGCTTCTTGCTCTTCACTTGTTATTTGTAAACGTCAAGTGCAAAGTTTCAGCGGCCCGGGTATAGGTCGACATGCGTCTGGAACGGCACTCCGAACTCGGCTCCGAACTAGGCAGTCACAATGCGTAAGCGCAGCTAGCATTGCAAGAAGAAGACGCCGCCGCGAGAACAGAGAAAGAGAACAGAAGTTGAGTAACTGTGTATATATTAGTAATTAGAACTTGTATTACTAATCTGTACAGATGTTTTACCTGTCCACGTATCCCACGCGTCCTGAGCAGATCCTTTCCTGAAAGATAGGCCGGGAAGGACAAAAAAACCTGGGCATTGAGTCAAACACAGCTTGGATGGCGTGCACAGGTACTGATGCCCATACAGCTTCAACACGATACCACAGTTCATAAAGAGTAGTGACTGGCGTATTGTGACTAGCCATTGCTCGGCCACCATTGACCAGACGTATTCAGTTGGTGAGAGATCTGGAGAATGTGCTGGTCAGAGCAGCAGTCTAACATTTTCCATACACAACCTCCAACAGGCGGCCGTGCATTATCCAGCTGAAATGTAGGGTTTCGCAGGGATCGAATGAAGTGTAGAGCCACGGGTCGTAACAATCTGAAATGTAACGACCGAGGCTTATAACCAATGGCACCCCATACCATCATGCCGGATGATACGCCAGTGTGGCGATGACAAATACACGCTTCCATTGCGCGTTCAACACGATGGCGCCAAACACGGATACGACTATCATGATGCTGTAAACAGAACCTGGATTGATCCGAAAATATAAAGTTTTGCCATTCGTGCACCGAGGTTCGTCATTGCGTACACCGCCGCAGGTGCTCCTGTCTGTGATGCAGCAAGGGTAACCGCAGCCATGGTCTCCGACCTGAAAGTCCATGCTGCTGCAAACGTCGTCGAACTGTTCGTGCAGATGGTTATTTTTGTACCTCGTTTCCGCCGGTTGTCGTAGGTGTCGGTGGCCGAGTAGAAAGAGACCAACACAGGAATAAAGGATGCACGTGTGTGCAGGTATGGAGGTGACCAGCCAGTGGGACAGCAGAAACTGGAAACACTAGAGTAAATTAGAACGAGATATACATTTCATAAAGTTGTTACAATACTTAACTTGGAGAGCAACAGACCAGTAGAATGTTGATACATGGTTTAGATAGAGGCCTGCCTACTGATGATTTCTAGTGCTTATCCGATAGCCAAGTCTTAACTGGTGCCTATCTGATTCCCAAGTGGCCGATGCAGCAGTCGTGGCCACGAGCGGAGTTACAGCAGAGGGCGCTCGTGGCTGACGTCGTAAGAACGCCACGCCGCGGCGTAAGTACATGGCGCGCACTTCACACTTGTGCGACCCCCCCCCCCCCCCCAAACCGCCGCGCCGTCGTGGCGTAGGGCTGAGGGCCACGGCGACGGCACTGGGAGGAGGGCCTGGGCGGGGGCGTTACTGGTGGGACGAGCGTTGTAGCAGAGGCTGGGATCGAGACGCCGTCTGCGCCCCGGTATCCTCCTTGCGATCCCCAGGAAACCCACCAAAACGAGGGGAAGGGCGAACACCTCCGCCCAGAGGGAGCAGGTCATCTTCTTCTGAGGTGAGAGAGGCACGGCACGCACGGTTCCGGAGTCCCACTCGGTGACGCTGTCATCTGCGGCGGCGACGACGGTGGGGTCGACCGCATCAGAGGGACGGCGACATCCATGGGGATGATCTCGTAGTCCGGGGACACCGGACCCGTTGGCGAGCGATATGGAGGTGCTCCCTGCCGGTGAACTGGGTCTGGAATCAAGAAACCAGAGACAGGATCGCGCGGCCTGTGCAGGCGCAATTGGTTTGCGTGGCGCCGCAGCTTCCTCTGTGGAAGAACCAACATACATATTGCGGCCGAGCACGCGCTGAATGGTGCCCGGTAACCATCTCTTCTTGTTTCCAGGAAACACCCTGTACAGCACCGGTGTAGAAACCTGAAAACGCGAAGCGCAATACTCGGTGCGTAGGAGCATGCAGCAGGTGAAGGGGAGTGCGGTGACGGCGACCGTGGAGCAGCTCGGCAGGAGACGGGCCCTCACGTGGCATGCACCGATACGTAGTCAGGAAAATGAGCTTGCTGCCTGGAGTGCTGACCTTTCATCTTCTCCATGTGAGACTTGAATGTTCGAACGAAACTTTCTGCTTCACCATTGGACTGAGGGTGAAAAGGTGCGGTGGTGATATGCTGAATGCCATTCATACGACAAGACTGTTGAAATTCCGCACTAACAAATTGAGGTCCATTGTCACTGACTATAGTTTCAGGCAAACCTTCGATGCAAAACACTGACATTAAGGCACTGATTGTACAAGACGCTGTCGTTGAGTTCATGGCAATTACGAAAGGAAACTTGCAGAAAGCGTCTACAACAATTAACCAGCGCGTATTCCAGAAACGTCCGGCAAAGTCAATTTTTAAACGTTGCCATGGTCCCTTGGGGCGTGGCCAGTCCGAGAAACTTTGCGGAGGAGCTGCCTGATGCTCCGCACAAACAGTACACTCTGACGTCATGCTCTTGATCTGGGCGTCCATACCAACCCAGGTGCAATGACGTCTGGCCAGTTGCTTTGTCCTAACAATACCCCAATGTCCTTGATGCAGGAGGCGTAACACTTCTCGTTGCAGGGAACGAGGAACAATCACTCTTGTTTGGTCGGTGTCAGTATGCAACAACAGAACACCCTGACTTAAAGATAATGCATGAAGTTGTGCAAAATAACGTCGAACCAGAGGCCTTTCAATGTCTTTGGCTCTGGCAGGCCACCCTGAGCGAACAAAACGTGCTACCACACTTAGGTCCGCATCCGCAGCTGTTTCCTGTGCAACCCGACGAGAGTTCAAAGGGAACTCTGCGACAGCGGAAGCATCTCTGGAGTCTATCTGACAACATGCCATTTCTGAAGAATCAAATGACACATCCTGGCTAACCGGAAGTCGAGAAAGTGTGTCCGCGTTGGCATGTTTAGTGGTAGGTCGGTACAAAATCTCATACTGATAATTATACAATATCAAAGACCATCTCTGAAGCTTTTGTGCCGTTCGTGGTGGAATTGGCTTTGTGGGTGAGAACAACGACGTGAGAGGCTTGTGGTCTGTCAACAAATATAATTTTCTACCATAGAGATAATGATGAAACTTTGTGACGCTGTAAATGATTACTAAGGCCTCCTTTTCTATCAGACTGTAATTCTGTTGCGTTGGCGTCAGTAGCTTGGATGCAAAGGCAATAGGTCGATCGTGAGATCCAATACGACGTGAGATTACTGCACCCAGACCGAACGACAAGGCATCCACTGCTAGCACTACAGGCTTCTGTGGGTCAAAGGGAATCAAACATGCATCATTGAGTAGTGCAGACTTTAATTTGTCGAAGGCAACCTGGCAATCTTTAGACCACACAAAAGGAACATTCTTCCTACGTAAGCGATGCAGTGGAGCTGCAATCTGAGAGGCATTGGGAATAAACCTGAAATAATAGTTAAGCTTTCCCATTACTGCTTGCAATTCGTGCACATTCTTAGGAGGAGGCATGTCTTTGATTGCTCGAAGATGTGACTGTAAGGGATGGATTCATTGGGCATTTATCACATAGCCTAGGTACTCTATTTCAGTTTGAAAAAAAACGACCACTTTGCTTTATTACAACGTAGACCTGCTGCAGTCAACACTTTGAAAAGGCACTCCAGGTTTGATAAATGTTCTTCAACTGTGCGTCATGAAACCACAATATCATCTAAATAGTTCGAGCAGCAAGGTACAGAAACTGTTAGCTGTTCCAAAAATCGCTGAAAAATAGCGGGGGCGGAAAAACTGCCAAAGGGTAGGCATTGAAATTGAAAAAGGCCCATGTGAGTATTAATGACGAAAAACTTTTTTGACTCGTCATCAAGCGGAAGTTGTAAGTATGCCTCTGCTAAATCAGTCTTAGAAAAGAAACGTGACTGTCCTAATTTGTCCATAAGTTCCTCAGGTCTGGGCAGGGGGTAAGAGTCTACAATTGTTTGACTGTTCACTGTTGATTTGAAGTCCGCACAGAGACGAAGTTTTCCTGATGGCTTGATTATAATTACTAAATGCGAGGCCCGCTGACTCACAGAAACAGGAGAAATCACCCAACTATCCTGCCAACGTTTAAGTTCATCAGCAACTTTATCACGAATTGCGATAGGCACTGGTCTAGCCTTACGATATTTTGGTACAGCAGATTCTTTCAAAGTTACATGTGCCACGAAGTCTTTTGCACAACCTAGTTCCGGCGAAACAAGTCACTATATTTTTCACACAATGCATTGAGTTTGTCCTGAGGCACTACTGACGAAATTTGGAGAACATCTCTTTGAACTGATAAGCCAAACAAGTCAAATGCATCTAGTCCAAAAATGTTCTGCGTAGATTTGGCCTGATGAACTACAAAAGCATTTGTTTTTTTTACGCCTTGAAAAGAGGCGGGCAGGCTACACATTCCTAGCACGGGAATATTTTGTCACCGGCCGCGGTGGCCGAGGGGACTGAGGCGCTCCATTCACGGTCTGCACGGCCACTACGGTCAGGGGTTCGAATCCCCACTCGGGCATGGATATTTGTGCCGTCCTTAGTCTTAGCTAGTTCATAAATAGTTTGTAAGTTTAGGGACTGATGACCCCGTAGTTAAGTCCCATAAGCTATACAAACTTTTTTTAATATTTTGTCCTGTATATGCCGTTAGCACATCTTGAGACGGCGACAATTTTGGCAAACCCAGAAGTTCATACGTCTCTTTATTCATTAACGTGACAGCGGAACCAGAGTCAAGCTGAAATTGCACAGTCTGAGTTCCTATGGAGAGAGTCACAAAAAGTTTTTGCTTGTGGCGCTCGACAGGTGCGCGAATGTGGGCAACGTCTGACACAACTTGTTTGCTGCACTTGCGCATGCGCGGGCCGCTTAGTGCAGGAAGCGGCGCAGAATCGGCACACAGCGGATTAACAACACTGTCACTAGATGGCACTACCGCCGGGTCGGCTTTTGTACAAGCGTGTGAAGCTACTCCAGATTAACTAACTACTACACTAAAATTACTTTGAGTAGCTACCTCAAGTCTACTGTCAGTAGCTACACAGTACTGGGCACTATTACAATGAGAAGTTGCAGAAGGCACTGGGTTCTCTACAGGATTGTACTGTACATAGTCACTTTGCTTGTCCTAAACCCATTTCCGTTGCACAGTTTTACGCACTCGTCGGCGCTTGCGACGTGCTCACTACATAGTTTTGCCGTAGGCGCAGAAGAACTTTCTTGCATTTGAGATTGAAGCAATGCACCATTCAAGTACACAGCGTGTATGACATCTACTGCATGAACTGTTCCTGCATTTTGCGAAGCACCGTTCCTAACGGCACTGTTATTTGAATGTTTGTTTTACGTACACACTGTCTGTACATGTTCTGATTTGCCACATTGATAACAAATGGCATTGCGACTGGGGCACTGCGCACGCATCTGGCGAGATACACACTGGGGGCAAGACTTACGAACATTTTTCTCATAAGAGCATTGGCGCCCGTTTGTCAAATTACTGTTTCTAACACGACGGTGCGACCTTTGTGTTGCACTTTTACACTGGCTGCTATTCACTGTCTGTTTAGCACGGCCGGTAGAATTATAAAAATCACTAGGGCTAGACTGAGAACTGCGACTAGGAAAGCGTCCGCTGTGGCGCACTGAGTTAACACTGTGCATTTCTACATCTGCTAAGTCAAAAGTATCATGCACATCTATAAGCTGCAGTACACTGTCTAATGAAGGGTCAGACTGTTTTATAATTGCTGCCCTAATTCTGGGGTCCTGAATGTTCTGCGTAATTGCAAATGTTCAAATGTTTGTTAATCTTATGGGACTTAACTACGGGGTCATCAGTCCCTAAACTTACAAACTACTTATGAACTACCTTATACTAAAGACGGCACAAATATCTATGCCTGAGGGGTGATTCGAACCCCCGACCAGCGTAACTGCATCCCTCAACATAACATCACTATAAGAAAGTCCACAAGAGCAAGTAAATTTACATTTGCGGGTTAAGCCCTTCAACTCGGTGATCCATTCCTGGTGTGATTGCTCCGGTAACTTTTTAGTCTGAAAAATCGGTACCACACAGCTGCTACGAGAACTTTTCTCTCATAATGAGCATTCAGTGCTTGTACAATTTGATCGAATTCTAGATCATGAGGAGATGCGTGGGGGAAAAGTTTCTGCATTAACACGAAGGTGTTGGTGCCCACAATGGATAATAACAGGTGCTTCACTCTCTGACCTGTAATTTGATGAGCCACGATGAGTTCTTGAAATTGCGCCAAATAATCGCTCCATTCTTCCTTACGTTCGTCGTACTAGCAAAACGTAGGAAGCGGTGCGGCTGCAGATGTGAGCGGCCGAAGCGACAGCTGGTTTTGTTGTTGGTGAGCCTGTGCCATCAACTGCGACACCAGTTGAAGTAGTTGCGTGATTCGCGCCGTCTGTAACTTAATAATTTCCATTAAGTTTGGTTTCGGGGAAAGTGGTCATGCTGACCGATAAGGCGCCGCGCATACAAGAAAATTAGTACTAAACACAAATGCAATGTAAATGAGGATGCACTGCAACAAAAAAGTCCACAAAACACATAACAAAATATCTTCCCCCAAAATTCTTATAATAAGGGCGGGTGGGCGGGAGCAATTTCTGAGTGTTCCGACTGCTGCTTTCTGGCTGCTGCATGCGGGCTGGTCAACGGTTCTTCTATCGCCACTTTTTTATCTCGTTTCCGCTGGTTGTCATAGGTGTCGGTGGCCGAGTAGAAAGAGACCGACACAGCAATAAAGGATGCACGCGTGTGCAGGTATGGAGGTGACCAGCCAGTGGGACAGCAGAAACTGGAAACACTAGAGTAAATTAGAACGAGATATATATTTCATAAAGTTGCTACAATACTTAACTTGGAGAGCAGCAGACTAGTAGAATGTTGATACATAGTTTAGATAGAGGCCTGCCTACTGATGATTTCTAGTGCCTATCCGATAGCCAAGTCTTAACTGGTGCCTATCTGATTCCCAAGTGGCCGATGCAGCAGTCGTGGCCACGAGCGGAGTTGCAGCAGAGGGCGCTCGTGGCTGAAGTAAGAACGCTGCGCCAGGCGTGCATGGTGGCGCGTGGCGAAAGTACGTGGCGTGCACTTCATACTTGTGTGACACCACAGTTGTTGTCTTGCAAATTTCCCCATCTGTTGACTCAGGGATCGAGACGTGGCGTCACGATCCGTTACAGCCATGCGGATAAGATGCCTGTCATCTCGACAGCTAGTGATACGAGCCCATTGAGTTCCGTATTGCCCTCCTGAACCCACCGATTCCATATTCTGCTAACAGTCGCGACCAACGCGAGCAGCAATGTCGCGATATGATAAACCGCAATCGCTATGGGCTGCAATACAACGTTTATCAAAGTCGGGAACGTGATGATATCCATTTCTCTACCTTACACGAGGTATCACAACAACGTTCCACCAGGCAACGCCGCTCAACTGCTGGTGTGTGTGAGAAACCGGTTGGAAACTTCCCTCATGTCAGCACGTTGTAGGTGTCGCCACCGGCGCCAACCTTGTGTGAATGCTCTGAAAAGCTACTAATTTGCATATCACAGCGTCTTTTTCAAATGTTCAAATGTTTGTTAAGCCTAAGGGACTTAACTACGGGGTTATCAGTCCCTAAACTTACAAACTATTTATGAACTATCTACAACTAAGGATGGCACAAATATCCATGCCCGAGGGGGGATTCGAACCCCCGACCGTAGTAGCCGTGCAGACCGTGACTGAAGCGCCTCAGTCTCCTCGACCAGCGTCTTTTTCCTGTCGGTTAAATTTCGCGTCTGTAGCACGTCATCTTCGTGGTGTAGCAAATGTAATGTCCAGGAGTGTAAATCACAGAGGCTCCAGTAGTCTTACAATATCAGTAATCCTTCTGATATACAGTTGATATTGGCGAAAGAAGTAAACATCAAGATGTTTGCAATATTTTTTTTGTTTCGGTGAAAAGATCTTCAGCTTAACATCTTCGTTTGGAAAAATTGCGTGACCCGCCCAGGAATTATATAGCAATAAGCCATCATCTAGTGGCGTTGGCAGACATGTTAGGAGTTTTACAATGAAATGAGGCATACCACTGATCTGTTTCTGATTGCTTGTTATACTAAGCAAGGTTTGTGCAGTCCCGAGCGTTTGATGTCAAGGGTTTCTCTTCTTAGAGAAAGTCACGTGGCGAAACCGCAACGATTGTCTACACCAGTCCTCAGACAAGAGAGAACTATACAATCACTACTTAAGTTACAAATTATTTTTTTTTAAATGTTTGTTAAGCTTATGGGTACTTAACTACGGGGTCATCAGTCCCTAAACTTACAAACTACTTATGAACTAACTAAGACTAAGGACGGCACAATATCCATGCCCGTGGGGGGATTCGAACCCCCGACCGTAGTGACCGTGCAGACCGTGACTGGACAAATTAAATTCTGAGCTAACTTAAAGCAAATACACTCTAATCAATTAATGAATTAATAATCCTACAAACTCCATTGCGTCATTAACACCATTTAACTCCAGTTAAGTGATATAGAAAACGCCCAACACGACGGAATCTAGTTTGCTTTCCTGGCCGTTATTTGAAACCGACGGTGGAAGCACACGGTTGCGGAGGGAAACGAATTTCTTAGGTTGGGACTTCCCGCCAGTGCAAGACATTGGTCGGAAATTGCCAGCTGAGAGGAGTGTTCGCCGCCTGCAGGGTCCTATTCGCATAGTGCAAGAAATGCACACGAGTCCGTTGTCCGTGTCTCTAAGTAGCCCGGAGAGTAGCTCTTCAACACATTACGCAGCAGTTTTCTAGTGGTGCCAACATCGGGATGACAGCGTGCTACACTTTTTTTCATTGAGTTGCACGTTCTTCTCGTCACCATGGGAGCAGCCTGTCTTAGCAAGCCGCAACGGACTCCAGATGTATCGTGCTTCGATATTTTCCGCTGTTGCGACGGTTGTACTAGTGCTATCGCTGCATTTTCATCGCCAGAGTCGGTTTTCAGGAGCTGCAAAACGATATGTAGCGCAGTAGTTACCTTGGTCCCACGCCTGTGTCTGTAAACGTTCGTGTAACCAATGGATAGTACTCTTTCAACTGTGAGCTCTATCTGAGGATCCATCTTTATTCTATTGATGTGTAAATCATTGGACGAGGGTAGGAACTTAAATAGCGGCAACTATTTATTCACAACCTTACAAAAGTGTTATGTGTTTGCACCGGTTACTGTCCTTCTAAGTAGTCACCAGCGTTGTGTAGAACCCATTCCCAGCGATGTGGAAGGCGTAGTATACCGTTAGCAGAGCCAGTCCTGTTGATGGTGCGAATGGAGCGGTCTACTGCCTGTCGAATCTCTGGAAGAATTCTGAAGCGAGTCAAATCGAAGAAACAAGGACTGAAGTCTGGGGAGTATGGTGGATGGTAAAGTACTTTCCAGTCCCATCGACCGCTGTATGTGCCCGCGCATTGTCGTATATAATGGTTGGTGGGTTGCCCAGAAAGTCTTGCCGCTTCTTTCGCATAGTTGATCGCAGGTGATGCTTGGAAAACTAACAGTAACACTGTGAATTAACGGTCCTGTTACGAAAACATAGTTATACCGTTACGTTAGACCGCTCGCTCACAAGTGACTATGTTTATCTCGATTGTGCTCACGCCGATGATGTGGGACGGGCGAGTCCATTTGCTGGGAAGTAAGGTAGGTATGTCAAAACGTGTGCTATCCATTGCATAGTGTCTCCACAACAGTGTTCCACTATTTTAGTTCCAACCCTCGTATCACCGACTTCTCCCACAGCAAGTCTATTTCTCGTCCAATGGCTGTATTCAGTGAGAAACTGTTCTGTTTATGAAAATTTGTGACAGGTTGACCTCTCACATATGTGCCTTATTCTGAAAACTTGTGACAGGGCTACCTCTCATGAATGTGCCTTATTCTAAAAATATCTTTAAACCAGCTCCGCAGAATTTGATTGTCTATAGCTTCCTCTAATGTTCCTTTCATTAAAGTAATCCTCTACTGTGAAACGGAATACCTGCTGAAGAAACGAAGTCCGATTGCCTGGCACAGAAGGCCTGCATGTCAGTGATCTGTTAGGGAACAGTGTGCTATCCATTGCATAGTGTCTCCACAACAGTGTTCCACTATTTTAGTTCCAACCCTCGTATCACCGACTTCTCCCACAGCAAGTCTATTTCTCGTCCAATGGCTGTATTCAGTGAGAAATTGTTCTGTTTATGAAAATTTGTGACAGGTTGACCTCTCACATATGTGCCTTATTCTGAAAACTTGTGACAGGGCTACCTCTCATGAATGTTCCTTATTCTAAAAATATCTTTAAAGCAACTCCGCAGAATTCCATTGTCTATAGCTTCCTCTAATGTCCCTTTCATTAAAGTAATCCTCTACTGTGAAACGGAATACCTGCTGAAGAAACGAAGTCCGATTGCCTGGCACAGAAGGCCTGCATGTCAGTGATCTGTTAGGGAATAGTGTTAGTCGGTCCTTTATGGAAGTAAATACTTTCATCTTTAATTAATTCAGTGACTTAAAAGGAAAGACTGCAGCTACAGTTACTTTGATCAACATCTCACAGGCTGCACTCTCAGCCGTAGTGGAGTGGGCGAGAGTTCTAAGGCGCCTCGCTGCGAAGCGCGTGGTCTCTCGCCGTCGAACGTTTGAGTCCTCCCTCGGGCAAGTGTGTGTGTGTGTGTGTGTGTTGTCCTTACGTTAAGTCTGTAAGTCTGGGGAGTAATAAGCAAAGAATTGAGGTCCAATAGATTTACAAACATTTCAACATTCGCTACACTCCCAATTAAACAAATACCTACGATAAATTATCAAAGAGCCGCCATTCTTCCTCAGCTGGAAAACTGCTGTGGTTATTTATTTATTTATTTATATTCTATTTAGGCGGTGTCGGCTGTCAAAGGTACGATTAGCCTGCTCTTCAGTCATATGAAATGAAAGTTTATATGACGAAATAAAAAATACGTAAATGTAAGTAAGTGACACAAGACAAACAATTTAAAAGTAATTTAAATAAAATTATTTCCAGTTCATGGTGTCGTACAGCAACCAGTGAAATTACATATATTGCAATAAAAGCCGTCATGGTTGCTCAATATTCTTCAATGATGCGTTTCCCTACTTTAGCAGGGAATCCTAAGATTGTCTGCGTGAAAGATTTTATACAAAAGTTAGAATTGCAAAACAGAGGGATGTAGTAGGGGCGACATGGAATTATTTTGTGCTAAGTATAAAATAGGAAAATAATGTTATAGGGCACTCTCGGTGATGTGACACGGTACGGTGGTTTGCAGTATTTGAACGTTTTCTGCATTTACAGTTTTTTTCTTTTTTTTTACGAAGCCCTACAAATGATCCAGTAATAACAATTGGAGAAGGAACAAATGCGGTAATAATGTGAAAACGATAAAACGGATGCTGAATTACCTAAAGTCGAGTCGATGCAGCCTGCACACACGAGATAAGCCCATGTTTACAGTTTCAATCAAGGGCAGTGGGCGGGTGCGGTGTGCTGCTCCGCCGACGTGTACGGACTAACTTATGAAGTGTGGGTAGGGAGTGACGCAGGAAGCCGGTGCAGAGGAGGCTACAGTCCATCTGCCCCGTTCTCTACACCTGCTTCGTATATCATCAATACAGCGTCTGTCCCTTATCTAATTTTTATTACTCGATCATTTATGGGACTACGAAAAAAAAAATGAAATGCAGAAAAGTTCAGATACTGCAGACCAACGTACGTACGGTGACGAAGCAAGGAGAGTGGCTTGTAAGCTTTCTTTTTACCACTGTATACAATCTACTTAGTAGAAAATAAGCCCATGTTCACACACCTCCCCCATTTTTGTAATTCTGTTTGTAATTTTTGTGTAAAAACTGTCACAAAGTTAATCTGAGGATGCCCTGCTAAAGAGAGAAACGCGCCATTGAAGATAATAAAACACTGTGTAACCAAGGCGGTTTTTATTGGAAAATATGTAATTTAAATATTGTGCTGGGTGCGATGTGTGTGTAAACTTTTGTGATGTCCAACGCAGGCAGACTATTGAAATTTCCACATATTAACCGGTTTCGTCGGAACATGCTGAAAATTAATAAAATAAATAAAGTATAAATAACTGAATAATTTGTGCCACCGGCAAGATTCTAACTCGGGATCTCATGCTTACGAGGCAAGTGCTATAAGAACTACGCCACTTCGACTTAATAGACTGGAGATGGACCGTCATACAGCAGGAGGTCCCGGGTTCGATTCCAGGCCGCGACACAAATTGAATTCAATGTCTCTTCTTCAGTTCAGTATCTTTGATGCATATCGATACAACATATATCTGTGGACTCGATTATCTGAAATAAATAAATAGATAAACAAAGAAAGAAAGCAGACCACCATATATGCACCAGCATCGCTAATGCCCACGATAATTAAAATTCTACTCTACGAACGCAATGTATTGTGATGGTTAGAAACCTGTGGGAATCCTGCAGAAGAAGTCGTCTTTACATGTCCTGCTACATTTCGCGAACATGCTGACAACCTTAATAAAGCTACTTTTGGCGAACACCTACGATTAAACAAGAATAAAACCCGAAGTATACGTCCAGCCTTAAAGATATTGCATAAAGAAAGAACAACTAAGAAATTTAAAAATATACAATATGCAGCTACATCAACATTTAAAGCACTAAAGACAAAAATTTCAGCCGGCCGCGGTGGCCGAGGGGACTGAGGCGCTTCAGTCACGGTCTGCACGGCCACTACGGTCGGGGGTTCGAATCCCCCCTCGGGCATGGATATTTGTGCCGTCCATAGTATAAGGTAGTTGATAAGTAGTTTGTAAGTTTAGGGACTGATGACCCCGTAGTCAAGTCCCATAAGCTCTACAAACATTTGACTATTTGAACAAAAATTTCTCAATTACGCACGGTAGACAGTCTAATAATTTCTTCAACATTTTTGATGATGTGTTGTGAGATCAATAGTGCCCCCTACTACTCGTTAGATGCTGTAGGTGTATTGTAATGGTAATTGCTAGCGACATCACGCCCATGGACGTCATGTAGTGGTCAGTTTGGTAACTGCCCTTCCATAAATCCGACGTGAAATCGCGCACTTGTATTTGATGTGCCCTGGCTGTAGCGATGAAATACAGTTTTTATCGAGTGATTAAAACATTTCATGCATTTGACACCCCCCCCCCCCCCCAATAAACCGATAGTTGAGCAATGAAGATTGAGAAGGATTTTGAGAGATATGCAAACATTACAGCAGGCTGTTCGTAAACGAGAAGTTTCAGTGTTCGTGGCTATTAGTGACACATTTATTGACGTTATTCTTTTGTTATTTTAATTCTGATGATGGGGACACGATCCGTGAAAACCGGTTAATGAGTAGAAATTTTAATATGCGATGTTGGCAGAATAAGACCAAAGTTTACATAATTTGAGGAAGTTAACAGGTTGCATGAATGGGAGAATATATGCTTACAGAATACTAGCGCTTTCCTAAAAAGCGGAGATAAAAATACATATTAAATACGACAGCACTGTTAAAAGGAGGAAAAAAATCAATTGTAAAAAAAAAAAAAAAAAAAAAAAAACAACAACAACACTGGTAAACATGAAGAACAAACGGAACACTGATGAAGAACTGAAACGTAACGTGATGGAGAGGATACTAAACGCAGAAACTGAAAGGAGAGCTGCTTATGGCGGGAGATAGAAAAGTGGCGGTGTTGAGGATGGAGGCCTCGTACGGGACATAAGTGACTTTTAAGCTATTAAGGGACGAGGAGTAAGGTAAGGTGGGTATGAGGATCTATAGAGTTGCGAGAGGGGGGATGTGGGATAAGAGATGTGATATGGAAATACTATAGGCTCCAGCCTTCGGGGGGAGGTGGTGGTGGTGGATGGGGGGGGGGCGATATGGTGCAATGCATTCAGAGTTGGTAGGATCGCTAAGTATCAGGGGTGAGTTCATGATGCGTGAGGGAGAGGCGGTTGAAGTTTCTTTGGGAGGCGATGTGAAGAGATGCAGGTACGCTTCTGCGCGGCTTGGAATCCTTTACAAATTTAATTAACAGGGCCTCGCGGGAATAGCTGCCGGTTCTCGATGCCACGTCAGGGACTGTGCGGCCGCTTTCACCGGAGGGTCGAATTCTCCCCTGGGCATGGGTGTGAGTGCGATGTACTTCGTGTACGTTAGTTTAAATAGTTTATTAGCCTACGAACTGATGACCAAAGTAGTTTAGTACCATTGTTGAGTGTAGTAAAGTGTGTGGATAAATTAGTGAAATAAAATGCAGTAATAAATGAAAAATGAATGATACGTGAAGTGAAAATGAAAACTTAGTTCGGTTCAGAGGGACAGGCGAGTAAAAACCTGCGACTGCATCCCGACAGTCCATCGACCGCTAACGCTGCAGATTCATCAGGCCATTCTCTCACCATTCACGTGTGGCGAAACGTGACAAGGAGTCCATTGCTCTCTCCACAAGCGGAAGCCGTTGATTCAGCGATCAGGTCATCGACCGTCCACCTCACGTGAAATCACAGACACTCTAACGTGACCTATTGTTACGACTCGAAGCACCGTTCCAGAAGCCAATAACCTAGTGGATTGACCTCCAGACTAACATGACGATCGATCTTCCTAGCAACTGTACAACGTGACGATTCAGCGGTCCTGAAGGTGTTCACCTCCAGCCAGTTCCATCAAATAAATACCACAGCCATGAAGACGCCGCCAGAGAGATAGTTTAAGATTTAGTATCATCAGTATTACCAGTACCGGCTTTAGCAGCAGCAGAAGTTTGAGTCATGGTCAGCCACTGATAGTGGCGGAGTTGAAGATGGAAGAATCTGGTCGCCAGTAACAGCTTTCGGAAAGGAGACCAAGAACAACAGCTCACCCAGAATGACTGACCAGAACGATAGGGCGCGTGGTCTTGTAAGTCACCAGTGATCTTCATCAAAGGTTCTGCCACACATCAGCACACTTTTGGACGAAGAAGGGGAAATCACACAGCACCGCCACGAGGTAATTCCGCAGTATTCACGGCCTGTTAACGCACAGTACTAGCTTCGACGGCGAGTGCTTTTCCAATGACGAGCAAGACGCAGATATGCCTCCAGCGTAATCAGAAATCCACGACCGACGCTGCAAAACGCCTCATCACTGCCGCGTGCGTTGCCGCCGCCGCCAAAACTCCCCGAGCCATCTAATTCACAGTAAGAATAATGTATGGTTTAATTGTTTAATAAATGTATTTTGTGTAAATGCTGTTTATGCCTCTTACCTGAGCCAAGGAAAAGATCCCACAGAAAGCAAATATTTTATAAGATTCCTGACAATAAAATGTTACCTTGTAGTTAAAGCTTGACAATATGACAAAAGGGCAATGCATTTAGAATTGTTGTAAGTATTCATTATTTAGCAAAGCTGTAACAGAACGCTTCTTCACAGAAGTGCCTTCCCTATGGTTACTTCAGTTGACATCAGAACTGCTCTTCACCATAAGTTTACAAACATTTAAAACTTTTATTTTTAATTGACGGAAGGCATCGACAAAGTGGAAAAAAAATGTTAATTCGTTTTGTACTATCAAGCAACAGAGGGGAGAGAGTTATGTATATGTTAAGCGACTAGTGGCAGGATAGTTAAAACAAAGTAATTTTCCTTTATTACATTAAGTGTCAAGATCGCGTGGAATGAAATAACTTATTTCATTACTATTTTTAGCAGAACTTGCTCCCATCATGAGATGCCGACTTCTACAATATGCAGACGATATAAGTGGAGTAACTGGCCTATAAAGATATACAGATGAATTCAAACGTAGGCTTCCGCGGCAGTTGTCACTATCAATAAAATTCTTCTGGGTATGACACCGCGTCGTCATTTTATACTCTGTACCGACGTTTCGGCCACTGTTGTAGGCGGCCTTCATCAGGGTCTGTGTCAGGCACAGATCCTGATGAAGGCCGCCTGCAACAGTGGCTGAAACGTCGGTACAGAGTATAAAATGACGACGCGGTGTCATACCCAGAAGAATTTTATTGATATACAGATGAACATTATCTGCGTAATATAATTTTATAGACAAAACTTCACCGCCGTATTGATATGTGCTTAGATTATAAACATACGTCTGCATATTGGATTGTCTAAACAATGAAATAACTAAAATGAAACATGTATCATATCATTGTGAGGTGATCGAGCACAAACAGTCCTCTTGCTAGATGCAATGCATGGACGCCGTCTGAGAAGAGATTACACGGTAGGCAGATGTGACGAAATTACAAGCTCGATAACTAGGGGCGCTAACGCGCTAAGACAGCAGTTTGTACGTGATGATTTTGAACACTCTACTACCAACTGTGAATTTTTTTATAAAAACCAATTCGGACACCAATACTGTAGCTGTGTTCCTACTGTTTAATAAACAAGATGAGGTCCACAGCAAAACGCAAAAACATAATCAGAGTTAACAGGTAATAAATTCTTTAATTACTTTAGAAAGTCAAATTTCAACAGGGAATAGCATATATACGAGGCGCGTCCAGAAAGTAAGTACCGTTTGGTTATATAAAACGAACGGATACAGATACAGAAAAAATATTGATTGTACAAAAATATACAACTGTTAAACTACTTTTCTACATAGCTTCCGAAATTTCGGAGGCAATTGTCATAGCATGGCACAAGGTTTTGTGTGCCTTTTTCATAGACTGTTGCCGCCTGTGTATTCAACCATGTGGTAACATGTTCTTTCAGCTCATCATCATCATTGAAGCGTTGTCCATCAAGGACAGATTTTAGGTGTAAGAAGAGGATTACTGTCAAAAGATTTTTTTTCACGATAATGCCTGATCTCACACAGCGAATGTGACCAATTCTTACGGAAATTTCAATGGGACCTGTTTGATCATCCTCCATTCAGCTCGGATCTCTCTCCTAGCGACTTTCATCTCTTCTTACACCTAAAATCTGTCCTTGGTGGTGAACACTTCAACGATGATAAAGAGCTGTTACCACATGGTTGAATACACAGGCGGCAACCTTCTGTGAAGGATGTATGCAATAACTTGTGGCAAGCTTTGTAGAATTTTGTGCAATAAAAATTTCTTCTGTATCTGTGTACAATTTCATTTTATTACCAAACGGAACTTACTTTATAAAGGTGAATAGATGGGGCATAACAGCTTTCAGATAATTGCAGAACGACATGTTAACCATAGCTGTTTATTAATTCTCAATGCTACCGGTTTCGGTCTCTCAGGTAATCTTGCTTGTCCCGTAAGTAACAAGACCCCACCATCTCAGCCTGTTTGCTCTAACTGCATCATCTATGGTGTTCATTTCCAGTTTTTTCTTTGAGTTCTTCATTAACGACACCCTTCAGCCATTGTTCCTATCAATTATTACCGGTAATCATGCTTGCTACTTTTTTCAATGTAAGTGGAGCCCCTCCACGCTAGCACTAGCATGGTGACCAACTCAATAGGTCTCCTGTCACTTCTGCATGTGTTAGTATTTCTAATGTAGGAGTCACAGGAGCGGGTACTGTGATGTGTGCCGTACGTGTTGGTAGGATTACCCATTAATACGGTCCATCAGAATGATAGAAGTGGCGAAAACCTTTGAAACAAGAGCGGTTTTAAGGGCAGAGGGAAAAAAGTGCCAAGGGAAAAAAACCTATGCGACAGTCAGGACCTGGTAGTAAGAGCAGTAGCGGATTCTTGCTAATGCTTTTCCTGCTTTATTGTTGACAGGTTCTTGATGTACCCTTGTCCGCTCAGTAAAAGTAATTGCCCTCGTAAAGCGAAGATTCCATGAGAAAACATCAGCGTTGTCAAGCGATTGGCTAAAATGAAGACTCACAAGATTCTCACTATTCAGCGTCTGTTGCCAACATTATAATAGGACGCCGCTGGGATATTTGGTAAAATTTAACCGGCACTGGGAGGTATGAAACGGAATCCTTTATATGTTAAGGAAAATGCCTGACACAATAAAAACAAATAACATCGGAAGTATATACTTCTCATGCCATTTTCGAATTACATAACTTTCATTAGCTTAATATTTGAAATGGAACTACAATTTCGATGTTCGTATATTTATACAACGCCAAGAAATAATGTTATTTCGATACTGCAATATTCAGAATTCCAGAGCTGACAACATGTCGACTTCGTAGTTCCACCCGTGCACCGCTATATGCCTCTCCCAGCGCATCATCATTTATATCGGCATTCTCGACTTCTTAGTTCCAACAGAGCACCGCTAGACGCCTCTCCCGGCACATCATCCTTTATATCGGCATTCATATGAAAACATCCATTTCCTTTAACCACTCTTAATCACTGCGAAAATGAAGCATTCGAACGGCACAAGAAAGTGAGTTGGGAGCACTCCATGTTTGGATATTCACTTATTTTAATACTGCAGATGCGCTGCATTACAGCGCCTTTGGTCGAGGCAAGTTGCCAATCAGTGAGCTGATTGTTGGAGAATGTAGAGCTTGATCCAAGCTGTAGATAGGAAAATTTCTACTTCCTTTTACCACTTTTGATGGCTAAATGCACATCTAATATTTATATTCCTGAAATTTACGACAAACAATCTTTCCAATTATGTAACTTTCATTGGCCTTCTTGTACGAATAAAGTAGTAATCTGTACCACAATTTTCGTGTTAGCGTATTTATATAATGATATGCAATGTTACCAAAGCTGTGACCAGACTAGTGCTGAGAAGAATAGATAGAAAAATAGAGGATAATATAGGAGAAGATCAGGTTGGATTTAGATAAGGAAGAGGGACCAGAGATGTAATTGGTTGTCTGAAGATGTTAGCAGTAAGGTTTTTAGAAGTAAATAGAGGAAGATATTTTTGGTTTGACGACTGAAAAAAGCATTTGACAGAATTGACTGGAGTATGACGCTGATTCTGAAAGATACTGGTATTGAATGAAAGACTGATAAAACAGCTATATGTGGGGCAGAATGTAGTGGTCCGAATAGATGAAGATGAATCTGAGGAGGTGGCTATTGGAAGAGGTGTGAGACAAGGTTGTTTGTTCTATGTCACCAGCACTTTTTAATATATGTGCTGAAAAACTATATAAGAAAGCGTTAGAAAAAAAACAAAAACAAAAGGACCTGTAGTGTGAGGAGAAAGAATAAAAATTATGACATGTCTGTACTAACAGAATCAGAGAATTGCTGCGCGTAATGATGGAGAATATTGTACGGTTGGAGAAAAAATTCTGAATGAAAGTGAAATTTGATAAGACCAAGGTGATGAAAATTGGAAAAAAGGGGACGCAAACAAAATATCACTAGAGGAAAGAAAACTGCAACAGGCTCATTCATTTACATATCTGGCAAGCTCGATAATATTGTATGGAAGTTGTAGAGAAGAAATGAAACGCCGAATATATATGGGAAAGAAAGTGTTTGGGAGAGTGAAAGATTTACTGACAGCCACGAGCATACCCATTAAATTGCGGAAGAGATTCGCCAAATGTTTTGTGTGGAGCGTGGTGTATTATAAATCCGAAACATAGGCAGTGATGTTCGTGATATCTACGACAAACAATCTTTCGAATTATGTAACTGTCATTGGCCTTCTTGTAAGAATAAATTAGTAATCTGTACCACAATTTTCGTGTTAGCGTATTTATATAATGATGTATAGATGACGTACGTTATAGCAAAAGCTATCGGCGTTGTAGGAGTAATCGACTGGACCACAGTAGCGATGCGAGTGGAACCCCCTGCTTTGTGGTGGTCCCTGCGGATCAGCGGCGGCTGCCCGGCTAGAGCGCCGTGTGTGGGCTGCACGCCATTCAAAGCCAGTCCCGCGGCGGCGGTCGCCACTGACTTATTCACGCCTCCTCTCTGGCTGTGCTGTCCATGAAGCATGAGTGCGTGGCCGCGCGTCACACAGGGCCCCCAAACAGGAGTGACGCATATGCACTGCCGTTCATCTCGCCCAATGAACGCAAAAAGGAGATAAGTTTCACCAAGGAATTAACTTTTCTTTGTTTAAGTTTGGTCCTTCTTGACTTTCATGCAACTTGCTACCCCGTATTCCAATTTCTCTAGGAAAACGTGAAAGTAAGGTCTGTCAAAATAAGAGGCGCACCTAACGTGATTTGGGGACATGGGGTCCATATCGCTAGAATTTATTACAGTTGTTGTTGGACCTAGTGGTCTTGGGGGTAAAGCGGTACACTGGAAACCGAAGGGTCGCGGGTTCGAAACCCGGTCGGTCCTCGGATTTTTTCAGTCTGCGTTTTATCCCAGCCTTCACCTCTCAACGATGTGAGGAGTCGCCAGGAACGACACGTGGTTCGGATTCCACATTAAACTGTAGGTTAGAGATCTGCACCTCGCTTGGTTCCTCGCTCGAATCGCGTGGTACATGTCGTTCTACGACAGTCCGACAGGTGTCGGTACTGCAGCTTGCGGCAAGGCGTGTGGCTGCGCTCGACTTCCTCCACGCCGGCCCGACCGTCCACACTGCCCGCTCGCCACTCGGTCGCCCACCGCAGCACCACTCGAATCCAAGGCGAGTGTCGGGAGCAAACTAGACGCTACAGAATAAATCCTGACTGTGAAATTTTGAATACAAGTTATTATACGTGATTAATATAAAGTTTGTGTGCTAATATTATTTACTAAATGAGTTATCCATGATCATTCTTTCTTTCTTGTTTCCATTTTTGTGGACTGTTAGTTTTTGTGTAGTGGTAGGTGTTACTTGACGTCTTAACGAGGAAATGATAGTATTTTATATCCATTCCTCTTATCTCTCTCAAGTCCTGGAATACGTTGTCCCTCTTTTATATTGATATTAAATACACGATATTTACGTACACCCGTACCATTTTGGCACTGTGCGTGGTTGCTGCGCCTCTGCCTTTTCCGAGTGAGTCCTTAACGGGAATTTTTCCAGTTGCAACATTCATATATCCCCACTGTTACTGTCGTCTTTCTTATCTACATAATAAAGAACGTATGCAAACTTTTCTGTAATATATAGGATCCGCGCTTTCCTCCGTCGTCAGGGTCATATGCCGGTCTAATGCTCATATATGCGGTACCTGCTTTAAGTCCTCTTATTCAAATTGTTTACTTTATACAGCTGTACGAATATATGGTGCTCCTGCTGCTTCAATGATATCTCTATTCTATTTATTTAGGGCCGTCTGAAGTATGTCACCCGGTTTCTCCAGAAAAATGAATGAAATGTATGTTTTCGGAATGGCTGGATAAGAGATCGGCCTAGGTACATTGCAGGGGGAATGACAATTCGGGGGACAGCTACCCATAAAGTGAACAATTTTTTGTGCTCAAAAAATTTTGATTTAATCGAATTTGAATCTATGAAATTTGTCTTTTATCAAAAGATACATTCATACAAAAAAATCATTACAATAGCTTCACTAATCTCTATGTAATCGCCATTTTTTTTTCTATTTTAGCCCCAATTTTGGAGGGACCGTTCCACCACTTAAATATGTTTAGCCGCCGCTAAAAAAGTTACGTGTCCCATAGTTTTCCATGTATTATAACATATGCAAATTTCATAAAAATCGGAGAGTGACTTGGGTAGGTTTCCTTGTGAGTACAGCGGCAGCACTACGCTGTGCGGCCTCTGCCCGCCCCGCCACACGCAGCCTCGTTAGAGTGTTAACACGCTCGCTCCGAGCGTACAAACTCGGCGCGCCACCGCCGAGCGTCGTGCACTCGACCGAATACGAGCGAGCGAAACCGGCGATTAGCAGACCTCTACTGTAGGTCCCCTTTCCCCGGTTGCATAACTGGCGGTAGACTAGGGACACGCAAGTCGCCGAAGTGACGTCCAATTGAAAGACTTGCACCAATGTGCCACATGAAATTACAGTTGTTAGTCACTCGAAGTGTCAAATGCTGTCTCAGTTTTAGTTGAAACGAATTGGCAGTTTTGCCACACATATTTTGAGAACCTCCTCTCCCCCCGTCCCTCCCACACCCACGGGAAACAGACCCCCTCCCCAGGGGACAAGTAACATCCCTTCTCCGCAGGAGACAAGCGAACCCCCTCCAGTAGAATAATTTATCTAAAACCATATCACAGATGTAGTTGGTCATGATGAACATACTGGTAATCTATTCTAATTCAGATAAGCGGGTTGAAGGCGTTGTTAGTAGGGAGATATTTACTGGGCACTTCTATGGTCGCGTTACTGAACAAAATCGATGATTTAAATTTTGTACTAAGAAATTAGGGGATATAATCTGGAATTTTTGCGCTGTCCCGCAGTGGATTGAATGATACACAATCGAAGAGTGTATGCCACTGTCGACGGGAAGGTATGTCTTCGTTATAGCTGTTACTCGTGTAAGGAAAGAAAATATTTGTTGGTAATATTGGGTGAAAAGGTGTTTATTTTATTGAAGAAAAGTGTGAGTGGAGGTATAAAAAAATTGTTTTACGTGTTATTAACTGAGGTGACTGTTGTGAAGTTTGAGCAACATAAAAAACCTGACCTTAATTTCGTGGTTGGTTACGTTAAACTCGTGATTAATGCAAGTGGTGTAGTTAAATTTTGAAAATATTTAGCAAGACAATGAGTGTAATTAACAAATACTATGGCTCTATCTGACTAACTTTTCAAAAGATCACTCACCTTTCCTTTCCTTACAAAATCTCCTACAGAGACTGTGCACACACAGATAGCAGAAATTAACTTATTCCGTCTGTGGAATGCGTACGACTCAATTAGTACGCTAATGGTAATGATAATTTAGAAAATTATGTATAGTAGGATTTTAACATCAAGTGATTGGCAAACGGGTGCAGTCCAACCACTATAGTCAGTATCTAATAAAAATTAATTCACTCAAGGAAGTAGGAAACTTAAGTAAATCAGTCTTAATTGATGCTATGCATTCGGCAATTGTACGAGTTTGGTTCTTTATAGGATAGATGTGGCGGTGGCTATTATTGTTGAACTCAGTGCAAAACGAAATAGAAAAATTATTCATTAAGTCAACTGTCTGTTATTTTTACCAACAATTTTAGTAAAATTCTCTCTAACAATTAATGACACTCACTTGATTGAAAAATTGTGTAGACATATTATTCATGCATTATTGAGGATTGTCATGCTACTCGTGTGTGGTTAATTGGTTGTTCAAGTAAGATAGCAAAAGTACTGTCTAATGTTCCTATATTTAAACAAAACTTAAACATGCATTCACAGCAAATTACAACCAATAGCATTTAACTTATCTTATTTATCAGTCCAGCGACGTGGTACTCTGCAGTCATATAAATGGTACATAAATTCATACAGATATCGTTTTGATGGTGGCTCCTCCTTTGGCAGCTTGCTAGCAGTTCGCCTTGATGCTTCGCGAATCGCGTAATTAATCGCGACCGTTAGCGTCCGCGATGACGCTACCGCGTTTCGGACGTCTGGGACGGTTACCGAACACGTAACGAATTTCTGCCTCAGCAGAACGAACGAATAAATGTTTCAATAAGATCAATTCTTGCTTCACTTATGTTCACTGCTATCACATAAACTTTCATATCGTTGCACTTATAACCAATTATAACTTTCACTTTGTTCAACTTTATTACTTATATTGTTTAAGCACTCCTCGGACGGCGTACGAACGTCTGATCTACGTCACGGGGCGGCAGATACTGCTGCTTTCCTGCTCTCCCACAGGGGAGCGCTGCTATACGATAAAGTCTCTGACCTGAGGAGCCATATCGATAACTGTTCACAGACAAATATTTTACACTGACAAATTAAACATAACAAGTAATCACAGTCATATAGAAAAATACAAAGTACAAATAAAATAAAATAATATATAAATAAACAATTACAATACAGATGATAAATAAATGACAGAAAATGTTCAAAATTAAGTTACCTACATACATTATGCATCACGATAATTAATTAAGTCACGTAAGAAGTTAATTACTACATATTCACTATAAGCAGGTTCAAACGAATAATATGTTTCAAAATGGTGCTCATTCCTCGTTATAATGTAAGGCTTACCTTACACTCTGTAACTTTGGTGCTTTTTTTTACTATAATTTAATAACTTCCTACTTTAGAGTACGTCCTCTATAAAATAAATGTTGTGTTATTGACGGTAGGTGCACACAATGCTGACAGCCATTTCCCTCACATAGAATGACTTATAGGACTCTAAGATATTGCTAGAAGATCGACGCTGAAAAGTTTCTTTTTGCATAAGATCCTCAGGGAAGTGTTATAGGCCCCTACCGTTCTTTGTTCTCATAAACGATTTAGGAGAGAATCTGACCAGCTCTATTAGACTTCGCGGATGATGCTATCGTTTGTCGGTTAGTAAAATCACCAGAAGGACAAAATCAACTGCAAAAGGGTTTACATATCTGCATAGTGCGAAGACTGTCGCTTGACCCTAAATAATAAGTGTCAAATTCATACAGCACTCAGAGAAATAAGTTAAAGTATATTTACGCGATATATAAGTCAAATCTACACCTCTTAAATTCAATTTAATACCCAGGAATTATTATTACGAACAATTTTAATTGAAAAGTGGAGAAGGTGGACCAAAGGCTGCGCTTCATTGCAAGAACACTTAAAATATACAACAGTTCTATTAACCCTTTCAGACCCAAGGTTGTAGGTGAAGTGAAATTAAGATAGAGAGGAACGTTTAAGATACAAAGTACACACAGTAATTGATTACAAAAAAGAAAACAAATTTATTTTCAAAAATTTTGTACTCACACAATTATCTGTTTTGGGCCTTCATTACGAATTTTTATGATCTGTCCCATTTTACAGTAACATGTCTTTTCGAAAGAAAGCAAATAATAACAATACAGGATCATATAAAATTAACTGGCTCTCCGATGTGATAGCTTCACATGTCAAAACAATCAACACCTTGTTTGTTAACAAGTCTTTCTTGCCACCATTGTAAGTGTACTGGAAGTATGCCGACTGCTGGTGCCACACAGTGTACAAAAATGGAACTAAAACACGTTGCTCACGTTACCATAGTCAATCGACGATTGTGTGATGCAGGTCCGAACATTCTAGCGTCAATCACAAAGGAATAAAGCGAGTAAAATCAGAACCGCACAATTGTGCGTGATAGAAACGGTCTGCATTACACTATAGTCCTACAACGCGCGTCTCAAAAGTTCGAAGAACCGCGCTGGCGAGGATGAGATGCCCGCACATACACATTGAGGGACATGTCAACAAGCGCTCCCTATCGTGCAAAGCACTGCAGTGAAGCAATGTTTCAGACCGCAAGCCAGCTAACACGGCCAATGTGAGATATCGCGCCATTGCAACATTGAGCGCAAAATGAAGCAACGCGTTAACACCCAGTTTTGTTTGGAATTCTGGAGAACGGCGACGGAGATCCATGGGATGTTAGTGCAAGTGTATGGTGTTGAAGGAGTGACTAAAAGTACTGGCCAAGTTTAGAGTCGAAACAATGTTCAAGCCCACCAAAAATATCAGTGAATACTTACGATCAACGAAAGATACGCGACACACTTTGGCTACTTCTGTTGTGTATAAGATTCCATGTAGTTGTGGGGAGGTTTATATTGGAACAACTAAAAGAAGTATCAATACTCGCCTAACGGAACATAAGAGGAACTGTCGACTGGAACACAAGGACAAATTAGCCGTAGCAGAACATGTTTTTGAAAACGGTGACCACAAAATAATATTTAGTGAGACAAGCGTGCTAGGTAAGACATCGCATTATTATGCACGTATGAATAGAGAGGCTATAGAGATTTTTAAACACCGCAATAATTTTAACAGGAAGGAAGAAGGCTTGAAGTTAGACAAAATATGGCGATCTACTTTGTACCAAAGATGTGGCAATCGATTACCTTTGATCGAGAGTAATAACGCCAGCCAGAGATAGTTTTACTGTTGACATCACGTGACGAGTGGTGGCACCCTATACGCCCTCTATATAAGGAGGATCTCCACGGCCCAGCAGCCAGTCGTCGACTCACCTCAGAAGATGTTGCCAGCAGCCGGCAACGAAACGTCAGGGGAAGAAATTTCTACTGTTCGATCACGGCCTCTCAGCCCGGAAGTTTTAATTACTGAAGACGCCGGCCGTGAAAGCCTACACGTTATAAAAGTGTCAGTTTGAGTGGTTTAACACTTTAGAGACGGAAAGGAAGGTGTCGATGATAAGCGACATTCGCGTCGACCGTCCACAATCACAGCCCCAGACAACATCGGACGACTGCGACAGAAGCTTGATGATGATCGGCAGACTTCTGTTTTACCGCCTTAAATTAGCTCTGAAAGGTTTATGCTTCGCAGCGGTTGTGGATATACAACAACGCGTGACCGGTGCTTTGAACGATTCCAAAAGAAGCGTTTGCTGTTTCCAACAGCTCTACAACCGATGTCAGAAGTGTACTGTAGCCAATGGCGATTACTTTGAAGACGCACCTTGTATTTTGGTGTGATTTTTTCCCTAAACGGGTTAAACAGCAGTCGCATCAGTGTTTTCGAGCGCTGTTGCGCGTTGTGGGATCCGCACCATTTACGACTAATGGAGGATATGGCGAAAGTTGACAGAAGGGAAGCTCGTTATCGCGATCTAGGGAGAGAATGTCGCGAAAATTATGCACGGGTTGCGGTAGAAATCATTAAGAGAAAAGCATTATTCGAAGTGGAGAAATTTAGTTGCGAAATTTCTACCACTCACTTTCTTTTCGGAATGCGTACATATGTTGTTAGCACCCACCTACATAGGGAGACATGATAATAATAATGAAATAAGGGAATCAAATCGAAAACTGAAAGATATAGGTGTTTCTCCTTCCATCGCGTTTTTAGCGATTAAAACGATAGAGAAGTATTAGTAAAGCGGTTCGATAAAACCTCTGCAGGCACTTAAATGCAATTTGCAGAGTCAATATGTAAACGTAGATGTAATGCAGGAGCTATTGTGTTATTTGCACCTTAGCAACATTTCAACTAGAGACAAATCTTGCGAAAACTTTTGCCAATATTGAAGAAGGCCTAACTATTAGGAAAGAGGCTACCTAGAAATATTCTTCAGATAGTGAAGTTGCTCTTGATACATCATAATGACGTTTTCTGTTATTACAATGATAACAAATTTTTACTAGTAATTCACACTATAATAAATACTACAGATTAGTAAGGTTCAAAAATGTGTTTTACGAAAAACGTCTGGGAAGTATACCTCAAGATTTTAATATTTGATTTACAAAGCTGTACAACGACACTTTACTTCATTTAAACCTACAGTAAAAAGAATTAATTTTTCTGAACGGAGGAAAAGGAATGATTATTGGAATAATGACAAGGCCACTAGGGATGTAGTGCAGGGTCAGAGAGGGGAAGTATGAATCAGCCACTGGCTTATTTTATTACACTCCTGGCCATTAAAATAGCTACACCATGAAGATGTGCTAGAGACGCGAAATTTAACAGCCAGGAAGAAGTTGCTGTGACTTGCAAATGATTAGCTTTTCAGAGCATTCACACAAAGTTAGCGCCGGTGGCGACACCTACAACGCGCTGATATGAGGAAAGTTTCCAGCCGAATTCTCATACACAAATAGCAGTTGACCGGCGTTACCTGGTAAAACGTTGTTGTGATGCCTCGTGTAAGGAGAAGAAATGAGTACCATCACATTTCCGACTTTGATAAAGGTCGGATTTTGGCCTATCGCGATTGCAGTTTATCGTATCGTGACATTGCTGCTTGCGTTGATCGCAATCCAATGACTGTTAGCAGAATACGGAATCGGTGGACTCAGGAGGGCAATACGGAACGCTGTGATGGATCCCAACGGCCTCGTATCACTAGGTCGAGATGAGCGGCATCTTATCCGTATGGCTGTAACGGATCGTGCAGCCACGTCTCGATCCCTGAGTCAATAGATGGAGACTTTTGCAAGACAACAACCATTTGCACAAACAATTCGACACGTTTGCAGAATGCATGGACTATCAGGTCGGAGACCATGGCTGTGGTTACCCTTGACGCTGCATCACAGACAGGAGCGTCTGCGATGGTGTACGCAACGACGAACCTGGGTGCAAGAATGGCAAAACGTCATTTTTTCTGATGAATCCAGGTTCTGTTTACAGCATCATGATGGTCGCATCCATTTTGGCGAAATCGCAGTGAACGCATATTGGAAGCGTGTATTCGTTGTCGCTATACTGGCGAATCACCCAGCGTGATGGTACGGGGTGCCATTGGTTACACGTCTCGGTCACCTCTTGTACGCATCGATTGCACTTTGAACAGTGGCAGCTACATTTCAGATGTGTTACGACACTTGGCTCTACCCTTCAATCTATCCCTGCGAAACCCTACATTTCAGCAGGATAATGCACGACCGCATGTCGCAGGCCCTGTACGGGCCTTTCTGGATACGGAAAATGTTCAACTACTGTGCTGGCCAGCAAATTCTCCAGACCTCTCACCAATTGAAAGCGTCTGGTCAATGTGGTCGAGCTACTGGCTCGTCACAATACGCCAGTCACTACTGTTGATGAACTGTGGAATCGTGTTGAAGCTGCATGGGCATCTGTACATGTACGCACCATCCAAGCTCTGTTTTACTCACTTCCCAGGCGTATCAAGGCCTTCATTACGGCCATTGGTGGTTGTTCTGGGTACTGATTTCTCAGGATCTATGCACGCAAATTGAGTGAAAAAATAGTCACATGTCAGTTCTAGTATAATATATATCTGTCCAATGAATACCCGTTTATCATTTATTTTTCTCCTTGGTGTAGCAATTTTAATGGCCAGTAGTGTATAATTATATACAGAAACTCAACAAGAAAATGGCCGAAGTAGGAAATCGTTAAGACTTGTACGGTGTTCCAATAAAAGCTATGCATATGAACAAGAAAGGTATTGGTGAATATATGATTTGAAAACCTGCTCACAATTAGGATTAAGAAAAAGAAATGGAACAATAAGCAGGCCTAATGCACTGTCTCCTTGTTTCTAAGTGATTGTAACGAAACCAGTCATGATAAACTTCTGAAATTATTATTGCAAAGAGGAAATGAATGCGATAATAGAAGAATATTTCACATCTAAATCCTTACTGCGCAAGCCACCTCACGGTGTACTTTGTGTACCAATTCACTTCCTGCTTTTCCAGTAGAGTGTGGTTTGCAATAAATAGTTATCGGAAAAAAAGAAAAAGAAGTTTCCAGATATGCCTCCGTGTGGCTCTAATTTTATTCTCGTACTCTTTTTGCGAGATATACATAGATGGAAACAATATATTTGTTCACTATGCAAGGATCTTATACTCTACAAAGCTTTGAAGACTGTAACATGAATATCTTTCTTGCAAAATCTGTCACTGGAATTTGCAAATCATATACGTGGCGCTTTGGTGCTTACTAAATGAAGCTGCAGTTAAGCGTGTCTGGGATACATTAAACGGGCTGTTTTCGTATGAGACAAACCACCAATCAACCTGAGAGATCTTTGCCGAATCGCCGTTGAGTAGTGAGACAACCGAGACAATGTGGATCAACAGTCCATTCATGTACTATTGGACGACCCGCCAATCAATCTGAGAGGTCTGCGCCGAATCACCATTGACGAGTGGAGTAATCTGGACAATGAGTCCCTTCATGTTCTAGTGGACAGTATGTCACGACGAATACAGGCATGCATGAAACAGGACATCTATACTCTATCGGTAACATAAATTCAGAAAGTCTAGACTAATGTCGCAGAACTTGTCAATTTCTATTTTCGTAAATAATGAAGTGAACTCTTAGGTATTGGTGAACGGAGAGTGCGAGTATTAGTTGAGGACAAGATATATGAAAATCAGTGTGGGTTTAGGCCTGTTAGAGAGTGTCAGGACCAGATCTTAAGCTTAATGGAGAAGTGCTAAGAGTGGAACAGGGAATTGTATCTATGTTTTATAGATTTAGAAAAGGCTTACGACCGTGTTCTTAGGACGAAAATTTTGTCAGTTCTACACGATTATGGAATAGGAGACAAACTTCTGCAGGCAATTACAGGTCTTTACATAGATTGTCAGGCAACAGTTAGAGTAGAGAGATAATTAAGTTCGTAGTTCAGGCTGTTTCAGGGGTAAGACAGACTGAAATCTGTCACCGCGTTTCTTCATACTATCTCTGGATCATATGTTGAAAACAGTAGATTGGCAGGTGATAACAAAATAAGTTGTGTCGCATACGCAGATGACTTAGTTGTGATGGCAGATTCGATTTAAAGGTTGCAATCTAATATTTCAAAGCTCGATCAGATGTGTAAAGGTTATGATATGAATATCAGTATTTTCAAAACAAAAGTAATGTCTGTGGGAAGGATATTTTAACAGATTGAGTGCCAAATAGGATGTACAAAGTTAGAACAGGTAGACAGTTTCAAGTACCTAGAATGTATATGTCACAGGATGGCAACATAGTGAAAGAACTTGAATCAAGGTGTAGCAAAGCTAATGCACTGAGTACTCAGCTAAGATAAACTCTCTTCTCCAAGACCGAAATCAGTACCAAGACTAAGTTAGCAGTGCACCGCTCTATCTTTCGACCAATTTTGTTGTACGGGAGTGAAAGCTGGGTGGATACCGCTTACCTTATTCATAAGGTTGAGGTTACAGATATGAAAGTAGCAAGAATGATTGCAGGTACTAACAGATGGTAACAATAGCAGGAGGGTGTCCGTAATGAGAAAATCGAAGGAAAACTGGGAATGAACACCATAGATGAAGGGGTTAGAGCGAACAGGCTGAAGTGGTGGGGTCATGTTACATGAATAGAATTTTTTGATATTTATGGCACGTGAAGTTCAGAACACAAATAACAATCAGCCAAAGCCATTCGACCCAACACTCAAAAATTCTTAATAAAATCGACTTTGAAGTTTTTCAAGTACACGTAAGTACTAATAATTAAAACATTCTCACCATATGTCGGTGTATCTCAGGTGGTAGCGTTGAAGCCTTCTAACCCTATGGTCCATGATTCGAATCTTTCGCTGACAAATTTTTTACTTACCAATTTTTACGGAAAATGGACGTATTTTTTTTATTCGTAATTTACTATCTAATATATAAAGCAGAGTGTCCGTATGTTTGTAAGTGTTGCATATAAATCTACAGTTTTGTTCCAATCTTTATGAAATTTTGTTCACGTAAGCTTCAATCCATGAGGACGGTCGCCGTAAGTATAAGAATCACATACGATATATAGTTCAAGAGATATGTCATAAACAATGAGATGCGCGAAGAACTGCTGCATTTTGCGAGAATGCTGCTCATTTTCTCCTAAACCATTGGACCAATTTCAACTAAATTTGGTACACACATTCCTTACCGTGAGGTAACAATTGCTGCATGGTTAAGAATCACATACGGCACATGGTTGAAAAGATATTACGTCATAACCAATAGAAATCGCAAAAAAAAAATGCCATATAATTCGGCGAGACTTTCGAAATACACTGTATGAGAATGACAGTACTTAGCGACTTGCAATAAACTTTAAACATAATTACAAACGTTTATTAAACTTTTTCTCGCTGGCAACCATAGTAAAATGACGAAAGGAAAAATGTTTCTCGCTTACTACTTTTCCGCTGTTTATGGAGTAAAACTAAGGCTCTGGGTATGACGTTACAATGTATAATTTGAACGCTACAAATTCTAGCGACAGGAAATTTTACAGACAGTATACACATGTAGTTGAATATAGCTTCTAAATTGTATCACAGTACGACACGTAGTTCATGACATATGAGCACATAAACAGTAACGTTCATGGAAAACCGCCCTATCATGCACCATGTTTTAATCTATTATTTCTTTACTACTAATTGGATTCCCAAGAGATTTTACAGACATACAGCCATTATACAAACGAATATATACCTGAAAAATGGCAGGAATAAATAAATAAATAAATACCCGGCAACGCCGGGTATTCAGCTAGTATTTTATAAAAGGTTGTTAATACTGTTTGTTTCAATCAAAAAACAAGTTAAATTTTTACAGTTTTGGCTTCACTATTAGTTGAACGACAGTAGTCTTTGTTTGATTAGTTTGTGAAGAGCTACGACGCTTTTTTTGGAAAGTCATCTCCATAGCTACTAATGGCTTTCCAAGCAGATCACCTACTGCACCATCGTTTTTCGTGACATACACGTAAACAAAAACTGACACAACACGTGTAATTAGATATCCCAAAAGGTTTTTTATAACTAAATACGAAAACAACGAAAAACAATTTATGACATCGGGATTTGAACCAGGCTAGAACGCTACCACCTGAGCTACACCGAAATATGCGGCAACTGTTTTAATTATTAGTACTTACATGTACTTGTAATCAGGACGAAATCAGAATATTTAGCACTGAAGAATGGGCAGATATGGTCTTACAAGATCCAGGAGGAGGAACTGAAATCGGTCTGTAAATTTAAATACCTGGGATCGTACATACAGAGGGACGGAGGTCTGGAAAGCGAGGTACAGCACCGAATAAACGTGGTTGTATCAACTGGAGGAAAATGAGCGGATTGTTGTGTGACAAGAAGGTGAGCAATGGGTTGAAAGGAATAGTGTAAATGTCAGTGGTAAGGCCTGCTATGATATACGGGACAGATTTATGGCCAATCACAGTAGCCCAGGGAAGGAAGATGGAAGCAGCAGAAATGAGGATGCTGAGGTGGATGTGTGGGGTAACAAGAAAGGACAGAATTAGAAATGAATTTGTTAGAGGAGTTGTGAAAGTCGGACCCATGGAGTAAAAAATACAAGAGCGTAGACTAAGGTGGTATGGACTCTTGCAGAGAAAAGGGAAAGAGTATATCGGAAACAGAGTTCAAGATATAGCGATTGAATGAGTGAGAAAGAGAGGAAGAGCGAATATGAGGTGGAAGGATAAGATAGCGGGCGACCTAAGGGAGAAAGGTTGGAAGAAGGAAAAAGCAGTGAATTATTATGAAGAATCCAGAAGAGCAACGCCGACCCTACTTGACATGGGACAAAGCTACGATAAAGAAGAAGACTTACGTACACTTGCAAAACTTCAAAGTTCATTTTCTTGAGAATTGTTTACAGATACGTCGAATGGCTTTCGCTGATTGTTATTTAAGTTCTGAAATTTACGTATCTTAAATATCAAGAAATTCTACAATCGGATACCCATAGATTCGGTGAAGAATGATCTTGAAGTAAAAGGCTTAACATCAAATGAGGCATCAGTGTTACCACTGGATATGGGATCATGGAGGAATTTTATTAGGGGGACTATGCTGCTGACTGAACGCTGAAAGGCATAATAAGTCTCTAATAATGATAAGAAAGAGAACTGAAATGATGTTTTTGTGTATTCCAATGTTATGCAAAAAGCCACCAACCCGTAGACTTGTGGTGAAGCAATACATTTGTTGAAGACATTAATGATAAATATGAACCATTGAATTAAAATTTGTGATGCGACCAGGAATCCAACCCGGACGACGATGCTTACTAAGCAGACGTCTTACCGCTAGGCGCCTCGGAATAGTCTAAGCACGATTTCCTTCATGTCACAAACTTAAATTCAGCTTCTGTGTTCTATAGAACATTGCCACTACTGCCAAGGCTCTCCATGCAGCAGAATAGCAGCTCGGTAATGGAAATATTGGAACATTCATGTTTAAGATGATATAAATATAAATACAAGTAATCAATCACTGAGACGGATTTTATCATTCATCTTTGACATGTTCGAGATGCGAATCCGTCTCAGGGATTAATTATTTGTATTTACGTTGATATTTATATCACCTTAAACAGGAATGTTCCAATATGTCCATTGCCGAGGTGCTATTCCGCTGCATGGAGAGCCTTGGCAGTAGTGGCAATGTTCTATGGAACACAGAAGCTGAATTACAGTTTGTGACGTGAAGGAAATCGTGCTTAGACTATTCCGAGGCGCCTTAATCGCTAGTGAGGCCGTGGTCTAGCGGTAAGACGTCTGCCTAGTGAGCATGGTGGTCCGGTATTAAATTGTTCTCTCTCTCTCTTTCTCGCACTAGCGCTCTCTTTCCGTTTTCTTTACTGTAGCTTACATGATAGTCCACATGCGAGTTCTGCCTAATCCATTTCATTTGTAGCAACTATTAGCCTTACACTGTACTTTATTGCTCATATGTTACGTATTAACAGCTTTTAATTTGTTGGTCTTACGAATTTATCTTATGTGTTTTTTTATGTTGTCTATGATAGCCCTTGTTTGTCCTATACATACCCTGGTTTAGATGAACGCCTAACTTTTTTTTAAAGTTTATAATAATTTGTCAATGTAATAGTATGTTCCATAATTGCCCAATAATTTTGCTTGTAGCCTCAAACTTTAGCTTTACGACTGATGTCGTTGTCCATACATTTCCTTGGTGTGTTGCCCAAGTATTTCCTTTATTACAATTTTATCTCACAATTATTTACTTACTCGTGTTTTTGTTCTCCCATAAATATCGAAAAGGATGAGAAAAATAAATCGAGCAAAATTACCGAATAAGACAGAATAAAGCGAAACTAAATCAGTGAAAAAAGACAAAGTAATAAAAGAAATCATTGATGCATTTCTGTCATTAAAAAATAGTTCAAAATCAAATGTTCAAATGTTTGTTATGGGACTTAACAACGGGGTCATCAGTCCCTAAAGTTACAAACTACTTATGAACTACCTTATACTAAAGACGGCACAAATATCCATGCCCGAGGGGGGATTCAACCCCCGACCGTAGTGGCCGTGTAGACCGTAACTGAAGCGCCTCATTCTCCTCGGCCACCGCGGCCGGCAAAAAAATAGTTCAGACAATTTTTTTTCTTCTCTTTTAGGGACACTAAAAATGATAAAATGTAATACATAAAACAAACTCACTCATGTAAAATCGGTGTAAATATTGTTTTTTGTAAATCAAATTTTAATAAACGTTATTAAAAAAAAGGTTCGATTCCCGGTCGCATCACAAATTTTAATTCAATGCTTCAGATTTATCATTAATGACAAAAATCCGTATCAGGGATTAATTATTTGTATTTAGATTTGTGTAAGTTTGTGTTTTACATTAACAGGTGTTTAAAGTTTGACTCGGTTGTTGTGTGCAGCATACCTGTCGAGCCTGCCGTATTCCAGACGCCCGCAGGCCCGGCGTGGGGTGTGCTCGCGCGCAGAGATAACTGGCGCGCCTCAATCTGGGTGTGACAGCCGCAGGCGGCTGGCGGGCCCAGGCGCTGCGTGGCGCGGAGCAGGGCTTAATGGAATTTCTGGGGCCGCCTCGCGGAACACGAGCGCGACGCGCGACGCGCGTCCCCGGGGTGGGAATAGCGGCGAGCGAGTCTGCTGAGCGCTAGCGGCCCCCAGCTACGGCGCCCGGGCGGGAGCCGAGGAACTGCTGGCGAAAGTCTCCTGCTGCCCAGAATATACGAGGGGCGGCTGAAAGGTATGTGCAAAGTCCGAGAGATGGCACCACCGTCTCGTATCGAGGTCCAGCTGCAGTTAGTAGTCACCCCGTTTACATGGGCTCCCAAAACCGGATTTCGTACGATTTCCCAATTCCGCTTTTGGTTGGTCATGTAAACACTCGAAAATCGATTCTGGAAATCCGCTTCTCTAAAGCGATTTTCCAGTTCCACAATCGATTTTCGTGCCCATGTAAGCGCAACCCTTTTTGAAGCGTTCTTGGCTTGTCAGCAAGGAAGGAAGCTTGAAGTTTAACGTCCCGTCGACACCGTGGTCATTAGAGACGGAGCTTACGCTCGGAACTTTTGGGTGAGGATGGGGGAAGGAAATCGGCCGTGCCCTTTCAAAGGATCCATCCCGGCATTTGCCTGGAGTGATTTAGGGAAATCACGGAAAACCTAAATCTGGATGGCCGGAGGTGGATTTGAACCACCTTCCTTCCGAATGCGAGTCCAGTGAGTTACCACTGCGCCACCTTGCTCGGTTTGGCTTGTCAGATAGTGTTTTCTTGTTACGAATTTACGGCACATATGGAAGGAGTGATATTTTTTAATGTGAAATAAAAGTATAAATATTAGAGTGAACATAAATCTGTGTATTTAAATAAAGAAAAATAGCGATTTTTCAGACTAAATAAGGAACTGAATCAGCTGTTTTCCAGCCGCCATTTTAAGTGAGCTACGAAATCCGATTCCGGTTATGCCATGTAAACACGACAAAGAAAAACGGTTTACGAAAATAGGTTTTCCACTTCCGGAAGATGTGTTGCATGTAAACGTAGTGAGTGTGGTGTCGCACAAGTATGAAGTGCGCGCCACGTACTTACGCCGCGCGCCGCCATGCACGCACGGCGCGGCGTTCTTACGACGTCAGTCACGAGCGCCCTCTGCTATAACTCCGCTCGTGGCCACCACTGAACGACATCGTTCACTTGGGACTGAGATAGGAACCAGTTAAGACTTCGGAATCAGATAGGCACCAGTGAAGACTTAGCAATCGGATAGGCGCTAGGAATCATAATTAGACAGGCCTCTATCTAATCTATGTATCAGCATTCTGCAGTCAAGAACTATGTAAAAGTTAAGTATTACTAAGTCTCTATGAAATATATATCTCGTTCTAATTTACTCTAGTGTTTCTAGTTTCTGCTGTTCCACTGGCTGGTCACCTCCGTACCTGCACCTACGACAACCGGCGGACGAGACACAAAAGCGGCGTCGAGTCTGGGACACAAAAGCGAGGACGAGGCTGGGACACAAAAAGTAGCATCTTTGGAAAGAACTCACACCAAGTTTCAGCCATATTGGTCTATTTCTTTGTGTTTGGCATTCGTGTGAATCACGGAATCGAATGATTGTCAAAGAATTGACGAAAGAAGAATTTTGTAGAATGAAACATTCACTCTGCAGCGTAGTGTACGCTGATATGAAACTTCCTGCCAGATTAAAATTGTGTGCCGGCACCGGGACTCGAACCTGAGACCTTTGCCTTTCGCAGGTAAGCGCTCTACCACTCCCAGGTTCGAGTCCCTGTTCGGGCACACAATTTTAATCTGCCAGGAAGTTTCATATCAGCGTACACTCCGATGCAGAGTGAAAGTTTCAATCTGGAAACATCCATTAGGCTGTGGCTAAGTCATGTTTCCGCCATATTCTTTCTTCCAGGAGTGCTAGTCTTGCAAGGTTCGCAGGAGAGCTTCTGTGAAGTTTGGAAAGTAGGAGGGAAGATACTGGCAGGATTGAAGTTGTGCGGGGCAGACGTGAGTCGTGTCGGGGTAGCTCAGAGGTACAGCGCTTGCCCGCGAAAGGTAAAGCTCCCAGGTTCGAGTCCCGGTTCCGGCATACAATTTTTATCTGCCAGGAAGTTTCATATCAGCGTACACTCCGCTGAAGAGTGAAAGTTTCATTCTGGAAACATCTATTAGGCTGTGGCTAGGCCATGTCTCCACCATATCCTTTCTTCCAGGAGTGCTAATTTTGCAAGGTTCGCAGGAGAACTTCTCTGAAGTTTGGATAGTAGGAGGCGAGGTACTGGCAGAATTGAAGTTGTGCGGGGCAACGTGAGTCGTGTCGGGGTAGCTCAGAGGTACAGCACTTGCCCGCGAAAGGTAAAGGTCCCAGGTTCGAGTTCCGGTTCCGGCACACAATTTTTATCTGCCAGGAAGTTTAAAGAATTTCGTGCTTTAAGATTGCAGAACCCCTGCAAATAATTTTGCACAAAGTGAAGAACCAGTTTCTAAAGTGTAAGAAAGTTTTTGTAACGCAAAAATATTCCTTTTGACGCTAATAATTTATAATCGATAGACAACGCAATTATTTGCTGTGATATATCATTTCATTTATTCCTTCCTTCTAGGAAGTAAGTCAAAAGCCTGTGTATTTCACTTCTGTTTCTTACACCAGTCTGCGAACAGCTCGTTTTGTTTTGCTCTGTTCATTATTATATTCTTTGTAGTCGATGTACCGCTGGAATTTAAACTCAGGTAAAAATGAAAACTATCTGCTTTCGGTATCTCATTAATAAACCCACCAGTCAGTTTCAGTTCTATTAAAAAAAAAAAAATATTTAACGTTCAGCATTTCCTCCCCTTATCCATGAAGCTGTTTTCAGTTGTGTCGAACTACAGATTGCGCGGTATGGCTCCCGGCCGCCGCCACCACATCCGCCAGCCACAGCAGCGCCCAATTCTCGGACTCTATTGTGCCGCGGGCTCATACACTGAGATAAAGTCTAAAAAAACATTGCCATCTGACTAACCTAAGTTTACCTTTATTTACAGTAGATGTTCAAGATGACATCCCTCTATGGAAAATGCGGCCTGACATCTCTTGAAGTCATTTGCGAATACTCGACGAATTTCGACTGCCGAAATCTGGGAAATAACTAGTCGAATCCTGTCTTCAAACTCTTCTAGTGTATGGGGATTACTTACATATACCTTGTCTTTTAACATTCCCCAAAGATAAAAGTCACAGGGATTTAGATCTGGAGAACGGGGAGGCCTATCATCAAAAACATTTCGTATTGCTCCCATAGAAGCATTAGCAATGTGTGGCCGGACTAGGCGCTGTTGCCAAGTGTCCCACAACACGCATAGCGGCGACCGGCAAGAGGAGCGGCAGCAGCCGGCAAACGTGCCGCGTAATTTGTGGACCTCTCTTAGGCGTCTTTTGTGAGACACCCTGTATTACGACGTTGGAAGGTTCGGGATATGCTTGTACTGAAATTGTATATCTCATGTAGCTTGCCACTCCATTTTCCAAATTTTATTCCGTATTTTTCAATATTTTATTGGCATAGAACCTGCGATCTTTTCTCTTGCACGTAAATTTTTCCGCAGTCCGATTGTTTGTCAATGCCCTTCTTTCTCTGCCATTCTTATACAAATAATTCCTTCTTTAATTGCTACACGAGCCTTTAAATTCTGCGTACCACCAACCAATGTCGGCGAATAGTTACGCGGTATACAAATAATTTTATTTCAGTTCAACTACGAGATCTTCGACAATGCCGCAAAAGGTAACTATTCGTCGAATTCTGTGGATTGCTTGTTCTGCAAAATATTTTACGTTCAAATAGTTGCCCATTTCAGTCATTTTCGCGATCTCCCATTTCAAAAAATTTTCCAACACTTCAGCAGAGCATTTTTTCCACCCAAAACAGACAAGCAATGTGACAGCAGTGTGGTGATTAAACATTACTTCATGAAAGGCAAAACGCCTCAGGAGACGAAACAGAACGTTGATAAATGTTATGTTGACTCTGCACCTTCGATTTCTAAATTTTCGGAGTGGCCATATGGGCCCAAGTGACGCTAAACGTCCTGAACTCCCTGTGGAGGTTACGACTCCAGAAGTGATTGATAAAATCGATGATGTGGTGTTGGATGACAGAAGAGTTAAGGTGCGTGAGATTGCTAGTGCTATGAACATCTCCAGTGTACGGGTATATAATATTTTGCGTACACATTTGGACGTGAGAAAGCTATTCGTAAGAAAGTTGTCGCGGTTGCTCACGTTTGACCAAAAATGGAATTGTGTGAAGTGTTGCAAGATAGGTTGGTAGCTGTTCAGGAATAATCCGCAGGACATTAAGAGTCGTTTTGTCATTGTGGATGAAACATGGATATATAACTACACTCCTGACATCGAAGAACAATCTAAACAATATTTGATTCTCCCCATAATCGATTTGTTCTGACAAAAGGTAATGAAATTTGATGGTGGAAGGAAGTGCAGCAGCTGTATAACATTTATTTAATTACTCAACCGGTTTCGGCGTTACACTACAATATCTTCAGGCGTCCATTGTGCAACTGTCAATATTAGCACATTTGAAAATGGTGGCCGTTAATACCGATTGCCGTAAATTTCGTGATCCCTTCATGTCGAAAACCCAACGACATTTGACATGAAGGGATCACGAAATTTACGGCTACCGGTATTAACGGCCATCCTTTTCAAATGTGTTAATCCTGACAGTTGCACAATGGGCGCCTGACGATGGTGAAGTGCAACACTGAAGCAGATTTCGCAATTAAATAAATAATTGTTATACAGCTGTTAGTACTTCCTTCCATCATGCCGCGGTGGAGTAGACGAGCCGTCTAAAGCGATTTGCTGCGAAGCGCGCGATTGCTCGCCGTCGGAGGTTCGAGTCCTCCCTGGGGCATTGGTGAGTGTGTGTGTGTGTGTGTTGTCCTTAGGTTAGTTTACCTTAGTTTAAGTAGTTTGTAAGCTACGGACTGATGACCACGCAGTTTGGTCCGATAGATTTACAAACATTTGAACCTTCCACTATCAAATCTAAACAATGGGTTATCGACGGAGAATCTGCACCAAAAAAAGCGAAGACCGGAAAGGCTATGGCGACAGTGTTTCGGGATTCTCAAGGGATAATCCTCATCTACTATCTGGAACAGGATAAAACTATTACAGGTGTTTATTATTCATCGTTATTCGACCGTTTGAAAACAGAGCTGCAAGAAAAACGCCGGCGACTGGCCAACAACACAAGTCCTTTTCCATCACAACAATGCACCAGCCATTTGCCATGGCAAACACATACTTTTGTTACTGTTTTAAAATAAGATCCGGGGACGAATATGTTACCCATTTTATGCTTCTGACATGGTCTCAGCTCCTAATGTTTTTATTGCTTTTATTATCATGAACACGACAAAAAAATTGTAATTTATTGTATACAGAACTCACTGCCGAATCATTTTGTATTTTAGTCCTACATGCGCTGCATCGACTGTATGGCGTGAAGGCATACCGTACTGTGCATGGAGGACGGCCGGTTAAAATCGGTGCGTGTGCAGGCAGCCATTTGACGACGTGCGCCACTGTATGGCCGACACCGGTAAAAGTCGACCACTGTAGGTAACAAGAGCCTTTTTTTATCACTAAAATTAGTAAATAAGGTCCGCGTGAACTACCGGTTACTCCCTGCCATAAAGCCTTGTTCCCTTGTCCAAACTGAGAAATGACTCGCTTCAAATTACTTCAATAACAGGAAGTTAATACTACAGTGGTCAAGATACATAGCAGCTCACACATTATTACACACAAACATTAATAAGCAAGCCACCACAATTAATATTAGAAAGGTGGCTAGGAAAACATTTATGGCGCTACGGAATTTAGATAAAAGAAAAATTGCATCTGAACTTGTTGTCAGCACTTGTGAAGAACAAAAATAAAAGTGGGAAAACTACAATTTATAGGAAACTTACGGATTATGCTGAACTTAAACTTGTTTATTCAGATAGAAAACAAGCAAAATGGGGAACCAATTTTGTTAATACAATAAAAATGTATCACTTCCATGGATTATTGTGGACGGTGTCCAGCCTAAATTACACATCAGTTAACGCTACTGGGGGGAAGGATTCACAAACAACATTCATTCTCTCTCACACACGCAATGCCACAGCGAAATTTACCAAAATCAGCGTGCTGAGACGAGGCAGAAGCAGGCGCCGATATCGTAGGCGAAATTCAGCAAGTCGGAGGTAGCACAGCTGTCGTGCCTGTTTTGAGATGGTGGGTGTGTATAGCCAAGTTAAATTACATCTGAATTGGACCGCAAGCAAACACGCTAACGGCGACACACTGCTGCGTTACATGAACGCACTCCACTGAAGCTGAAGTGGTTGAAAGTCGGATTCATATTACAAAATCACGGTGGATTCTTAAGTTTGTTAGAAACTGATCTAAGTACTGGTTTTATATGAGAAGTGACGTGCACTCAGGCGACTAGCTGCAAACCCCGGAAGTCAAAACTCGGACCCACGTGGTTCCGGAAAACCGATAAAATTGAATAAATTCAGATTCAGAAAAATAAAGAAAATTAACTACAGCATGCAACGCATAGAAATGCTTAGAATTATATAAGGAAGCGAATGAAATACAGCTACACGCGATAGGGGGCGATTACAGAGACGGATCAGGTCCTGTCAGAAAAATCACAAAAGTGAAATAATTACAAAGTCGGAAAAAAAATAAGATTTATGGCATGCAACCCATAGAAATGCTTAGAATTATAGGAAGAAGCGAAAGAAATGCAGCCACACACGATAGGGAGCGATTACAGAGACGGATGAAGTCTAGTCTCCAAAACTCGTAAAAGTGAAATTATTACAATTTCGGAAAAATAAAATTAAGAATTACAGCACGGAACCCACAGAAATGTTTAGAATTACGTAAGGAAGCTATTGAAGGAGGTTGTGCAAGGCTCAGAGAGAATTACTGACAAAGAAAGAGTGCGTACTTCCAGTCGTAGAAGAAACAGCAAGATTAAAATAGGCTGGGAGAGAAGAACGCGAAATATTAGTGGAAATCAGAGGATACTCGCATAGTTACTTGCCTGATGGGCATGGAGCAAACAAGAGTGGAAGCTGAAGGCTTTGTACTATGAATCAACCATGTGGAACACATATCACTCACGGAAGGAAACGATGAGAAGATTTTTTTTTTTTTTTTTTTTTTTTTTTTTTTTTTTTTTTTTTTTTTTTTTTACATGCACTGTACAAACTGAACATATCGCCTATTAGAAATTGGGCCCCACAAAGCTAGGAAGTATTTACACAGAGTTCATACACCGCCACATGATCACTAATGCTTTTAACATATTAGGCCGTTATCAAACTGCAACTAAAATCACACACACACCATTTATGTATTGGAAATCACTAAATTGAAAAACGAGTACACATTTCTGCACACGATCAGAGAAAATATTCCAAAAAATGATTCTAAGTTCGCAAATCTAAGTTAAACATGCTAGTCAATTAAACGCTACCATCTCCAAACAAAAGAGCAGAATCAACCTTATCTCACCAGACGCCCAGTACAGAAAGAAGATCCAGCGGTCATGAGGCGGGAAACTGCTACTGGAGGCGGGAATCTACCGGAAGCTAAAAAATCCAAGAAAACAGCGGTGGTGGGGACAGACAGCGAGACTCGCGCTGGAGAGAAGGATCGCTAACTAGCTCCCAACCAAAGGGTGAAGAAACCTCGTTGGTATTCTCAGCAGCTATCGACTCTGAGCCAGAGAGAACGATGCAAAGCGAGCTATCACTCCCCACATTCAAACAGCCATAGATTATCACATACACTTAAAGGTAAAATAACTGCACATTCTCACAGGTATAGTGGCGTAGCGGGGAAGCCATACTTACGCTATATTAATTAATATAATAACAAAATAAGAAAAGACCTAGCAATATTAACTAATATTCTAAAACATGAAATAAAAATGCTATTCCTCAAGCCTTGAAAAGAGTGGGGTTTAAGTTTTAACAAAATGCCAATCTAGCGACATTAAATAAATTATAACTTTACAGATATATACAAAAAATATGGAAGACGACAGACGGTCGTCTTTCACCGGCCCGGCGCCGGCGGTCTGCAGTGGCAGTTTCCTGCTGTGGCAGCTGACCGTCTTTTTGCCGGTGCCGGTCCGTGGCCGTCCAGTGTGCAAGCTGCAATGCCCGCCAATGGGCCGCTGCTGGAATGTGGACGGCCGATATTTTACCGGCCGTCCAAAATCGATGTGTGTGCAACCAGCCTAAGTTGTTTGAAAATTCAATACGCTGTGAAACGTTAAGGTTTCACATTGCTTACCTCTACGAGCAGGAAATGTATCGGTGTTCTGGAAATCGGATAAACTCCTCAGCAGTAAAGTTTTCAGTTAGCTTTTTTTTTTTGTTGGAATGTCAAATCATAATATTGTTCCAACGCCAGCTAAGGTTGTGCATCATATTAAGTCTCTTGCTTCCAATAGTATCAAGAGACGTGCTGACTTAGCTCTTGTTCGCGAAAGGATCCTCTATACTCGCCATCAATTATATCTTGTTTTTGTTTCCAAAGAGTTATTTCGGCTTCATTTAATTATTTCTGCTAACGATTATTTTTTTTTCGGTTCGCGCGGTTGCTCGCCGTGGAGGTTCGAGTCCTCCCTGGGGCATGGGTGTGTGTGTTTGTCCGTAGGTTAGTTTACCTAGGTTTAAGTAGTTTATAAGCTACGGACTGATGACCACGCAGTTTGGTCCGATAGATTTACAGACATTTGAACATTTTTTTTCTTTGTGATTGGCTGGACGGAACCTTTTGGTGGAAATCTGACTGGGAATTTCAATCTTCAACTGCTCTGCATTCGGCGAAATTTGAACGTTTCCTTGGCTCAGTGTCTGATTCTACTTTTATTTCGCTACGTTCTGTTATCAATCTCACGGAGAAAACATTTGACGATGCAGCTTTATCTGTATTGTGAATTTCAGACCGACGCCTATGCGTTTACTGATCGTTGTTTTTATAAGTTCTATTGCAAATGCTGTCTAAACAGCCTTGTGATCCTGCATGTAATATAACAGTAGCTGAGGCGTCTGCTTTATACGTTGTCTCAGAATGGCTCCAGATATTGTTATCTTGCCTGCGAACAAGGGAAACGCCTCAGTTTACTGAAAAAGAACGATTATATTCAAATGATGCAATCTCCACTTTTTGATTCCGCATTTCGTAGAATCGGTGCTGGCCCTGCAAAATATGTTGAGAGAAATACTAATAACCTCCTGAAGATTAGTCCCATGTCACAGGAGACTATCAAGAGTCTTAATTCTGTACCACCTAGATTGTATGGCCTTCCTAAGATCCACAAGGAGAATGTTCCTTTGACACCTATAATATCTAATATTGGTGCTCCGACATATCGTGTAGCTAAACATTTTGGTAGTTTGTTCAGCAATATGTGTGTGAGAACGACACATAAATAACTCGGCGGATTTCTTACGTAGATTGCAGGCATTGCGTTTCAGTGACTGATATTTTAGTGAGTTTCGATGTGGTTTCTCTTTTCACTCGCGTTCCCCTGATTCGTTGCAGAAAATTGATGTTAAGTTTGGTATCGAGATAACAAATGTATTTCGAGATGTGCTGACTTCCACTTACTTTTTATTCGGTAGTCAGTACTACGAACAAACTGATGGAGTTGCTATGGGAAGCCCGTTGTCAAAATGATGGAGTTGCAATGGGAAGCCAGTTGTCACCTATTGTTACCAATTTGTTTATGGAGGTTTTCGAGGAACATGCTTTGAAGTCAGCGACCTGGAAATCTGCGTGTTTTTTCAGATATGTAGACAATATTTTTGACGTTTGGAAATTCAATCCACTCGAATATTCAGTTCACTATGGAGGTGTAAAAGAATGATCGCCTTCCCTTCCTCGATGTGTTGCTCAGAAGGAAGGTTGATGGTACGTTGGGGCTTGTTATTTGTAGGAAGTTACATTGATTTGTATCTGCAAACTGATAGTTCTCTTCATCCAGCTCAGCGTGATAGAGTACTTCGTATCTTGATTCACAAGGCCCATGTCATTTCAGGCGCTGAAAGGTTGCCAGCTGTCCCACCTCGAGGTCATCTTTAGTCAGAATAGTTATAGTGAGAGACAGTTAAAACGTGCGTTGCACTAACTGCCTACTGTGCAACGGATGAGTGACAAAGTAATGAAGTGGACCTAGATATATGGCCTTTTTTGCCTTTCGCAGGAAGCATTTCCAACAGAATTTGTCGTATTTTGCGGAAATAAGATGTTTTTCGACCACCTTTGAGATCCGTAAAACATGATCTTGGTTTATGTACGGCTGGAGTCTATCGTATTCCTTGCAGTTGTGGCATGTCTTGTATTGGTCAGACAACCAGGACTGTGGAAGACTGGTGTATTGAACGCAGAAGTCACACACGCTTACAACAGCCGAGCAAATCCGTTGTCACAAAATATTGTCTCATTACCGGTCATCCTATGGAATAAAACGACACAGAAATTCCGGCATGCACTTCCACCTATTGGGATAGCGTTATTAAGGAAGCTGTTGAAATTAAACTAGCAAGCGATCTTATAAATAGAGAGGAGGTTTTTGTTCAAATTCTGCTTTAAATCCGGCCCTGTCTCTCTACAAAAAAAAAAAAAAAAAAAAAAAAAAAAAAAAAAAAAAAAAAAAAATTAATGCTGCCTCACATGTTGATTAATAGTCACTATCGAAATTTCTGGTGTTGGTCATCTTTGGGTATGCTGACTCTGCGTTTACTTGTAGTTTGTGTGTCAGGTCTTAAATTGTTTGCACACTGCTTGCTTGAGTGCAGTTGTGCCTTTAGAATTTCAGGGTGTGTTCCTGTCGAAATATAGGCGGTAGTCGAAGATGTCACTGTCAGCATACCTGAAGTCGTTTGAAAATTCATGACGCCGTGAAAAATTGAGATCGCGGATATGGAGTATCTGGCAGCAGGTGCCCAGCACAATGGACCTTATATAAAAATATATGTTTTAAAAGAGCTGACTTTCAGTCAAATGGCGGTCAGCTATTTTTTTAAGGATTAGTGTTTTTGGAAAGGTCGTCAGTGGGTTGTTTTTCGTCTGATTGACATCCGAGGACAACTGATCTTGACTTCATTCGATACCTGCTGATCCAACACGAATGTTACATAATCCTTGAAGTTTTGTGGACAAAGATGTGCGTGGGTTATGCTGCGCATTCGCCTTGTCACTTATGGGACTAAGTGGATTGCCGGCGCGGAGGTGACAAGGCTGAATGCTCTCTCTAATAAAGATAAAATAAAGAAAAACTGAACCAGAACTCATGAGCGACACGGAACAAGGACGACACTATTCCACTAGAAACAAACTATACAAGGCATTAAAAAATATTAATAATGGAAACGTACTTGATTCTTTTGGGAAAGCAGCACCCGTATGATAATTTTGTTTATAAAAACATTCTATAGGGCAAAATTATTTTATCAATTAGTTTCGACAGAATGTTGGGCATCTTCAGGATGTTGCTCCGAGATGTTGTGGAGCAGAACAGGAGCCATATGTTCCTCAGGTGCTTTCACTGTGAAAGCACCTGAGGAATTTACACCTCCTGCTCCGCACCACACCATCTCGGACTAACATCCTCACGATGGCCCAACATTCGGTCGAAACTAATTGATAACAAAAAGACAGTTTTGTGCTTTAGACTGTTTTCATGAAATAATTGTAATAATGAAGTGGATAAGGTGAATTCCTATTTAGCAGGAGATCCTGGGTTCGAATCATGGTCGTTTCACAGTGCCTCGCCTGTTAGTATCTTTCATATGTACTGGAAAAGGAATTTCTTTTTTGATATTAATTTGTGAGGTGCATCGACATGTGAAATTAACCTAGAAATATGTGTTCGATTTTCGATCGTAACGGGAGCGGGTTGAACTGTGTAAGCACCAATGGAAACCAACTCAGCCGTACTGCTTTGTAAGCACTGTGGTGGAGACAATAATCGTGGGACCGGGCACTGATCCATGCTGCCAAAGGTGCTCCAAAAGTCCACGGGGGGCCTTGCCACAAGCGGCGCGGCTGCTTCCGCCGGAAGTTCGAGTCCTCCCTTAGACATAGCTGTGTTTTGTCCTTAGTATAAGCTAGATTAAGACTTGTGTAAGCCTAGGGAGCGATGATCGCTGAACTTTTAGTCAGGAAAACAAAAATGTCTGTGACCATTCTCAGCGTACTTGGCAGTGCATTTGACGGTGCGTTATGTTACACATGGAACATAATCATGAAGAGCTTAAACATGCTAACATTGTCGGTAGCGCTAATGGCAAGTCTTCACATGTATCCATCTTCATAGCGTACAGAGCTGTTCAAACAGCCTCATACTGTTAGATTTCTGGAAGGCTTCTGACACTATACCTGACAATCGACTTGTAATGAGGATTCTGCGCTTATGGAATATCGTCTCAGCTTTGCGACTGGTTACGTGATTTCCTTTCAGAAAGAACACAGTTCGTAGGAACTGACGTGAAGACATCGAATAAATCAGAAGTAATATCTCGCGTTCCACAGGGAAGTATTATAGGACCTCTACTGAAAAACACAGAATTAACAAAAACACGTCTTTCTTAGTACGATAAATTACAATCTCGTGTCTAAAAATCTCATATTAGCATTTAACAACTGCCATCAATAGTAAGAGAATTATGAGTTGTTCATCGTGGTGTAGTGGGCAGCGCGTTACATTGTGATGCCACATAGTGGTAGTTCGAAACACGCCACAACCAGTTTTTTTATTAATGAAATAGAGCTGTGTTCTGCAGTGCTTAGAGTTGTGAATATGTAAGAGTGTTCCCTCGAAAATGTTCATTTGTTCTATTTGGTGAACATGTCGTGAAATACGTAACAAGAAATTGAACAATGGTCTTCTCAAGCAAATGCACGTAAACTGGTAGGATACTGTAATAAGGAATATTCTAAACAACATGCTGATACTGGTAGTTTCATATATAAATAAAGCCCTTTTCTTATGCGGCAACTGTCGTTTCTTAATGAAACGAAAGTGTATACATTGAAACAAATTATCTTGTTTCTTTTCTCTCTAGCAATTATTCACTATTTTTGGAATATGTTGAAAGTTATTAATTAGAATCTAAGCGTCTACTAAAATGTTTGTCTTTGGCATTGTTGCTATGGACGCTTTTAACGTACATCTGGAATTCAGATATGACTTTGTTCTTGTTACTTTGTTCTGCGCTCAAATAAAGAGCAAGAGGGAGACGCCATGGGTAGCCCACTCTCCCCTGTGGTCGCAAATTTGTACATGGAGAATTTCGAGGAGGGAGCCCTGGCATCATCTGAATGGAAACCTACTTGCGTTTTCCGTTACGTGGACGACACTTTCGTCATATGGCCACATGGTATGGATAAACTCCTTGACTTCCTTACACATCTGAACTCCATACACTCCAACATCAAATTCACTACGCAGACTGAAACGGAGGGTACATTGCCGTTCCTTGACGTTTTGGTCAAGAGAAGAGCTGATGGCACCCTGGGTCATGGTGTGTATCGGAAGACAACGCACACTGATCTGTATTTACACGCAGACAGCTGTCACCACTCTTCACAGAGGAATGGGGTACTTAAAACTCTAGTACATAGGGCGCGCACTATCTCCGACGCAGAGAGTCTACCCCAGGAATTGGAACACCCGAGAACTGTATTCCGAAAAAATGGGTACTCAGACTGGCAGATTCAGCGGGCTCTCGACCCAACCTCTACAGCACAACCTGAGGAAACAGATGAAAACACGAGGGAGGATGTAGACACTGCCTTCATTCCATATACCGGCGCACTCTCGGGGAAGGTCGCCCGCATTTTGAAGAAACACCAGGTTGGACTGTCTTTTGTCCGCCGAATAAAATTCGTGCACTGGTGGGGAGCGGCAAAGATGATCTCGGTTTGAGGAAGGCCGGCGTGTACCAGATTCCGTGTCAGTGTGGCAAGTCATGTATTGGACAGACGATGCGTACCATCGAGGATCGATGTGTTGAACACCAGAGGCACACACGATTGATGTATCCGAGCAAGTCGGCGGTCGCTGAACATTGTTTGTCGGAGAAACACGCGATGGAGTATGAATGCACTAGGATTCTGGTACAGACGTCGAGATACTGGGACTCCGTCGTTTGAGAGGCCATTGACATTCGCACAAGTGACGACCTCATAAACCGTGACTGTGACTATAATCTTAGCAAAGTCATCTCAGACGCCTTCGCAATCGGTTCCACTGCGCGACCACGGCGCGGGGCGCGGACTACGGAGGGGTCGCTCCGCGGGCCGAGGGTATTTAAATCGCCCCGCTACCGGGCTAGAATACTTCAGACCGACAACCCGTTGGCCTGATCTGCTGCGCAATTAATAAAAATCTCGTAGCAAACATGGGGAAAAAAATACATCGTCAGTAATCTGACAGTCTAAGTCCACTCAGCCAGGTTCTAATACTTTTTTTCTATGTTTCAGGTACAGCAGGAATAGCAGCAAATGCTTAGCCTGCACAACCATCGGACCAAGGTCGAGGTCCGTCATGAAAGTGAAGCGTGGGCTAGAACCCAGTTCCCTTCGAGCCGCCGTAGCGTGCGGATCTCCGTGCCGGCGCGTTTCCAGGAGCTCAGTCCGTCAGTTCACCTTATGATGGCGACATGTATGATCGCCGAAATATTGTGCCCGTTGGACACTATAGACCGGCAGTACACCCGTGGATATTTTGAATAGCAAATATTCTGTTCAACACCGTAATTACGTTTTCTTTTACAGCTAAAATAACAAACAGAATGTGGAAATATTGAATATCTAGTAAATGTTGTAGTTAATTTATGTACAAATTTATTACTATCATTACATAATTAACAACAGTCATTTTAATAGTAATTCTTCAGTTCACGTACTTGTGATACAGAGGTCTATGTTTGAAATTAGTGGCGTATTCACAAAATAGAACAAATGCACTTTTCAGAGAAAATGCTAATACCTTTGAACAACTCGTAATCTTGAAGAATATAGTTGTGCTAACTTAAGAAGAGAGTACGAAAACCTTTTAGGAAGCAAGATGAAAAAAGAAAATGCCAGGGTTGGGTTTTCTATTTTTTTATTTGCGTATCTTTTGTTCTTCAGGTAGACTGATACTTTGGGGTCGTTTTTTCATATTCGTTCTGGGTTGTTCGTTGAGAATTTTTTATTACTTATGGCGATGAGCCCTCTTTCTTTTCTCTCTTTTCATTGGTTCTTCCGTTTGATCGGTGCTTTGTGGACGTTGGTTTGTTAGTTTTTATTATGATCGTTTCGTCGTTAACTCAGTTTTGTCGTTACAGAGGGCATAGCTGTCTGCGACTACGAATATATAGACAGGCTTGAACATTTAATGCTTTATTGCCATTTTCACAGTGTGGAAAAGTGGATTAGATTATATTAACATGAACACAAATCGTCAAAGTAACAAACTAACTAAAATTTGCTGCCGACAGAATATCAATCACTGTAGTGTGAGGTTTACAATGGGAATGTTGAGATATTGATACTGGTGCACTGTACCTAGTCACTAAAAGGGTCCACATGTCTGAGGTTATATTGTTGTTGTGGTCTTCAGTCCGCAAACTGGTTTGATGCAGCTCTCCACGCTACATCTGAGAATACGTTCGGCAACCTACATCCTTTTGAATCTGCTTACTGTATTCGTTCCTCGGTCTCCCTCTACGATTTTTACCCGACACAATTCCTTCTAATGCTAAGTTGACAATTCCTTGATGTCTCAGAATGTGTCCTACTCATCTATCCCTTCTCTTAGGTATTCCAGAAACTCCTTTTCTCCACGATTCGGTTAAGTACCTGCTCATGAGGTGATCTACCCATCTAATTTTCATCATTCGTCTGTACCACCACATTTCAAAAGCTTCTACCATCTTTTTATCTGATCTCCTTATCGTCCACGTTTCAGTCCCATACAATGCTACTCTCCAGACAAATGCTTTCAGAAAGGACTTCCTGACATTTAAATTAATATTGGATGTTAGCAAGTATCGCTTCTTTAGAAACGCTTTTCTTCCCACAGCCATTTTGCATTTTATGTCTTCTTTACTTCGGCCATCAGAAGTTATCTTGCTACCCAAATAACGAAACTACTTTTATTGTCTCAGTACCTAATCTAATTCCTTGAGCATCACCTGATTTTCAGACATTACATTTTATTACCCTCATTTTACGCTCGTTAATATTTATCTTATATCTGCCTTTCAAGACAGAGTCCATTCCATTCAATTGCTCTAGCAGATCGTTTGCAGTCTCTGACAAAATAACTATGTCATCGGCAAACTGCAAAGTTTTTATTTGTTCTCCCTGAACTTTAATGCCCACTCCAAATTTCTCCTTGAATTCTTTCACAGCTTGCTCAATGTACAGATTGAACAACATTGGGGAAAGGCCACAATCCTGTCTTACTCCCCTCCCAACCTCTGCGTCCCTTTCTTGCCCTTCGACTTCTATAGGTTGAATATAACTCTTCACTCCCTATATTTTACCCCTGATATCTTCAGAATTTGAAAGAGTGTATTCCAGTCTACATTGTCAAAAGCTTTCTCCAAATCTACAAACGCTAAAAAAGTAGGTTTGCCTTTCCTTAGCCTAGATAAGTCGTAGTGTGAGTATTGTCTCGCGTGTTGCTACATTTCTCTTAAATCTAAACTGATCTTCCCCGAGGTTGGATTACACAAGTTTTTCCATTCGTCTTTGAGGTTAAGTGCGGAAATATCTTAGTGAACATTTACAGCAGCGGGGCCTCGAAATAGAGTTTAGGAAAGCATCAATGAGAAGGAAAGCTCAACTTACATTTAAGCAGGCATAGATATGTGACTCCGAATAGGATGCCGATACCTACTTATAGAACCCATTCATTGTTGAAATTGCACAGAAATGCAGACATGTGAATGCAAAACGGGTAGTACATCAAAGCCACACTTCTACAGGAATTTACATCCATTTTCTCGTTTTACTGACCATAAGCCCCTATCTTCTAGAGGGCTGCATGCTAATTTTCAAAAGAGCATCCCTCTCATCCCGTTCCTCCACTTCATCTATATGACATCTGCATCTACCTGACTACCCAGCAATTTACACATAAGTTCCTGCCAGTGCGTTCGTCGATCCAATTCACACTATTCCTCTATTACTTCACTCCCGAATAACTACCACGCTGGAAATACAAAGACTTAAATCTCTTAGAGGTCTCTCTTATTTTATTATCGCGATGATTTCTCCCTATGAAGGTGGGGCTCAGTATAACCATTTCGATTTCGTCAGAAAATGATGTGATTAAAATTTCTTTAATAGATCTTCCCGCAACAAAAACGTCCGTTTCTAATGATTTCCAGCGCAACTCATGTATCATTTCCGCAACACTCTGTCATCTAATCGCGAAATTACTAAACGAGCTGCTCTTCTGTAGACTTTTAGATGTCCATCAATTCTGTCTGGTGAGGACCTTATATCGTGTAGCAGTCCTCTAGCGGACAGTAGACAAAGGCAGTGTAGGCAGACTCTCTAGTGGGCTCCTGCCATCGTTTTTGTCTTCTGCCATCAAATCGCAGTCTTTGGTACGCGTTCTCCACGTTTTACCTACGAGGTCTTTGAAATGTGCTGTGTAATTGCTGTGTATTTAATTGAATTGACAGCCTTGAGATTAGTAAAATCTAACGTGCAATCCTATTCGTGTAGGTTTCCTCGAGGTTTTCGTTATTTGTGATCAGTTTTAACTTTGTAATTGTTACTGATCTAGTGACATTATTATCTCAAAACAGCCTAAGACCGCGGCTCAGCTTATATCACAAATCAAAAACACTGTGAACCTTCTTTTCTCATTTTCTCGAAACTACATTTTTAGAACATTTATGTTCTCCAAATTTCTCAGAATTGAAGAATGGGTCAGTATATTTGTATTATGCCTAATACATTGCATAAATTATCTATATTTGTCATTCTGCAGATAATTTTACGTAATTAACGTGCATATAATTTTAACGTTAACGTTTAACGGATTGGTAGTCAAGGACTCGTATTGTTAACCAATAAGCAGATTGTAAAAATACCTAAGAAGTGCAAAAATTGTCATTTTTCAAATGGAACAATGGTTGTTTTATCAAGCACTGGAATTTTTAACACCACTGTGTACGACGTATTTTGAATGACTTTTTATCACCTTTAGTTTGGCAGCTACAACCGTTCAAAATTTCGGAGCGCAAGGCTACGCCAGCGTAGCTGACTGACTGGTGGTCATGAGACAGTGGGCCATGAACCAGGGGCTAGCCACTCGGCCAGTCAGCTACGCTATCGCAGCCTCCGTCCCCGAAACTTTGATCGGTTGTAGCTGTCAAACTAAACGTGATAAAAAGTCTTTCAAAATTCTTTGTACACAGCCTGTGACAAAAAAATCCAGTGCGTGACAGAAACAACCATTGTTCCATTTAAAAATGTTTGCATAAAAATACACTTTGTAAGTAATATTACAATCTGTTTGTTTTCTAAAAATACGAGCCCCTGACTACCAATCGATTCTGTGAAAACCACACATCAGTCGCGCTTTCCGTTTCCGCAATATCTGCGGTGCAAGTGTTGGGTGATTCACCCTCTATATCTGTGGTCAGTTCATAAAATTCAGTACATAAATAACTCATGTACAGTGCAGAATTACGAACAGTATTAATAATCAATAATAATACAACTTTACTAGCATCATGTGAACACTATTGTGGCCTAAATATTATAGAAAATTAATAATGTCGGGACCACAGGGACCTTACAATCTCTTTTAGTGCTTGTACAAAATCGCAACTTCTTCCCCATTGTACGTTAAGAGCAATGTGCACCGAAAGCAAGATATGAAGACGCATCCCGTTCACGTCCAGGTGCCCTTATCATGTTGCGAAGTGAGGCTCCAGTAAAAGTAGAGATTCTGCCATTATTGATATGTATGCTATGGACATAGTCAATAAGTACAAATCGCTAACCAGAGGCCGATGAATAAGCCGTGTATTCATATCCATGACTCAGCCAAATCCATTATTTACCATTACGTTGTTAGTGCCGATCGGATAGCAGGGAGTTAACAGTAAATACAAGCTTCAAGGCACTGGCTCGCATTTATCTTTCTCTGACACATTCAGATTAATTTTAAGGACAGCACGGTTTTTAAATACTGCAGTGCAGTGGCAGTTTGTTCACGTGCCAGCACGGCACAGCACACTAATTTGGCGGAGTTTATGTGGCAGAATTTTAACTGGATTAGGTCTGAATAATTCCTCGCCGCGCGGCGGTAATCGCTAAAGTATGACGTGCACATTTAGATTCCGGTGGCCGCGCATCAGAAATTAAATTATTCTCATTGAGGTACATTTCAGCGCGCAATTTTTCTCCCCGTCCCGGCAATATTTACATATCGCATTTCAGCAAGGGATTCATTTTTGCAGGTTGCCTCTGCGCTAATTCGTCACGCCTGTTTTATGGAGGGATGCTCCATTTCAATTTCTGGGTAATTGTCATTCTGGAGCAGCGCAATCCAATAGCAGGTAACGCAATATGTCAGCATAAACAGCCGTGTGATGGCGGGCGCGCCCGGTGACACCGATCGGTATTAGCCGGGAATCACTGTGAGTGACGGGCTATCCCTGTGTGTGTGTGTGAGGTTGGCTGCCACGTACATCTCCCCGCGCTACGCCCGTGCTGTTAAATAAGTTGCAGCGGCGTACAGTGTTTCACTGATTATTTGGATAAACTGTTAATAACCGATTCGACAGCGTTTCTCCCGCAACATAGCTATTGAGAGAGGGGTAATGATTACACGAGGACAGGTATTGCTTTTTCCTGATCTACGTCGTTAAGCTAAAAATTAATCCAGTCATTTGTGAAACCCAGCCCAGGGATAAGATCACAAGGAAATTAATCAATTGCTTCTTCAAATCACAGTTTATTGAAACAAATGTTAAGCAACATAAAATATAGATATGAATAGTCAAACATATACCTTAAGGACAACAACTTCTTCGATTATTATTTACAGGGGTTACATAAAGAAAAGACAAACAAAATGAAATATGTTTGAATAAATAAATACAAATGTGCAAATGCTCTGGAAAGCTTATCATTTGCATATCACAGCATCTTCTTCCTGTCGGTTAAATTTCGCGTCTGTAGCGCGTCATCTTCATGGAATAGCAATTTTAATGGCCACGAGTGTAAAATCAACTTTTTCATTCTACGTGAATATTCACTGACCGAAATAAAAATCACTTGAACCCATTTTACAATAGTTAAAACCTCCATTTTAAAATTTCTTTTCTATAATCGTCATAAACGGTTTGTGATATTCAGCAATATTAAAAGCCGTTTATTATCAACCTACAGCTGCGAATGTTTTATTATTATTATTATCATGTTCATTGACATGTTCAACCCTTTTGGACCATCTTCAGAATGTTGTAGCTTCGTTCGCAACGGGTCTCCTCTCTGTTGTGACAAATAGTATTTTTTTCCCAAGGTCAACCTATTAGCATCCATCTTCGACGCAGACTTGCCATATCGAAGGCCCTCGCCTGGTAGTAAGGCAATCCTTCAGTCACCCCAGGCCTGTGTGCTGCCTTCTCAGCGCCTGCATAAGCCGCGAAATGTGTCGTGGCACACCAGACGGCGGACGCAAGGCAGCGCCTGCAGATCGGGTTATCTCATTGTTGCGACTTCTCTATAAATTACAGCATCATCCGCAAAACGCCTCATTGAACTTCCCTCTTCTAGTCAGTGCTTGGTCACGAATCAGAGAAAACACTGCCTGTAAAGGCAGTCCTGTGGCAAGTCGGGACACTGCCAGTTGGCTCTCTGGAGGTCGGTAGTTTCAAGAATTGGGACGAGTTAGTCTACGACACGGACATTGACTACCGGCCCCTTGCGCATTATCCTGCATGTCAAGGTCAGCTGGTCGATATTCAAAATCGACACTTGCTCTTCCGCGACCACTCAGCTGTAGGACAGCCTCCACTTCGGTCATTCCAACAGTCACTTTTGTGTCCCAACTTCGTCGCCGCTTTTGTGTCCCAGCCTCGTCGTAGGTGTCGGTGGCCGAGTGGATGAGACCGACACAGGAACAAATTTAGCACGCTTGTGCGGTGTGGAGGAGAGCAGCCAGAAACTACAAACACTAGAGTAAATTAGAAAGAGATATATATTGCACAGAATGTAACAATACTTAACTTTTACATAGTACTGCAGAATGTTGATACATAGTTGTTAGAGGCCTGCCTAGTGCCTGTACAATAGCAAAGTCTTCACTGGTGCCTATCTGATTACGAAGGTCCTAACTGGTTGCTATCTCAGTCCGAAGTGACCGGTGTCTTTCCGTGGTGGCCACGAGCGGAGTTGCAGCAGAGGGCGCTCGTGGCTGTCGTCGTGAGAACGCCGCGCCGTGCGTGCATGGCGGCGCGCGGCGAAAGTAGGTGGCGCGCACTTTGTACTTGTGCGACACCACACCCCTCCCCCCCAAACCGCCGCGCCGTCGTGGCGTAAGGCTGAGGGCCACGGCGACGGCACTGGGAGGAGGGCCTGGGCGGGGGCGTTACTGGTGGGACGGGCGTCGTAGCTGAGGCTGGGATCGAGACGCCGTCCGCGCCCCGGCATCCGCCTTGCGATCCTCCAGGGAACCCACCGAAACCTGGGGAAGGGCGCACCCCCCCGCCCAGAGGGAGCAGGTCATCTTCTTCTGGGGTGCGTGGCCCAGGCGGCGGCGGCACGCACGGTCCCGGAGTCCCTCTCGGTGACGCTGTCATCTGCGGCGGCGACAGCGGCGGCGTCGCGTCGATCTCCATCGGGACGATCTCGTAGTCCGGGGACGCTGGACCCGTTGACGAACGATGTGTTTGTGCTCCCTGGCGGTGAACTGGGTCTGGAATCAAGAAACCGGAGACAGGATCGCGCGGCCTGTGCAAGCGCAATTGGTTTGCGTGGCGCCGCAGCTCCGACCGTGTGGAAGAACGTACAACATACATATTGCGACCGAGCACACGCCGAATGATGCCCGGTAACCACGTCTTCTTGTTGCCAGCAAACACCCTGTACAGCACCGGCGTGGAAACCTGAAAACGCGAAGCGCCATACGAACCGACTCGGTGCGTGGGAGGCTGCAGCAGGTGAAGGAGAGTGCGGTGACGGCGGCCGTGTAGCAGCTCGGCAGGAGACGGGCCGTCACGTGGCATGCACCGATACGTAGACAGGAAAATTTGAAGAGCTTGCTGCCTGGAGTGCTGACCTTTCATCTTCTCCATGTGAGACTTGAATGTTCGGACGAAACGTTCTGCTTCACCATTGGACTGAGGGTGAAAAGGTGCGGTGGTGATATGCTGAATACCATTCACACGACAAAACTGTTGAAATTCCGCACTAACAAACTGAGGTCCATTGTCACTGACGATAGTTTCAGGCAAACCTTCGATGCAAAACACAGATGTTAAGGCACTGATTGTACTAGACGCCGTCGTGGAGTTCATGGCAATCACAAAAGGAAACTTGCTGAAAGCGTCCACAACAATTAACCAGCGCGTATTCCAGAAAGGTCCGGCAAAGTCAATATGTAAACGTTGCCATGGTCCCTTGGGGCGTGGCCAGTCTGAGAAACGCTGTGGAGGAGCCGCCTGATGCTCCGCACAAACTGTACACTGTGATGTCATGCTCTCTATCTGAGCGTCCATACCAACCCAGGTACAATGACGTCTGGCCAGTTGCTTTGTCCTAACAATGCCCCAATGTCCTTGATGCAGGAGGCGTAACACTTCTCGTTGCAGGGAACGAGGAACAATCACTCTTGCTTGGTCGTTGTCGGTATGCAACAACAGTACACCCTGACTTAAAGATAATGCATGACGTTGTGCAAAATAACGTCGAACCAGAGGCCGATCAATGTCTTTGGCTCTGGCAGGCCAACCAAAGCGAACAAAACGTGCTACCACACTTAAGTCTGCATCCGCAGCTGTTTCCTGTGCAACCCGACGAGAGTTCAAAGGGAAATCTGCGACAGCGGTAGCATCTCTGGAGTCTGACAACATGCCATTTCCGAAGAATCAAACGACACATCCTGGCCAACCGGAAGTCGGGAAAGTGTGTCCGCGTTGGCGTGTTTAGTGGTAGGTCGGTACAAAATCTCATACTGATAATTAGACAATGTCAAGGACCATCTCTGAAGCTTTTGTGCCGTTCGTGGCGGAATTGGCTTTGTGGGTGAGAACAACGACGTGAGAGGCTTGTGGTCTGTCAACAAATAGAATTTTCTGCCATAGAGATAATGATGAAACTTTGTGACGCCGTAAATGATTGCTAAGGCCTCCTTTTCTATCTGACTGTAATTCTGTTGCGTCGGCGTCAGTAGCTTGGATGCAAAGGCAATAGGACGATCATGACATCCAATACGATGTGACAGAACGGCACCCAGACCGTACGACGAGGCGTCAACTGCTAACACTACAGGCTTCTGTGGGTCAAAGGGAATCAAACATGCATCACTGAGTAGTGCAGACTTTAATTTGTCAAAGGCAACTTGGCAATCTTTAGACCATACAAAAGGAACATTCTTCCTACGTAAGTGATGCAGTGGAGCTGCAATCTGAGAGGCATTGGGAATAAATCTGAAATAATAGTTAAGCTTTCCCATTACTGCTTGCAATTCGTGCACATTCTTAGGAGGAGGCAAGTCTTTGATTGCTCGAAGATGTGACTGTAAGGGATGGATTCCTTGGGCATTAATCACATGGCCTAGGTACTCTATTTCAGTTTGAAAAAAACGAACACTTTGCTTTATTACAACGTAGACCTGCTGCAGTCAACACTTTGAAAAGGCACTCCAGGTTTGCTAAATGTTCTTCAACTGTACGTCCGGATACCACAATATCATCTAAATAGTTCGAACAACACGGTACAGAAACTGTCAGCTGTTCCAAAAAACGCTGAAAAATAGCGGGAGCGGAAGAACTGCCAAAGGGTAGGCGTTGAAATTGAAAAAGGCCCATGTGAGTATTAATGACGAAAAATTTTTTTGACTCATCATCAAGCGGAATTTGTAAGTATGCCTCTGCTAAATCAATCTTAGAAAAGAAACGAGACTGTCCTAATTTGTCCATTAGTTCGTCAGGTCTGGGCAGGGGATAAGTGTCTACAATTGTTTGACTGTTCACTGTTGATTTGAAGTCCGCACAGAGACGAAGTTTTCCTGACGGCTTGGGTATAATTACTATAGGCGAGGCCCACTGACTCGCAGAAACAGGAGAAATCACCCCACTATCTTGCCAACGTTTAAGTTCTTCGGCAACTGTATCACGCAAGGCGATAGGCACTGGTCTAGCTTTACGAAATTTTGGAACTGCAGATTCTTTTAAAGTTACATGTGCCACGAAGTCTTTTGCACAACCTAGTTCCGGCGAAAACAAGTCACTGTATTTGTCACACAATGCATTGATTTTATCCCGAGGCACTATTGGCGAAATTTGAAGCACATCTCTTTGAATTGATAAACCAAATAAGTCAAAAGCATCTAGTCCAAAAATGTTCTGTGTCGATTTGGCCTGAAGAACTACAAAAGCAACTGTTTTTGTTACACCTTGAAAAGAGGCGGGCAGGCTACACGTTCCTAGCACGGGAATATTTTGACCTGTGTACGCTGTTAACACTTGCTGTGACGGCGACAATTTTGGCGAACCCAGAAGTTCATAAGTGTCTTTATTAATTAATGTGACAGCGGAACCAGTATCCAGCTGAAATTGCACAGTCTTATTTTCTATGGAGAGATTTACAAAAAGTTTGTGCTTCTGGCGCACGACAGGTACGCGAATGTGGGCAACGTCTGCTACGGTTTGTTTACTGCGCTTGCGCGGGCCGCGTAGTGAAGTAAGCGGCGCAGACTCGGCACGCAGCGGATTAACAACACTGTCACTAGATGGCACTACTGCCGGATCAGCGTCCGCGCAATGCGAGGCTACTACAGAGTCACTAACTACTGCACTAAACTTTTGAGTAGCTACTCCAAGTCTACTGTCACCATCTACACAGTACTGGGAACTAGTACAATGAGCAGTTCCAGAAGGCACTAGTTTCACTACAGGATTGCACTGTACATAACTATTTTGCTTGTCCCGAACCCTTTTCCGTTGCACAGATTTACGCGCTGGTCGGCGCTTGCGGCGTGGCGCACTACATAGTTTTGCCGTAGGCACAGAAATATTGTCTTGCATTTTAGAATCAAGAGAAGCACTGTTCAAGTCCACAGCGTGTATAACATTGACAGAATGAACTGTTCTCGCACTCTGCGAAGCACTGTTTCTAACGGTACCGTTCTTTGAGTTTTTAATTTGCATACACACAGACTGTACATGTCCTGATTTGCCACATTGATAACAGGTTGCGTTGCGACTAGGGCAATGAGCACGCTTGTGGCGAGACACACACTGGGGGCAAGACTTACGAACGTTTTTCTGAAATGAACGTTGGCGCCCGTTATTCAAATCACTGTTTCTAATACGACGGGGCGACCTTTGTGTCGCACTTTTACACTGGCTACTGTTCACTGTCTGTTCAGCACGGCCGGTAGAAAAATAAGAATCACTAGTGCTATACTGAGAACTACGGCTAGGAAAGCGTCCGTTACGGCACACTGAATTTACACTGTGGCTTTGCATTTCTACATATGCTAAGTCAAAAGTATCATGCGCTTCAATAAGCTGCAGTACACTGTCTAATGAGGGGTCAGACTGTTTCAGAATTGCTGCTCTAATCCTGGGATCCTGAATGTTCTGCGTAATCGCATCCCTCAACATCACGTCACTATACGAAAGTCCACAAGAGCAAGTAAATTTACATTGGCGGGTTAAGCCCTTCAATTCCGTAATCCACTCTTGGTGTGACTGCTGCGGTAATTTTTTAAGTCTGAAAAATCGGTATCGTGCAGCAGCTACAAGAACTTTTCTCTCATAATGAGCATTCAGTGCATCTACAATTTGTTCAAAGTCTACATCACGAGGAGATGCGAGAGGGAAAAGTTTTTGCAATAGTACGAAGGTCTGGGGGCCCACAATCGATAAGAAAAGGTTATTCACTCTCTGACCTGTAATTTGATGAGCCGCGACGAGTTCTTGAAACTGTGCGAAATAGTCGCTCCATTCTTCCTCACGTTTGTTGTACTGGCGAAATGTAGGAAGCGGTGCAGCGGCAGGTGTGGGCTGCTGATGTGACGGCTGTTGTTGTTGGTGAGCAGCCTGTGCCGTCAACTGCGACACGGCCAGCAGTAGTTGAGTGATTTGCGCCGTCTGTAACTGAATAATTTCCATTAAGTTTGGGTTCGGGGTAGTGGCCATGCTGACCGATTAGGCGCCGCGTATACAAGGAAATTAGTACAAAACACAAATGCAAGATAAATGAGGACGCTCTGCAACAAAAAAAAGTCCACAAAACACGTAACGGAAAATGTTCCCCCAAAAATGTTATAATAAGGGTGGGTGGGCGGGAGCAATTTCTGCGTGCTCCGACTGCTGCTGTCTGGCTGCTTGTCCACGGTTTGTGTATCACTCCTCGTCGCCACTTTTGTGTCCCAACTTCGTCGCTGCTTTTGTGTCCCAGCCTCGTCGTAGGTGTCGGTGGCCGAGTGGATGAGACCGACACAGGAACAAATTTAGCACGCTTGTGCGGTGTGGAGGAGAGCAGCCAGAAACTACAAACACTAGAGTAAATTAGAAAGAGATATATATTGCACAGAATGTAACAATACTTAACTTTTACATAGTACTGCAGAATGTTGAAACATAGTTGTTAGAGGCCTGCCTAGTGCCTGTACAATAGCAAAGTCTTCACTGGTGCCTATCTGATTACGAAGGTCCTAACTGGTTGCTATCTCAGTCCGAAGTGACCGGTGTCTTTCCGTGGTGGCCACGAGCGGAGTTGCAGCAGAGGGCGCTCGTGGCTGTCGTCGTGAGAACGCCGCGCCGTGCGTGCGTGGCGGCGCGCGGCGAAAGTAGGTGGCGCGCACTTTGTACTTGTGCGACACCACAGTCACTACGCAGCTATATGGGCGACGACATCCGTTTCAAAAGACACTTCCGGGATACAGCGTCCTGCTGTTCAGAATAAAATTTTCATGTTCACAAATCTCATCGCGTCAATCTAGTGGGTAAGGACTTACTCAAACCCTGCAATATATTCCGTGGACACCAGCTCCTATGTAACTGTATAACTGTAAAAGTTCTCCTCTCTTTCCAAGCCACTCACCTCAAGGGTAACAAACGTCGAAGCACATGTATTTTGCCTACTATCCTTCTTCAGTTCTTCAAGTCTCACAACGTCCCATTCGCAATGAGAAACTACATGATGAATGTCGTTGGCTAAAAGCCAATTGGCGATACTGTCGTGGTGGATTTGCCAAATAGTAGCTGTCGTATTAGGAAGTTTTTAAGTCAATAATCAAAGCAAAATCTAATAGTTAAGTGCATCCAATTTCTAAGATGGGCGCGGCTAACTGGGGACCAGAGATTTTTTTTTTTTTTAATGCACTGGCTTGTTTTACGGTCCACTTTAGATTTGCCAGTGCTTTTATGATTTTTGCAAACGTTGCGGAAGAAAATAATAAAAAATTATGGACGATACGATTACGACTCTACTATTGTGATAACATCTATTCAACCAACACGTAATATTCTTTCTGACCGAAAATTATTTCAAATCAAATGTTTGTAAATCTAAGGGACTTAACTTCTGTGGTTATTAGTCCCTCGGCTTACAAACTACTGAAACTAAACTAACCTGAGGACAACACATGCCCGAGGAAGGAATCTAACCTCCGACGGCGAGCAACCGCGGGCTCCGCAGCAGAAAATTATTTGATATTTGATATTTTGGCTCTTTAAATTGCAATTTTAATATCTCTCCACATTTTCATGATCTTTTTCCGTTAAAATATTATCAACTGTCTAGCCTTGATAGTTTGTTCTAAGCTTATTTTCTTTGCCTGTACTGGTTACGAATGACTATAGCCTGGAAGGAACGTAGCGTACATTTGGCGTTCGGAAATCAGTCACATGACACCCCTCGCCCGAAACCTTGGCCAAAAGTCTTTTGCATACGCCATCTTGCTTTCCGTATTAGTTTATTTTCTTATTATAATTCAAGAGTTGTCATTTCAAAGCAATGGGGCACTGAAATTTATCCTTAGGACAATGAATTATAATCTAATGTCTAAAAATGCCATGTCAGTAGTTATCACCTGCCATCGATGGTACGAAAATTACGGATTACTCTCGCAGCTGTTCACTGTAGCGTAATGGGCGGCGAATTAGTTTCTGATGTGCGAACATGTTAGATGGTGGTTCGAAATTTGCCGGGCGCGGTGGCTCAGCGTGCTCGGTCAGAGGGCTCTGTTCTTCCACTTAAGTCACCGAAGCGTGTGCAATGTCGACGCTAGTACTAGGTAGAACCTCCTTTTTGCAGCCATATAAGCTGCAATTCTCCCATGCAGATGATTTTAGAGGTTCGGTATATAGTCTTGCAGAATGGCCTGTAGTGGAACTTCCAGTTAGTGCCTCAGTTGGGCCAGATTTTGTACCGGTCTTGCGGACCGCGCAAGAGGACGTTTCATCCGGTCTCAAACACGCTCAGTGGGGGATAGATCTGGGGATTGTGCTAGCCAGGGTAGTTGAGTTACACCTGGAAGAGCACGTTGGCCGGATACTTGTGGATGTGTACTGTCCCGTTGGAAAGGCATATCACCTTGTTGCTGCATGAAGGGTACCAAGACGGGTGGAATGGTGGCTTCAGTGTACTGTGCAGTGTTCCCTCGACGGAGAAGAATGACCGGTGTATGATCTGGCTCCGCACACCAGGATGCCGGGTGTTGACTCTATATGCCTGTGTCATATACACACCAGATTTTCGGCGCCCCCCCCCCCCAATGACGCCACTCATGTGTTCGACTATCATTGGCACCGAGGTAGAAGAAACTGTTATCAATAAAGATGACACATCTCGATTCGTCATTCCATAAGCGCCCATTGCCACACAACTGGAGGAGGGCTGAATGAAATCGGGGCGTGAGTGGGAGAAGCCCTAACGGCAAGCATGATAGTGCATCGTGGTGTGGCGAGCCATATGCTACCTTCACTGTTCCCCCTCTGACGATCGTCGCCGGAACATTCAACAGTGCACGGTGCAATGAGACCCTCTTTGAAGCCAGTTTGCTACCATCCATGCACCAACAATGCAATATGCTTCTCCAACACGATGATGCACGTCCACATGTATCCTGTACCACCCAACATGACCTTTAAGGTGTACGTCAGCTACCCTGGTAAGCAAGTTTCCCAGATCTGTCCGCCATTCAGCATATTTGGGACCGGATGAAACGTCATCTTGTGTGGTCTGCACGACCGGTACGAAATCTGGCCCAACTGAGGCACCAAATGGAAATTCCACTACCGTCCAATCTGTAAGACTACATTCGGCACCACTACAGTCATCTGCATGGGAGAATTGCAGTAAGCCGGCCGCGGTGGCCGAGGGGATTGAGGCGCTCCAGTCACGGTCCGCACGGCCACTACGGTCGGGGGTCCGAATCCCCCCTAGGGCATGGATATTTGTGCCGTCCTTAGTTGTAAGTAGTTCATAAGTAGTTTGTAAGTTTAGGGACTGATGACCCCGTAGTTAAGTCCCATAGACTCTACAAACATTTGAACATTTGAATTTGAATTGCAGTAAGAATTTCCGCAACATGAGGGTGTACACGGTACTAGTGTTGACACTGTGCACTGTCTGGTGTCTGAACTCACTTGTATATGGGCAATCTGTTGTATACATCCTCAAGAATGTGTCAATAAAGTTTCCCTCTGCTGGGTGACGAATTAATGGTGTTCTTTTTTCATTTTACAGATGTGAATTTTGGGGTAATTCATCATTGAGGAAAACAGTATTCATTCACAAAAGTGTGTAACTAGATACCATCCAAGATCATCTTGTGGACACTTACTTAAGGATCTAGGGATCTAGCAGTTTCAAAACATACATATTATCTTATGAAATTTGTTATTAATAATCCAATTGAAAAGTAATAGCAGTGTGCTTAGCTACAACTCTAGGGGAAAGGATGATATACACTATTCAAGGTTTAACTTTGGCACAGAAGGTGTTGAATGATGCTATCACCGAAATCTTTGGTCACTTACCATATAACATCAAATGTCTGACAGATAGTCAACCAGCATTTAAAATGAAAACTGACGAATTAATGAATAATAACCCTTATAATCACAAGAGGAGGCCACTACGTTTGGAACGCGCATTTCTGCACACTTGGTACACTCGTAGTACTCCGTGAGGACAACAAAATGTGTAAGCAGTAGCGTGTACTTCTCAAGCGTTATTGAGGAAATCACAAGATAATTTCGGTCGGTTGTCATATATGTGCCATATGTACCTGTGCGTGACCGTTTTTGTTACGAAGCGGCGGCAGCCGAGTGGTTAGCGTCCGAGCCCCGTACTCGTTGGTCGGTGGATCGTCCCGTTCATCACCTTTTGTTTTCAACACAGTCATATTCATTATTATTTATATTATAATGGATATAACGGGAAAAATACGAGTAATCAGATGGACTTCTATTAAATTTACAATGGTATTTGGCAGTCTACAAAGTTTTTTAATAATGATTTTGCAGCCAAGATCGCATTTTTGATTTATTATGTTACCGGTTTCGGCGTGCTCGACGCCATCTTCAGACCTGTCGTAATTTACATAACTTCACGACATTTTTTTATATACTAAAAGAGTACATCCAGGTCGAGGCATCACCAAACATAAATTAGTAGTCACAAATAAAATATATACATCCATCTTCTAATGGTTCTGAAGCGAGGTACTTCAAAGTCTGCCGCCGCTTCCTGACAAAAACGGCCACGCACTGGCACACATGGTACACATTTGACGACTGAAATTATCTTGCGATTTTCTCAATAAGGCTTGAGAAGTACACGCTACTGCTTACACATTTTGTTGTCCTCATGGAGTACTCCGAGTGTACGAAGTTTGCAGTAAATGCGCGTTCCAAACGTCGTGGCCTCTCCTTGTTAGTAGATGAATTTTTAAACAGAAACAAATAATTTTACAAAATGAAGAAATAAAAATAAATATAATAAAATAAATGTTTAATTTTATGAAGTGTCTGCTCTTTCAGACATGCCGGAAATAAGACACCTTATATATATATATATATATATATATATATATATATATATATATATATATATATTAGCTTAAAGGCTAACGTGTGATTACACGTAAAAAATGCACTCGTTTCGAAGAATCCAATCATGAAATTCAACAATAATGATAATAATATCACAGATCGATCACTTGATGTAATTTGCGAAACGTCAAATCGACTTTTTAAACAGATGTATTAAAAGAAATTTCTTTCTTACTGCTTTATTTATTTATTCTTATTTCCTTATTTGTAGGTTTATGCTTACAGAGAAAGAGCTGAAGACATTATAGCACGCATAGACCAAAGATATGGTCTGTGGTATCACGTTTCGCTGTATGTAGCCTCATTGCTACTGAGTCGCAGATGTCATCGCTGGCCTTCAGTCCGAATTTTTTTTATAATTTGACGACTTTCAACCACCATATCTTCCACCCCCTTATAACTAACGGTATGAAACTGCTATTGTGTTCAACGGGAGATTCGGACAACAATTACACACAGACCATTCGTTTGCGTTCTGTAGTTTTCGCTGCAGAGCGAAATATCAACACACACACACGTAGAATTTTATATACACCGATAACTTTCCATCCCAATATACTCCACCCTTTTATCATTATCAACCCTCAAGCAACAATGCAACCAATAAAACCATTTTCAAAGAGTAAATATAATTTTCAAAGAGTAATTATTGTTACGGATTTCGCGTTATATTCTTCAAATTACTAAATATCTATCAGATCACTATAAAACCGTGCCTAAAACCTTCCACAGGTATAAACTGATAACTGCACAAACATTTAAGTCTCTGCGTCTTGTCGTTCGGACGTGATAATCGTACACCGAACAGACGTACACGTTAATATATACAGATAAATAGCTATCCGATTGCCATAAAACCGTGCCTAAAGCCTTCCCCGGGTAGACATTAGTAACTGTACAAATTTTTAGCTCTTTACGTCTTGTGGTTCAGACGTGATAAACGTACCCCGAACAGACATTCTCAATTGTCGATGACACACACTGATCCTTTCTTTAGTGCGGAGGCACTTCTAGGCCCTAAAACTTATGGGAATAGGTTGAAAATACAACGTGTTTGAGCAATAATGGGCAGGGAAAAGTTGAGAACTTCTGTGTGGCGGCATACGTCCTTGAGTATTGCTTTCAGTGTCCCCAGTAGCGCAGGGGTTAGCGTAACTGTGTAGAAAGCAGGAGACATGGTTTCGAATGCTGGCTGGGTACATATTTTCAACTTTGCCCATTCGCAGTTTAAGTCGTAAATTCCATGAATATATATATTTCGACAAGGGATGCTTTTGTTCAGATCCTTTGCCAATGGAATCATTTGCGCACGCCCGCTAGCGACCATCCGGCCTGGGGGACGATACTGAGTCAGCAGGAGGCGCCTCCAACTTTCACCTCCGCCGACGTTCGCCGCGCCGCATTATTCTCCCGCTCCAGGGGGCAGCCGGGCCAATTGCCGTGGCTTTCTCGTGAGAATGCACACGGCGAAACCAGCCTGACTTTCCGAGTGTGCAGATAAATGGCGTCAGCGGACGGAGGGAAGAGAGGCCCTGACAACGAAATGGACACAATAGCACGTGTGCAAAAAAGGCCTTGTATGCAGATACCAGAGGAGTTGTTTGTAATATATATATATATATATATATATATATATATATATATATATATATATATATATAGACGGAATCGCAGTTTAAGCGTGGACCCCTCTAGACAGGAAGAGGACAACAAGACCCTTCTGTGTACACGTGCGTGAGTGGGAGAAGACCTGGCTTGCAGTACAGATAAAGTGGATCCATCAAAACATTGTTTCTGGCCATGGAGAAAGACCCTGATAAATGGCATACCAGACAGGCGTTAATACAGACAGCTGCCACAACGAATTTATTTTTTATTTTTTATTTTATTTTATTTTATTTATTTATTTTTACTAACGAAGTAGGAATGCAGGACATAAAGACAGCACGTTTGAAACGTGGGAAAGACGCCAGTTCGCAAGTCTAATCACAGCGCGCAGAAAATTTCCACTGGGGACTGAGAGACGTGGTCGTGAAAACAGCGATCAGCTATTGGATAACGTAGTAAAACCAATTCACCAATCGCAAAGAGGCGCAAAAATAGAGAAGCGGTAGCTGATTATGCTGAAGCGATAGCTCTTTACTTAACAGCCATATACAACCACTCTCTCAAAGAAGGATGTTTCCTTTTACTCAACTGAAAAGTACAATATAATTACGAAATCTCGTATTCATGATCTATGGAGCAAGTAAAAGTAAAATCTAATGCAACTACTGCAGACGCAGTGGCCTCGCCGCTCTGCGATAGCACGGCGGGCCGTGGTCCTGCGGAAACTCGCTCCCTGCACTCGCGCAGACGGCCACTCTAGTGTATTGTGACGTCATGCGCCGCGCGGATTTTAATCTGACGGCGGCCCCTCCCACCTCGCGCTCGTCACAGCCGGACTGCAACCCCGCCGCTGCAGGAACCGCGCACGCGCGGGCTCCAGACGACATTTTCATCTCGGGCGAAATGCGAGCCGCATTTTCGCGTCCGCTTTACGCCTCTGGGGGGCGGAGTCGGAGCTCGCTTCTCACGTTTCAGACTGCGAAACGCGCCGTAATTCCCCCGGATTTAATGTCCGCTCCGCGGAATAGCTAGTTCCGTGACCCGGCAAAATTCTGAGCTCCCTTCTTTCTTATTAGTCTCTCTGCCGGAGACCGACACTGCGTCCGCTGATTGCGTTTGTGATTAGCCCGGCACCGCGAGCAGACAACCGAAAATGTGAGAACGTCTAGCGCGATAACAGACTCCACCGACAGTCGCATTTCCCGCATAAATCAAAGAAAAGTATGTCGATGGGAAAGATGCAAGCGCGACGGACCGTAATATGGTCATCACGTGACATCAGTAAAGTTGTAGCGCCATGGTCCGAATGACACTTAGATACAATTTGCTCATGGCAGGGAGCGATCTTTTAAATGTATTTTGTGAATAATGAAATGCCATGATCGCGGTATTTCGTCTTTATTTGTAACAGGCGACCGGTTTCGATGTACACAGACATCATCTTCTAACCTCTGCACTAAATAGTAACATTATTACATATAAGCATATTGTAGCCAGTTGGATAGTACTGGTGGGTTGCCACACATTAAAATATGCCGTTTGGTTGTCAGATATAAATCTCGTATAGTCAAATATACATAAAGAACCACCGTATTGTACAGTTGTGAGTGACAACAAGCTACTCAAGTAGCTCAAGTAGCTTGTACAATATGGTGGTTCTTTATTTTGTGTCCCAGCCTCGTCGCCGCTTTTGTGCCTCGTTTCCGTCGTAGGTGTCGGTGGCCGAGTAGAAAGAGACCGACACAGGAATAAAGGATGCACGCTTGTGCGGTATGGAGGTGACCAGCCAGTGGGACAGCAGCAATTAGAAACACTAGAGTAAATTAGAACGAGATATATATTTCTTAGAGACTTAGTAATACTTAACTTTTACATTGCTCAGTACTGCAGAATGCTGATACGTAGTTGAGCTAGAGGCCTGCCTAGTGATGAGTCCTAGTGCCTAACCGATAGCCAAGTCTTCACTGGTGCCTATCTGATTCCGAAGTGTTAACTGGTTCCTATATCAGTCCCAAGTGAACGATATCGTTCAGTGGTGGCCACGAGCGTAGTTGCAGCAAAGGACGCTCGTGGCTGATGTCGTAAGAACGCCGCGCCGTGCGTGCATGGCGGCGCGCGGCGAAAGTAGGTGGCGCGCACTTTAGACTTGTGCGACACCACACTTTATGTATATTTGACTATACGAGTTTTATATCTGACAACCAAACGGTATATTTAATGTGTGACAATCCACCAGTACTATCCAACTGAACCGCGGTGGAGTAGCCGAGCGATCTAAAGCGTCTCGCTGCGGAGCGCGCGGTTGCTCGCCGTGGAGGTTCGATTCCTCCCTGGGGTATGTGTGTGTGTGTTTGTCCTTAGGTTAGTTTAAGTAGTTTGTAACCTACGGACTGATGACCACGCAGTTTGGTCCCATAGATTAACAGACATTTGAACATATCAAACTGACTACAATATGCATTTATATAATAATGTTACTATTTAGTGCAGAGACCAAAAGATGATGTTTGTGTACATCGAAACCGGTCGTCTGTTATAAATAAAGACGAAATACCACGATCTTGGCATTTCATTATTCACAAAATGACAGAAATTCTTCCGCAGTACACATACATACACGCACACACACACACACAGACAAAGATTTCTCCCAAATTATTCACTTATAACTGGGAACTTACAAGGAAACCACATGGGTGCAGGATTTTAGAATTTCTTGATATTTATGGTACGTGAAGTTCGCAACTTATATAACAATCAGCCAAAGCCATTCTAAAAAATTCTGGAGGAAATCGACTTGGAAGTTTTGCAAGTTCACGTTCGTGGCAGTAATTAAAACAGCCGTAGAATCTGTCGTTGTAGCTCAGGTGGTTGCGTTCTGGGCTTCGAATCATAGAGTTGGTAGTTCGAATCCTACAAATTCAGTTATATAAAACATTCAGGATCTCTAATTTTTTTATGTGTATGTGTATGCAGGCGGTCTGAATACCTAAAACGATGGTTGAGTAGGTTAGCTACTTTGAAAGCCATTAGTAGATATGGAGATGACTTTCTGATAAATCAAAGACAACCTCGTCAACTAATATTGAAGCCAATGCTGTAGAATAATTTAACTTATATTTTTTGATTGAAACCAACATTATTAACGACCTTTAAAAATACAGAATATTACGAAAAAAGTACATTTTTCCTAAATACTTTCATTAGATATTAAAATTGTGTAAGTATTGGGACAAACCGGAAAAAAATTGAAAACCTGTCACGAAAGGATTCGAACCATTGACCGTAGGTTGGAAGATCGGGACGCTACCACCTGAGCTACACCGACAATTGATTCAACTCATTTAGTTATTAGTACTTACGTGTACTTGCAAATCTTCAAAGTCGATTTACACGAGAATTTTCGTGAGTTGCGTTGAATGGAGTTGGCTGATTGTTAATTAAGTTCTGAACTTCTCGTACCATAATTGTAAAGAAAATATAAAACAGTCTTTATTTTTTTATACAAACCTCTACAAATTGATCATCATTCTCATGTACAATAACGATTTGGCTTTTTGGTTCGTTCCGTGTCTTTTAAAACTGCTAAAGCCATCTTTTGATTTCCTTTCCTAAACATCTTTTCCCTCTAGGTTTACAACTTTAGTAATTCTTCCATCAAGCACATGGTCGATGTATTTTTTCCATGCCAGCTGATATTGTTTTATTGCAGAAATTACGTTCTGCATATTCAGTTGAGCTCGGATGCTGAAATCAGAACGAAAACAGAAAGACTTACACGTTCCTTTTTCCCGTGCGTTAGTATAGAATGGAACGGTAGAGAAATATAGGTTCGACGAACCCTCTGCCATTTACTTTAATGTGAGTTGCAGAATATTTATGTAGATATGTATACCCTGATTTCCCTTATTGTCTATCAAATAATGTCAAGGTACATATCTAAGGAAATTGATTTGAGAATCATCCTCTTGTGTTTTTTCGTAAGAGATCTCGCGCAACCGTAGAGCAGCGCTGCTTTAGCCATTATCTTATAAAACCCTGGCAGAGCATTTTTTTTCAAAATGTTTTTCCGTATAGTTTCAGAGAAATATTTAAATAGGTGTAATTTTTTTAGCATTTCATTGTTTGCCCCAGAGGTAATACTACACCACAAATATTTAAATGTTTCCACTTCTTCAATGATCTGATTGTCGATTTCACTCTGATTTTGATATATTCAGATTATATTCTTTGGCTATTTTAAACAATCTTGCTGTATGTCATTTTCAATGTGCACAATATTTACTTGGTGGTCAGCAAAAAGTACCGTACTAACATCCACACTGTTATTTTAAAAGGTTTTATTGTCTGTAGTCAAATTTTGGTTACATCGTCAGGTTACATCTTCAATATAAATTTCTTTAGACGAATCAGCACGGGTTTAGGAAACGTCGCCCTTTTGAAACTCAGCTTGCTCTTTTCTCACATCTTGCGTTCCATGGATGAAGGGCAATACCAGATTGTATTTTTCTCGATTTCAGAAAGGGATTTGACGCGATGCCACACTACAGACTGCTAAAGAAGAAACGATCCTGTTCCACAGATTTGTGACTGGCTGGGAGACTTCTTGCGTAATAGAATGCAATACGTTGTTCTCAGGACGTCGAGTGTTCATCAAAGACGAGTGTATCGTCAGGCGTGCCCCAGGGGAGTGTGATAGGACCGCTATTATTTTCTATCTATATAAATGATTTGATGGACAGAGTAGTAATTTGCGGCTGTTTTCTGATGATGCTGTGGTGTATGGGAGGGTGTCGTCATTAACTGACTGTAATAGCATACAGGATGACTTAAATTTTCTAGTTGATGTGAAGAATGGCAGAAAAAATGTAAGGTGATGCACATGAGTAGGAAAAACAATCCCATAATTTTTGAATACAACATTGGTAGTAAGCTTATTGATGCAGTCGTAAATATCTAGGCGTAACACTGCAGAGCGATATGAAATGGAACGAACATGTAAGGACGGTTGTGAGTAAGGTGGACAGCCGACTTCGGTTTATTGAGAGGATTTTGGGAAGATGTACTTTATCTGTAAATGAGACTACGTATGAAACGCTTGTACGAGCACGTCTTGAGTTTTGCTCAAGTGTTTGGGACCCGCAGTAGATCAGTTTAAAGGAAGACATGGAAGCAGTTTAGAGGCGAGCAGCTAGGTTTGTTACTGGTAGGTTCGACCAATGCGGGAGTGTCACGGAAATGCTCCGGGAACGGAACTGGGGTAGTAGTAGTCCAGTGTACCATCCGCCTCGCACCTTACGGTGGTTTGCGAAGTATATATGTAGATAGTGCATTAGAAAAAGACTCACTGCCTCCACATGAAGCCTTATGATGTTGAATTTGTGATAAGTTACAATACTCTTTTGCCCTTGATGTTTGTGGAGGAGATATTAACAAGTGCTCGGTTCATGGAGAATGTTGTAAGACTCATTGTTTCTCTAATCTTACAATAGTAAGGTGATGTGTTGTTTCAACAGGATAATACTTGCCAACAACTGTGCGTGAAACTCAACGTGTTCTGCAAACGTCCAGCAACTTCCCTGAACAGCACGATCTCTGATTTATATTCAATTGAGCTCGGATGGGATACAGTGTGTCGCCAGCTAAGATTTGCGGCTCGTAATCCACAATCCTAGCAGAAAAACGTTAACAGGTGGAGCAGAAGTAGAATAATGTACCCCAACGCAGTATTCGGTTTCTGTGTGATCGATTGGGTGCCAGAATCAACACCTGTCTTGCCGTCCCTGAAGACTACATCATCTACATTCCAATGTTTCAGTGTTCATCGACATCTTGATCTGTAATTATTTCATGGGCTCTATATACACTGCGTCAATAATCACTCCTGAATGAATGGGGAAACATTAACAGGGTATACTACTCGTATTTTCTATTTGATGCATTGTATCTATCCTTCTGCATGCAAGCTGCCAAGTTGGTCTTTCTCAGACTTAAATTTATGTGAGCAGGAAGAAAGGACACTGACACAAGAAGGTTCCTTTAACGGTTTTAATGAACATTGATTAGCTGCCATGAACGTTAACCAAAATCTTATACATTGTAAGATATTCTGGTTTTTAAAATATTGATTGCAATTATTATAAGAACAGGAATAAAAATTTACCTTGCCTTTTTTATATCACTTAACCATCTTGACATAAGAAAAGTAAATTGTACCATGTCGAGATAAAAGACTGTTCAGGCGAAAATTACAGTGTTAACCCATTAAATCCCAAATTAATTTTATTTGCGATACTTTAAATTGTCATTTCTCATTTCAAATCTTTAAACAGAACAAATAACAAGCAGTACAAAAGTAGCCTATGTGTATTTGTGCATCTGCTATAATGATTACCCTTTAAATAGGATAGTAGCATCTAGCATACAATAAAGATGAGAACTGTCCTCCAAATAGGACACTGGAACTTGATGGGTTAAGTGAAAATACCAAAACAATACCCCAAAAATCTACACGCGTCGCAAATTAGTAATTAAAAAAAATTAAATTAAAAAATACCTCTGTTCCAAAAACTTTTTCATCTCATAAATAGTGCTTCGTCATGGTCATCAATCAGTTTCATCAAATGGTCTTAAAATGTTATATCAGCATATCTTTTCGTAGTCCCATCTCGTTTGAAAATGAAACACACTAATCACTGCCATTAATCGACTGCAACTGCCGAGAATAGCTGGGCTGCTCCAGCTATGTGCGATAAAACAGAAGTTTCTCAGATATGCGATGTCTTCGATGGCCAGTATCATCAGAGAGTAGTTATCGTCAGGCGTGCCCTAGCTATTACTTTATATCTGTATAAATCACCTGACGGACGGAGTGTGTTGCAATCTGCGCCTGTCTGCACTACACGATGCCGTAGTGTATAGGATGTAGTGGGGTGCAGGATGACTTGGACCAAATTTCTAGGTGGTGCGAGAAATAACAGCTAGCGATAAATGTAGAAAATGTAAGGTGATGCAGATAAGTAGTGTTGGAACACCGCATTAGTAGTGTGCTGTTTGACAGAATAGCGTAAATTAAATACCTAGATGTGACGCTGCATAGCGATTTGAAATGGAACTGGCATATAAAGGCAGCCGTGGGGAAGGCAAATTGTCGACTTCAGTTTTTTGGGAGAATTTTGGGAAGGTGTGATTCTTCTGTAAAGTTGTTGTTATTGTCAACTTCAGTACGGAGACTGGTTTGATGCAGCTCCCCACAATACCCTATCCTGAGCAAGCCTCTTCAACTCTCCATAAGAACGGCAACCTACATCTGTCTGTATCTGCTTACTGTATCCATCTCTTGGTCTTCCTCTATAGTTTTTACCCCACACACTTCCCTCCAACGCTAAATTCACAATTCCTTGATGTCTAAGAATGTGTCCTACCAATCGATCCCTTCTTTAAGGTTTGCTGGAAATTTCATTACGCCCAAATTCTGTTCAGTACTTCTTCATTAGTTACGCGATCCACCCACCTAATCTTCAGCAATTTTCTATAGCACCACATTTCAAAAGCCTCAATCCTCTTCCTGTCCGCACTGTTCATCGTTCATGTTTCACTCCCATACTAGACAACACTCCACGCAAATGCCTGCAGAAAGGACTTCCCTAGGCTTAAATCAATATTCGATGTTAAAAACTTCCTGGCAGATTAAAATTTCTTGCCGGAACCAGGACTCGAACCTGGGACCTTTGCCTTTCGCGGGCAAGCGCACTACCGACTGTGCTATCCCGACACGACTCACGAAGCCGCCTCACAACTTTACTTCCGTCAGTACCTCGCCTCCTATTCCTCATTCTGGAATATTCGATGTTAACAAATTTCTCTTTTTCAAGAACGCTTTTCTACCCATTGCCATTCTGCATTATATCCTCTGTACTGTCACCATAATTTGTTATTTTACTGCCCAAATAACAAAACTCATCTACTCGCTTTATTGTTTCGTTACCTAAAGTAATTCCTTCAGCAGCACCTGATTTTCTAAGACTGCACTCCGTTACCCTAGTTTTGCTCTTGTTAATGTTCATCTTATATGCACCTTTCAGCACACTGTCCATTCCGTTCAACTGCTCTTCCAGGTCCTTTGCTGTCTCTGAGAGAATTACTATGTCATCGGCAAAACGCAATGTTTTTAATTCTTCACCCTGGACTTTAATTCCTTCTCCAAACTTCTCCTTGCTTTCCTTTATAGCTTGCTCAATGTACTTGGATATGTAGGTTTGCCGTTTCTTAATCTATCTTCTAGGATAAGCCGTAAAGTGAGTATTGCCTCCCGTGTTCCTACATTTCTCCTGAACCCAAACTGATCTTCCCGGATGTCGGCTTCTACCAGCTTTTCCATCCTTCTGTAAATAATTCGTGTTAATATGTTGGAACAATATAATTATGAAACTGTTGTTCTACCCCGTTTTGGGTATTTATGAAGTATAAGTCTTGATTCCATGGTGGAACTTATGCTCAACGACTGTAATTTGACTTGTAGAAAACGATTAAAACATGTAAAACGTAACTTCCAACATGGAGATCGAAATGTTTTACCTATTTTAATCGTTTTATTTCAAGCATTGATAATGACCACACAGTGGTCGGAATCTAGATCTCTGAATAAATAATACGACTGATTGCTGAAAATAATTCTACTATTTCTGAAGTGTTTGTGCTCCCCACCTAATGGGTTTAAGGAGGACATAGAGGCAGTTCAGAGGCGGGCGGCTAAGTTTGTAACTGGTAGTTTCGATCAATGCTGCGAGTGTTACTGTAATTCTTCGGGAACTCGAATAGGTTTTGCTGGAGAGAGGGAAATACTGTTGAAGAAATTTAAAGGGCCAGAATTTGAGGCGCACTGCAGAACAATTCTACATTTCAAGTAAAGTCCTCCTTTGGGAGGATTGCGGAGTGAGTATGTAGATGCAGATGTAGATGTAGACATTTCAGTAGTCACCTGACCAGCGTTTATGCCTCATAAGTTCCGATGACCAACTGACGTATGGTATCCTTAAAAATAACTATGTTATCTGGGTGAGCAGCTTCAGTGCGCAGTAGAGTATTGCAAGGGCAGTGTGACGGCTGCAGTGGGATTCCGGCCTTTGCACCCGTTAAGATTGCCCAGTCGCCTTAATTAGCTGACGCAGCGCAGAGGACTCGGTCTGCACTTGGTCTACACTTCGCCCCCTCCTGCCTTCGCTCCCGGGCCAAGGGAAACAGCAGAGCTCTCGCCCTGAAGCGCCGGACCGCCGACTTGCCGGAGGAAGGGGCTTCTCTTGTTACGAAGGACGGTGCTGGGTAGTCACTCTAAACGTTTCTTTTGAAGTCAGCCTGTAGCATTCATTGTCAGAAAATGACATATTAGTTATTCCTGCACAATTGTTATTGTTAAGATTGAAACACATCCACTGAATGTGTCGTCGTGTTCCATTTTGAGTTATTCATTACTCTTAAGTGTTTCTCTACCATTAATATTGTCTATTTGTATGTCAATTATGTTATTCTTTTATTAATGATCAATGCCACATATTTATATATGTTTCCACCCGTGTGACTGAACTTGTGTGTTCGTATGAACGGGGAAGGTTTTTCTTTTAATATTGACTGATGCCGTGCAATGAGCTACAGTCACCACTTTGCTCTTTAGGCCTCGTTTACTTTAGTTAAGAAGCTTGGTTTCGTATATCGTCTGCACTGCGTCTGCTGGGTGGCCAGAGACAAGCTTTCTTGGCAGGATGGCCTGTTCTTAGTGTAGTACCAACATAATCATGGACGAAGGAGGTGACAGAAGCTCTCTGGAGCTTTAGTAAAGGGTATTATCTTCTTCAGGTAGTGAGGGTTGGTAGACAGTATGCTCTGAACGCACTCTGCATCGCGTTCAGCGTGCCCTGCATCTGGTACATGGAGGGGAAAGCTTTTGGCGTGGCTAGAGGCCTCACTCTTGCCGCATCCACCGAAGTGAGTATATCGTCGAATCATGTTGAGGGGATGGAATGATATTAGAACTTTACTTTTTTTGTGATCAGGCAGTCTTGGTTTATCAGTGATAGTTTTCTCGAGTAATTCTTTCGCTATGGGAGGCGAAGCGTTTCTTAGTTTACAGAACTCGAGCGATTCAGTGTAAATTTAGCATTTGTATTTCCAATCCGGTAATGATTTTGTGTCCGTTTCTCTCAAGTTAGAATTCACCTATGTGACCTTCAGCCTTTGTGTAAACTTAGTACGTTTGAATTTCCTTGATGTTTCTTAACTAACGTTTTCGTGTCATGTCTGTATCTGAGAGTATGCTAAATATTTCTCAGATTTTCTGGATTGATTCCGTCTTTCCTATTCCTGGTATGACCGACTGCACAACGGGCTTTCGTAACGGTCATTACTTTGGCATTGCGATGCTTTTACTGATTCTAGCTTTCTTCTATATGAATTCTCGCGTGTGTTTTACTCGCTTATTCTAAATTAATTTGTTTTTGTTAATTGTATGTAATTCACCATGGTCACACACCACGTGGTAGTATGCCACTGCCTGCACACACATGAGTTCATTTGGTGCATAGTGTTATTTTTAATTAGTCCTTCGAGACACCCGCCATCTCGTCAAAACGCCGCCAAAGCTTCGTTTCACCGCTGCTATCAAGTGTTGCCACATGAGTAAAGCGTCGCAAGCATTATGCACGAGTCTGTGAGTGTATGAATGTGCTTTCCTTCATCCACTGTGTATTTCCAAATTTCCTCCCACGTTACCTCCATATTTATAAAGGGCGGAAACAATTTAATTACAGGCAGTAACTTTATGATTCAATTCACTTTTGTACAATGTGTGTGGTTTACTGTGCTTAATATGGTCCCTCGACATTTATTTGCTTGTTCATTTTATTGAATAGATGGTGATTTATAGTATCAACCCTCTCCTTTATAATTTCAGGATCCCCGTCCGATGTTAATTATCTGTTCCTTTTTATATAGATTATTTGTGTTTGTTAAAACGTTGGCTGCACCATTAAGGAGAGAGCAGTTGGATAAATTTCTGTGGCGCAAGTACTGTGGCCACTCATAAAGTAATTTAGAGCATCAGTGAGCGTTTTAAGTTGCATTTACAAATCTCTACTGCCTGAGATCCTTCATAAAAGACTTAACAAGCTACTTTCAAAGTGTTGTTTAATACTTTTCACCATTTTCAAATTACTTGCAGAACATGTACAATATAGACTATGTGATCAAAAGTATCCTGACTCGTGGATGACAATAACTTACAAGTTGGTGGCGCCCTCTATTGGTATTTCTGGAATTCAATATGGTGTTGGCCCACCGTTAGCGAAGACAACGGTTTCCACTCTCGCAGGCATATGTTCCATCAGTTGCAGGAAGATTTCTTGGGAAATTACAGCCCATTCATTCTTCGCGGGCTACTGCACTAAGGAGATGTATCGATGTAGGTCGGTGAGCCTGACAGAAAGTAGGCGTTTCAAAACATCCCAAAGTTGTCACGACTCTGTGCAGACCAGTCCATTACTGGGATGTTACTATCGTGTAACCATTCCACCAAAGGCCATGAACAGATGCTTGATCGTGTAGAAAGATACAATCGCCATCCTCGAATTGCTCTTCAACATAAGAGATGCTTAAAAAAGCAGTGTAAGCCTATGCTGTTATAGTGTCACACGGAACAACCAGGATTGCAACCCCCTGCCCCACCCCCCATATGAAAAACAGAACCATACGATACCACCACCGCCTCCAAATTTTGCACACGCTAGCAGATGACGTTCAACGGGTATTCGTCAAACCCAAACCCTGTTATTGCATCGCCATATTGTGTATCGTGATTCGTCACTCCACACGTTTTTCCACTCTTCAGTCGTCTAATTTTTCCGCTCCTTACTCGAAGCAAAGTGTTTGGCACTGAATGCGTGATGTGTGGCTTATGGGCAGCCGCTCGACCATGAAATCCAAGTTCTCTCACCTCCCGCCTGTCATAGTACTTTGAGTGGCTCCTGATGCAGTAGGGAATTCCTGTGTGATGGACTGGATAGATGCCTGCCTATTACACTGCACGCTGCTCTTCAACTGTCAATGGTCTGTGTCAGTCATCGACCCGTACGCTTTCATGTTCATACTTTACGTGTGTGTCCCTTCACGTTCCCACTTCACAATCACATCAGAAACAGTGAACCTACTGTGGAAATCTCGTGTATAGACTTCTGACGGCCGGCCGCGGTGGTCGAGGGGACTGAGGCGCTCCAGTCACGGTCTGCACGGCCACTACGGTCGGGGGTTCGAATCCCCCCTCGGGCATGGATATTTGTGCCGTCCTTAGTGTTAGCTAGTTCATAAGTAGTTTGTAAGCTTAGGGACTGATGACCCCGTAGTTAAGTCCCATAAGTTCTACAAACATTTGAATATTTGACCTTCTGACGCTAGTGACACCCAATCACCTGACCACGTTCGAAGTTAGTGAGTTACGCGGAGAGCCCCATTTTGCTGTCTCATTAATATATATATATATATATATATATATATATATATATATAATTGTCAGCTCCACTTCACATGGCTCGTGAATACTGACGTACTGACGTTGGTGATATGAAGTACCTGGCAGTAGGTGGCAGCACAATGCAGCTAAAGTGACACATATTTTTTGGAGTGTCCGAATACTTTTGAGGACTAAATATTTACATTTATCTTTCACAGCGCAATGTCTCGGGGTGTTTTGTGGGGGCCAGATTTGATTTTAGTGTAAAAAGTCTTGAAGTGACTTGTGGATCCGGATGGCTTATTGTAGCCATTGTTCGGGCAAGTGATGCAAAAAAGTATGGCCTTGGAATCTTTCCCGAGAGGGACATTGTTGCATTTCGGAGTATTGCAGAGATACCTAGTAAAGCTGGTACTTCGTATTTTGTTGGTGATAAATCATTTTGTTTAAGGACGAGGAATAGGCGTCCTGTTTTAGGCGACGAAGGAGTACATGTTTGGGTCATGTTATCTGGCCCTTTTGAAGAAATATTCAATGTTCAGGGTGATGTTTTGTTGTATTACCATAATTAAATAAAGTTTATCCTTAATAAAATAAGAAAAAGACAACACATTGATCTTGCCAAAAGCCGAGAAGCGATCCTTCTTGGTGTTTTAGCTCTCATAGGCAGTCTGAGATGCACCCTGTGTGAGGCACCTTCAGGCATCTCTGTGAGCCGCAGCGCGTGAGTTGCGCATGCGCAATCGCTGTACCGCGCGACCTTGGCAGGGGATGGAGGGGCCCCTCCGACTAGGCGCCGGCCGGGCGAAAATCAAGTTAACACCGGAAGTTGCGGTTAAGGTGCGTTCACACGTGTCAAGTTTACTTGAACGAATTTACTTGATCAACAAAAGCTGAAAGCGACTTGAACCAGTTTTTGTTCACATATTTCTGCTGAAATCGACCAATTCAGTAAAAATGGCTTTGAAATTAGCGGTGCGCGAAGTGCTGTGTTTCTGGTTAGACAGCGTCATTCGTCATGTGGCTGCCGCACGGGGAACAGCATTGAACGGCTTCAGAGATTCCTCGTTACGGGAGAAGATTTCGGCGTTCTCGCCTACCAGTGTATAAGAGTGTGAACACGTTGACTTTTGTGCACTTCATTATTTGCTCTTATTTTTGCCTGCGCAGTCCACTCAAGTGACATATATCTCTTCACAACGAAAGTGGCATTTCAGTGGAAGAAATAATAATGCATCTTGCTGAGGCATCGGCACAGATGTAAAAACTAATGACCTCCGTAGAACGTCAGGCGAAGACAACTTCGGCCGAAATTATGCTAGTGAAACGTCTACACGATCGTGCTGTAGTTAAAAGCCCAAAAATTATGACCACAAGAAACTATACCATTTCAATACACAAAAGTGAGTTGACTAAAGTGCCAAAAAAGATCTTAGTGCCAGAATAAAAGTTTCCACATATATTGTAATACTTATTATAGTTTTATGTTTAGCGTAAGGTTTCCGGATTATGCGGATTTCCTATAGTGCGGATTACATCCGGTCCTACCTAGTCCGGATAAACGAGGTTCTTGTAAGCTGTGCATCAATTTTATTTTGAAACGATATAATTTCAGTACACTGATAACCCTTAACACCCCTACAGTGGACATGACTTGGAAACACTGTTCTGTGAGTGCAAGGGTGGGTCTCAAGGTTGATGAGGGCAAATCACTCAAGGTACTTCAGAACTGCGCACCAAGTTTATTACTTTCAAACATTAATGTTACTGATCAATAACTTTATTAACTAATTTTACCAGACACATCATTTGGCAGTTAACTGGAACACTGTTTTCTCCTCAAAACAGGGAATAATCAGAGTAACAGTAATCAGACTTCAACAACTTACAAATGACTTTATAATAACATGTGCCACTCACATCTTAAACCTTATAAGACACTGCTCCGTTACCTAAAGGAAACATTTGTATTCCTACAATTCTGTGTGCGCTTGTTTGAAGCTGTATTAGATATGAAACAGGAAAAAGTTAGGTACGCCAAGTTTTATCTTTATATTCATGCAGTTGGCGTAGTCTCAGTTGAAGATAGTTACCCTTGCTCAGTGCTGAGGCTAAGTGCATGTAAATTGGTTCTAATTAACTTTACCCCAGAATCACTGCTACTTGAATAAAATGTGAAATTGTGCAATGGAAAGCATAACACACATGAAGCCAACTCACTAAACAACTGGGTGGTAACCGCCTTCGGTTTTCATATCTGTGGGCGGAAAAAAAATTCTCCCATAGGACTAGGATCTACCTGTATCATTTATCGTAGTTAACTGGGTTCTGAAAAAGGTTACAAACACTGACTCAACAGTTACAGGAAAAAATTTCATTTATTATTATCATTCACATGAATTAAAGAAAGAAAAGCGAAAACAAAGGATCGTCACGGGTCTCTTTACTTAATTATCAGTCGTCACATGATTTCTTCTTACTTTTCTTCTACATACTCAAGCCAGAATCATGCAAGGAAATAGAGATTAAAATAATTATAAGATACGCTGCCGCACGCATATCAATGCACAAGAGAGAGAGAGAGAGAGAGAGAGAGAGAGAGAGAGAGAGAGAGAGGAATAAATGAATAGCTGAAGGAACAAGCCGGTATGCAGTCGTTCATGAAGCGAAAATTCTTGAAAGCCACAGAAAATAATTTACGATTCAGCTAGTTTGTTAAACATTGCTTTGATGGAGCTGATCAGAAAAAGCAAGCCAGCAAACATCCACCGGTACTGACTGCTATGCACTGGCGTTCTACGTGGCCACAGCACAATCACCGTTATGTGCAAATGGCACGAAACCACCTAAAATAATATCATTGCTCTCCACAAAAGTACGAATTATTATTAAAGTAAGGTTAAGAGCATGCAATGCAAACAAAAGCAAATTCCAATTGTTTTAAAGTGCGTAAAAGCGAACTGGCGCGAAGCATGTGCTCACTTGGTAAGTACATGGAAAATTACTAACTAACACAAATTTAGCCCACAAAATGTGTAGCATCGGTAGGCATTATTGAGCAATAAGCCGACAATAATGACCTTCAAAAACTGCAGCCAACCTGTAAAGTTAAAACAATCGACTTCAACAATCAAGTCTTAGCATTAAACCTAACAGTGAAACAATATCTGTGACAAGCATTAGGTAGATGTTCGTTTTGTCAAAACTCGGTTTCTGTAGAGGTCATGTTTAGAACAATTTCAGTTTTGTGTTTAAGATTACAAAGACAAATAGTAAGTGTCGATGTATTCCGTGTCCTGCAATGGATGCATCTCATTTATAAGTACACGAATATGAATATAACTCATTTTGCAATTTTTTTAGATGTTGAGTTTTGTGAAAACACTCTTCAATTCTTCTCGCCATTACGGAGAATAAACAGAGTAGCAGTAATCAGACCACAACAGCCCACTCAATTTTTCAACAGCAAAGTACAGCAGCAACACGAGCCGATCCTCGCATCGTGCACTCAGCCTCACTCTCCCCTAGCGTCACCCTGTCCCTCCCTTCAAAGATCTTGCCACTTCCTCGTGGATCACCAGAAACTCCACTTTCCTCTCTCCACCCCTCTGGTTCGCTGTCTAGCACCGCCATGGAACTATTGGTCGATATCACCGTTAATATCTCTGTTCCAGAATGACGTTTTTTCCTTTGCAGCGGATTGTGCGCTGATATGACACTTACTGGCGGATTAATCTCTTGTGTCGAAACCGGGGACCAAACCTTGGGACTTTCGCTTTTCGCGCACAGTATTATTGTTTAGTCTGAAATGTCAAAAATCATGTTTCTTCTTTCAAGAAATCAAGAAAATCATCTAAATATGGTTTGTACTTCAGATCTATTTTCTCCATAACATTTTTGTCTGGATAGGCGTGTGAGTTGAATATTCTGTCAGAACTCAAATGTACATCCGCACAGCTATATTTGCACCAAAGTTCTTATAGCCGGCCGCCGTGGCCGAGGTGACTGAGGCGCTGCAGTCACGGTCAGCACGGCCACTACGGTCGGGGTTCGAATCCCCCCTCGGGCATGGATATTTGTGCCGTCCTAGTTTGTAAGTAGTTCATAAGTAGTTTGTAAGTTTAGGGACTGATGACCCCCGTAGTTAAGTCCCATAGACTTTACAGACATTTGAACATTTGAAAGTTCTTATAGGTAAACATGACCTAAAGCACAAACAATATTTGAAAAACATTAATTTCGTAAAAGGATGATTTTCGGCGCTAAACGCTGAAAACAACAGAGATAATAACACAAATTATATCCTTGAAAAATAAAATTCAAACTGTAGTGTAAATAGATTGAAATAAAGGTATTTCTATTACGTCACTTTGTTTCTTTTACAACGCGTTTCAAGGGGGTGAACCTCATTCATCAGGTGAGATAATATTATGCTGTGTACATGTAGGTTAAGTTGACCTGCAGCACAAGGTACAAGGTAGAAGGTAAATACAAAACCGTACATCAGAATGTGACTTTGTGCAATTGCTCAATGAAGTTAAATACAAACAATTAAAATAGCATATCTCCAGTGGTCACAGGTCCCTTACATTGTCATGAATTATGTGTAATATATCACAGCCACCATCTTCGTTTACTTGTAACAGATGCAAAGAACTTACACTAAAGACACAATGCCCAAAAGATGCTTCAAATGGTGATAAACTGAATACGAGCATACACTGCATATATATATTTACAATTTTGGGGCCAATATAGAATATAACGTTTTATACAGAGATTGTCATTCACTCAGTAAGAGCTTTAAAAAATTAATAATTTGTATACAGATGAATGTTTATGCTTTAAATGATGATGATGATCTGATGACAAATATCCAATGCACAATATATTCCTATCACTGTTAGTTTGGGAGCTACAACCCTTCAAAGTTCCGGGGGCCGAGGCTGCGACTGGCCGAGTAGCTATCTCCTGGGGCACGGCCCACTGTCTCATGACCACCAGCCAGTCAGCCACGCTGTCGTAGCCTCTGCCCCCTAAACTTTGAAGGGTTGTAGCTCCCAAACAACATAGGAATGTAGTTTAAATTGATTTGGACGCAGCTGGTTTCAACGAATCCAATGCACGATAGAAAAAAAAACTATTGTTCCATTTAAAAAATTATATATTTGTGGTGTAACTCTTTGGAAAATGATACAATAAACTATGTTCATAGCTCCGCAGAAAGTGTAACATTTCTTGTGTTGCTCTACTGCATTAAAATTTCCCGTCACCTATTATTTTATAAGTTACAGATGCAAACACACTTAGTGAAACACCCTGTATATAAATTTTTGGATCTGACAAGGGTGTGTATGTTTGGATGGATTATGTGTGTGTAACAAATTTAGTCTGTTGACGAAGACAGAGATTATACTGTTGTATTTGTTGTAATTATTGTCTTTTGAGATGTATTCGAGATGTCTGCTTTGGTGCAAAGGTAAAATAGACTGCAGGCAGGCATTAGAATGAAACCAATATCGAAGTCACTTGACTCGAAGCAGGATGCTGTTTTCGTCATTACCAAAAATGTTGATTAGAGCTGACAGTTGTAGGTTTTCCTCCTTGATAGCCGAAATCGAGAGTAGATTTTAACAAAAAAGTCTTATGGAATTTCTATTTTACATTTTGAAGTTTAGTAAACGTTATTTATCCGCAATACCTAATATGAATGTGGTATTTACCGTTTCTACATGTACTTGGGAGAAAAGTATTGATCATTCTTCTTACACGCACCAGAATTTCTTAGGCAATTTCTTCTTTTTGTTTAACAATGTGGATTTTCACTCGTACAAGCAACATTAGTTCTCTTACGATCCTCACAATACGTGTAAAATATTTTACTACCGTATAATTAAAAGTGAAATCGATTTGCATTCATAATGTCTGATTTTTACACAAAACATGCGCTTATATTTTGAGACATTGTGATAATACCCTGATTTTAAAATGAAACAAGCGAAACACTCCCCATTTGCACTTAAGTAATCTGGGTAAATATTACAGGTGCACTCGACAACTGGAGTTGGTTGTAGAGGCATCGTGAATGATCTATGTTAATTTTTAGCTCTGTATCATACTATTAAAGGTGGAGCTGCACGAGTAGTGACTAATCTTCTGACACACACACAAGCACATTCAAGACTACCTTGAATAGGTCTTCACTCATTAATCAATTTAATTAATAGAAAAACAGTAAGAGATTCCTAGAAAAACACAAACACTGAGGATCCGTATTTCTGTTGCTTGTGAAAGGACACTTTTCACCTGGCAGTACGTAAAAACGATAATCTCGGCATCAATACCACCAATTTTGGATACACCTTTACTACCACTACATGGATAAAAGGAAAGATAAAGTTTTGGTTTTTATTATGTTGACAGCAGTGGATGACCATGACTGTTTTTTGTGCTTTTTATCATTTATGTGGTGGTGTGCTGATGTCCTCAGGTTAAAGGGAACAGCTTGTTATCAGTCTAAGTACTATTTTTAAATAGTTGAAAATTGTCAAAATATTGACAAAAATGATAGTGAAATAGGAAGGCCTGCTGGTAGTTATGGAGTAATAGAGGAAATGTGGTTAATGTTTAAATGAGATCCACAATTCTATCTCTAATAATAACCACATAAAGACACAAATTTGGACCCATCTTTTAGATTCAAAATTTCGATTTTCAAAATGATAGAAAACTTTGGGTGACTCAGGACATGTTGTTGATTGTCAGAAACCTTTCGTAATACTTAACTAAAGAGTGTCTATCATTTCAAAGGATGAGTTAAGTGAAGAAGACTATATTTCTGTAATGTTTAACTATATTGAACGAAAATCTCAGGATGTTCTGAAAACATTCATATGGAAAAACATTGGCCTAAAAAGTCTCCAAAGTGAAAACTTCATTTATGAAAAAGTCTCAGAAGCAATCGGACATTTATGTTTTTCCAAACGAAGAAGACATTCAGAAAGTTTCTATTTCACAAGTTCTATGGAAACTTGTTCCCCTCTTTGTTCGTCGTGGCCATTACAAGTTCCCATATGAAACTGCAGAGTAATGTGAAAAAATCTAATTACTGAAATTAAAAACAACATGAGACATTTAATTTTTGGACTGTTATATGTGAAACACTATTTTAAGACAATAAATATCATAAAATTTTTCTTTGATTCTTTTGTAACATTTAAACATTTGTTTTAATTTTCATATATCATAATTTTTATTCTTCTTCTTAAAAGACACTAAAATTGACGTCACATATAAAAAATGAAAAAAGAAAAACTTTTTCACCGTCCTCAGTCATCTCTTTGTGAGGTGAATGCGGTTTTGTCGAAAAAAAATTGTGTGTGTCCCAAGTCACACTGTGACATTACAGATACAGGGGGAAGCTGATTGTTTACATGTGAAAGGCGGGTTTTGTCAGGCTGTTGGTTTCTCCAGCCGGCCGACTAACAGTTTGGACCTAGTGAATTGAATACAGGTCGTTATGGAAATCCTAATCTTCTCGGAAACAGGTAGCCTTGAATAAGCAAGGGCGGCTATTCCAGATTGCAATTGAAATATAGCGACACACATCATTCTAAAATCCATATAAACACAGGGAATGACCATACTGCAAATATAATTACATGATTGGTTTCAGGAGACTTGGGAGAATCAAACGCCGTAGTTACAATTTTATTATCCCTTACAGATAAAAAGCCGATACATTTCAGTACTATAATAATAATATTATAAGACTTATATTTAAATTATTGATACGTAGTGTTCATTAATAACAGTTTAAGAAGCAAATGGGCACCATTGCACCACGCTACCTATATTAAAAAACGCAACACGTTATTTCCGTATTCCTTCAATAAACTTTGTTTTACTCTCTTGTTCTGCTTTTCGTTGAAGTAGTAATATTCTCGTGTCAGAACATAGATTCCACCATAGAAACACAAAACATGAACCTAGCAAAGCGCATTACATTTATACATGTATTTTATTATATTTAATATTATTCTTATTAACGTTCGTTTTATGTTGTAGACTGCCATTTAAATTCTTCATGGTCGATTAAAAATTGTACATATGCAGCATATAATTTATACATCAACAATTATTTGTATTTGTAGACAAGAACTGAATATATTTGCATAAAAAGCCATGATAAATTAAATATTAATTGTGTATCCATATTTCGACGGCGGCAGTGTATTTGAACAGTGGAATGCTACCTGAGTGAAGAGCTTCAGTCTCAACCGATTTTAGTATTGTTAAATATGTATTTGTTTATTAAATGTAAACAACATTTGTAGGGAGATGGTCAAAGTATTTAATTCTGAGATATTCGAGTGTATAATATTTTGGAAGGGAAATTGTATTTTAAAGATGAGGGTTTAGGATGCGCGGAAGGATACAATTTTGGGAGCAGGTAGAGAACGCTTTCGAACTTGGACTTGATGGTGAAAGGGTTTGACGCTGGGCGGACTGAAGTCCTGAACTGTGATTTATAACAAATACAGTAATTAATCGCGGATTAATTTGGAACTGCAATTTACAAGTGATAATATGGAACTTTTATTCTCGACTGCGTGTGGTACTTATTGTGGCTCTTATGAACAATAGTTGGGGAAATATTCAGTTATTTACCGATGTATAAAGTAGGACCTCTTTCGCATTTTCATGTCCAAAAAGAGTAATAAACTCCATTTATAAAAATTACTTCTTGAATGTCTGTTTTCTTAAAATTATCTTAGAATCCATTTTGTTGGTCATTCACAGGTTTAATTTATGTTTGTTTAAATATATTTTTCGCATCACCATCTGCAGATTGATAGATTGGGTAGTTGTTTAGGGCATAGAAGCAGACATACATAATTCACCTCTATGAACAGAGACAACGAGCCATAAACCTTTTACTACCCAGAGTTACGTGTTGTCCAATTCCAATTATTGATGAGTACCGATAGGAAGGTCACAACCCGACCCTGCGGGGTGACTTCAACAAAAAATTAAATTAAAAATAAAGAACAAAATTTAAGATACTATTTGATACGTAAATGTAATCTAGTGACCCAGACCTAAATTTTGATGGACATATCCTTTTCATAAGTTGCATTGACTCATGGACTGCCACGAGTTAGTAGCTTTCACTTGGTGAATACTACACAGAAGTCGAATCTATATTTGCATCACACCACCTTGACACTTGTACAGAAAGATGTGCAGTATTCTACAGCATCCATTTTCAATAAGCTGCCACAAGAACTAAAGAAAGCACTAACCCACACGATTTCAAATCTAAATTGAAGAGTTACCTCATGGATCACTCCTTTTATTCTGTCGATGAACTCCTAGAAGAATTAAGCAATTAAGCTAATTCATTTTTTTCCTTTCTTTATTGATTCTTTTCACTTACAAGGAAAGTACTTAGGCTCGAACAAACATATATACACCAAAATCGTATGAGAGACAATGTAAAGATCCCTTATTGCACTAGTGATACTCCCGCATCTGCAAAACTCTGCAGTCGTCCGTTAGAGGCCTCTGCGTGTGCCATGCCGCATTGCACTTTGACCTGTCGGTTCGTCAGTAGGGACGGTGCAGTGTGCCTCCTAAGTTGCGTTTTGCAATGTTATTTGTGTGGTGAAACGTCAGATGGGGCGGCGATTGCTAATCAATCCTGCTAATGCATTGCGATTGGTTGAGATGAACTTACGAAGAACCCTTCTTCGTGAAGATGGTATTAGTGTAGAAGATGAATCATTTGCTTGCTTTCTCGCATCTGTCATGGTATAGAAATATGAGCATAAGTTAGATACTGTTGTTACAAACCCATAATAATGATAATAGGGATGATAATGACGAACAACTCATTACAAGCGGTAGTGCTACGGTAAGTGCGGGAAGAGGCGATGGAAGCAGTGGCAGTGAATACCAACAGTCTTTCGGGAAGAAGGTTAAAGTTGCAACTATCATCACGGATTTTGATGACTATTCGCTAGAGAACATGTACGATGATTGTTACATAAGTTATAGTTAAGATATCTGCATTACGTATGGCGTCTACAATTACATCTACAGTGCTATCTAGAGCATGATTGCAGAGCTTTGCTTAAAAACGACACCCACCAGCACAGTGAGGTGTACGTAGAGATCCTGTAACCAAACGTTCATACATATTGCTCGAGCCCATGTACTTTCCTTGTTAGTCTTAAGAGTGTCGTGTGCATAGGACTACTTAAAAATTTTCTATTACCATTCTTGTGTTAAACTTCATGTATTGACTTGTTCCATGACCATGGAGTCTTACTCCTCAATTAGGTCCTATGAAACAGAAAACCATATTACTATTATTATTATTATTATTAGAAAAATCTAAGGAACACAAAAAGTGTCCCAAGTCAGCCCATTTTACAGTAGCCCTGGAACCAGGACAGCGTCGACGCGTACAGACTGGTGGCGCTATACGCCACAGCGTCGCAATCCCCCCCACCATTCCACACCTACCGCACAGTAAGCGGCGCGTGGGAGCGGCTTTAGGCTGCGTCATTCGCGAGCGATAAATTTGTGGCGACGCGGCTAACTCCCGCAGTCTCCCTCTAAGCCCCGCTGCCTACATTATTTATATTCATAACGCAACCAGTCTTAACTTTTTTACGGGTTAAAATGTGGGTTTACTGTGAAAAAAGAGATTTGTGGTAACGTGAGCAAGGCTAAAAAACTTTAAAAGCACATACTGGAAAAAAATTCACAAACGGAAAAAGTAATGTGTACAAACATCTTTCAGCATTAATAATGCTGATTGATCAACATTACTCACTAAATTAATAAGCAGAGTGATAACGAATGTGAGAAGTTCAACACTACCTTCATTTAATATTTTATGGAATATTGTACACGTGGAAAATGAACAGCGATCAAAAAATTTCTGAATAATATACGAGGCGTGTTTTTAAGTAAATACCGTTTTGAAATTAAAAAGAGAAAGATCTTTAACTCTGAAATGGAGTGTGCGTTGATATGAAACCTTCTGTCGGATCAAAACTGTGTCTGAACCGGGATTCGAACCCGTGACCTCTTTTCATCCCGCGTAAGGTCTGTATTCTCTGAACTATTCCGGCACGTTTCCCGGTCCTTCTTCATAGCTTTACTTCCGCTAATGCCTCGCCTCCTACTTAGATTTTGGAAACATCCCCCAGGCTGTGGTTATACGTCTCCACCATATCCTTTGTTCTAGGAAAGCAAGTACTGCAATATTTGTGAGGAAACTAGGAGGCGAGACACTGGCGGAACTGAATGTGTCAAGACGGACTGTGGATCGTGGCGAGATAGCTTAGTCGGTAGAGAGCTTGCCCGCAAAAGGCAAAGGTCCCGGCTGGCCGCGGTGGCCGAGGCGACTGAGGCGCTTCAGTCACGGTCTGCACGGCCACTACGGACGGGGGTTCGAATCCCCCCTCGGGCATGGATATTTGTGCCGTCCTTAGGATAAGTTAGTTGATAAGTAGTTTGTAAGTTTAGGGACTGATAACCCCGTAGTTAAGTCCCATAAGCTTAACAAACGTTTGAACATTTTTGCAAAGGTCCCGGATTCGAATCTAATTACCGGCACACAGTTTTAATCCTCAGGAAGTTTCAGCTATTTCCAAATTGCCTTAAGTACGAGTCGTATTTTTTAAAATTTATTTTTTATTTTATTTTTTAAGTAAGTACCGTTTTGAAATTAAGAACAGACGCGCTAAGATATCTCAATAATTTTATGTGTACTGGGTACCTACATCTGTTGTCTACACACTGACGCCATTACAGTCTTAGTCTTCCTTGTTTACGTTGTGTACTGAGTGTTGAAGATGTCTCCGATAATCGTCTCGCCTACTGTGAAGTACAGGGTGTTATAAGATTTCTTAGTGCTAAAGGCCTAAAAGCGATCGATATTCATTGTGAGATCTGTGCAGTTTACGGAGAAAACATGATGAATGACGGAATGGTAAGAAAGTGGGTGAGAGCATTTAAAGATGGCCGCACAAATGTGCATGATGAACAACGGTGTGGGCGTCCATCGGTCGTTAATGAAAGTTTGGCGCAGGAAGTGGACAGCAAGGTGAGAGAAAACAGACGATTTTTCGATTTCCTACTTGCGGGATGACTTTCCTAATGCTTCTCGTAGTGTTTTGTATTGCATTGTGACCGAGCAAGACGATGACGAAGTCAAAACAGTTGTGATGCAGTGGTTAACTAGTCAGGCGGCATCTTCTATGACGAAGGTATTCAAAAACTGGTACAACGTGCCTCAATATTGACAAAAATTATGTAGAAAAGTATATTAATATATATGCTTTCATGTAAAAATAAAATTCTTCACACATCTTAGCACGACGTTTTAAAAAAATTTTAATTTTCAAGACGGTACTTACTTGAAAACAACAACAACAACTTATAAAATATAAACTTTCACGGCCGGAATGGTCTAAATTACTAAAAATTTCCGGGCTATTATGCCATGGTCTAGTGGATTTATTGTCGAGACCCAACAACACCCTCGTAATAATTGCAATATGATATTTATTTTATTTTATTATGATGACCGCTTTCCATCAAAATAAAATAAAATAAATGTAGTATTGAGATCTGGACTGCTGCAATTATTATATTATTCAATACCTTCATTGACTGCATGTATTATGTGTGAAATTGATTTAAAACACTGGAATTTCATTTATTGTGTTTCAACTGCATTTTCGTATAAACATTGCATCACTTTTTTGGGATACTGATACATTTCCAATATGTAGAATATTAATTTTGCGTTACTATAAAATTTAACAAGTGGCATAAGAGGCTGATTTCTGTTTGAACGACTACTCAATCCGTTTCCTAGCAAATACTTGCAACTAGATGACGCTGTATTTCTTTTCTTTCTCAGCATAAGGCCTACGAACTTTGTAGGGTTTTTGAATTGTTGTCATGTCATAACAATAAACGTGTCATGTTGTGTGTCATGAAGCTACTTATTTTTATTAAGCTTTTGTATTACAAAACAACACTGTGCCATTTTACACACTTAAATTAATAGCAGATATGTTTAAATATTTATATTTCATACCGAAGACAATTCACAGAGAAATGTGTGATTTGCGATTGTCTTTTATTTTTCCATCCGTTTAAAACTGAAAACCAATGGGAAATAGAATTAATTGGAAGCATTCAGTAACGAATTTCTTGAAATGTTCTCCTTTCTCCGTTCATGAGCCTATACGCTTGACCTGTAGCCATTAATGGTTAAGACTCTAGGGGTTGATCTTGTGGTGTCGCACAAGTATGAAGTGCGCGCCACTTATTTTCGCCGCGCGCCGCCATGCACGCACGGCGCGGCGTTCTTACGACGTCAGCCACGAGCGCCCTCTGCTGCAACTCCGCTCGTGGCCACGACTGCTGCACCTGCCACTTGGGAATCGGATAGGCACCAGTTAAGACTTGGATAGGCACTAGGAATCATCAGTAGGGAGCCCTCTATCTAAACTATGTATCAACATTCTACTATTCTGCTGCTCTCCAAGTTAAGTAATGTAATTTTTCTTGAAATATATCTCTTATACTAATCTAGCTTAGTGTTTCCAGTTCCTGCTGTCCCACTGGCTGGTCACCTCCGTACCTGCACACGCGTGCATCCTTTATTTCTGTGTCGGTCTCTCTCTATTCGGCCACCGACACCCAGGACAACCGGCAGAAACGAGACACATAAGTGGCGACGAGGATGGGATACAAAAGATCTGAATATTATATAAAACAACAGCGAAGAACTCTAATTAATTTTTAAATTTTTGTTAGGTGACTATTTTCGGCAGGTTATACTGCATCACCGGCTCTGTCTTTAACATACGACACGTCACATAGGAAACTTAATAAACTGAATTTTTTGCCAAGACTATTATTCGATGTCACATTATAAATTCAGCTAAGTTTTCTGTAAATGGTTATCCATAGCTTTTAAGTATTTAGAAGAAAAAAAAGTTTTTGTAAGAGCAGTTGTACACTTTTTTGTTTATTCTCAAGCGGTTGCGGTGCTCACTACCATTAAAAGGAGATTATAGACGGTACATTAAGTAGTCCAAAAATACATTCTTTCCAAAAGCGGTTTCATCAGGTATAAAATGCAAACCGACATTTGATGAATATTCTAGAAATATGTCTTCTCATAAAATATTTCGTAACTGAACACATTTCCAGACTATCCACTCTTTTCTTTAATACTGATGAGACCGCATTTGGCGAGAATGAACTTTTGGACCTGTTAAGGTACTGTGTATAACGTACTGTTCAAGGTAGTCACTACCGAAACCGATCGAGAATGAATAATAGAATAGTACAGCTATTGGCACGTGAATACTTTTTACAATTACAATGTTTTCTCCATCATATAGTGGCACTACGTATTATGACATGGCAATGATAGTCTTCTCGAAAATCGTCCTTTTTATTGAATGTCGAATATTAAATATCCGCTGATCTGAATAAGAAAACAATCTGTGATCTCCACAGTTTTTCTCGTATAGTAATAACTACCGAACCAGACAATGCTTCGCAACTGCCAAATATGTACAGGAACTGAGTATAAATCCTACACTCCTGAAGCTAATCTGTTTACCCATCACTTCCGCCATTTGTATATCTATTGGACTCTCATTTTTCTCATAGGTTCTATTTGTACAAGCTAGCTGAAATCCCGACACTGTTCGAGTATTTATTCATTCCAATATTTTGTTACCTCATGTACTCCTCCCTCTTTCCTCCAGCCATCTTCTTCTCCCTTCTCACTCTGTCCAGCTCTTTCTTTCCCTTTGTCCACCCATCCATCTCCCTCCGTCATTACCACCTATGATCTCTGCCAATCTCCTGCTGTCACTTCTCTCTCTGTTCATTGGATCACTTCTCTTTATATAAAAAGCTACACACAGAAAATATATAGAATGGAAACTCCAAATTACAGTTGAACAATATAATGTGCACAATTTACAACTCACCGCAAAAACGTAACGACGAACTGCGATAGACTGTTGGACTTTTGGGATGGGGATCTCCAATCCCTGTTAAAACCATACGGACTTCCCAGAAGCTCTCTCCTGAACCCATCATCCTCCTCACCTCAAAAGCACGCCACAAATCCAACTTCTACATGCTTCCCAAAATCCACAAATCAAATAATCCTGGACGCCTGACTGTGGCTGGTCACTGTACTCCTACAGATAGAATTTCAACCCTCGTTTTCAAAAACCTTCAACCAATCTGTCCTTCCTTATCAAGTATACCAACCGCTTCTTTCATACACTTCACCATCCTCACCCCTTTACCTCCTGGATCCTTACTTGTCACAGTGGATGCCACCTTTCAATGCAACAACATCCCACACGCCCATGACTTTGATACTCTCGAGCACTACCTCTCCCAACGTTCTTCTGAATTCAAGCCTGATATTTAATTTCTCATAACCATAACCAAATTTATAATAATAGATATCTACTTCACTTTGAACGGAAGTTTACCATCAGATCCATGGCACAGCAATGGGCATCCATCTGGACCCCCGAATGCCAACCTGTTTATGGGACATCTGGAGGAGTTCTTCCTGACATCCCAAAACCCCAAACCTCTGGCTTGGTATAGATTATTGATGTTATTTTCATGATCTGGGCCAGGGCCAGGACACCTTATTCTCCTTCCTTCAAGACCTCTTCTCCGCTATCCACCTGGTCTTCCTCTACCCACCATGCCACATTCTTGAATGTTAAGCTCCACCATACTGTTGGCTCCATCCACACTTCCATCCCTATTAAACCTACGAACCACCAACAGTACCTATACTTTCACCGTTGCCATCTATTCCACATAAAAAATTCGTTCCCTTCAGACTGGCCACCTGTGGACGGCATCTGCAGTGACAAGAACTCCCTTTGTCAATATGCTGACTGTCCGTCGTCTTCCATATTTTTTTGCATATTTCTGTAAAGTTATAATTTATTTAATGTCGCTAGATTATCATTTTTTAAAACTTGAACCCCACTTTTTTCAAGGCTTGAGGTATAACATTTTTATTTCATGTGTTAGAATATTAGTTGATATTGCTATGTTTTTCTTATTTTGTTGTGTTAATAATTTATTATTATATTAATTAATGTGGCATAAGTACGGCTTCTCTGCAACGCCACTGTTCCTGTGCGAATGTGCAGTAGTTGTACTTTTAAGTATGTGAGAGAATCTACGGCTGTTTGAATGTGGGGAGTGATAGCTCGCTTTGCATCGTTCTCTCTGGCTCAGAGTCGATAGCTGCTCCTACTACCAAAGAGGTTTCTACACCCTTTGGTTACAGTCTAGTTAGCGAGCCTTTCCTCCAGCGCGAATCTCGCTGTCCGACTCCACCACCGCTGTTTTCTTGGATTTTATGGTGGCTTCCCGCGTCCGGTAGCAATTTCCCGCCTCATGACCGCTGGATCTTCATTCTCTGGTCTGGTCGTTTGGTGAGGTAAGGTTGGTTCTCCTCTTGTTTCTGGAGATGGTAGCGTTTCATTGACTAGCACGTGTAACTTAGATTCGTGGACTTAGAATTATTATTATTATTATTATTTTATTTATTTATTTATTTATTTTTTGAATATTTTCTACGATCGTGTGCGGAAATGTGTTCTCGTTTTTCAGTTCAGTGATGAACGCGGTGTGTGTGATTCTAGTTACAGTTTGATAACGGCTTGGTATGTTAAAACCTTTGTGATCATGTGGCGGCTGTGTAAATAAGTTCTAGCTTTGTGGGGCCGGATTTCTAATAGGTGATATGTTCATTTTATACAGTGCATGTAAAAATCTTCTCATCGTTTCCTTCCGTGAGTGATATGTGTTCCACGTGGTTCCTTCATAGAACAAAGCCTTCAGGTTCCACTCTTGTTTGTTCCATGCCCATCAGGCAAGTAACTATACGGGTATCCTTCTGATTTCAACTAATATTTCGCGATCTTCTCTCCCCGTCTATTTTTATGTTGTTGATTCTTCTCTGACTTTTAGAACGAACTCTGTCTGTGTCAGTAATTCTCTCTGAGCCTTGTACAACCTCCTTCAATAGTTTCCTTTGTAATTCTAAACCTTTCTATGGGTTGCTTGCTGTAATTCTTAACTTTATTTTTTCGACTCTGTAATTATTTCATTTTGGTGGTTTCTCTGAGACAGGACCTCAGCCGGCCACTACGGTCGGGGGTTCGAATCCCCCCTCGGACATGGATATTTGTGCCGTCCTAGTTCGTAAGTAGTTCATAAGTAGTTTGTAAGTTTAGGGACTGATGACCCCGTAGTTAAGTCCCATAAGCTATACAAACATCTGAACATTTTTTTGGACAGGACCTCATCCGTCTCTGTGAACGCTCCCTATCGCGTGTAGCTCCTACGTAAAATGTGCCCCAACCAATATATTTTCCTCTTATGGATTGTCCTAATGAAGGTCCTTTCCTCTCCTACCCTGCTCAACACCACCTCATTTTTCATTCTGTCGGTCCATTTAACATTTTCCATTCTTCTCCATAGCCAAATTTCAAAACTTTCTAAATATTTCTGTTCTTTCTGTCTGATTGTGCACGTTTTAGACCCCTATGACAACACGCTCTACACAAAACATTTGGCGAACCTCTTCCTGAATGGGAATACATTTGCTTGTTAGCAAATCTTTTCCGTTCCTGAAAGCTTTCTTTCCCATAGAGATTCTTCGCCTTATTTCTTCTCTGCAACTTCCACTGGATATTATCACGCTTCCCAAATATTGAAACGATTGTACCTGTTCCAATACTCTTCCCTCTAATATTTTGATTGTGTCGTCTTCTTTTCCAATTTTCATGACTTTGGTCTTATCAATGTTTAGTCTCATTCCAAAATCTTTACCTACCCTTACAATATTTTCCATAATTTCCTTCTGGCGATTCTTCTGTTTCTGCTAATACTTCAGTCTACCATACCAGTCACGACACTCGAACGAATTTTTGTTACCCGCCGCGGTAGCAGCGCGCCAAGCGGCCAGCAGGGACACTACAGAGCTGGCGGTATCTCGTGCATTGTAACTCGTGTTACTCGTTTTAGTCATGCTTTTCGGAATGGGGCATGCTTGTAGCGCAATTAAATGTAGCAACCTCATTTGCCTGTTTTTCAGATTTTGTAGGGACTAAGAGTGGGATGTAACATATTCATTCTGCTGAAATGTTTGTTACGATTTACCTGAAAGCTGTTTTTTTTTTTTTTTTATTATTTAAATGTTTCTGGGACTTAACTACGGGGTCATCAGTCCCTAAACTTACAAACTACTTATGGACTACTTACTAACTAGGACGGCACAAATATCCATGCCCGAGGGGGGATTCGAACCCCCGACCGTAGTGGCCGTGCTGACCGTGACTGGAGCGCCTCAGTCACCTCGGCCACCGCGGCCGGCTGAAAGCTGTATATATTTAACTATTATAAGAGGTTTTTACTCTTTATTTCTTTTATAAGTAGAAAAATGGCTTATGTTTATAGAGTACTATGTACTTCAGTTTGGATATCCAAAGATACAGATAAAATGCGTATTATAAACTATACCGTAAGATTCTTGAAAGGCCGGCCGCGGTGGCCGAGAGGACTGAGACGCTCCAGTCACGGTCTGCAGGGCCACTGCGGTCGGGGTTCGAATCCCCCCTCGGGCATGGATATTTGTGCCGTCCTAGTTCGTAAGTAGTTCATAAGTAGTTTGTAAGTTTAGGGACTGATGACCCCGTAGTTAAGTTCCATAGACTATACAAACAATTGAACATCTTTTGATCCTTGAAAGTTCGTAAAACAGGAAGAAAATCGTCTGGTGTGACACGCAAATACGCGATAGATATAAAAAAATATTAACGCCAAATTCAAATCTGGGGGTCAGCGGTTATTCTCGATCGTTTTTATTTGGGAAAAATTGCGCGTTAACGTAACGAGGCCACTACTTTTCAACGTATTTCAACTTGTAGTTGGAAGCATCTCGCAGGACAATAATGATGACGAAAGTCGTTGTTTTGTTAACGGGTGTCCTAAAATCCAAAACACATTTACTTTGAAGGTACACGGTCATGCTTACTATGCTTAAAACTGTTTATGTATCTTGCTGAAAATTATTTCGATTTCAAACTGGAGAGGTGTAAAAATATTCAGATCGGCACGTATTCCTGCATTAGTAGGTACCAGTTTTCGTCATTTTATTCATAATTTCATCTGTTTTAGTTCCACTACTGTTTATTTTTAGCAGCCTCCTTTTCGTCTGCTATTAGACTAACGCCCTTGAGTCTAAAATAAAGCAATCACATCGGAAATTACGTAGAAAAGGATGCGAAAACAAAGTGTTACCATACGATGTACACTCAGTCGCAAAAGTATTCGGACAGCACGTAAAAGCGCATAATTTTGCAGTTTTCCGCATGAACAAATACAGAAATTGCACTTTGTAATGTATTTGAAACCTGCGTCAAATACGAAGAATTGTTGTTGGACATGTGTCTGTTACGTAATATTTCCTGAAAACGGCATGGGAAGGTAAAACAAAAGTATTTGGATAAAGGCGGACAACGTGAGAGAATAGTTCATTCCGAGACGCACAGAGTGTGAAGCGACTGCAGTGTGTCCGACATTTCCGCGAGACGACAGCGATGATTGGTAAACACGTACCGCGAGCCTGTGCAGGTCGGCGATGGGACGCAGAGGGAAGTGTTCTACGTTCGAGCAAAGGCAACTTGTCTTTTATCATCACGCGAAGGGGAAAGCTTGCAGGGAAATTGCCGCAATACTGAACTGAAGAAAAGTAAAACGGTTCGAGAAAGAAGACCTATTGGAATTCCGTTGGAGTACAGGACGGCTACGGACATTTTCACAGAGAGATGAACGTGTGATTGTGAGAAAGGTACAACAGAATCCGAAAATATCTGCCACACGAATTGCAAGTGAGGTGGAGGGAGACCTTGGTATAAACGTTCATCCCGAAACCGTGCGGAGAATACTACGACAATCGCAGTACCATGGTCAAGTGGTACGGCGAAGCCATTCATAAATGCAGTGAACCAGAAGAAACGTATGCAGTTTTCTAGGGAATACGCCGAATACGATCAGGCTTGGTGAAATCGGGTGATATTTTGCGACGAATGTAAATTTACATTATAGCAAAGCGACGGAAAGGCAAACGTGTGGCGAAAGACCAATGAAGAGCTGAATCCCACGAACGTCAAACCAACAGTAAAGTTTGGAGGTGGGAGCATCATGGTGTGGGGATGCATGTCCAGCAATGGTGTGGGTGATTTAGTGCTCATTGATGATGCGATGAACAAGGAAGCGTATTTGAATATACTGCGAGGACATTTGTAGCAGAGTGCACAACATCTACGAATTGCGAACAACTTTCATTGTTATCAGGATAATGATCCCAAGCATACCACGCATATTGTACAAATGTGGTTGCTATTCAATTGCCCGAAAGTATTGCACCCCCCTCCCCTATCACCAGACCTTAACCCAATCGAACATTTGTGGGATAAATTGAGACGGACCCTCCGCGAGGACAACATATATACGAAGGAGACCTTGAAAGAGAAACTGCGCCAAGAATAGGCAAATATAGGCCCAGATTTCACGAAAAAACCCGTGGAAAGTATGCCTAGTAGAGAAGGTATTGAAAATGAAAGTTGGACCCACGAGGTATTGATATTTTCGTCGTACAACTTATGAACATTTATTGGACAGTGTCAGAATACTTTTGTAGCAACAGGGTGTGCAGGTTGTTTCATTTTTGTTGTTAATTTTTCGTTATTTATGTTTTGGAAACGAAGTAATACAATAATTATTTTGTAATTAATGTTGTTACGCATATATATTGCTAATAAATATGTTTGGGTTTCATAGTCAGTGTTTATCGAGTACTCATTGTGAAACTTCCTATTGTCCGAATACTTCTGCGACTGAGTGTATACCATGTTAACAGGCAGCTCCCTAGCTCACCGCTTGAAGCGCCAGCTATCAGTCGGTAACTGATTTTACACTAGTGAGTGTCGCGACTGCTATGATAGACTGTGCTAATACTATCATATCATCTGCATATTTTATAGTGTTTATTTTTTCTCCTTCCACTACAAGTCCTTTTGCGTCTTCCAAGGCCTCATCAACTAGCTTTTCAGCATATATTTTGAAACGTACTGGTAACATACAACAATCCTGTCTCACAACTCTTCCGATACTGACTTCTTCACTTTCATCGTCATCTACTCGAACTAGCCCTTTCTGTCCAACATCAAGTTGTTTTATTAGTCTTCTATCTTTCCAATTTAGGGTGAAATGTACAGTTCTTGGCCATGTGATAGTTGTTGGCCTTCATTATTTGCTTCCTTATATTAAGGTGTGTATGTCGTATACTGGGTGTTCTAACCAAGGAAAATATTTGATACAATGTTGCCTACACTATGTTATATCTCCCTCTAACATTCCATTGTTTGTGTCTGTGCAATTTACAACACACTGTTAGTGCTTGTAGTCAATGATTTCTAAAGTTTTTCTTAAGGATCGTCTATCATATAACTGGGTACGTACCCAAAGAAATTTAATAAAATTCTTTTATGTAGCCAGTAATTAATGGTAGAGGTTCTTCCAATTAATTTTGTGTAACCCTTTCAAGTTTTTAACCTGAAATAAATCTCATACAGCTAGATGCCAACACATTTTGCTTCTTTTTAGTTCTTGGCGATCCATGTCAACTACTGTAAATGTATGTTTAGTATAAAGTTTTTTATATGCTTGCCCTTACCTCAAGAGCATTTTTATATAATAGGAAGTAAAAATACTTCTCCCATTACAGTAATTGGCGTGGGTGCCAATAAACTGTAAGATTCCTGTGACAATAGTTGGCATGGCGGCCAAAGAACTGTAAAGTAGGTCGTACATTTCTTGAAGTACTAAAGTTTGTAATTAATTTGCTGGCAAATTAAAGAAAATACTTTCGTTGTAGTCATTCTGAACATCTAATATGTCATCTAAGAAACAGATACCTGCCTGAAGATCTAACAGCTGCCATTGAAGAATTAAATAATGGTCTATCAATAAACGCTGCAGCCAAAAAATACAACATACCAGCATCTCTCAAAACCTTCAACAGCATATTCCAGTTTATTAAACGCCTTTTCCCAGTCTACAAAACGCACATTTCTACAAATCCCTCTGTCAAGATCCTAAGGCATCCAATTGCATCTCTGGTTTCTCTTCTTTTCCCAGTCAACAAAACACACATTTCTAAAACTCTCTGTCAACATCCTAAGGCACCCAATTCCATCTCTGGTTCCTCTTCCTTTCCCAGTCAACAAAACACACTTTTCTAAAAATCTCTACATCTACATACATACTCCGCAATCCACCGTAAGGTGCATGGCGGAGGGTACACTGTACCACTACTAGGAATTTCCTTTCCTATTCCACTCCCAAATAGAGCGAGGAAAAAAAGAATGCCTATATGCCTCCGTAATTTGTCTTGACTTTGTGATCACCACGCGAAATGTAAGTAGGCGGCAGCAAGATCGTACTACTCTCAGCTTCAAATTTTTCCTCAAAAGAAATTCACGAAAAGAACGTCGTCTTTCCTCCAACGATCCCCAATTAAGTTGCCGGAGCATTTCCGTGACACTCGCGCATTGGTCGAACCTACCAGTAACAAACCTAGCTGCTCGCCAATGAACTGCATCTATGTCTTCCTGCCGGCCGCGGTGGCCAAGGGGACTGAGGCGCTCCAGTCACGGTCTGCACGGCCACTACGGTCGGGGGTTCGAATCCTCCCTCGGGCATGGATATTTGTGCCGTCCTTGGGATTAGCTAGTTCGTGAGTAGTTTGTAAGTTTAGGGACTGATGACCCCGTAGTTAACTCCCATAAGCTTTTAAAAAAATAAAAAAATAAAATAAAAATAAAAAGTATATGTCTTCCTTTAAACTGAGCTGCTGCGGGTCCCAAACACTTGAGCAATACTCAAGACGTGGTAGTACAAGACTTTTATACGCGGTCTCCTTTACAGGTGAAGTACATCTTCCCAAAATTCTCCCAATAAACTCTCTGTCAACATCCTAAGGCACCTAATTGTATCTTTGGTTCCTCTTCCTTTCCCAGTCAATAAAACACATATTTCTAAAAATCTCTCTGTCAACATCCTAAGGCACCCAATTGCATCTCTGGTTCCTCTTCCTTTCCCAGTCAACAGACACATTTCTAAAAATCTCTCTGTCAACCTCCTAAGGCACCCAATTGCATCTCTGGTTCCTCTTCCTTTTCTTAGTCTGAACTGATCTTCTCCTATATTCTCCTCTATTTTCCTGTCTATTCTTCTTAGCTCTAGTCTGATCACAGTTTTCTTACCACAATGTATTATAATTGGTTTACATCCTTCTCTTCTGTGATGTATTGGATACAATAGCTGTTGCGTTCCAAAGTACAGTCTTTAGGAGGAACCAGACGGGGCTGCCGCTTAAGTTATCGACTGGTAGCCGGTACACAGGCTCCTGAAAGGACGTCTGGGGTCAGTGGGAGGGCGACGCCTCCCTGCCGGCTTTGGCTGCGGTTCGCTAGAAATGGGCCGGCGACGGGTCACGTGTCGCGGTTGGGGGGGGGGAGGGAGGGAGGGGGGTACGGTAAGCCGGTGAGAGGCCCCACTTCCGTGCCTGGCCCAGCCTGGCATTAGCATAAGGCCTAAGCTGCGCCGCGTGTAAACCCGGCAGCCGCTGGATCAGCCCTCCGGATAGCTTCCCTGGCTTCCTGTCCGCCGCCGCTCCCAGCCGTGTCCTCTTCCAGCCACGCTGCCCTTGCCAATATGCCTCCACCGCTGATACACGGCTGCTCATTACGGGAGCTACAACGTCGGGGTGCCGTGCAGCACACCTCAAATTGTACTGTGAGTTTGTACTACCCCACTCGTTTACCCGCTTCATACACATACACACACAGACGCACACACACATACACCCAACAGGATCTGCTACGCTACACACATCTGAGCCATTCCATTTCTACATCTACATAAATACTTTGCAAATTACTTAAGTGCCTGGCAGAGGGTTCATTAACCACTAACATGACCCTTTATGCGAAACATAAATAGCTCTTTATTCACACGAAGTGATGGGCGCTATCGACAAGCGTTCGCAAATCGATTCCGTATTTCTTGATTTCCAGAAGGCTTTTGATACCGTACCTCACAAACGGCTTTTAATCAAATTGCGTGGTTATGCAATATCGCCCCAAATTTGCCATTGGATAGGGGATTTCCTGTCGGAGAGGACACAGTTCGTAGTAATCTATGGTAAGGCATCGACTAAAACAGAAGTGATATTGGGCGTTCCACAGGTTAGTGTTATTGGTCCTCTGCTGTTCCTTATTTACGTAAACTATTTAGGGGAAAAATCTAAGTTGCTCTATCAGGTTATTCGCAGATGACGCTGACATTTACCGTCTGGTGAAATCATCTGAAGATCAAAACCATCTGCAGAACGATCTGAATAAGATAACACTATGGTGTAAAAATTGGCAACCGACTCTAAATAATGAGAAGTGTGAAGTCGTCCACATGAGTACGGAAAGAAATCCGTTAAACTTTGTTTACAAGATAAAACAATCAAAGGTGAAGGTCGTAAACTCCACAAAATGCCTGGGAATTACTATTACTTCAGATTTAAACTGGAAAAAACACGTAGATAATGTCGTGGGAATGGCGAACCAGAGATTGCGTTTTATTGGCAGAACCCTTAAAAGATGCAACAGAACTGCAAAAGAAACTGCATATACTACGCTTGTCCGTTCATTTTTGGAGTACTGCTGCCCAGTGTGGGAACCTTATCAGGTGGGTTTGACGCAGGACATCGAAAGAGTCCAGAGAAGGGCAGCTCGCTTCATATTGTCACGATACAGGCGAGACACGTTATGCAAATGATACAAGATCTGGGATGGGAATCATTACAACAACGGCGCTTTTCGCTGCGGCGTGGGCTGCTTACGAAACTCCAATTGCCAACATTCTCCTCCGAATGCAAAAATATATTGTTGACTACCACCTGAATAGGTAGAAATGACCATCAGAATAAAATACGAGAAATCAGAGCTCGAACGGAGAGATTCGTGTGTTCCTTCTTCCCGCGTGCTATTAGAGAATGGAATCGGAAATAAATAGTATAATGGTTGTTTGATGAACCCTCTTACAGGTACTTAAGTGTGATTTGCAAAGTATCCCATGTAGATGTAGATGTAGATGTACCGTTCCATTCTCTAATAGCGCGGGAGGAACAGAACACAGAAATCGTTTTCGATCTGATTTCTCTTATTTTAATGGGATGGTGGTGTCTCCCTATGTAGTTAAGTGCAGCAACATTTTTTTAACATTCAGAAGTAAAAGTCTGGAATTTCGCAAATATAACTCGCTGCAACGAATAACGTCGTTCTTTTAATGATTTCCACCTCAAATCGTGCAATATTGCCGTGACGTTTTCGCCCCCTGTAACGTGATAAAACAAAACGAGCTGCCCTTCTCTAAACCTGCTCAATGTCTTCCGTCAGTCCCACCTGGTGACGGTCCCACACTGGGTAGCAGTACTCCAGAAGAGGACGAGCAAGTGTGATGTAGGCAATCTCTTTGGTGAAGCGTTCTGCCAATGAAACGTAACCTTTGATTCGCCTTCCCCACAGTATCTTCTATGTGTTCTCTCCAGTCTAAGTTGTTCGTAATTGTAACTTCTAGGTATTTGGCAGATTTTACGACCTTGATGTCTGACTGATTTACCGTGTAATTGAAGTTCAGCGAATTTCTTTTAGTGGTCATGTGTTTTACATCACACTTTTCATTGTTTAGTGTTAATTGCCATTTTTCTCACAATGTAGAAATTTTGTCTAAATCGCTTTGCAGTTGTTTTTGATCTTCTGTTGACTTCACTAACCGATAAACGACAGCATCATCCGCGAACAGTCTAAGGGAGCTATTCAGATTGTCTCCTAAATCTCTATCTATACAAAAGCGAAAGGACATTCATTCATACACTCACTCACTGACTAAACACGAAATCTCGAAAACCACCTATGAAGCTGAAATTTGTCACTAATGTAGTTTATAGGTAGTAGACGTCAGCCAAGAAACGATTTTGCGATGGGACCTATAGTTCAAGAGATATTAAGTCATAAACAATGAAAACTTCACCGTCGTGCGGCACGTGATACTGTGTCTTTATCAGACCACTATTTGAGCAGAAGAGCACTTAGCGACTTGCAACAAACTCTAAACATAATTTTAAACCTTTTCTCGCTGACAACCATAGAAAGATGATGATAGGAAAATAGTTTCTAGCTTACTACTTTTCCGCATTTTACGGAGTAAAACTACGGCATTAGGTATAACGTTGACATTTATAATTTCTACACTACATATTGTACCTGCAGGAAGTTTTACGAACAGTATACACATATATAGTTGAATGGGCCTTCTAAATTGTATCACAGTACGACTCGTGGTTCATGAGATACGGGCACATAAATAGTAACGTTCATGGAAAACCGTCCCATCACGCACCAAGTTTTAATCTATTACTTCTTTACTAATTATTTTCGAAACATTTTTCAGACATACAGCACTTATACAAATGAATATATACCTGAAAAATTATACAACTGTACAACATATAACTCAGTAAATATAAGATCATCTATACTGCGATAGGTAAAAACTTTTCACATCAGGCATCACGTTTTCTTACATTTTTTTTATTTACTGCTAAGACACTCTTCTATTCCAGTGAGCTTACGGAAATTCCTAAAAGATGACAGTGGTTTATATCCCTTGCTCAGGCATGGGATCTCCACAGAAAATTTTGATGTATCCTGGACAAGTCACAAGAAATACTGTTTATAGTCAGGAAGGAAGGAATATTAGCGTTTAACGCCCCGTCGAGAACGTGGTCATTAGAGGCGGGGCTTAAGCTCGTGTTGTTTGGGTAAGGATAGGGAAAGAAATCGTAATTTGAAGTTGTTGTTTGTACTATGCTTATAACTATGGTGTAGTACAGCATATCTCGTAGAGTACTATACGAACTTTCATGGGGTTTCATAGGTCAACTGAGAGTACCTTGGAGCAACATATAAGCTTCATTTCATCAATCGAATCAGGGGAAGAAAAGATATCATAATTTGTAGTTTCTGGTGTATGCTACGCTTGAATTGCTGCGTAGTATACCAAAGATCCGATAGCGGTGCAGTTACTTGCATAGTACACCAAATAACTAATAAATGGCGATGCTGCGTTTTTTATTCACGTAACTATGGTGTAACACACTGAAACAAAGGCTATGATTTTCCTTTCGGCTTCGGTGTAGTGTATTGATGTTGAATCCTTTTTGAAAAATCAGTCACGTACAATGAGGGGAATAATTCTTTGTGTTGATAATGAAATAAATAATTATTGTTCCTATCAGTAAATTAATGATCCCCCTAAAGCGAATACTTCGTTGCCAACGTTAACATACTTAACCGCTGCCACTGCAAATAAAATTTAACCATTTCTGATTTTTTGCGTACTTATTACATCTTGAGTCCATTCTGTTTAGGAATGCCTAGACAACGGTGTAGTACAGTACAGAACAAGTTGAGGCCCTGTTAGTTACGTAGTGTACCAATAAACGAATAGTTGGCGCTGCTGCATTTTATAATTTTTTATTCCTTTCCGATGGTTATGCCATAGAATAGCAACGCATCATTAAAGGTGCTGTTGGTTTTGTAGAGCTGCATAGCAACAATACATGAATATCTTGTGCGTATTCCTACAGTAACATACGTTTTTTGAATTCAGAGCCGCAATCTTATCTCTGCAAATACAAACTAACATTGAACAGCGAGTTGCTGATTACACTTCGTATATACACAGCTTAACGATATTTCTTTGCTTCTTTTGACAGGGAACATTTGAATTTGAAACATAACGACGTACCTTCGCGTCTATCGATGCTCCAATTTACATAAGATTTCTTTGCGAGGAAAATCGAATTTATTTAGTTCTCTTTCTGATTTCGGTGTATTATCATTACATTTTGAGTGCGTCCAGTTTAGGAATTCATCGAAAACGCCATAGTACAGGAAATGTCAAAGTAGGGCGACATTAGTTACATAGTACACCAAATAACTAATTATGACGTTGCTGCGTTTTTATTTTATTTTATTTTAGTTTTTTTTCAGTATCGTAACTATTGCATAATAGAGTACAAGAAGGGGTACAATTTTACTTACGGCGACGATGTTGTGCGCTGATGTTGGCAACGGCCGTTGAATGCTTTTACAAAAATCAGTTACGTTAAACAGTGCAGATGAAATGCAAACATTATTACTTTCCAGATTAACAGCTCAAGATTAGATTAGATTAACACTTGTTCCATGCATAATGAATACGAGATATTGTATAGATGTGAACGTGTCAGTTTATTAAGATAGGAAATAATTTTATTTTACTTTATTTTATTTTTGTAAAATAACTAGTTTTACCGCAAAAATTCATTTACTGTGTGGAAGTAATTTGAACTCCTACTATTGAAGCTATGCACACTGCTATTAATTTTGAAATGGGTTGTATTATTAAAGAAATTTGAAAACAGAATATATAGTGAAGCTACTGTGAAGATACGTAGATCTTTAAAAGAGTGTCTGCAAGATGATCTTGGGTGGGCTCCAGAAATTATTCTATTATCGCTTTTGTGCAATGAATAAATTTTTACTCGGTGATCAATTACCCTAAAATATCATGTCATATGAAAGCAGTGCGTGAAATTAGGCATAGTAAGCTAATTTATGAAGATGATTGTCACCAAAATTTGCAATAAACCTAATAGCATAAGTTGCTGAACTCAAACGTTTCAGCAAATCATCGATGTGTTTCTTCCAATTCAATTTGTCTTCATTGCACACACAAAAAATTTGAGTATTTTACCTTAGCTACTGGGCTGTTCTAGGACTATATTTATTAGTGATGTTATGCCATTTACCGTCTGAAACTGCATATACTGTGTTTTATCAAAATTTAATAAGAGTCCATTTGCAGAGAACCGTATTTTTCTGAAAGAGCTTATTTACAATTCTATCGATTAATTCTTGTTTGTTGGTTGCATTTACTATACTTGTATAACAGCAAAAAGAACTAGCTTGTATCATTGTGAATATAAAATGGAAATCCTTAATATATATCAAGAACAACAAAGGACCCAAGACTGAACCATGTGGGTCCACATTCTTGATAGCTCATCAGTTTGAGAAATCAGCAGATTTTTTAGCACTGCAGTACTGTGGTAGCTGGTGTTGATAAATGCTGAAACTCCAAATCTGTAAACTGTGCATCGTCCATGGCCGGCAATATAGGTGCTAATTCTGACATCAATTCGAACTTGCAGATGGCGAAGATTGTCTTGGGATACATTATACGACCCTTGCTCGTTCTGTTAACATAGTTCTGCAAGAAATGTGGGATGATGAGTCAAATGTGTCATTTATTGTCCCGTCATATCCTACACATGCTTGATTGAAAACATGGCCGGCAATAGTGCTGACCGGGGAAGTTTCTGCACGTGTTCGAGAGCACGTTGAGTTTCACCCGCAGTGTGTGGGTGATCATTATCCTGTTGGAACGACACATCACATTCCTCTTGCAAGAATAGGAAGGGTCTTTGTGCACGTAACGAGTGCTATTTATTATACCTTCCACAACCACCATTAGTGAATGAGAGTTGAAGCTTATCACATCCCACACCATAATGCCTGTCTCGTACGAAACATTCGCCAGGTGTATGTCACACATGCAAGCGACTGTCATTTGTGATTAAGCAGAATCTACTTGCATCACTGAACGCCATGACCCGCCATTTCAGGTGATCCTCTGATAGCATCAGTCGAGCCTTGCATGTCGATTATTTGGTGAGAGTGTGAGACTGGTTAGAGGTGTGTACTGCCCACAGTCCCAATGTTTCTAACCGGTTGTCAAAAGTTCATGTTGACACATCTGGGCACACAATCCCTCTTATCTGTGCTTTGATAGCTGTACAATCTGCCAATGCTGCCCTTAAAAAACGATGATACGGCGGACATCTTAGATGCATTTGTGTAGACTACTGAGGGTTGTAACAACAGCTGGCACTCATTTAAGAATCCTGATGCGGTTGCATTAATAGAACAGCCATTCTAATTAATAGAACACTTTATTCACAGAATGCAAACAAATAATTAACATGTTTCGAGTCTTGAAGCAAGTTAACTGGAAGTCTGCTACGTATCAAACATGAACTGAGCTACAATTTAAAGTATTTATTTACCCATCAACGGCGGTAAATCTATACTGTTTTATTTATGCAACCTGTTTCGGTATTACATTAATACCATCTTCAGGCCATGTCATACCATCCATCCAGTCAACTGAAAAGACAAAATCGCCATTGAAAGGGTGGTTGTGGAAGCGGTGGGTTGCTGGTAGGTGAAGTTCAGCAGGCATACTCAGTTCAGGTTCCATTTGGAAGGCCCAACAAGACACTTCACATAAATGATACAAGGCAGGAGGTGAAGTTGAGAAAAGCAATTTCTGATAATAAGGCTCCAAATTTAGAAAACCAACCCTTTAAAATCCAAAGACACAATGAGCCCAGCAATTTAAACGAGAATGGAAGATTTTAAATAAAAGGCAAGCTTTGTAAATACAATGTTAATTGCTAATGACCCATGCCATTTAAATGAAACAGCTCAGCTTAATTGTCAAAATCACACTAAATTGGGGCTCAAAATTTTCAGCAAAGACAGCTCCTTTAAAAATGCAATTACCAAAAATTTAAGTGAAGTCTGCTGGGAGCAGGAGACTGTGCTCAATGATACCAGTAGGCAGAAGGCCAATAAAACAACACACAATAAAATTTACAAATGACCCCTGCACTTTAAACCAAAAGATCTCAGCTTTCTTATCAAAATTTAATACAGCCACACAGGTAAACAGATGAGCTCACTCAAACAGGAAGGAGAGGAATAAGGTGCCCAACGGTCAACAAGAACTACAGCTCTCACGAAGGGGCTTACACAAACGAATAGAACGCCAAATTACATCCGCAAGGTGTCATTGCCTCACGGAGGGAAAAATTTCTGCAAGGAGAAGATAAAAAAGAAAAAAAAAGCTGTACGACTACCCCTCCCCTCCCCCTAACCTCCCCCCCTCCCGTGAAGATGCGAGCTAGCAGAGGGGCACAAACCAGGTCCTAGTTACGGTAACCAATGCATATGGAGTACTTACTACTCTGAGAAAAGTGCAAACTTCCTGCCTGACACCCTCTCTACAATCCACAGCGACCCACTCACATCTCTCTCCAACGGCCTGGGCCCACCACCGTAGCGCCAACCGCGGCAAGGAAAACGCACGTCAGAAGACAATCGAGGCACGATAGATCAAACAGCGCGACGAGCGGTGCAAGCACAGAGGGATCGATGGTACTTTCGTTAGTAAATACATCAAGGACAGGGTCAATCGAAGAAACAGGAGCCGGAACGGCTCAACCTCCCCCTCCCCTCCCACCCTTATCCAGGGATACATCCGCTAGCGAGATTAAGTGGCATGAGAAGTGAGAAGCTTAACTTGATTAAAATGGACCTTAAAAGGTTTGTTGGAGGCTAAACCCGAACTAAGAGATTAACGGCCCCCAGAAGTTTCAATATAGCACACCACCCAACAATCCACGATAATCCAAACGATACGGCTCACGGCCAGGGAGGTCTGATGAACCTGTTACTCTAATAATTAATGCAAATAATATTTAAAAAATTGATGCATCCCTCCTAAAAATGATTGAAATGAGGAACATCAACTCAAGAAAAAACAATTAAAATTTTTAATGACAAATTAAAGAGATGTAGTGAAAATTACAAGCTTAACACGTTATTGAATCTAAATAACATGACTGGTGATGAAGCAATAAAATGAAATTCATAAGAAGTCGGAACAACACTATCGATGCCTTGGCAAAGGTGGGGTATTGGGGAGTGGGAGGACTTTATCCAGTTGCTTTCCCAGAAGGGGACCACACAATCCCATAAAGTAAGAGAGGTGCATTAAAGTGCTCTAAAAAGAACACCCAACAAGGGAATATACAGTGGCGTGCTGCGAATGTACGTTACCGCCAGGTGCCGAAGACGTGGCGCCTCTGGCAGAGGAGAAGGTAACGAGCTGCAGAAAGCCGGAAATGTGGGGTAAAACTCGCGAATGCCGCTGATGGCGCACTACTGCATAATTATGACCCAGAAGTCAGCTGCCTCTGTGTGACAGCCTGTGACGACTTCCCTCAGGGCGACTATCAGGTAATCAATGGCGTTTGATCTACACATGCCACAATGCCCTTGCCCACTACGGTGTGTGTGACAAGTCAATCAAGAGTGCAACTGCCGGCACAGTTACGACTCTAATTTGTTCTCCACTCAAGTAACAAGTACACGTAACCGGAGGTAAATCAGCATCCCTGTGAACGTGATGCCAAATCGTGACTCGAAATCCAGCTAAGTGTTGGCTTAACGAAAACTGCTAATCAATTAGAAACATGTATTCGCGATACGGTGCCAAATTCACATCAAAATGCGTGCTCACCACGTAATGAAGGCTGAAAGAGCTCAGGAAAGATTCCAAAACACTCTCGATCACAGAAATCAGCAGCGCGTAAAAGTTTAAAGACGACAAGCAAAGTAGAGATTCTAATGAGGCACATGTTCGAACTGGAAGACTGTTGTCCGAAGACTCCTCGAGACGCTCCCCATAAAATTCGCCGACGCTCACGCGTGCGCTCTCCGCAATCCCCGGAACATCGAAAAACAGCCAAGGGTCGTTGAACGTTCTCCCCCTCCACACAAACCGCGTGGGTATACCACCTACACAAACACCCCGGTCAATGACAGGATCAGAGCGAGATGAAGCGGCCAACGCTGCTCGCGCGCTTGGGACCAGGGGGCAGTAACCTCAGGAAAAACATCCAACTGCCAGCTTCACCCACGTGGTAACGGCGAAATCTGGCTTGCTCTCCCTAGGGACAGCCGCTTTTCGCCCTTTGAAAAGCCGGCGATCAGGATGGCCCGTTTCGCTGTCCTTCTGCAGCGCCTCGCGAACACCGGCCGCAAAACTTACTTATCCATAAAGAATCCCTCCTAAATACGCCTTCATTAATGAACCGTACTTCCTAATTACAAGGGTGGTACAGAGTAATGATTTGTGGTGACATTGAGATCTGTATCGGAGATGGCAGGAGTTTATGAAAGAGACCCGGAATATTGGGAACTCTTCAAAGCGAGAAGAAAGACAAGATACAGTCGCAATGCACGTCTCTGAAAAAAGAGAAAATTCAATTACCGAGCGCCGCTCTGCAAAATGTAGACTACAAGGGCGAAGGCTGCATTGATCCGCTGTAACTCGTTGAGTAACATCGTTGTCATGTGGATGTAAAAGCCGCTGGAACACATATAAGAAAGGTGATGTGGTCACATTGCTAGAGTAGCCGTACTGGTTAATAGAACAATTTATTTACAGAACAAAAACCAAATACGTAGCTTGCTTCGAGGATTGAAGCAGGGTAACAGAAAGTCTGATAAGTAACAAACTGAGCTAGGCTAGATTCTTCTGGCTGCTCCTCGCAACCAGTGTATACTGTAGATCCAACTTCATCCTCAATGTTTGTATACAACTACTCCATGACAAATGTAATGAAAGGATTTAGATAGAACCATACAAGATATGGGTTTTAGAAATTGATTTAGATCGCCCCAAAGAACAATGAGTTCCATAAATAATCTTATAATACTGTGTATCGAATTTTTTCAACTTTTGCAACACCTAGCTCGTACATGCACCAGTACATTACTGCACTGTAGCTGCTCCTGAAGCATTGCTCCGTGGCTCAGCGGTAGAAAGTTAACTCCAAGACCGAATTGCTTGGGTTAGATTCCTGGTCAAAACAAGATACATTTCTACAATGTGGTGCGGAATCTACGTGTATATGACAAATCAAAGGAGAGAACATTATATCCAAACAGAATCACGCCTAGTACATTACTGTGGTGTCAAAAACTAATCACCTTCACACATCCAGAAATGTGTGTAAAACGAGACAAATACTTGTAATATTAAAATTTGGCTGCTATCACAATACGTAACCCGAAAATCGTCGTCTCAACACCTCGTGTCTAACCCGGCCAGATGTTGAGAATATACGCAGTAGTCTATGCTCACTCCATAGATATTTATACTCTGTGGTGTCTTCTCCTCTCAGCGGCCTTTGGCTGATCAGCAACTGAAGTCGGTGATACCAGAGACTAATTTTTTTTTCGCCACCTCGGGCGTAAAACAGCCGACACTGTGCGATGCTTTCCGCGCCGAACATGAAACAAAATAAAAGATATGAAAAACACACCTATATCTAAATCATTAATATTATAGTAAGCACAAATTATTAATAAAAAATCTTAATACTTTGACCTAAGAATTGTTGCCGCGTGTGATAGCTCCTGCATTTAACATTAACGGCACACTGTAACCTATGTGTCAGTAAATACGAATTTAAATTCCTCAGATTGTTTTCTTGCAGTCAGACCACATATTATTAACAACAATTAGATGTAGCTCACTCAAACCAGCAGTGTATCAATGAAATTTTGTTTCATATTATCAGATATTTTTCTTTTCACGGTGAAAACAAACCACTTGCTATTTTTAATTGCTCTTTTACTTGATTGGGTAACAGAAGGTGGTGGACAGCTTATCGTAAAGAGTCACACACAGTTTCGTACTGTAGGTAGAGAGCAGAGACAAGTTACAGAGAACACAGACTGCTACAACCGAGAAGTAGTTACCGTTTTGCAGTCACGCTCAAATTCAACTATTCAAAGCTAAAGCTAAATCAAATTCCACCGATTTATAATATTCTGTGGTCAGCGACTTAGACCCAATTTCGGTGCTAAAATCCAACGTATGCGTAAAGCCGTCTGGAGAACTGTTAATCGATATTCTTCGTTTCCATATAGATTGCAAATACTGAATCGGATTTCTACTAATTACAATTTAAATTGGTCCTTGAGCCATTGTGTGCCTGCATCTTCCCACGTCTCGGACTTCAATTTAGAATTGCAGATGCACGAAATTCCATTAGTGGCAAACAGTTTTTGTTTTTCTAACTTGAAAAAATATTTGGTACACCAAAATACAGTAACAGAGACTGCCATAAGGAACGCGAGTATGTCATTTCTAACACAGTTTCGTTTCAGAGGTCCTTAAAGAAAAACATTGGCTTTCAGTGTACACTAGCATTACACGAAATTTTCTGAACACTAAACAAATTTTCAATAAACGGTGAACATAAAAAATTTAACTTGTAGTATTTTACAATATAAAACTACCTAGACACAAAGACAAAATTAATAGAAAGTAATGATCCGCTATTGTAACCCAAGTCATTAGTTTTATCGTAATATATGCAAAAGGTATTTAAAATTTTTGTAAACGTATAGTATAATCTTCACTGAAATTTAATGATGATAGTTACAATAAAATCTGTGATACAGTACTCATTTGTCTGAGGTTTTAATACAAAAGGGCATGACGCCATATTGTTGACCCACCTCCTTGTCTCTTCCAGTTATGAATATAAGTTCCTATGTACCTGATGTGATTTTTGTCTCAATAATCATCCACTGAAACGAAACTGTGTAATGAAATTATTTGCTTATCTCTCCAGAAATTTTCAGATAATTATCTACCTAAATAGTACCCTCTCAGCGATACTATTTAGCATCTGAGGACAATAGTGAGGACTGGTGTGTCGCGAAGTATAATCAAATGGCTTAACCACCTGAGAAATTACAATACATAATTAGTAAACTAGTCTGATACCTTTTCAGTCCATCAGTTATGTCGAATTTTACAATGTCACACATTTGAAATGGCTTTACTACCCGCCGTTTTGTCACGCCAAGAAGAACTATTGCTCCGGTTTTGACTGGAGTTCGATACAAGCAGTAATCAGGCTTAACTTTCACTCTCATTGCAATAATAGGAACGTATATTTAAATTAAAAAAGAGTTTGTTGTTGTTGTTGTGGTCTTTAGTTCCGACTGGTTTGATGCAACTGTTCAGGCTACCCTGTCCTGTGCAAGCCCCTTCATCCGAGAATACGAACGGCATACTACATCCTTTTGAATCTGCTTACTGTATTCGTCCCTGGGTCTCCCTCTATGATTTGTACCCCACACACTTCTTTCTAATGCTAAGTTGATGATTCTTTGATGTCTCAGAATGTGTCCTATCAACCTATCCCTTCTCTTAGACAGGATATGTCAGAAACTCCTTTTTTCCCCAATTCTGTTGAGCTCCTCTTCATTAGTTACGTTATCCACCCATTTGATTTTCATCATTCGTCTGTAGCACCATATTTCACAACTTCCATCATCATTTTGATTGACCTCCTTATCGTCCCTCTGCCAGGCACTTAAATATGATTTGCAGAGTATCCCACGTAGATACAGATGTAGATGTCCACGTTTCACTCCCATACAACGCTACACTCCAGACAAATGCTTTCACAAAGGACTTCCTAATATTGGTTGTTAACAAGTTTCGCTTCTTCAGAAACGCTTTCCTTCCAAAAGCCATTCGCATTTTATATCTTCTCTACTTCGGCTATCGGAAGTTATTTTGCTACCCAAATAACAAAACTCACCTACTACTTTTATCGTCTCCTTACCTAATGTAATTCTTTCAGCATCGCCTGATTTTCTGACACTATATAACATTACTCTCGTTTTACTCTTGTTAATGTTCATCTTATACCCTCATTTCGAGACCCTGTCCAATCCATTCACTTGCTCTTCCAGATCCTTTGCAGTCTGACTAAATTACTACGTCATCGGCAAACCGCAAAGTTTTTATTTCTTCTCCCTGAACTTTAATTCCCTCTCCAAATTTCTCGTTGAATTCCTTCACTGCTTACTCAGCGTGCAGATTGAACAATATTGGGGAATGGCTACAACCCTGTCTTCCCAACCCTGTCTTACTCCCTTTCCAACCTCTGCGTCCCTCTCATGCCCTTCGACTCTAATAACTGCTGTCTGGCTCCCTAAATTTTACCCCTGCCACCCTCAAAATTAGGAATTATGTATTCCAGTTGATATTGTCAAAAGCTTTCTGCAAATCTACAAATGCTAAGTCGTGATGTGAGTATTGCATCCCGTGTTCCTTCATTTCTCCTAAATCCAACCGCACTTGCTTTCTTTGGAATTGGAATTACTATATTCTTCTTGGATAGTATTTCCCCTGTCTCATACATCTAACACACCAGGTGGAACAATTTCTTCATGGCTGGCTTTCCTAACGATATCAGGAGTTCAGACGGAATATCATCAACACCAGGGGCCTTGTTTCGATTCAGATCTTTCAAAGCTTTGTCGAATTCTTCTCGCAGTATCATATATCTCATCTTCCTCCACTTCGTCTTCCATTTCCAGAATACTGCCTTCAAGTTTGTTTCCTTTGTATTGGCCGTCTATATATGTTACAGCCAAAGCCCGAAGAGCGGCCAGATCGCGAACTGGCTGGCCACTTCGCACTTTGGCCGGGTGGATTGCCCAGAGTCCGATTACTGGAATGAAGCGACGAATATCCGACTTTGGCCAGCCAGTTCGCGACTTGGCCGGAGGTTCCTGGCAAGAACGCGATGTAACTGCACACATGTCGGGGAATCCCCGTCTAAATCGCACTGGGTGCTGTGATGTGGCAACAATGTGCGGTAGTCACCATTTGTTTCACTCTCAGTGTTAACTGTGCCGTGTACGTGGTAGCTGCTGGCTTTCGGAGAAGGTGGTCTTTCTTGTTTTTCTTCCTCACAAATTACGTTTTGTGGGATTTTTCTTTCCGGTTTTAGTGCATTTTTCAGCATATTTTTTGTTTCTCAATGTTTTTTTTATTGTTATTTGCCCCCACTTTGCCATAAATCAGTAATCGAACATACCGGTATTAATTATTTGCTTCTAACTAGGAGACCACATGGGTATCGGATTTTAGAATCATTTGATATTAACGGTACGTGAAGTTCAGAACTCAAATAACAATCAGCCAAAGCCATTCGATGCAATTCTCAAAAATTCACGAGAAAATTGACTTTGAAGTTCTTCAAGTACATACAAGTACTAATAATTAAAAGTTCAATAGTATGTGTATGTCTAGCTTTAGTGGTAGCGTTGTGGCCTTACACCCAAAGGTAGGGGATTCGAATCCATCAACTGTGTCCTCCAATCTTCGGTGAAATGATGAAATATGCGTGGTTCACTTCTAAACTGTGCAATTCAAGAGGAATCTTCATGAACGTAAATGTAGTTTGCTTTCCAGTTGACATAGGTAAAATGGTAACGCAGTCAACAATCCGAAGATTGATTTGAACACCACAGTGCTTTATAGGCATGGTCCTGTTTGGAGGTGGTATGTCGTTGCCTTTCTACAACCTTCGAACTGACTTAACCAGTTATAGGGAGACCTACAGTTTAACGTGGGTTCCGAACCACGGTACTACTCCGTATTTTTCACATGAGCAATACTGTCAGAGGTAAAAGAAGTGGAAAGTGACATAAAAATCCTAAGACCTGGCGGGGATCGAACTCGCGACCTTTGGATTTTTAGTCTGGCACGCTACCACTGTGAAACCGAGGCGCAGTGAAGAAAAAATTGTGACTGTAAATATGCGACCATGTGCTCGATGTCGTGAAAATTGTTTTCCATGTTTTTACGTCGCTTATCATCCTGGCATGTCTGAGACCAAATCGAAATGATTTTTTTTCAGTAGTGCTACAAATATGGAATTTGCAATGTTTCTAGTGTTTCCTTTTTTCAGAATTTAATCATAATGGATAACCTTTTATAATATATATATATATATATATATATATATATATATATATATATATATATATATATATATATATATATATAATTACGAATAAAGAAAAGTACGTTCATTGTTCATACAATTACCATTAGGTTTTAAAATGGTGTAAGTATTCGAAAACGAGAAAAGAACCTATCACAGAGGGATTCGAACCACCGACTCTACCGTTGTCAAACCAGAACGCTACCACTTTTTTATGATATAACAAACTTTATTAAATAATTAATTCAATTTTTAAGATGTCAAGCAAATGGTAAGCGACTTCCTCTGCTCTTGCTTTTCAGTATAAATTTAGTTAAGTGATCTTGAGAATTGAGTATGAACTTGTACTCCCCATCAGGGCTACTTTGCATGTCTATCAGATCTACCTGCCATCTTGAATTAAATTCTTTAAATATTAGAGGTCTCGAAAGTAAACCTTTCTTTGGATTAGATAATTTAATCTGACACGGTTTGCATAAGCGAAGATACAAAGTAATGACCTATTTGGTGACATTTTTGTACTTTAAGTGCAGTTCCTTCTCCATCCGTGTGCGACCTCCATGTCCTATTTTTAAGTGAATTTCGTGCAATACTTCGAACAGTTCTTCGGTATGGACATAATACAAAATAGCACTATTGTCTTCTGTTACTGGTGCGATAAGTTTTTCTTTTCCGTCAACTTCAATAACATTGTACTTTCTTAGTCGACGATAATGAATACTTTCTTTTCTTTGCTTTCTTTGGCTTGTTTAACGTCCTCTATCTCTGGCGATTATTTCCCTATTATTTGATTTTTCTTGCAGCAGCGTATGTAAAGTGTCCAGGAACCTGCTTTTAATATCAAATATCGTTTCCGCATCTGCAAGTATCACACCTTCATCGTGAATATCGTCCCCGTGTGACATACCCATGGGTCAACCTGTCGAAGAATGATACGAACAATTGAAATCGAATGTCCTTACAAGGGATCAGCCTAGGTCTTATAAGGAGACCACATGGGTATCGGATTTTACATTTTTTTCATATTTATGGTACGTGTAGTTCAGAACTTCAATAAAAACTCTCAAAAATTCTCGAGAAAATCAATTTGAAGTTTGCAAGTACATGTAAGTACCAATAACTAACGGAATTGCAGCATCTGTTGGTATAGCTCAATGAAATGGGTGGTAGACATGAATTGTAGATACAATGTTTCATTAAATAAAATTAATTAAAATTCATTGAATAAAATTAAATTAAAATTAAATAAAAAGCACTATAGGTGCTCCAAGTGTGCTACAGTCAGATAATGGTACAGAATTTTCGAACAAAGTTATAAATGAGCTGAATAACATGTGGCCTGAACTGAAATTGTTACATGGAAAACCCAGACATAGCCAAAGCCAAGGTTCTATCGAACGGGCCAATCAGGATGTGCAGAATATGCTAATGACATGGATGCAGACAAATAACTCAGCGCAATGGGCCGAGAGTCTTCGATTCATCCAATTCATGAAAAGCCGTTCATTTCATCATGGAATGCAGCAGACCCCATACGAGGCAATGTTTGGCTGTAAAGCAAAAGTGGGGCTGAGTACTTCACATCTGCCTAAAGAAATTATTGATAACATAGAGGAAGACCTTGAGAAAGTTGAAAGAGAAATGGACGACGCTATAAATTTAGGGACTACTCCCAACAATGAAACTGACACCGTGGAGATCGAACCATTGGGAAGTCAAGATCAGTAATACGACAATAATAAGCCGAAAATATACTGTGTAGTTTGTGAAGCAGAATGTGGTGCAGCTCATTGTTGTATATTCTGTGGTAAAAGTGTCCATGCAATATGTGGAAGAAGTAATGAAGCAAATGAAGGATATGGAGGAAAAGTTATTTGCAAACTATGTTATAACAAGCAAGAAATCAGAAAGAAGAGGGAGGGAGCTCACGACAATTTGTAAGCACGAGGTGCTAAGACGCTTAAAAATTCAGACGCAAATTTCGCGCCTGCCAAAGTTGGAGGCAAAGTTCGCATCCGTATACAAGATGTTGACAGAGGTCGCGGAGATCCCAGAAGCGTTCTCGCCGTTGTGATGAATGTCGAAGGCACTTTCTACAAGCTGGGAACAGAGCATGGTGTTCTGAAGCAACTATATTCCAGAAACGAGTTCTCTATTCTGCCCGACAAACTGATCACGCTGGAATCCGTGCCCAAAGAAGAGAAATCATTGCGAACCGTATCGTCCTTACAGTCACTGACCAGTGGCCAAGGATACAATCGATGCCATTGCTCTACTAAATGCGCCACAAATCGCTGAAAATGCAGAAATAAGAAAGTAATTCCAAATGTCATAAAAGCTTAACTTGTTGTAATAAGTGAATACCGGCCGTATTAAAAATATTTATAATGTGTACGGATTGTATACTTTTTATTACTGAGATTAAGAAATAAATTGCATACAGCTTGAAATTATACACTTTCAGAAAATCTGTATTTATCTCTCAATTCTGGCCAATCGGTGTACGCCACTTCGCGAACTGGCCGGCCAAATCCCGAACTCAGGAAAAGATCGGACATTGGCCGGCCAATTGAAGACGATATTTGCCACTTCGCGACTTGGCCGGCCAGTTCCCGATCTGGCCGATTTCGGGCTTTGGCTGCAACATACGTTACAGCCAAAACCCGAAGAGCAGTTCAGCTTTCCCCTCTTTGTTTAGTACTGGATTTCCAACTGAGTTCTTGATATTCAAAAACCTGTTTTTCTTGTCTCTATAAACAGTTAACGTAGTGAAATATCACGTTCATATTTAATTTATGGATGAGACATTATTACGAAAATATTATTTTAACATCTTTACTCATTGAAAATCTTGTAACTAAACAGTTTTCAAATATTGATTTGTAATTCATAATTGCTGTTGAATCTTCCGGGTTATGTGGTCGTGGTCGAAGAAACATATCTGCTCCTGACGTTTCGTCCAGAGCTGCGCTGGACATCCTCAGGATGTCCAGCGCAGCTCTGGACGAAATTTCAGGAGCAGATATGTTTCTTCGACCACGACCACATAACCCGGAAGATTCAACAGCAATTATTTCAGCCGGTCGTGAAAGCCTTCACTGCATGATTTGTAATTCACTTTTCATAATCATTAATTTTAACAAACAAGGAGTAGTAGCAGTTCATGTATCATATCACAGTGCCATTGACCTTACTGTTTTTTACTTGAGGATGTCAGTGATTAACGTTAATATCCGCTCAGTATGTTTATTTCCTACAAACATTCTTCACTTCCACATTCTACGATCTAATCTGAACATCGATAACGTGTGCTTTTATCAGGATGGATCTACGTCACGCATTGTTCGAAAATCGATGGAAACTTTGCGCCAGCTGCTTGGAAGATACGTGAGTACGATCCCAGGATCTTGGACCTCTCTCTGTGGAAATACATTAAAGGCAAGGTGTACTTACATAATAATCCATGAAATGATACAGAACACTGAAAACGAAGTTACTGCCACCAAGCATTACAGAATCTTCATGACAGGCTATTAGTGAACGCCAAATGTGAGCACATTATTTCGAAGTTATCCTCGAGACGCAAACTGATACTTCGTGACATTCTGTGAGTAAAACAGTTATCATCTATTCATATTCAAATGTATGACATTAAGTACGAATGGTAAAAGTTTAAAATGTGTGCCGCGGTGTAGTGACAGAGCGCTCTAAGGCGCCTTGATGCGGTGCACGCGGTTGCTCGCCGTCGGAGGTTCAAGTCCTCCCTCGGGCATGGGTGGGTGTATTGTCAAATCAAATTCAATGATTGTTAAGCTTATGGGACTTAACTACGGGATCAGCAGTCCCTAAACTTACAAACTACTTATGAACTACCTTATACTAAAGACGGCACAAATATCCATGCCCGAGGGGGGATTCGAACCCCCGACCGTAGTGGCCGTGCAGACCGTGACTGAAGCGCCTCAGTCTCCTCGGCCACCGCGGCCGGCGGTGTGTTGTCCTTAGCAAAAGTTAGTTTAAGTGGTTTGTAAACCTATGGATTGATAATCACAACTGTTAAGTCCCTTAGATTTACAAAGGTCCGAATATTTTTGAAAATGTGTACCCAACCGGGATTCAAACTCGTGTCTACTGCTTTCTAGGCAGTTGCGCTAACCGCTACACCACTGGGCACACAGCGATTACCTCAACCACGCGGGTTACTCGAGCACGTTTTCCGTCGGATATAAATTCTCAAGTTTACCCTGCCCACTATTACTCAATCTCGTAGTTTAGTAAACTGATTCCCTACGTGTAAGGCCCTATGAGTGCTTCCGCACAGAAGAAATGATTGTTGTCCGTCATTCGCATATTGGATAAGCAACATGTTATGTGTGAGGTGTGTTCTTTGGGTCATGTCCGAAAGAACAGACGCCACTTTCGATCCTGCAGTTATCTAATCATATTCACGAAATGTGTGACATTAACTGCGAATGGATAAAGATGAGCCGCGGTGGAACTAGCAGGGCGTTCTAATGGGTGCTTTGCTGCGGAGATCGCCACTGCTTGCCGTCGGTGGTTCGAGTCCTCCCTCGGGCATGGGTGTATTATTTGTATTTAACATAAGTTAGTTTAAATAGTTTGTAAGCGTAGGGACTGATGATCATAGATAGCATAAATTTACCAACATTTGAAAATGTAACTTCCTGGCAGAGTAAAATTGTGTGCCGGAACCGGGACACGGACCTGGGATCTTTGCCTTTCGCGGGCAAGCGCTCTACCGACTGAGCTATCCCGACACGACTCACGATGCCACCTCACAACTTTACTTCCGCCAGTACCACGCCTCCTACTTACCAAACTTCACAGAAGCTCTCCTGCGAACCATGCAAGACTAACACTAGGAAGAAAGGATATGGTGGAGACATGGTTAGCCACAGCCTAAGGGATGTTTCCAGAATAAAACTTTCACTCTGCAGCGGAGTGTGCGCTGATATGAAAGTTTCATTCTGGATTTGAAAATGTGTACCCAGCCGGGAATCCAATCTGTCTTTCCTGCTTTCTATGCAATTGCGCTGACCCCTACAGTACTGGGAAAACAGCTATCACCACAACTGCATGGATTACTCAAGCACGTCTAGCGCCAGATACAAATTCTCAACTTTACTGTGTCCACTATCAATTTCGTAATTTTATGAACTGATTCTCGTAAGAGTGAGGGTCTAGGAGTGCCTCCGCACTAAAGAAAGGATCATTGCCCGTCATTGGCTTATTGTGTAAATTATATATATGTATATGCAGGGCGACCCACTCATCTTTTTCAGCCAGAATATCTCTCGAACTAAAATAGAGGTTAAATGTTTAAAATGTTCAAATGTTTGTATAGCTTATGGGACTTAACTACCTATGAACTACTTACGAACTAGGACGGCACAAATATCCATGCCCGAGGGGGGATTCGAACCCCCGACCGTAGTGGCCGTGCAGACCGTGACTGGAGCGCCTCAGTCCCCTCGGCCACCGCGGCCGGCAATAGAGGTTAAAAAGACACTTTCACGGTCATGAACGTACGGCAAGGGCTCATGAAAATAGGTCAATGAGACAGCCTAAAACATAAAGAAGTATTATTTTCAACACAAACTTACGCCTTTTTTTAATGGATACCCCATATTATTCTTTAAGCAATGAACATACACTACGTTGCTTGCAGTGGCCATTTTGAGCAGCAGCTGAATTGTATTTCACTGTAAGGTTTTAAAATTAACGCCTTTTGCTACTGCGAATGGTTTTATTTTTATATTTTTAAATCACCCATACGCGTTTCGCCTTTCTCTCAAGGCATCATCAGTGGGTGTCCTGAAATATTTACATCTTTTTGTTTATACATATAGGTTAGGTCTCTTACATATCTAAAACATTTCATTTCTGATTTAAAACAGTTCGTTTTTTGGAATAAAATGGTGTACTTACAGCACTTGCTACTCCACTTCGGTCTTATTCTGGCAACCAGGTCGAAATGTTACACTGTTTTTCGAAACACATTGCAGTTCTCTGATTCTGCTGTCACCTGCTGCCATACTGTGTCTACTGCTGTTTGTTTTGTAGTGTTGCCAACCTTAGCTTATTTGAAATTCAACTGTTTCATTAAAAATGTTTGAAGGTATCTATGTGTGTGTGTGTGTGTGTGTGTGTGTGTGTGTGTGTGTGTGCGCGCATGAGTGTGTGTGTGTGGGTGTGGGTGTGTGTCTGTATGTGGGTGGGTAGCAGGTTTTTTTCTGTGTGTGTGTGTGTGTGTGTATGGTGGGGGGGTTGTGATTATGTGTTGGGATTTGTGTCTATCATATGGTCAATCAGTGAGAACAATGATTGATTGGTCAGGTTTATTTGGTCATTTAGTAGCATCTTTTTCTCAGCTTTTGTTTTATATATGTGATAATTTTCTTGTAATGTTAGGAGATGTTTTTCATTATTTATTCTAATTACCTTCATGTCAAGATGGTACACAATGACATACAAACACAAACTAACACATAAAATAATAAATATTTTCAAAAGACAAGGCATAAAAATAGCTCTCAAAACAGATAACCCAATCCAAAAATATATCCCAAAAATCAAAACAGACACAGATATCTACCAAAGAGCTGGAATATACCAACTACAATGCAACTCATGTGATGGAAGGTATGTAGGACAAACCAGCAGAACATTCGATACCCGATACAAGGAACACATCAGGGCATGGAAATACAGAACAAACCACTCCACTTTTGCAGAACATCTAATAGCATATAACCACAAACACACCACAATAGAAAAAGACATGAAGGTAATTAGAATAAATAATGAAAAACATCTCCTAACATTACAAGAAAATTATCACATATATAAAACAAAAGCTGAGAAAAAGATGCTACTAAATGACCAAATAAACCTGACCAATCAATCATTGTTCTCACTGATTGACCATATGATAGACACAAATCCCAACACATAATCACAACCCCCCCACCACACACACACACACACACACACAGAAAAAAACCTCCTACCCATCCACATACAGACACACACCCACACCCACACACACACACACTCATGCGCGCGCGCACACACACACACACACACACACACACACACACACACATAGATACCTTCAAACATTTTCAATGAAACAGTTGAATTTCAAATAAGCTAAGGTTGGCAACACTACAAAACAAACAGCAGTAGACACAGTATGGCAGCAGGTGACAGCAGAATCAGAGAACTGCAATGTGTTTCGAAAAACAGTGTAACATTTCGACCTGGTTGCCAGAATAAGACCGAAGTGGAGTAGCAAGTGCTGTAAGTACACCATTTTATTCCAAAAAACGAACTGTTTTAAATCAGAAATGAAATGTTTTAGATATGTAAGAGACCTAACCTATATGTATAAACAAAAAGATGTAAATATTTCAGGACACCCACTGATGATGCCTTGAGAGAAAGGCGAAACGCGTATGGGTGATTTAAAAATATAAAAATAAAACCATTCGCAGTAGCAAAAGGCGTTAATTTTAAAACCTTACAGTGAAATACACTACGCTCGTCCATCCATTTTTTTTTTTTTTTTTGTTTTTTTTTTTTTTTTTTTTTTGTTATTGCTGCCTTGTGTGGGATCCTTATCATGTTGGTTTGACCGAGGACAAGAAGGGCAGCTCGTTTCGTATTGTCACGATACAGGGGAGGCAGCGTTACGGGAATGATACAGGATCTGGGATGGAAATCATTACAACAACGGCGCTTATCGCTGCGGACGTGGGCTACTTACGAAACTCCAATCGCCAACATTCCCCTCAGATTGCGAAAATATATTGTTGACTCCCACTTACATAGGTAGAAATGATCATGAGAATAAAATACGAGAAATCAGAGCTCGAACGAAGAAGTCAAGTGTTCTTTCTTTCCGCGCGCTATTCGAGAATGGAATGGGAGATAAATAGTATAGCGGTGGTTCGATGAACCCTCTGCTAGGTACTTAAATGTGATTTGCAGAGTATTCCATGTACATGTAGATGTAGATGTAGCGGCGGAGCGGCCGAGCGCATTGAGGCGCTATGCTACGATGTGCGAGGCCGTTCCCCGTCGGGGGCTCGAATTCCCACTCGGACATGGATGTTTGTGTCGTCTTTAGTATAAGGTAGTTCATAAGTCGTTAGTAAGTTTAGGGACTGATGACCCCGCAGTTAATTCCATAAAGCTTCACAAACATTTGAACATTTGAAAAATCTCAAAATCAATGCCTTTGGCTGCATCGCAATGTGTAAATTAAATCTGCGAAGCAAAGTTGACGTTTGAAATACAAGAAGCGCGAGTGAGTTAACCGTGAGTCTCGTTTGAGTCTCTGGACGCATTAGCTGTGCGTTTCATGTGTTTCAAACGTCAGCTTCGCTTCGCAGTTTCTCCGGATGTAATTGACGCATCGCGATGCAACCAACGCCATTCTTTCTACGATTTTTCATTCTATTGGTTGCGTAAGAAATAAAAAAACAGGAGATACGGGTTTGAATATCTGCTGGGTAATTTTAAACTTTACCCATTTCCAGTTAATGTCATACATTCCACGAATATGAAAAAAACATAAATGGAATACTGTGTAATTCAGTTTCGTCAATAAATGATGCCTTTTATGTATTTATTCGCTCAATTAACGTTATTACAGAAATTGAGGTTTCCCTGTGCAAGAGGTAAGGGTGAATCGGCCACCGTGGTTCCTCAACGCAGAGCGAAGAACTCCGTTTTCCATTGAGACGGTGCGGATGGCCGGTCTTGTAGACAGATCTGCAAAAGGCTGGTGCGCCGCTCCGCGCCTCTGTCTTTGGCGTTCGGGATGATTAAATGCGGACACAGGCTGCGATTCGTCGCGGTGAATGGGCGGGCCCGCTCAGACGCCGCCGCTTTTATCCGCGCTTTCAGACCGTCCAAAATTCACTCTGGCGAAATCTGAATTGCGTTGCGGCTGCGCGCGGATTAGTTCCGGCGTGCCTGTATGCTCCGGCGCTCTGTACACGCCATCTCGGCTGAGCCCCGCCAGCAGACTGTGAGCGCGCGAGTCTGTAGAGTGTGTCGTAAAACGCGTTGCGGAATTCGCCGTTTACAGGTAATGCGCTTACGCAGCTCAAGAGTGAAATCAGACGGAAAGCTTCATTTTATATTTGACTACCTGGTTACCCGGAGTTGCTTATTTACTCCAGTTCAATGATAGATACGCAACGGAATGAAATTCGTGAGTAGCAGTACTCACAATCTTGGGAAATTGGCGTCAATACTTTTTCTTTGAATTCAAGCTACATCCAGTCGAGCTTACACGTTTAAATGAGATCTGCCGAAGGCTATCTTTTGGGAATCCCTCAAGAAAATTTTAATACGTTTTTGAAGTAGACATATTTTGCGTTTATTTTTGGTGAATTTGGTTGTTCTCGTTTTTATCACCAACTTGTTCATGAATTTATTTTCTTTGGTTTGTTTGTTACTGAGAGGTTTAATGAGTTATATCCGTCGCTTATACTTCGTGTGTGATACTGAAGTAATTGCTCAAAATAACGCCCTTTCTAAACGAGACGTATCGCCGAGTTAAGATCACTTTTAGAAACTTTAATATATATTATGATTATTATATAGTTTATTTTGCGTTTTAGACTGCCACTGTGAAACTATATGTTGTATTCGTGCAGTCCACGCCTAACTACGTCGCTCATTATTGCTATTACATACTTCCAGCCCCTGCGGTTTCAGGAGCCTATGTATATGATGAACAAGCTCAGGTGCCTATACATAGACCTTTCACTGTGATAAAGCTTCAGATAACGCTCACCAAAAACAAATGTTTCATCCGTTGACTACAGCATGTTTTAGGAAAAATAGCAAATATTTTAGAAGATGGTAAGAAAGACGATTTTCAGTTAAAATGTCATATAACGTGTGTCCAATTGTTATTTGGTACAGAGATTCAGCTCTTGGTATGTACAACAAACTTAAAGCACATGCAAATTTGGATATTTTGACATTCTTTCGTCGGTTCTTTGTAGATCACCATACTGACTTAATTAAATAATCGGTTTTCGACGTACTTTAAAGTCTGAATATGTCCTAGTAAGCCGAAAACCGAGTAACTAAGTGGAAATGAACGTGTACAACATACAAAAATTCTACATTTAAGTCAGTGTGATGTACTACGAAGAATCGACGGATAAATCAGTGAAAATGTCTTGATTTACATTTGCTCTAAGTTTGTTTGACTTTTATATTAACAGCTATATCTCTATATACAATAAAAATTGTACACATGTTATATGAAATTTTTAATACAATTCCTCTATAGTATCACCTCCTAAAATACGACGACTCAGCAGCAGACAAGTATACATTCTCAAACAAATTCGCGACTTGGCTTCGTTAGTCAGCTGGCTTCCCCATTCGGTCGTCTGCGCATGCGCGAAGCACTTCCATACGTGTGAGAATAAGATCCATCCTATTCCGTCTAACAGCGATCGTGCATTTTGTGCAAGTGTACGCGTCTACACTGTACGCAGCCGGCGCGGCGTGAACGCTGCATCATGGGTAATCTCGTAAGCTCTCACTTCCCGTGTAGAAAGGGCTTAATATTCAGACAAAGAATTTAGGACAATTAACGATGGTAATTTGTTTGTGTTTACAAACAACTTTGAACACGTGCATTCGTCAACATTTAGAGTGCAAAATGAATTTTCCACTATCTTCAATTGTATGACATGCGAAGCTTTAAACTTTTCTTGAACTACCAGGCTGCATCAGCTGAGTCGGGGAATAGACAACTGAAACCCGTTATTAAATTGTCCCAATACTTAAGAATCAAGTAAAAAAAATCTAAAACATGATTTCTTTTAATTGGATCAGTATGCTGTCAGCAAAACACTTTACGTCTTCTTCTTCTTATTATTATTATTATTAATACCCAGACATGTTTCATTACAGTTGTAGCCTCTTCAGTCGACTTTCTTCCACTTGTATTGAAAAACAGAACAAACTGCCTACTGCGTCTACCATTTTTTTCTTACAGTTCCTAAGCAGTGATTGTGTTAGTTAAATGATACTATTTTCTTCATTCTAAAATAATGAAGACACCATCAAAATAAAGGATTCGAATTACTGAAGCTATAGCATACGCATCTAAGTTACACACAACCTCTTAACACAGGAGCGAGTAATATTAGATTAACCATAATAATAACGGTGAATAAAATTTCCACGTAAAATAGCTTCATATAGTTGTAGATAAGGAACTGGGAGAAGGAGCCACTCCAACCCAAAGAAACTGTGGGAAAACAAAAATTCCGCAAGGTGTAAAACAAAGAATACATGTAGACATATATAACATCTTGTATGCTTTGTAATGTGTAAATACGATATACATGCTGTAAAGAACACTTTCTTTTGTGCAATAGGAATTAATAATAGCCCATTGAAGATGCTGAGCCGCGGTGGAATAGCCTTGCGCACTGTGCTCCCTACTACGGTGCGAGCGGCCGTTCCACGTCGGAAGTTCGAGCCCTCCCTCGGGCATGGGTGTTTGTGTTGTTCTTAGGATAAGTTTGTAAGCTATGACCACTGTAGTTAGGTCCCATAATCTTACAAACCCTTGAACATTTTGAAGATGCCTGACTGCATTGAAACATGGTCGAATGTTTGTAAACCTAAAGGGTCAAACTGCTTCGCTCATCGCTCCCTAGACTTACAAACTACATAAACTAACTTATGCTAAGGACAACACACACACATCTACGTCTAAGGGATGACTTCAACCTCCGAGAGCAACGTCCGCGCCATCTATATCATGGGCAAAACCATACGGCCATTTCCGCGTGGCCAGTGAAACATATCTGGGAAAATGCAGTGTTTATCTGAAGGTATACCAATCCAATTATTAAATAATTAGTTACTTAAGCAAACACATATCACAAGATCTACCTCAAGATGATCTTTAACAAAAACTCTACCACTAAAAATGAAATTACGCCTACCTGAAAGACGTCAGCTCCGTGGTACAAACATTGGCTGCAAGGCCGCTCCCCGTCGGGGGTTCTAATCCCCCCTCGGGCATGGATGTTTGTGCTGTCTTTAGTATAAGGTAGATTATAAGTAGTTTGTAAGTTTAGAGACTGATGACCCCGCAGTGAAGTCCATAAGCTTGACAGACATTTGAACATTTTGAAACATTGGCTTGACTTAATCGGATTTCCAGTGTAAAAAAACTTTTAGTATCTATTCTGAGTGCAAATACACTCGTGATCTAAGGATATGTGTATCTCCAAGACTCTGAATGTCAATAAGTGTGGCAATTTGGAAAGCATGTGAACTTCAATTAAATTCATGCAACTCAGCGACAGATTGGTGGATAAATGTATCAAACCGTCACAAGACAAATTTATGGTAAAAAAGGACGACGAAATTTTATTTTCAGTTTCTAAGCGATTCGTACAGAATTAAATTTCACTCCGCAGCGGAATGTGCGCTGACTGAAACTTTCTGGCATAGTAAACTTGTGTGCCTCAACCGAGATTCGAACCTGGAACATTTGTTTTTCGCGGCCAAGCACTCTACTCGGTTTCAGCACACAATTTTAATCTGCCATGAGTTTCGATTTGTTTAATTTGACGCTACCGCTTTAACAAATTTTACGATCAAAAAAGTTCAAATGTTTGTTAAGCTACTGCGGGGTCATAAGACCCTAAACTTACGAACTACTTATGAACTACCTTATACTAAAGACGTCATCCCTGAAGCGGAAAAAACTGGACAGTCTTAAAATTCGATCGGTATTCCCCGAGACAACAGAGGACTAGACAGCTACGTGTCATATGATTCGTGAAATTAAAAGAGGAAGAGGAAAAATAGTGTCAGAAATAAAAACCGGCTCCAAAGCGACAGTTATTGAACAAAGTGAAATGAGGAATGATATTTAGGAGCATTACATCGAGTTAATGTCAGATAAGTGATTGATACGATTCTGCTCGCGGAATTTAAAGACAATTTTTACTAGAAGCCTCAGCTCTGTGGATGGATGACCACAGAGGTGACAGATTACCCGCATGTAGTTCAATATGATTCGCATAGTTTAAATGTAGAAAAATATATCCATGATAAAATAACTGCGGACGGTCACAAGCTATATAATTTATCCTCTACCCGTGTCAAGGGAGGACATTACTCACAGATTAACACCTATGTAGTTGAGAACTAAAATAGATGGACACCTACGAATTTTATAAGCACATTACAAAACTACCAGTTTACTCTTCAAATCATCATTAAATTTATTGATGCAGAATTAAAATGAATGAAATTTTTACCGTGCTGCAGTCCAGGTATTAGCTGCTTAACTTGATATTTATGATACTTTGTAAGTCAATTACTGAACTATATGAATATTTACAGTACGGTGCTTCATATGTTGATTATATTCATATAAACAGATGCGTTGAAATGTTACCATTTGGCGTGCGACTATTGTTCGCTAAATTCGTCGTAAAATAAAACACAATATCAGAGAAACGCTCAAAAATTTTCAAATTTAGAACTGAGAAAAGTTATTAGGAATTACCGCTAAAAACGAAAGTTACATTTCAATCCTGATGCTGGAAACTTCCGCATGCAATCATAGGGTGGAAAAGCCTCTAAAAGAGGAATTCTTCTAGTAAGTTTAAGTATTGTTGTATGAGTGGGACACTGCACAAATGCTTTAAATAAGACTTAACTGAAAGAGGGCAGAAAATTGAAATAAGCACTGCACATAATATGCAAGAAACAGCTAATTCCTGAGAGAGCTACCAAAATATGGGTCCTACTAAGTTCGGTCTTCGGTCCTTTGCTGTTGTTAATATATATTAATGACTTACCATTCTATATTCTTCTTGTTGATGATACAAGTTTCAAGCCTTACAAACAGGAATTAACTGATGCAATTACGTCTTTCAGAAGATTATGAAGTGGTTCTGTACAAATGGGGTGTATACTCAGAGTATACCCAGATCAAGGCCAGTGTAACGTTGACCGAAATGTCGGTAATTGAAGCAATAGCTTTCTTACAACACTCAAAAAACTTGTATGTCATCTGACTCTGGCCGCGGAAGCCTAAGCAAATATACCTGTATACACAGTTTCAAACAGTAAACGACATGACACCATTAAAAATATAAACTTTCAACAGAAATCTGTAGCTAAGGTAGAATAGTCATAATTTGTAACTGTTTGCATTGATGAGGGATTGAATTGGAAGAAACATCGAAGATCTGCTGAAATGTTTGAGTTCACCTATGAATGCTATCAGGGTAATTTGGTGATATATATTTCAGTTAATTAGCCTACTATATTCTGGGGCAATTCAACATCGAGTGAAAAAGGATTCGTTGAACACAATTATATGAATTACTGGAGTTCACCCAAGATAATCCTACAGAAATTTATTTAAGCAACTAGGGATCTTAATTGTAGCTTCACAATATATACAGGGTGTCCCAGCTATCTTGTCCACCCAAAATATCTCTGGAACAATAATAGCTATTGGAAAACGACTTTCACCGGTATCAATGTACGGTTGGGGCCCATGAATGTACATATTTGGAAACATTCTAAAACGAAAGAAAATGTGTTTTTTAACACAAACTTATGTTTTTTTAATGGAAACCCCATATTTTTTCTTCAGCAATCCACAGCATGACAAATCACATAAACAATGGCGTTGATTGCATCGCAATATTCCAATTACAGTCCAAGATATTGGGACGCGAAGCTGACGCTTGAAAACCCGAAATGCGTTGCTAGCGCACGTCCTGAGGCTCAGGCGTGAACCCCATGCTGCCCGTAATCGCGATGTGATTGACATGCTTAATCGCACTTCCATACTTACCAAGAGGTCCAAAACGATTAATACGGTATGCTGTCATCCTAAAAAGGTAATGCCGTTCAACGTTAAAACTTTACTATAGATCTAGCGCAAGTGACAGTGAATCATTCACTCATAAAAGTAAAATTCGTGTTGATGGTTTTAGTGGAACGAGCAAGTGGACTAAAGGTTTTACCGTTGTTTAGGTAAAAATGTTATGTCGTACATAACAGCAGGTATTTATCCTTTAGGCTAGGGGTGAAGCGGTTCTGTAACATATCTGTGTACTGCAACGTTAGTCACAAAGTTCACTTCGCTTATCGTTAATCCGTTACTAAAAAGGTAATGCCGTTCAACGTTAAAACTTTACTGTAGATCTAGCGCAAGTGACAATGAATCATTCACTCATAATAGTAAAATTCATGTTGATGGTTTTAGTGAAACGAGTAAGTGGACTAAAGGTTTTACCGTTGTTTAGGTAAAAATGTTTTGATTTGGTAAGTTCAGGTAAGACATAGAAGATGTATGTAAACATGTTTAACTAATTAGTTTTATTATCACATAATTATCAATGTTATGTTTATCTAATGTGTTAAATGACAAATTGTTTCAAACAACTGTTCCTGAACATCACTGGGTAAAATGGCTCTTTGTAGAAACTTGCACTGTCATACCAGCACTACATACTAAAGATAACGTTCACATATCATGCTGAAAGTGAGAACCATTGGCTTGCATACATAGGGTCACTCTGCGGCTGAAGGATGCCTTACTTCGTGCTACTGTTTCCTCTTTGATGGCTGTACAAGCATCAATAATGCGTTGCTTCATGTCCTCTGGTGTTGTTGGTTCGTGTTGGTAAATAGCATCCTTCACTGCTCCTCAAAGAAAAAAATCCAGCGGTGCAAGGTCCGGAGGTCGGGCAGGCCACCTAACTGGGCCACCACGTCCAATCCACCTACCAGGGAACTTACGGTTCAGAAATCGTCGTGCTCTTAAGTCGTTAGGTGCAGGGCATCCGTCATGCTGATACCACATGACCATTCTCCTGTTCAGAGGTACGGTGTCCAAGAGAACAGGAAGATGGTGTTGTATAAATCTAGAGTACTGTCTGCCATTTTGGACGCCATTTACAAAGAAAGGTCCGATAATGGTATCTCCAATAATCCCACACCAAACATTCACTTTCCACGGACGTTGATGCTCTACCTGAAGGAGCCATTTTGGATTGTCTGCGGACGAATAATGCATATTCCTCATATTGATAATTCCTTTGTTGGAGAGGTAGAGAGAACATTTGGGTTAAAGTTTTTGCTGAGCCCACCGACAAAATGTTACCCTGTTGCTGAAGTCATTTCCATGAAGATCCCAGTGTAAATGAACATGTTAAGGATGAAATTTATGACGTTCAAGAATACGCTGTGCACTTGATTTCGACACACCAACTTCACGCTCAATTTGACGTGTGCTGATGTGAGGATTCACAGCTACGGTAGCGAGCACGGCAACTTCCGCACGTTCATCTGTGCGTGTTCTAGGACGATGTCTAGCTCTTGGATTTAAGCTTCCCGTTTCACGTAGACGAGATGTGTGACGACCAAACATCCGGCGCGACGGCGATGGCTTGTCAGGGTATCGTCTTCTGTATACAGTCGTTCTGCCTGAACTGAATTTCGCCCGCCTACAACAGGGAACAGTACAGGTATGTAGAGTAGGGTAGAAAACAGACATATTAACGTAATAATCATAATGTTCTCTAACAGTACTATAAACAAACAAGCAATCTAATGACGTATTTCCCGTCAACGTACATTCTCCATAGATCAGCAACATTTTTACCATATCTTCATGTGTGTACATAATACAGTATAAGTTCCACAACACAACGTTTATTCACAATGCGCACTACCTCCGTGTCGTCACTAGATTACTCTCATGCACGACTACACTGGCAAGCGATGTACTGCACGCCAAAGCAACAACAAATGAGATGCTCGGAGGGTGGTGGAGTACAGGAGTTTGCATGGGTCGCAAATCACAAATAAGGCGAAGTGGTAACTGTGGCTGTAGTGGGAACTACGTTGGACACGTGTCTAGGTAGAGCTAGGCCCTGGATGAACGAGTGCGCGAAAGGAACAATGGGTCATTTAACGCATTCGATAAACCTTATTTTGGGTGGCAGGATAAATAAGACAACCTGACTGGTGTATACCGATCGGTACTATATTGTGTACGTAGACACATAGAAAGTGAAAGAGGGAAACCATTATGTGCTTATGAGAGTTGATGGCAGCAGACCGTTTTATTCGTTTCGGACCTCTTAATAAGTATCGAAATGTGATTACGCATGTCAATCACATCGTGATTATGGGCAGAATGGGGTTCACGCCTGAGCCTCAGGACGTGCGCTAGCAGCGTATTTCGGGTTTTTCAAGCGTCAACTTCTCGTCGCAATATCTCGGGATGTAATTGGAATATTGCGATGCAATCAACGCCATTGTTTATGTGATTTGTCATGCTTTGGATTGCTGAAGAAAAAAATATAGCGTGTCCATTTAAAAAAACATAACTTTGTGTTAAAAAACACATTTGCTTTCGTTTTAGAATGTTTCCAAATATGTACATTCATGGGCCCCAGCCGTACATTGATACCGGTGAAAGTCGTTTTCCAATAGTTGTTATTGTTCCAGAGATATTTTGGGTGGACAAGATAGCTTGGACACCCGGTATATTCATTAATAGAATGTTTTATTAACAATCCGACCCAATTCAAAAGTAATTTCAAGTTGCATAGCTACAACACTAGGAGAAAGGGTGATATTCATTATTGAGGGTTAAATCTACTTCTGGCACAGAAGTCTTCGGTGACTTACGAAGTAGCATAAAAAAATCTGGCAGATAGCCAACTGATATTTAAACAGAAATTTAAAAATTTCTGAATGGGAACTCCTTCTACACCCTACATGAATTTTTAGATAAAACATTCAAATTTCGCTATAAATACATGGAAAATTAAAAAATATAAAAGTATAAAAAATAAAAATATCCTTAAAGTGTCATGTATTGACACTAATTATTAAACTGACACGTTCCACATCATTACAAAGTGTCGTACTTATGATCTATGGAGCAACTATTAATCTAACACCGTTCAGAGAAGTGGATTCAAAAGACAAATACTAATTAAAGAGAATTTTCGACTATCAGTCTAAATATTATTGTGGCGTTTATGTGGATCAGAAACACTACGTCGTCGTTGTCTAGAAGCCTAGTCTTTATATTACAAGTTTCAGAAGATTTTCATGAGTCCCAGGACCTCTCGTAGTTTATCTAAAACGGTAATTAATGACTGAACACACGGCGTTTGATCTTTATGTCTCGTAACCGCAACAAATTATTGTAAACCTATTGGTCCAAACTGCTATGGTCATCATTCTGTAGACTTACAAACTATTTAAACTAACTTACACTAAGGACAAAACACACACACACACGTTCGAACCTCCAATGGCAAGCAACCGCGTTCTCCGAAGCAAGGCGCCTTAGAGCGCTTGACCACTCCACCGCGACCGTAACAGTCCACCACTGCCTTGCGCTTCCAGTGAATGTATCTGAAAACTACAAGTAATAGTCTGAATTGACAATCGTATGGAAGGAAAGTGCTTACGCCATCTGTCCTAATGGAAAAGAGGACCTACACTTTAAACTAGAATTCTACCCACTTGTCGTTGTTGGCGAAAGTTCTCGTAATTGAGAAGTGAAGTCCACGTTGTCGACAGGCTGGAATATTTCTTAGTCCGACCGGAATTCTACTCGGAGATCTCCCGGTTTCTAGGCAATCGTTTTCTGAACCAGACGTGAACAGTGAGATGACAAAGTAACATGGTGACTCCAAAAACATTTTTTTCCTTTAATATTTTACGACTGTTAAATGTCATAAGAAAAATATTCTTCTTGTCAATGAGAAAGGTTCCACCATATCGACAGGAGGAAGAGGAAACTGTTATTCTAAAAACGTTATTTGCACTTCCTTACTGTTAATGGTATTATGCTTACCTAAGAAGAGGCTATTTGATGGTTCTATTTCAAAGGTTCTGATAGGCTTATAATTGCTTTCATGTTATTCATTCAGTAATTGTGGACTTCCAGGTTGAGATACTTAAAGCCCCTATAATTCTCAGAGTACACTGCCAGAATCACTGACAAACACCGCGGTTTATTTATGGGAGTAAAAGAACGCCTACGCTTAGCCCGATACTTCTTTCGACATTGCGAGGGGGCGGCAGAGGGGGGGAGGTACAGTACATTCTTGTTTCAAAAAGCTATAAGACATTCGGAAATACCACGAATCAGTGACGGAGTCAAGATAAGCTAAAAAAAATGTTCAAATGTTTGTAGAACTTATGGGACTTAACTACGGGGTCATCAGTCCCTAAGCTTACAAACTACTTACGAACTAGCGAACACTAAAGACGGCACAAATATCCATACCCTAGGGGGATTCGAACCCCCGACCGTAGTGGCCGTGCAGACCATGACTGAAGCGCCTCAGTCCCATCGGCTACCGCGGCCGGCCAAGATAAGCGTATCCCAGTGTTACAAATAAATAAATTCACGAAAAGGATAGGCCACGATAAGCTCTTGCATTTGCATAACAAACACAATGACTTCACTCGAGCTCCGCATTTCCACAGGTACTGAGAGCTTACAAATAGTTGGTAGCTGTTTTTGTAACATACTAACTGAAAAACCGCGTTGGTATTTATTTTTGCTCTCGTAGTTTATCTTCTCTCCCTACTTTTCCTCCATCCATACATTGCTCTCCTCTGTTCATCTCCACTTCCCCTTTCTCGGCCCTTCTTCCACTCCCCCCCCCCTCCTCCTTCTTCCTTGATATCCACCCCCCCCACCCAAATAGGAAAACCTATATATGTCAACCTTCATGGCGATCAGTGAAACAACACGTTGACGACAGACAAATATTTATTTTAATTAGATACGCCATTTGAATGGCAATCTGCTGGTTTTTGCACAAAGATATACCTCTCCTTGCTGTCTCCATTAGAGATTTATGAGCCGTGGCCATTCTGATGCACTTGAAATAAACTTTAGAGTCTTGACCACTACTTTAAATTTATTGAGACCTTACGCGTTTCGACATCCCGTCATTATCGAAGGCTACAGCAAGACAATGGAATTAATATTCATCAAACATTTCGATAAAACATAAATGAGAACACAATCATCACACTCAACATATCTTTTAAAACTTATTAAAAAGTGAAACTAAACATTCTTTTTAAAAATGACTGTCAAAGATATATGTCAAAAATAAAATAAATTTAAAATTTAAAATTCCCCCAGAACATCCCTGTAGGTGGTCAAGTGCATACTAAATTCAGCGATGCGGTCAGTTATTAAGTGGAGAATCCGCCAGATGGCGATGTTGTCGTTCTACTTCTCTCTCACTCACATATGCGCACTTTGGTTGATGGAGCTGCATAATTGGGTTAATATTACTATAAAACTGTAAGAGTGAACAAAATTATATTCTATAAACTGTAGTTGCTCCATCAACCATCCCCCCCTTTCCCCGCTTTTTACTTAAAACATTCATTCATTTTAGGAGCCTTGATTGTAATGCATTTGATCAGTATAGCTTAAAACTGTTTTATTTCATGTTTTATAATAGAGGGCTGACATGTGCAATACACTTATGGAAGATGATATTTTAACTACCCTTAGAGTTTATATTGAAGATATTGTTTCACATCAGCATTGCATAAACTGTAATACTGTACATAGTACTTCCTCATGTTACAAAGAGTAATCAAATTTATATGGGTGTGACACTGCTTTGACATATTGCATTGCTGTTGTCGCCATCATTGTGGTTTGTACGAGAGGGGAGTGCGAGCTTGTACGGTGTGGAGGCCACCGTGTGGTTTTTGTAAGCGGACGTGGCTGTTCTTCCTTCCCAGCACTTTTATGTCTGCCCCCCTTCACCCCCTCCCCCCACACTTTTTCCTCACCTGAATACTGTGTACATAACGTGATTTTGGTGACTGCCAGCAATGTGTCACTAAACACTATCTTTCCTAACGATGTCAAAATACAGTATGGAAAAATTTGGTGCAGCACTCATATAATTGTATAATGTAAAAGTTTTGTACACCGTGATTGTAAAGTTTTATAGTTGTAAGTTTATAATTGTATAACATAACAGTAACAAAATATTGTGCAGGTTTAAGGTATTACTAAAAAAAAAAAAAAAATCCCAGAGGGAGTGATTGCGCATATGTGAGTGAGATAGAAGTAGAATGACAACATCGCCATCTGGCTGATTCTCCACTTAATAACTGACCGCATCGCTGAATTTAGTATGCACTTGACCATCCTACAGGGATATTTTGGGGGAATTTTAAATTTTAAATTTATTTTACTTTTTGACATATGTCTTTGACAGTCATTTTTAAAAGGAATGTTTAGTTTCACTTTTTAATAAGTTTTAAAAGATATGTTGAGTGTGATGATTGTGTTCTCATTTATGTTTTATCGAAATGTTTGATGAATATTAATTCCATTGTCTTGCTGTAGCCTTCGATAATGACGGAAAGTCGAAACGCGTAAGGCCTCAATAAATTTAAATTAGTGGTCAAGACTCTAAAGTTTATTTCAAGATATACCTGTGCCTGAGGCAAAGAGATTGTTAATATTAAAGTTTCATGAAGCAGTGATACCGCATGTATTTATCTTACGAAGAATAGTATTTGCAATGAATGTAATTCGGTTATTATTCTACATTCGTTCTTGGAGTGGTATGTTCACATTAAAAAAAAAGCGCTCTATAAAACCGATTGAAAAAACGTTATGCATTAATGAAGAATAGCAGAGGTCTGCATCATGTGTAATGAAATTAAGTATTGGTCGAAACAGGAGGATATTTAAAGTAAACCGCTTTTTTTATTACGTATTTAGACTTGTCACCTACTTGAGTATTTTTCAGAATATGTCAACTCCAACAATAAAACAACAATCGATGTGGATGGTGAGCCGCCATTACGCTCACACGCATCCAATTAAAAAACGACGGCATTCTCAAAAGCTATATTTGTTAAAGAAGGACATAGATAAGTGAATATTACGTTTTATGTAGTTTTTCAATGCAAGGCATCTCATTTTTACTAACAGGCAATTAATCTATACTAATAATAAATCTGTAAATGTAGACCTGTCGTTGTTCTCTTAAATCTTCAAAACTACTGGACGAATCTTCATGCAGTTTTCACAGGAAACAAGAGAAAAGTTTGGGTCAACATATAGGCATAATTTTATCAAAATCGGATCACGAAAGAAAGAGATATCGTAATTTTAAATGTTTTCAGTAACCGCCGTGTCTGTTTCAAGTATTAAAAACCTCTTATCTCCGAAACTACTTCAGAAATTTGCATGCGGTTTTCACAGGTAACTTGAGCGTAACTCTGGACAACATATAGACTTCGTTTCATAAAAATCGGATTACGGAAAAAAGAATACCGTAATTTGAATTTTTTTATCTATGACCGTCATGTCTGTCTGTTTCTTCGAACAACTACTTGACAAATTTTCATGGGATTTTCACACGTAACTTGAGCATATGCTGCGGTTACAGAAGGGCTTCAATAACTGAAATCGAATCAGAGAAAATAAAGATATCGTAATTTAATCATTCGTTTAAAAGCCATCTTGTATGTCTGTTTGTTGAGGGTAATCTCCGAAATAACTACACGAACTTTCATGGGTTTCCACAGGTAAATTGAGAATAGTTTGGAGAATCACATAGGCTTAGTTTCATCAAAATCGGATCAGGGGAAGAAAAGATATCGTAATTTGAAGGTTTTTCTTCTTATTTTTTTTCCTCCTTTATTGTGTTTCCACATCAGCTATTACACCAGTAGGCTGGCAGCAGCTCCAGAGGCTGCTCTTCAGCCGAGAGAATAAAATACATGGATGAGATGAAAAGTAAAATACAAGACAGGCGAAAAAACATCGGAGGAACAATGACATAGAGAAGGTGACAATTCGAAGTACAAACAGTTGACAGATGATTAAAATCACATTTAGTCAGTTAAAATGATGAGCCACGGCGACCTAAAAAAACCATGTAGGACGACAATAACACAGGACGGCGAGTACACGGAGACACTAGTTAAAACACACGGTGCGACGCTTGTCTGATTGCGGTGGACGCAGTTAAAAAACGTACACTTCACTGGAGCACAGCACACAACACTTGACGTAGCACTGTTAAAACTGTCGGTACACCACCCTGAGAAAGGGGGGGGGGGAGGGAAGCGCGGGGGAGAGGGAAAACGGCGGTGAAAGAGGCGCTGGGAGGAGCCGTAGGGACTCCAGGGCAGGGAGGGGATAGTCAAGGGGGGGAGGGGAAGGGGAGGGGGAGGGGGGAGAGGGGGCCCTACATCTACGGGGGGGGGAATCAGAGCTGGTAGGACGGGTATATGTCAGGACGGAAGTTTTTGTATACACTATGCTTATAAATATGGTGTAGTACAGCAAATCTCTAAGAGTACTGTACTGTGTTTCATAGGTGAACTGAGAGTACGTTGGGGTAACATATGAGCTTCATTTCATCGAAATCGGATCAACAAAAGAAATTTGTAGTTTATGGTGTACGCTATGCTTGAATTGCAGTGTAGTATAGCAAAGATCCGACAGATGTGCTGTTACTTACATAGTACACCAAATAACCAAGGAGGTATTCTAACCTCCTTGCAAATAACTAATAGATGGCGATGCTGCGTTTTTCTTATTCACATAAATAGTGTAATACAATGAAACAAGAGCTACGAGTTTCGTTACGGCAGTGGTGTAGTGTAATGATGTTAGCAACGACCGTTGAATCCTTTTTGAAATAACAGTCACGTACAATGAGGGGAATAATTCTTTGTGTTGATAATGAAATAATGAATGTTATTCCTATCAGTAAATTAATGATCTCCCTAAAGCGAATATTTCGTTGCCAACGTTTAAATACTAAATCGCTGCCACTGCAAGTAAATTTTAACCCAGGTCCGACAATTGCTTACAATGCCATGGAAAGGAAAAAAAGTGATTCTTTCCATGGGTATCATTTGAATTTAAAAAATAACGACGTTCCTTCGCATCTATCCATGTTTTTATTCACTCAGAATTCTTTGCAAGGAAAACCGAATTTATGTTGTTTCATTTCTGATTTCGGTGCGTACTTATTACATTCTGTTTACGAATGCCTCCAAAACGCCATAGTAGGAAGGAAAGTACAAAGTGAGGCGACGTTAGTTACATAGTACACCAAATAACTAATTAGGGCGTTGCTGGGGTTTTTTTCATTCCTATAACTACGGTGTAATACGCTACAGCAGCGGCGTTGTGTGCTGATGTTGGCAACGGCCGTTGAATGCTTCTTCAAAAACCAGTCACCTAGAATAAGGGGAATACTTCTTTATGTTCACGATGAAATAAATAATTTCTGCTATTCTTTCCAGCTAAGTTAATCATCATTCTAAAGCGAATAGTTCGTTGCCAACTATAGCAAACTAAACTGCTAAACTGCTGCCACTGCAAGTAAAATTTAACCCAGGTAGGTTCCCCTAGCTGTATCCCATATGCTTTGCAATGTCATGGAAAGAAAAGAAGTGCCTCTTTCGACGGGTACAACCCAAGGTAGGTTAGAATAGTATAACCACTAAATTGTGCTTAGAGTAGAGATATCTCTGCATCTGTGCATCTTCTCAACATTAAGCTCTAATTACCACGTGATATTGAGACAAATCCACTGTTTCCACACATTTATTTTCTCTTACTATTGGTTTGTACCGCACTGGCTGCAAAGAAGCCCCACCTTCTTTTCGCAGAGCAACCACATAACATAAAATAATATCTGAATAAATGTGTCGCAGAAGCAACAAGAAATTTGAGGAAGCGTGGCTAAAAGGGTAATTTACACATAGTCATCCGTCTTAACGGAACAAAGATGAAGTCAGCGATTAGTAGTTTACCCAATATCGCGTAACATTTCCACCTTATGTTGAGGACACAAAATCTTTTCTGTGCATCTGAATGCACACTCCAGAAATGTTTCTGTTCTGTGCCTGTCACTAGAGATAATATACACACTCAAGCGACAAACTCATAAGAAACGTTTCTGCTTTCATAATTGTTCATTACAGTATTGTGATTAAAATTTGTAATTACTTACTATTGGTGCGGACTACATTAAGATAGAGAAAAACGTCTTCTTTTGTAGAGACAATTGTACATAGAGTTCTGAATGTGTAGTTCTATTACAGAAGGTCGATTTCAACTTCGTGCTTTACGAAGTAATCACTGCAAGACGTGGGTACATGTATTAGTTGAAAGAGTGGCCGATGCTGCTAACACAGTCAAGACAATTCACTGGAAATACTATATTTATTGGAAAGTTCTATACAGACGATCAGCTGACGCCATTCCTTCAACGATTACCCACACGTACGTTGTCTCACATTGACACCACCATCACGTCTTACTTAGACAGACATGAACTCCTCTGTTGATTGAATTACCAGACTTTCAGCATTAGTCGAGTTTTCGATAATATTGATCACTGCATACACAATAGCTACATTGTCTCCAGTGCAACACTGCAACATACTAATACTTCAGAATACACTTACTGACAGAGATAAACAGTTTAGTACTACACCATAGAACCAAACATGGAGCTGTTATTGTTATTATTATTTCTCATCTCAACGATAGAAGTGTTTTAAGAAGTTTACGCCAAACAATTACACACCGCAGTCTTAACTTTGTGAACACAACCTAACATCGAATTTACATCGTTCCAGAGTACGGACATACATTAATTTCACTTTTTGTATGAAAAACTTAATGAAATTCATCGTTTTCGACAATCACTTCTACTTAATTTTGACATCTTGGCTAGGAGAACTGAGTTTACTGACAGAGCGATTAAACAAGGATTCTGTTTCTTCTGACCTAGGTCTGGAACCCTAAAAAACGATGATATACACAGGTCCCTTTTTAACAACCATTACGAAAAACGGGCATATAAGCTAATAGTGTAATAAATAATTGACTACAATACCGAAAGAACAGCTCATAGATGTGGCCATATGCACTTACAGGGTTTGACAAAGTGCATAGGAATTAAAAATAAGTACGTTAATTCCAGCAAAAGGTTAGAACGATATTTTGAACATCGAATCTGTAACAAGAGTCACACTTTCACTACACCACTTGCTATCATAGACAATAATTACTACGCAATTCTAAAACAAATTAACAGAGTTTTAAACTTGAATTTCAGTAATTAACTTGTCTGTTTGCATTCGGATATATATATATACATAAAATACCCACACACCAGGCTAGGAAACATCACACCTTCATTTTGGTTTGAAGGTCATGTGACAGAAATTTTATGTACACAGTGCCTTCCTCTTGTTTTGAAGGTCAATCGTGCAAAATTTCATCAAGATCGGATGTATTCATTTGCATGCAATAAAAACAAGGGACCCATTGATAAACGCACATTTTTCTCAAATTTTCCATTTTTCCTCAAGATTTCCCCAAAATTTTATTTCGTATAAACCTTGAGCTGAGAATTGAGCGGCTCGGGGGAACACAATGGTAAAATGTTCAAAATGTTTGTAAATCTATCGGACCAAACTGCGTGGTCATCACTCGGAAGCTTACAAACTACTTAAACTAAGGTAAGCTAACCTAAGGACAACACACACATCCATGCCCCAGGAAGGACTCTAACCTCCGCATCGAGGCGCCTTAGACCGCTCGGCTACTCTAACGCGGCAGAAAATGGTAAGCCCCACTGCCAAGTACTTTGTTTTATTGGGCAGTAAATGCAGTCTTCGAGCTACAGAATATAATACACGAAGAAAAACTTGTTCATGGTGTATCATATTCTGCAGCTCATAGGCTACATTTACTGCCCTAAAAGCAAAAAAGGGAAAGATATTCAGCCAAATCTGTCGAGCCGTTCTGAAGTTACGGCGTGATCAAGGGGCATAGATATTCATTTTAATGTGCAAAGACTAACTTCGCCCGGTATGCGCTGCAATACCAAGAAAGGAAAAACGTGTTTGGTTTGGTATTGTTTACTGTAGCAGTTTTGGATACACAATATTTTTTTTTTATTTTTACGTCTGGTGCGTAAGCGAATAAGTTGGACGGTTTCCTGGTGCGTGAGCAATTACATACAGTTGCCCTTATGAGAAGCATCGGCATACCACAAACATACGATAACTAGACTGACAAAATATCAGATATAATTGAAGTCTGACGCCGCCATTTTACCTACACAAACCTAGAGAAGTTTGTGTATGATACGAAAATTTACAACCAAACGACGCATGCATTGACAACTTCAAAGCTGGCTTGGTTGCATTAGTTTATTATTTTTATGACTGTTTTATCCATAGACAAGCAGTGGCTATCTAGACTTTCCCGGCGTATTAATTGATCAAATTCTTCACGGGTTTCCAGGCGGATCATTCTGTCATCTGAACACAATATTTCTGCGGTCCAGCTGGCCGCCATCATCAGGTGAGGAAGCTAAGCCGCTCTCGCCGTGACAGTCACCGTGAAGAATTTGATCATAGACAAGCAGTTGAATACACGCTTTACAAGAGCAATATCGCGGCGTGTGCAAAAGGCTGACTTCAGTGATACCACTTTACTACATATTATATAGTCCAAAGAGTTAAAATGTCATAGACTGCCTATACGTCCGCCATATTTGAGACAAACAGAGCGCCATGTTTTCATTGGGACGAAAGTTATTAATATTACTAAGGGCTTTAACAGATATTCTAATACAGATAATCGTTGTAATAATATATTTAAATTACGCACTATGTAATACTGACTACCTCATGAGAGTATGATCTTGAAAAGTTTTGAAAATTAGCATTTTGAACGTTAGTGATAAGGATCTCATCATTTTTTGGCAAATGTTGTGGACGACTAAGACAGTTCGAACTGTTCTGGACAAAAGACGCATTAATCATTTTTGTTGTTTGTTCATATATTTATCTTTAAAGTGAGCTGAATGGATGTTGCTGGTTGTAGCCGTAATTAATTTTTCTTCTTTCCTATCTGGTATTCATTCGTTTATTATGTTCCCATCTTTCAAAGAAACCTGAAATTACTGCGAAGCTAATTGCTTTCCTGTACGTATTTGAAGAGAAATTAAAATTGAAAGACAGGCTTAAAATCCCTCACATCTGTCTTGTAATAAATACTATTTAGTGTTTTGTCATCAGCTATTGGTCCGATTGTAGCAGGTTTATAGTTCTATTAACAAACTAAAGAGAAATAAAGTCTCAGGAATAAATCACGCCGCGTGGAAATAGCCTCTTAGTCTCAGGCATCATGCTACGCACTGGGCGGCACCACTCGCCGGAGGTTCGAGTCCTCCGTCGGGCATGAATATGTGTGTGTGTGTGTGTGTGTGTGTGTGTGTGTGTGTGTGTGTGTGTTGTCCTTAGTGTAAGTTATTTTAAGTAGTTCGTAAGTATAAACTGATAACCACAGCAGTTTGGTCCAATAGGTTTGCCGACATATGAAACAATGAACGTCAATTTCTAAGCTGACAAATCATACATTATTGAAAAAGATTTCAGGATTCCAGCCGGTCGTCGTAAACGTCATCCCACGATAAATCAACTCGACACCTGCTAGTCGAAATATCGTGGGACAACGTTTACGACGACCAGCTGCAATTTCGAAATCTCTTTGAACATTTATTGGCCGGGAAAATTTTAAATTTCAGATCATAAACTAGTTTCAGTGATTTGAGCACCGTTCAAATGCCGACAGAGTCTAACTTCTATCCGTAAGGGGTGTTGTAACTCGTGTGGAAACCATTTTATGAATCTTAAGCTCGTTGGTATTGTTAGTCTAGTTAATGTGTGTTCGTAAATTTTAAAATGTTGCAAAAATAGTTACATAAAGGGACACCTGTATTAGAATGCAAGGTTGGGTCGAAATTCCGAAACAATTTTTCGAGAACTTACTGAGATTTGTAATAGGAACAATCGAATGGGATATATGAATGCTCGTAATCGCACATCTCGGAAAGTTCGGCACCGATTGAACTCAAAGTTCGACACAACGCAGCGTTATAATACAGGGCAGTCTATAAATATCTGTTTCTTCAATATATTTGTATGTATGTCAGTCTGGTCATTTTTGGAATCAACATTCCGCCATCAAAAAATTTATGTATATTCATATATGACACATATTTTAAAAAGTAGGTATATAAAACCATGCGCATATTACATTGAAACGTTTTGTCAAAATTTCACAGAAATCGGCCAAGAACTTTCGGTGATTTGCGGTTAGTCATGTGGTCTAACAAACCGCTTTCCGAGAAGGAAAGGCCTACCGGCCTCAGTTCGAACCCGTCCTGCTGATTAACGAAGGGGATCTAGCGCCGGCCAGTCTGGGGGTAGTCTTTATGCGGTTGTCCCCATCCCCGTAGGTGAATACCGGGCTGGTCCCCAAGTCCCCCCGCAGTTACACGATTCGCAAACATTTCGTAACACTTTACACTTTCACACATATAACATTATACGCAGTCATCTTGGGGTACACATTTCCTCCCGGGGGGCATGGGGTGCCGACAGGAAGGGCATCCGGGCACCCTGTAAATATTAACACACGCCATATCCGAATTTCACAAGAGCCGACCCAGAATGTGCGGGAACATGGCCAAAGAAAGAGAAAGAAAGAAAGAAATCTATATTTACAAATGTAAGCCGTAATTGATAGTTCGATCGAAATCTGAAATCTCCGAGAATTCATAGATTGCACTGAAATTTTGACACAATGTTGTCTTCGCTTTCGCGCGTTGTTTTAGTAATAATTGCGTTGCATCATATTTCGTAGAGTATATCAACCAGCAATATATATCAGGTATATTGCAATGTCGAAAATTCAAAGAGTAAATAGTATTTTCACAGAGTAATTATTGTTCCGTATTTTATGTTATAAGAGCTCCAAGCTAAGTTTAATAAAGTACAATCCGCTTAAAAGTTCGCCCGAAACCGCTTTCTGCGCCACAACAATTCCCTTGAGGGCGAGAAAACATGTAAATGAAGTAGCTGGCAATATTGATTATAACTGAAATACCTGACAGATCTACAACAACACCATTTACCCGATTGCGGTAAAATTTTGTATATTTAACCTTCTATACAAGAGAACTATCTCAGTGTACGTAAGAATTTGCACGGCGCGTGACAGAGTGTACTTTACAACAGATTTCAAATGTAGAGTTTTATTCCAATCTTGGTTAAATTATTCACATTTGACCTTCAAAACAAAACAAAAAAATCATTGTCCACATAGGATGGTCCTTGGAAAAGGGTATCTTACTGTAGAACTCAGCATTGTTGTACCAGTCAACATAAAATTGGGCAAATATGTAATTTTTCATATACAGGGGTGCGAGGAGATTGACAGAGAACCTCGAAGGTAATAACAGAGACACAGAACGGTTTTGTGGATGAAAAAGTTGAGGAGGCAGAGGAGGAGACAGAGGTAAGTAGGGAAGAGCGACAGATAGATTAGGAGGAATAAATAAATGGATTAAAGGTAGGTAATAAGTGGTCACTTATAGGACGTGATTACACCTGTCAACTGTGACCAGTGACATCATCGCAACGCAAGGCGTGTGTAGTTATATGGTGGCTGAGTGTTTGCTTACAAACAGAACAGATTATAGATTAATATTTTGTGTTTAAAAAGTGATTTGTAGCTTCCCTCTGAGGGTAAGGTATAGGTTAACAAAGACTGATGTGATCGTCGAAGGCGTGAATTTTTGGTCTGAGAACTGTGATCGATGGTACATTCTGTAATTTAAGAGGACAACTACAGGTTATTTATTATCTACAATACAGAATTGTTAAGATATCCCGTATACGGGTTTTCTGACGTGTGGATGACGTCATGGGTGAAAGCAGACGTGTTGAATCGCGTCGTAAAATATTGCCGTAATGAGAATATACACGCAGATCTGCACGGCCACTACGGTCGGGGGTTCGAATCCCCCCTCGGGCATCGATATTTGTGCCGTCCTTAGGATAAGCTAGTTTGTAAGTTCAGGGACTGATGACCCCGTAGTTAAGTCCCACAAACTATACAAACATTTTTTTTAGAGGAGAAACACAAAGGGGGACAGGAGAGGGTTAAAGAGAGAGAAGGAGAAGGTGTTAGAGCGTATATCAAATTTCCATTGTAGTGATGCTTTCGTGTTTTGGTTTGGTGTTGTAAAGATTTGGATTAAATACCGCTTATGGCATTTTATGAACTTCGGAATATCTACAGGAATTAAATTTTTAAAGAGGTCGTAAGAACAGAGTATGGATCATATCGGTCTTAAAAATAGCGGTAGTCATTGTTGAAGTTTAGACAACACCTAAAACCACTACTACAAAAGAAAGTCGGTGAAAAGTTACCTTTACATGCAGGATGAGGCGTCGATCAGCTCTAGACATTGTTTTGGTCTGGAATAGAGGATGAAATTAAACTATCTTTCGTGAATCGCTGCTTGGTTATCTTACGCTTCGCGTAACAAAGTTTCACGACAGCGTTAAGTTACCGACACAACAGGAAAATAAAATTATAGAATATCTGACTTCGCCGGATAAAAACATTAATTGCAAGTTTTGAAAATCAAATCAGTGTAAACTGGATGTGGGAAAGAGTTGGCCGGCCGCGGTGGCCGAGGGGACTCAGGCGCTCCAGTCACGGTCTGCACGGCCACTACGGTCGGGGGTTCGAATTCCCCCTCGGGCATGGATATTTGTGCCGTCTTTAGTCTTAGTTAGTTCATAAGTAGTTTGTAATTTTAGGGACTGATGACCCCATAGTTAAGTCCCATAAGCTATACAAACATTTGAACATTTGGGAAAGAGTAGAGCTTGAACAAAACTTATGCAATCGCGAAGCGAATCGTAATAATGACCAAGTATCTCTTTACGATTGACCGTAGCTTGCTCAAAACAATGAATGAAAAATTAATGGGAATTGGAGGTCATTTTGAATTTAAAAATACGTGAAATCAAACTTTCAATAAAAACGTTAGACAAGCTCACATTTACAAAATGTTCAAATGTTTGTATAGCTTATGGGACTCGACTATGGGGCCATCAGTCCCTAAGCTTACAAAGTCCCTATGAACTACTTAATACTAAGGACGTCGCAAATATCCATGCCCGATGGGGGATTCGAACCCCCGACCGTAGCGGCCGTGCAGACCGTGACTGGAGCGCCTCAGTCCCCTCGGCCACCGCGGCCGGCCCACATTTACATTGTATGCTTTGAAGAGAGTAGTAAGAAGAGGCGTCTGATCTGAACAAAAGTGCAGAACAGAATGTCGAATAGTGCTCTGTTCTGTTTCCAGGCCGCATTGAAAAAAAAAAAAATAAATAAAAAAATAAATAAAAATAAAAATAAAAAAATAAATATTGGTAATAGGAAAAAAAAATTGGTAATAGCAAGAGATTCACAGGTATATATTGAAGTACAAGCGTCGCCGATATAATTTTAGTAAAACTATTTAATGTAATGCTACACCATACATACTAGCAACTATTATCTTCATTAAATTAACCATTTCTATGATGAAGTGGAAATATTATGAAAAACAATAATTATTCTTACGGTAGGAACTCTCTTTGCTGAGGTCGGTATTTTCGCTTCAGCTGTCAGACGTAATCTTTGACAGTAGTGACTTTCGTAGCTGTACGTATATATTGGACTGTGATATTAGCATTTAAACATTGAAAAACAAGGTGAATATTGTGTAAGTTTTGTTCAAATGTTTGTATAGTCTATGGGACTTAACTACGGGGTCATCAGTCCCTAAACTTACAAACTACTTATGAACTACTTACGAACTAGGACGGCACAAATATCCATGCCCGAGGGGGGATTCGAACTCCCGACCGTAGTGGCCGTGTAGACCGTGACTGGAGCGCCTTAGTCCCCTCGGCCACCGCGGCCGGCTGTAAGTTTTGTATTCAGAATGAAACTTTCACTCTGCAGCGGAGTGTGCGCTGATATGAAACTTCCTGACAGATTAAAATTGTGTGTCGGAACCAGGACTCGAACTTGGGACCTTCGCCTTTCGCGGGCAAGCGCACTACTGACAGAGCTATCCCGACTCGACTCACGATGCCGCCCCACAAGTTTAGAAAGTAGGAGGCGAGGTTCTGGAGGAAATAAAGTTGTTTGGCGGCTTCGTGAGTCGTGTCGGGATAGCTCAGTCGTTTGCCCGCGAATGGTAAAGGTCCCAGGTTCGGGTCCCGGTTCCGGCAAACAATTTTAATCTGCCAGGAAGTTTCAACTTTTGTATTCCTTGCTTTTAACTATATTTCGTAGACAATAGTAGCGGATAAAACCACATTCAGATATATGGGAAAGTTTAAAAGTCTAAGAGCAGGTATCATTTTACAAAAGCATCTATTGTGCTCTATTTCGCGTTATATTTTTCAAATCAAGAAATATCTCGATGCGATCGCTGTCTAACGTCACTAGAACACCCGCTGCACTAATCTGAAGACTTCTTAAAATTTTTATCAAAATCGAATCCATAGAGTAAAAAACATACAAAAACAATTGTCATATATAGAGAAAGTTTTGAAACGGGTTGATCCAATTTATAAATGCGCTGCCGTTACGAATTTGCTACATAGGTCTATCGGGATATCGGGACATATACGTTACAGCAGGCATCGCACGCACGCACAATACGTGATCCGGTCCGCGGCTACCTGTCGGTGCGATCCTCCCGAATTCGGCAGTGCGTGCGCATTTGTCACGTAGCTCGGCCGCCTGATAAAAACACGCACTGCACAGTGGGTGGAGTGGCGCGGGTTGCCGACTCGCCCCTGCCCGCTGAATAAATCGTGCGGCCTTTCTGTCCTTTCCGCCTGCCGATGGAATATGAGTCGCCCGACAAAGGGAATCGCGACGGAATTGATTTATCGTCCCGGCAGCTCGATGCGAAAGAGGAACTCATTTAGGATGTTTCGCTTGCAGATTACTTTGATACTCGGCGCACAAAAAAGGACTGCGTTATTCGGTTCCGTGGTGAATCTGTTAGTTCGTTTGAGGCGGCGCCGCCGCGCGGCCGGCTGATTGTAATTCGCACGCAGTTGCGCGCCTCCGTATTCGTTAGCCGGCTAGCGGATCACCGAAACACCCTGCGATTTGCACGTCGAACTCCGTATCGGAAACAGCTGCAGTAAATACTACGCATAAAAATCGAGGCGGATAATCATACGTTTGATATTGCTATTCATTTACGGTGTATCGCCATATTCTTTTAACAATTGTTATGATTGATTGCATATTTGTATCAATGCGCATTAGCGACTGTTGGTGATTTGTAAGAGGAAAACAGCGAACAAACACAATAATAACTTATGATTTTGTAGGCGTCAGGAGCCTCAGTCATATAAAATTTTTTAAACGAGCTGACCGCCATTTGACTGAAAGTTTTGTTTATTATCACTACCTGGTTTCGGCCTTAGGCCATTTTCAAATGCTGTGATAAAAGTTGTCAGATAATTTTCCTTAGGTCTTGGTCATAATAATAAAGACAATAAAATATTCGGAGTTGAATGCATGTCGGAGTTATAAAATGGGTGAAACATTCTTTCCCACATCTTAATTTAAAATAATAAAATAGGTATGTGTTCACCATACACATACACATACACATACACACAATGTTTAAAAAACAATAATAACTCTTTCGAATTGTAGCTATATACTTCGTGATGGTGTCTAAAGTTTCATATTGAAATCCCCGTAAAAATCAGGACGAACGTTTGGTTAATGAAAGTCAGAGTAAGCGGAAAGAATTAAATTTTAAAGGGGAGAATCCAAAGAAAACACGAATTAATCCGACATCAGGAGATGGTGGAAGTTATTGTTGAGGTCAAGACAACACATGAAAATGTCATCACTGAGGAAATTGGTGAAAAGTTACCGTTTTCTGCAACAATGGTCGGATAAGGTTTAATGAGCTGAAAGTGCTAATTTGGTGCGCATAATTAAATGGACCAGATAACATTCCGCTCTAGGGGAATACTAGGTTATTATTACGCTTCGCGTGATTGTTTCGTAACCTTAAAATACTCCCCACTCCATTATGGGCCGGCAGGTACAACAACCAATAACATTGTTTACCAATGAAAGTCGTGGATTCAACTTTTTTATTTATTTTTTACGCGTTTCACCCTTGTGAGGCATCCTCAGAAATTCTGGAAAATAAAAGAAATAGGGGGCATACAACTTAAAAGCCCGATCTTAAAGTTCACAAAGCAACTACAATTAATAGAATATTTACTGACGTTAGAATAACACATCAGATGAGTAGAACTAAAACAATTGCTAGCCACAATTTGGCAGCGTCACATCATTAAAATTATGGTTGACAAAACCCGTTCTGAATCCTATAAATAACATAGGATATACAAAGGATATTAAGATGGGATTCCATCCTGCACGATCGTTATAAATAAACTTTAAAAATCTTAAAAATAATTATTTTTAGGCATCAAAGTGGAGAAAAAGAAGGGTAGCATGAAACAGAAGAAACAGATAAAAACGCAAAAAGAAAAAAAAAATAAATAAAAAAAAAATAAAAATAAAAAATACAAAGAATAAAATAAAAATAAAAATAATTTAAAAAAATGGATTTACCTCAAACAGAATAGAAGCGGCGGCCACGGTTGTGCAATGATACGAGCACATTCACACTCCTGGTCAACATGCCGATGTTTGGATTACTACGTCAACACTGCCGTATATGTCGACGACATATTCATAGTGTTTAAGATGTCTGACACTGATATCCCTACATTAATGGCTGAATTTACTGCTCTGCACCCTTACCAGTCATTTACTCGTGAAGTTATTGATTCTGACGGATACCTCAATTACTTGGATTTACGGTTGCGGTTACTGACAGTGCTGTACAGTTTGATATCATTCGTAAGCCAACCACCACTGGTGGTATTATTCACGCTTCATCATGCCACGCGTATCAGCACAAAATGGGCTTTCGATCGATGATTGATCGCCTTTGCAATGTCGCCCTTAGTACTTTAGCCATTAATAATGTGTTGAAAAACCTGAGATTAATTGCCGGTACAAATGGCTACAACCCACGGCTCGTCGATAAAATGTAGAAAAAGAAGTTGTTATTGAGAACACCCCGCAACGTAATGTGTCATGCAGAGTTGCATGAAGCTTCCGTTTGTGGGTAAGTTGTCATATCAGCTAGCGAGCTTACTGAAAAACGTAAATGTCAGAGTAGCGTTTTCCTTCCAAAATGTAATTCAAAACTCACTGGTGCATATTTACAAGGTGGAATGTTAGGATTGTCAGAAGCTCTATATTGGTCAGACGGGTAGAAAATCTAAAGAGCACTTGCTTACGAAAATGGGACAAATAAAACACCATTCTACTTTTTCTGAGCATTAGTAGTGTATTCTAAAGAGCATTAGTAGTGAGCTTCTTGATGGAGTCGCGTCGTTTAAATATCTAGGCGTAACATTGCAGAGCGATATGAAATGGAACGAACATGTAAGGACAGTTGTGCCGGCCGCGGTGGCCGAGGGGGTTCGAATCCCCCTCGGGCATGGATATTTGTGCCGTCCTTAGTTGTAGGTAGTTCATAAGTAGTTTGTAAGTTTAGGGACTGATGACCCCGTAGTTAAGTCCCTTAAGATTAACAAACATTTGAACATTTTGAAGGACAGTTGTGAGTAACGCGGACAGCCGACTTCGGTTTATTAGGAGAATTTTGGGAAGATGTACTTCATCTGCAAAGGAGTCCGCGTATAAAACGCTTGTACGACCACGTCTTGAGTATTGCTCAAGTATTTGGGACCCGCAGCATATCAGTTTAAAGGAAAACATAGAAGCAGTTCAGAGGCGAGCAGCTAGGTTTGTTGCTCGTAGGTTGGACCAATGCGCCAGTGTCACGAAAATGCTCCGGCAACTGAAATGGGGATCGCTGGAGGAAAGACGACGTTCTTTTAGTGAATTTCTGTTGGGTAAATTTAGAGGGCCGGAATTTGAAGCTGAGTGTAGTAAGATCTTGCTGCCTCTTACTTATACTTCGCGTAGTGATCACAAAGACAAGATAAGAGATATTAGGGCTCGTACGGAGGCATATACGCATTCATTTTTTTCCTCGTTCTATTTGGGAATGCAATAGGAAAGGAAATACCTAGTAGTGGTACAGTGTACCCTCCGCCACGTACCTTACGGTGGATTGTGGAGTATGTATGTAGATGTACAGGGCATCAAGCACCCATTGTGTCGAAAAGGCAAAGGGCTCGATTTTGTGGAAGAGCTTGAAATTGTTAAATATACCTTCAGATCTGATGAACGGGTGCTTAACGATCAGCTGATCAGCTGCAACCAGTGGTATTTTGACCCTATGATGTCTGTTCTAAAAATGTGTACTTAATTCTGATGCTTCCAGATGACCGCTTATATTTTATATTTTACATTGGGCAATACATATCTTAATTTCCGTGTGGTAGTCGTTTTTAACCTGCCTATTTTGCTAGTGTCTGTCTGTTGAGCTGTAGCTCCACAAGTCCAATGATTGCTTAGTAATTTGTCTATTTTAATCATATGACATATAACAGAGATTTTTTTATTCAATTGAATGGGTAGAAAGCTCTTCGTGACCATGTATAAAGCTTTTATTTGATATAAAAATTTTAACTGGTCACAAGCACTTAATTTATCCTGATGCAAATACGGCATCAGTGGTCTGTATCAGCTTGTATACTTTTGGCAGTTTTCCTACTACTTTCAAATTGAGCTGTTTGACGTATTTTTCAAGAGCGCCACCACCGGGCATTCGCCGTACTAACTACAGAATATGTACATTGCATGACTCAACAACAAGCCGGCCTGACGGCAGTGTTGACGTAGTAATCTAATCATAGGCATGTTCACCAAGAAAGTGAATGTGCTCCTATCATTGCACAAGCGTAGCCGCCGCTACTGTTCTGTTTTAGGTAAATTAATTTTTTTTTTTTGCGTTTTTTATCTATTTTCTCTGTTTCATGCTCCGCTTCTTTTTCTCTACTTTTATGCCTAAAATGATTATTTTTAAGATTTTTAACGTTTCTCTATAACGATCGTGCGGGATAGGACCGCAACTTAATATCCTCTGAATTTTCTTATGTAATTTACAGGATTATGACGGGTTTTGTCAACCATATCCATTATGATGATTTGACGCTGGCAGTTTGTGGCAAGAATTGTTTTAGTTCTACTCAAATGTTCAAATGTTTGTATAGCTTATGGGACTCAACTATGGGGGTCATCAGTCCCTAAACTTACTACTAGCTAACACTGACGGCACAAATATCCATGCCCGAGGGCGAATTAGAACCCCCGACCGTAGTGGCCGTGCAGACCGTGACTGACGCGCCTCAGTCCCCTCGGCCACCGCGGTCAGCTTAGTTCTACTCACCCGATGTGTTATTTTAAGGTCATTAAACATTCTAATAATTTTAGTGGTACTGTGAACGTTAAGATTGGGCTTTTAAGTTGTTTGCTGATGATGTTTCGTTAGCATAGTTCTTGCACTTTATAACTTTCAAATCACTTCTTCGCCTGTTTAAAAATGTTCAATGTCTTTCGCGTTCTTATCGTAGTTGAATTTTCGGAGATTCGCGGTGCCTATACTGTTCGTACTTTGTCGACAGAACACGTGGACGATATCAGACTAAGCCTTCAGCTTTTCCATCATTCAGTGCACATGAGTGGTTAATAATTGTATAGCTAATTTGCTAAGGTGTTTCCTAGTGAGTGTAGCGTGATAATTTTCCCCGAAAATTATCCATTCTAACTTGTAATCTGTGTACTTGTCGGCCCACGTGTGCGCCGATTAGCGTGTTCCCTATCGTGGTTATTACCATTAAATCTTTTTCCTCTGTGTAATAAGAACCGTTGCACGACGTCTATCGTGTTTTTAATTTTCATTAAATAGAATTATTTCACTTCTCTGAATTTTTTGACCGAACTCTGTATTGTGCTGTAGCAATCTGTAACCTTGCTTAAATAATAGATATCATTCCTTTGATCAGAAAGAATGGTTGCACGATATATTACGCGATCTTATTCTCTTCGAAATTGGTTTTGTTAACTTTTCGCATATTCTGTGTTCCGATTTTGTAGAGTGCTGTATTGATCTAGCAACTTTAACCTTCTGTAGTTATCTTCTCCCTGTGCTAAACGAACGCCAAAGCGACCATTTTTAGATATTACTTAATGACATCTTAATGTATAGTTAGAAGTTCTAGGGAAGCTTTAACTTCCGTCGGTACACCGCACTTTGTGGTCTTAAACCAAGTGCGTTTGTTTCTCATAGTTTTTCATGAGTCTAAGCCACTAGCATAACACATTATGGAAGCGAAGAACTATTTCATTGTGCTCGAGTGAATCTTAGACCTGCATTCTCCACATTGCTTGGCTGTCGTCTTGGTGTATTAGTGTCAGGTGCTTGGTAAGTACCTGCACGGCTTGGCGTATGAATCTGTGTGTGAATGTGCTGCAATTCCTCCGCCCCCCCTCCCTGTGAAATGTGATCATAACTTTGCAGGTGGGCAATTTTAGGGCCATGTAATTGTGGATATTTAGAAAATTTTGTAAGGTGCGTTTTTTATTGTAATTTTAAGAAAATGGTCTTACCCCCTCGTTGTTCTTGTTTTGACAATAAATTAATTTGTTAAACTATAATCCTTTTGTGCTAATTTAAATTCTCCCCTCGTCATTTATTTTGGATTAATGTGGGGTAATTTGTTCATGTGTCTTGTGTCTCTGCTCCCTTCTGGAAGAGACAATATTTGCGTTTCCGTTGCCAACATTTATTATTTGTGATTTAGATCCATGAGCCGGCCGCGGTGGCCGAGGAGACTGAGGCGCTTCAGTCATGGTCTGCACGGCCACTACGGTCGGGGGTTCGAATCCCCCCTCGGGCATGGATATTTGTGCCGTCTTTAGTATAAGGTAGTTCATAAGTAGTTTGTACGTTTAGGGACTGATGACCCCGTAGTTAAGTCCCATACGCTTAACAAACATTTGAACATTTAGATCCATGACTGCGGATCATTATTTGTGTGCAGTTTCCTCTAAAGATTACAGTAAAGGTAGAACTGTTTGCTTCGCTTATAGAATCAGAGTTTTGCTGAAAGGAACTGTATACTTCCGCCGCTGTGTGAATATCGCCGTACTTAGATTTTGTGAGCAAGCAGTCAATAATTAACTTCACAAACACGGCTAGTTAACAGACAAAAGAACAACGGGCGAGTTTCAAGGTAGCTCTCGCAATTCTAAGTACGGTCAAAGTGCAACCTGAACCCTACCTAAATAATGCTTTTACTTTCCTTATACCTGCCGTACCATCCACGTACGGGTAAACAACGATTATGTTTTGAGGGGCCATTCGGAAATTATTTTCCGGTCACGGGAATGAGGGCTACTGGCTTGGCTCTCTTTTTACCACTGAGTAGCTTTGTTCAGTACGCTCTGGACAATATAAAGCATCCGCTACGATATCAGCTGTAGAGCGGGGAGCACCAGAGCGTCAGATCAGTAGAGCGATTAGTGGCGCCGCCTACGATAGAAGCGGCAGGGCGGTACTTCAGTTCTGAACATCCGATCATCTCGAGTGAGGTCGGCTGGTTTCGGAAACGTACTTATATTATCCCATTAATATAAGTAACAAATTTTGCAGCGAGTGTCACCATGAACTTCGTTAATGAAGAATTTTATGTGACCAGTGAGCTGAATATGCTCGCTTTTGTGTTTTTAAATTTCCGATTGGGAGATTTTATGCGCTCCTGGAAAATGAAACAAGGACACCATGAATTTGTCGACCCAGCAAAGAGAAATTTTGACACATTTTTGAGGATGTATACAACACGTGATCTCACAGACAGATCCATAATCACGTGAGTACAGTCACCAAAGCGTGCGCAATATCGGCGCTAGAACTGTGCATACCAATCTTTTGCAGTAATTCAAGCTGCAGTTCTCCCATGGAGTTGAGCGTAGAGGTGCTGAAATGGCCTGCCATGCAGTTTCCACGCCGGCCGCGGTGGCTGAGGGGACTGAGGCGCTTCAGTCACGGTCTGCACGGCCACTACGGCCGGGGGTTCGAATCCCCCCCTCTGGCATGGATATTTGTGCCGACCTAGTTCGTAAGTAGTTCATAAGTAGTTTGTAAGTTTAGGGACTGATGACCCCGTAGTTAAGTCCCATAAGATTTACATTTACCATTTACCATTTAGCAGTTTTCACTTGGAGCCTCAATCGGGCCACTTTTCGCGCCGGTTGTGCAGACCGCCCAAGAAGATTTCTCATCTACATCTACATCTACATGCATACTCCGCAAGCCACCCGACGGTGTGTGGCGGAGGGTACCTTGAGTACCACTATCGGTTCTCCCTCCTATTTCAGTCACGTATTGTTCGCGGAAAGAAAGATTGTCGGTATGCCTCTGTGTGGACTCTAATCTCTCTTGATTTTATTCTCATGATCTCTTCGCGAGATATACGTAGGAGGAAGCAATATACTGCTAGACTCCTCGGTAACGGTATGTTCTCTGAACTTCGACAAAAGCCCACACCGAGCGACAGAGCGTCTCTCCTGCAGAGTCTTCCACTGGAGTTTAGCGATCATCTCCGTAACGCTTTCTCGATTACCAAATGATCCTGTAACGAAGCGCGCTGCTCTCCGTTGGATCTTCTCTACTTCCTCTATCAACCTCACCCGGTACGGATCCCACACCGGTGAGCAGTATTCAAGCTGTGGGCGAACAAGTGTATATTAACCTCCTTCGTTTGTTTTGGACTGCATTTCCTTAGGGATTATTCCAATTAATCTAAGTCTGGCATCTTCTTTACTGACGATTAATTTTATATGGTCCTTCCATTTTAAACCACTCGTAATGCATACTCCCAGATAATTTATGGGACCTGCTATAGTGTAGCTAAATGATGCAGGATCTTTCTTTCTGTGCATTCGCAGCACATTACAATTGTCTACATTGAGATTCAATTGCCATTCCCTGCACCATGCGTCAATTCGATGCAGATCCTCCTGCAGCTCAATACAATTTTCCATTGTTACAACCTATCAACCTCCGCACAAAGCCTCAATGTATTTGTAAATATATAATAATAGAAATCTGCAGTTTATTGGAATGAACACATATTGAATATTGTAAGAAGGCGAACGAAAGGCTTCGTTTCATTGCCAGAGCACTTAGAAGTGCTACTAAAGAAACTGCCTACAGTAGTGCGTTCTATTCTGCAGTAATGAAGCGCATTTTCGGATCCACACCAAGTAGGACTGACGGTTGGTACAGAAGAAGTTCAGAGAAGGGCAACTCGTTTCGTATTATCCCGATATAGGGAAAAGAGAGTCATAGAAATGGGGTGAAAAACATTAAAAGAAGGGCGTTATTTGTTGCGGCGAAATTTGATTGCGAAATTTCTGTCACGAACTTTAAATGCGAACATTTTTTTTTAGCACCGTCCTACATGAGTAGACACAATCATCATAATAAAATAATCAGATCGAAAACGGAAAGATTCAGGTCTTTCTTTTCCCGCACGGTATTAGGGAATGGAACGGTTGAGAGCCGGCCGCGGTGGCCGAGGGGACTGAGGCGCTCCAGTCACGGTCTGCACGGCCACTACGGTCGGGGGTTCGAATCCCCCCTCGGTCATGGATATTTGTGCCGTCCTTAGGATTACTTAGTTCATAAGTAGTTTGTAAGTTTAGGGACTGATGACCCCGTAGTTAAGTCCCATAAGCTCTACAAACATTTGAACATTTTGAACGGTTGAGAAATATCACAGAAGCAATTCGATAAACCCTCCAGGGGCAAGGCGGAATAGCCGAGTTCACTAAGCCGCCATGTTGCGGTGCGTGCAGTCGTTCGCGGTCGCGGGTTCGAGTCCTCCGTTGGGCAATGGTGTTTGTGTTGTCTTAACATAAGTTACTTTAGGTTGGTGTAAGTAGTATGTAAGCCTAGAGACTGATAACCAATGTAGTTATGACCCTTAGATTTACAAACAGTTGAATTTGAACCCTCTGCCATGCGCTTAAATGTGATTACCGGGTATCTTATAGGAAGCAGATGGTATGTAATGCACTTTTCTCCCTTCGACTAGGTCAGGCCTCTCCAACTCGGGTGCTTCGCGAACATCGGCCGGCACCAGGAAAAGCACCGGTGCTCTGCTGCAGCGCCGGTGGTATGGGGCACGTGACGTGAGCGAAGCAGACATAGCGCTGCCATGGTAGTGGTAGCAGCGGGACGTTTTGTCGCAGCGCATAGCGAGCCGAGAGTCTTGTCGTTGTTTGTGAATTATTGAAACGAATAATAATGCCAATTTTTGAGTATGGACGAAAGGGATAGTTTCATTTCGCTCCTTATTTTGCACGAATTTTCAACACTAACTTTCCCATATAAGGCACAATCGTTTTGGCAGTTGCAATTCGAAATACCTCTTGCAATGATGCTATAAACTTGAGCTTGTTGCTTGCTTTTAGTTTGTTAACATTCGTAACTGACAACACTTTTTTGAATGTTGTTCAGAACATTGCAACGCATTTTAGGATAAGGGCATGAATCCTCACGAATTCTTCTTGATCAACGCCTTTATAAAAAGGAATTGACATCACTATTGTAATTGTGGTAGCGGTCTGTCAAAATTGAATCGTACTGTAGTTTTATCAGTTCAATTTGGAGACATGGTGGGATGCACCAAAAAAGGCATCATAAAAACTTTTGAATGTAGTTTTAGTTATATAATGATTTTGCAGCCAAGATCTCATTTTTCATTTATTATGTTACCGGTTTCGGCGTGCTCGACGCCATCTTCAGACCTATCGTATTTTACATAACTTCACAACATTTTTTACATACTAAAAGAGTACATAGTATGTAAAAAATGTTGTGAAGTTATGTAAAAAAAATTGTTCAAATGTTTGTAAAATCTATGGGACTTAACTACGGGGTCATCAGTCCCTAAATTTACAAACTACAATTGTATCACAGTACGATACGTAGTTCATGAGATATGAGCAAATTCAATTCAAATGTTTATGGGACTTAACTACGGAGTCATCAGTCCCTGAGCTTACAAACTACTTATGAACTACTTACGAACTAGGACGGCACAAATATCCATGCCCGAGAGGGGGGGATTCGAACCCCCGACCGTAGTGGCCGTGCCGTATGAGCACATAAACAGTATCGTTCCGCTGTTCATGGACTAAAACTAAGACATCCGGTATGACGCTATAATTTATAATTTCTACACTAAAAATTTTAGCCGAAGGAAATTTTACAGACAATATACACGCATATAGCTGAGTGTACCTTCTAAACCGTATCACAGTAGGACACGTAGTTCGTGGGATATGAGCACATAAACAGTAATGTTCATCTAAAACCTCCCCGTCACGTTTCAAGTTTTAATCTATTACTTCTTTAGCTTTAATTGTATTCCCAAAAGATTTTACAGAAATACAGCCTTTATAAAAATGAATATACACCTGAAAAATGACAGGAATAAATAAATACTCGAGCAACGCCGGTTTTTCAACTAGTTTTCGTATAAAAATGGCACACATATATCCTAACATTCTGTGCACGTGGTAAACGTCCGCAAGATACATCAACATTGTCCTATTTGATAAGATTCAGAATGGATATACAGCGCATCCAAGAAAACGCGAGAGTGAGCGCTGTCTCTGTCACACGTGTGCAGCTACACGACGAGGAGACAGTGGTAGGGATGGCGGTTATCGCTGAAACAACCGGTTTTCGATTATACCGGTTCTTTTCATCACCAGTTTAACCGCACTGTAAAAACTGCTAAGGATAAACGGTTTTTTTTAACCCTGCGGCAGGCGCGCTTATGGCCGTTGCGCCAGCGGGCGCGTGCGGCACTCAGTGCCGTCGACGTTTAAATACCATGTAAAAGGTAATTTTTAATTTTATTCTGGTAGAATTAATTATTAGTGGTTTTAACATCAATCTTAACAGCAACTTTTAATGTGATATGTATACAAGTAACAAATTGCATGGGCAAATTAAAATTGTTATAGAATATCTGACAATTGTTTCCGGAAATTTCCTAAGTGCCATTTTAATAATAAATTCTAAATAAATTATCAAACCTTCTTGTCTTATTTCAGTGTCACACTGAACATTCGCCCATTTTCTAAAAATCATAGGCTACAGGGAAACTACTGTAGCACTTATTCGTAGTTACATACCCGTGAGTTCCCTTGATTGGCTTCACAATACCCGTTGGCTCTTTAGATGCAATATATGGTCAGGATTGTCTGCCGCAGTATACTTCACAATTACAGGTATAAAATATCTTGCTACCGCATATTGCATACAACTTCAATCCCTCCAACTTTAATCCGTCAATTTGAAAAAGAAACTTCCAATATCAGTTTTAACTTCACTACCACAACGTTTGGGGCCAGATAAAACTGATTATACTCTTACCTTTTGTTTCCTGTTGTAATAATAACGAATCATGTATCCACGAAGTTTCTTGGTCCTTACCAATCATCTTGTGGTGTTCCTTTCACTACATTCCAGTCATCGCATGACTGCTCAGATTCGCTGAAATGACCTGCAGTTTCAATTACTTCTGCCTCCTCATCGCTGTCAAAAGAATCAGCGTAATTTTCTTCATCAGATGAGTCCAGAAGAATTTCTTGTTGTCTTCTTTGTTGTCAGTCCCTTCCTTTGTGGGGACTGGTGAGCGATAAGAAAATAATTCTAATACCAAAGTAATACTGATAATCAAATCATCATTCAGCCAAAAAGTTGTAAAACATAGCGTCCAATCATAAAAACATTCGAAAATGATGCGACTACATATACTTACATCACCTGGCGCGTGCGGTACGCAGTGACATCTCGGTGCAGTCGTCCACTTCACAGGTGAGTCACAGCTGTTACGGTGCGTATAATGACGGGGCAGTGATGCACTTTGACCCGTGACTAAACAATCGAAGCTTATCTAGCACCGTTCGTGTGTGCTCGGCACGCTGACGAAATTATTGAAAGGAAAGCAAATTGGCGGCACTGTATGCCGCCACGCGCCCGCCGCAGGGTTAATACCCGGTTTTCGGTTTTTTGTTGCTTTTATTTCTAGCAAAGTTCGACCGAAACTTAATTGGCATCCGAAACAGAAACCGTAATCGAATCTTCGGTTCTTCTAGTTTCAACCAAAAACGAAACTTAGGAAGTTTAGTTAAATTTTAGGTAAATTTACGTTATACGACAAATCACTAGTCTTTCCATATTTTGCAAGATCCTAACTGTTTAGGTCATCGGTTCCTAGACTTACAAACTACTTAATGTAACTTTAACTTACGCTAAGGACAACATACCCACCCATGACCACGGAAGGAGGGAGGACTCGAACCTCCGACTGGAGCAGCCACGCAGTCTGTGACATGGAGCCTCAGACCGCACGGCTATCTCGTGAGTCACCACATGATTAATGTTACCTAAACCCATGTTGTTGTTGTGGTCTTCTGTCCGGAGACTGGTGTGATGCAGCTCTCCACAATACCCTATCCTGAGCAAGCCTCTTCATCTCCACATAAGAATGGCAACCTACATCTGTCTGAATCTGCTTACTGTATCCGTCTCTTGGTCTTCCTCTGCGCTTTTTACCCCACACACTTCGCTCCAACGCTAAATTCACAATTCCTTGATGTCTAAGAATGTGTCCTACCCTTCCCTTCTTTTAGTCAAGGTATGCCAGAAATTTCTTTTCTCCCCAATTCTGTTCAGTACCTCCTCATTAGTTACGCGATCCACCCACCTAATCTTCAGCATTCTTCTGTAACACCATATTTCAAAAGCCTCAATCCTCTTCCTGTCCGCACTGTTTATCGTCCATGTCTCACTCCCATACAAGGCAACACTCCATACAAATGCCTTCAGAAAGGACTTCCTTAGGCTTAAATCAATATTCGATGTTAACAAATTTCGCTTTTTCAAGAACGCTTTTCTACCCATTGAAATTATGCATTTTATATCCTCTGTACTGCGACCATAATTTGTTATTTTACTGCCTAAGTAACAAAACTCATCCAGCTACTTTATTGCTTCGTTGAACCCACATTGGTTATTAAAAAAGCCCCTCACTTTCAAGCAATCACATTAATAAAACTTGTTAGCATAGCAATATAATACATTTAAAGTCTTAACCAACGTGTTGAAGAGCTAACAACACTCAGTTCTTTAATATCCAATATTAAAGCAATCAAGAAAACTCATTTATTAAAATAGCCGCTTTCGACACACCAAATAAATACCGAAAAAACCGGTTATTCAAAACTAAAATACTGGTATCGGTTTTAACCGGTCGGTTTTATCCCATCCCTAGACAGTGGTGGGGGGAAAGCACTAGGGCCGCATGGCGCGGCACCGGGGCGCGCAAGCACCGACTGCTCGAGCTGGAAAATGTTCAAATGTTTGTATAGTTTATGGGACTTAATTACGGGGTCATCACTCCCTAAACTTACAAAGTACTTATGAACTAACTAAGCCTAAGAACGGCACAAATATCCATGCCCGAGGGGGGATTCGAACCCCCGACCGTAGTGGCCGCGCAGACCGTGACTGGAGCGCTTCAGTCCCCTCAACCACCGCGGCCGGCGAGGGGCCTGGACTATGTACTGTTTTCGGTATATTCAGGTGCATAGTCACTGGCCTAGGGTTCAACCAGTCGGAAAAGAGTGAGGCTCCGGTAGCGGGCGGCGCGCCTGAAGGCCCCAGTTATCCCCAGCAGTGCCAGCAGAGTCGTGGCTGGTGCGGTCGGGAGATCCGGACGGCGTCTCCTCTGCGGCAGGTGGCGTCTCAGCGGCCGCTTTTTAATAAGAGCGGACTGGACGGCGCGCTTTAATTAAAAGCCTCGCTCTGGAATGCGGCCGGTGTTTTCGCGTCCCTGTCAGCCCGGGGCAGCTAATTACCGCGTGGACTGAGACGAGGCCTGCCTCTGCATCTGCCGCTCCCACCTCGGCCTGTCCCACCTGTCGCCCCCGCTTCGGCGTGCCTAACTCAGAAACCACGCCCTACTCTCCTCACGAAGTCGGCGACCACAGACCGCACTCAGCGAACTGATTCTAATTTCCACCAGTGAAATGTGCTTGCGACCTTCTACACCACTGGCCGTTAAAATTTCTACACCCAGGAGCTTGGATGCAGCCCATGCAGCCTCAACACGATACCACAGTTCATCCAGAGTAGTGACTGGCGTATTGTGGCAGGCCAGTTGCTCGGCTCACCATTGAACAGACATTTTCAATTGGTGAGAGACCTGGAGAATGTGCTGGCCAGGGCAGCAGTAGAACATTTTCCGTTTGCAGAAAGGCACGTACAGGTCCTGCAATATGCGGTCGTGCATTATCCTGCTGAAATGTAGCGTTTCGCAGGGATAGAATGAGCCGCGGTGGAGTAGCCGAGCGGTCTAAAGCGTCTCGCTGCGGAGCGCGCGGTTGCTCGCCGTAGAGGTTTGAGTCGTCCCTGGGGCATGGGTGTGTGTGTTTGTGCTTAGGTTAGTTTACCGAGGTTTATGTCGTTTGTAAGCTAAGAACTGATGACCACGCTGTTTGGTCCGATAGAATTACAAACATTTGGATCGAATGAAGGGTAGAGGCACTGGTCGTAACACATATGAAATATAAGGGCCTCTGTTCAAAGTGCCGTCGATGCGAATAAGAGGTGACCGAGACGTGTAACCAATGTCACCCCACACCATCAAGCCGGGTGACACGCCAGTATGGCGATGACGAATACACGCTTCCATTGTGCGTTCACCGCGATGTCGCCAAACACGGATGCGACCTTCATGATGCTGTAAACAGAACTTGGATTCATCAGAAAAAATGACTTTTTGCCATTTGGGCACCCACGTTCGTCGTTGCGTACACCATCGCAGGCACTCCTGTCTGTGATGCAGTGTCAAGGGTAACCGCAGCCATGGTCTCTGAGCTGATAGTCCATTCTGATGCAAACGTCGTCCAACCGTTCGTGCAGATAGTTGTTGTCTTGCGAACGTCTCCATATGTTAACTCAGGGATTGAGACGTGGCTGCACGATCCTTTACAGCCATGCGTATAAGATGCCTGTCGTCTCGACTGCTAGTGATACTAGGCCACTGGCATCCAGCACGGCGTTCCGTATTGCCCTCCTGAACCCACCGATTCCATGTTCTGCGAACAGTAATTGGATCGCGACCAACGCGAGCAGCAATGTCGGGATACGATAAACCGCAATCGCGATAGGCTACAATCCGACCTTCATCAAAGTCGAAAACGTGATGGTACGCATTTCTTCTCCTTACACGAAGCATCACAATAACGTTCAGTAGACAACGCCGGTCGACTCCTGTTTTTGAGAAATCGGTTGGAAACTTTCATCATGTCAACACGTTGTGTCGCCACCGACGCCAACCTTGTGTGAATGCTCCGAAAATCTAATCATTTGCATATCACAGCATCTTCTTCCTGTCGGTTAAATTTCGCGCCTTTAGCACCTCATCTTCGTGGTGTAGCAGTTTTAATGGCCACTCTTCGAAAATGAAAAAGAGGACACAATGAATTCGTCAACATAGAGCGAAATTTTATAGACACAATTTTATATAACACACAACCACGCAGTGAGAACCATACGCACGTCGGTACGTCACCAGAACCTGCACAATGTCGACGCAAGTATCCTTTTGCGGTAATGCAGGGTGCAAGTATCTCATGAAGACGATTGTAGAGGTTCCGAATCTATGTGGAATGGCATGCCATGCAATTTCCACGTGGTGTTTCAGTTGTCCCAGTTTTCGTACCTCTCATGCAGACCTCCCAGCATGACGTTCATGCTCATTGGTGTTGCATGATGGCCAGGGTAGTTGACGTCCACCTTGAAGAGAACGTTGGGTGATGCGGGATACATGTTGATGTGCATTGTCCTGTTGGAAAAGCATAACACCTTGTTGGTACATGAATAGTAGGAAGATGGGTTAAATGATGGTTTCAGTGTACCATGTACTGTTCAATGTTCTCTAGTCGATCATTAGAAGAGAATGGCGAGTGTAGAATATCGGTTCCCTTACAATGATGCACGATCATGTGTGCCGTTTGAGAGTCTTCCGCTCACTCTCCAACTTTGTTCAGCCTCCCTCCAATGGTGTCATGGTAGGCGCTTATGAAGGGACGAATGGGAACGTCTTCAGTGATGAGAGTCGTTGCTGCCTCGGTGCCTGATGGTCGTACGTGTGTGTGGTGTCGTGCACGGAACTGCGAAAATCTGGAGTGTATGCGACAGAGGCAAACGGGTCTCACACCTAGCATCTTGGGAGCTATAGCCTACACTGGCTGTTATCCTCTGGTATTCATTGTGGGAAGATTGAACAGTACACATTCAACCCGTCTTGCCCTGTTCATGCACCAACAGACGATGTGCTTTTCCAATAGGATAATGCACGTCGACACGTATCCTATACGACCCAACATGCTGTTATAGATGTACGTCAACTACCCTGCCCGTCATTATCTCAAGATCTGTCTCCCATTGAGCATGTCTGGGACCAGATGAAACGTCATCTTGACGTGGTCTACACGACCGTGGCGAGATCGTGGTCCAATTAAGGCATTGGAAATTGCATGGCAGGTCATACCGCAAGAATTCATTCGGCAACTTTACGATCGTCTTCATGAGAAAGTTGCACCCTGATTTGCTGCAAAAGGAGGGTATACACGATAGCAGCGTCGACATTGTGCACGCTCTGGTGACTGTAATGACGAGTGTATGGTTTTGACGGTGTGATCGTGTGTTGTATAGAGCCTCAACAAGAATGTGTCATATTTCCCTCAGCTGGGTCGACGAATTCATGGTGTTCTTAATTTTCCAGGGGTGTATTTGATATGATGATGGTGTGGTGCCAACTCTACGCGTAGGGACTTTCGGCACTTATTCTAAGATTTCCGATCCCTCTGCAAAACGTAGGGAGTTTTCTGAGGGACGATGCAATAACTATTCATGTTAATAAAGGGGAGATAATGGTACGCAATATGTAAGCAGCTACAATCCATGGCGCTATGAAAATGTAGCCCCCATCCCGCCAAGGATTTCTCTCTCTCTCTCTCTTTTAAATAAGAAATGAGTTTGATCCGTAGGGATCTTCTACATGTCATGTAGGGACATGGTTGGTAACGAGTTGGCCACACTGGTGTATTTCAAAGATTATTTTGGACATTAATTATTAATTATTAACAAAACAACTAAACGAATAGGCGCCAAGTTTCTGAAGAAAACTATTATTATTATGTATAACATACAACCATAAATACACGTCGCTATTCAAATACTTGTTGCTACTCCACTGAGTATGACAAATACTGGGGCACAGAATTATCACCATGTTGTTGGATTGCCTGTCACTATATTTAAGAAACTGATGCGGTAGTCTGGAAGCATCTACAGTTCTTCTACAGGAAAAGGAGCGCGGTTTTCTGAAGCTGAAAGACATAATTAAGACATAATTAAGATATTTTGAATAATACTCAACTCAAGATGGTGCAGGCAGGAACTTTTCCAGTATACTGTCCATTGCCATATGTAATTCAGAATAATTCTTCCCTAAGATTACGGAGGACAACTGATCTTAACTAACTGTTTAGATAACCTTCAGTAGAATTTGCACTTAAAAGCACTACAGTTTCCAACTCTCACAAGGTTTCAGACAGGTATTATCCGGGCCACCATCCGGCTGTTTGTACAAGCGCCGGGTGCCGTCATTAATTTTAATAACACCGTGATGATTCACACTGGTCGCTCCTCGACCGTGGTATCGCGTGGTCGAGGAGCAAAAGATCCTACGCCTCACTGTAACCCGATAACAAACAAATGCAGGTCTGCACTTGGCGGAAGGCTCTCGCCCTCATTCGCGGCAAATGCAGGGAAAACGCAGCACACCTGCTTCGGAAGGTCATGTTCATAAATGCCTGCATACTCACACGGACCTGGTATGTGGCGCAATTGGTGATCATACCAAAAATGATGACACGTACAATTTCGGTACTTTATTTTCTGGCTCTTACAGAGGCGCCATATTTTTAAAGTCTGGTGCGCCACTCGCGTTCTCGCCCGTACCATCGGCCTTAATTGTTGAAGGTGTCGTATTGACATATAACTTGTCTGTACGAACTTTAGAAATGATTTCTGGTCTTGTGAGTCTCCTGTTCAGAGAATAACATTACTTTTATTAGTGGTAGAAGGCCATAAATTACTTTTTTGTTTTGTTTTGTATTTCATTTTATGGTCAGGATGGCCATTTTGAGACTTACCTTTCTTTGAGAATGTGCGAAGACGCCTCCTGGAATAACTTGAAACATTCAGTTTCGTCTGCACTTTCATGACAGAGTACCATTGACACCATTTCTTTTCTTTGATTTGAAGGAAAGACACGGCCGAAGGAGGCAGTCCATGTATTCCTTGGAACCGCACTGGCTCATTTTAGTATGAAAATGTTTTCTTTCTGTCTCTACTTAAAGTGCATTTATGTTGTGTTTTGATAGAGCAAAAAAAAAAAAAAAACAAAAAAAAAAAAAAAACAAAAAAAAAAAAAAAAAAAAAAAAACTGCAAATCAGCAGCGCGGCGACCTCTGCACGGCCGGTTAGTGTGATGGCGCACTCGGGCCAACAGCAACCGAAGAGCAGGCGAATGCAGTGCAGCCCGTAGACGAAATAATAATAATAATAATAATAAATATTAAAAAAAATGAAGAAGAGGATTGGGTCTTGGAAACGAGTTTAAATTTCATAGAGTGGCTAACACACGAGTTACAGCGCTCTTTGCGGCAACCTGTGTAAACTCGACCGCCGTATTTTTGGTGGTTGCGAATGCAGTGCAGCCCGTAGACGAAATAATAATAATAATAATAATAAATATTAAAAAAATGAAGAAGAGGATTGGGTCTTGGAAACGAGTTTAAATTTCATAGAGTGGCTAACACACGAGTTACAGCGCTCTTTGCGGCAACCTGTGTAAACTCGACCGCCGTATTTTTGGTGGTTGCGAATGCAGTGCAGCCCGTAGACGAAATAATAATAATAATAATAATAAATATTAAAAAAATGAAGAAGAGGATTGGGTCTTGGAAACGAGTTTAAATTTCATAGAGTGGCTAACACACGAGTTACAGCGCTCTTTGCGGCAACCTGTGTAAACTCGACCGCCGTATTTTTGGTGGTTGCGAGGAGTCAGTCTATCGTATGTTGTGCTTGAGCTTGAAGTGTCGTATTTAGTTTATATTGTATTTAGTGTGTACTACGTATACAATTTTTACTGATGAAATATGCCTAAAGTGTGTACAGCATTTAAATGCACAAATCGAAGTGATAAAACGACGAGTACTTCGTCCAAGAACACCAAATGTTTTGCCTTGTTTGATCTCAGTCTGACTATACTGAAACAAAATTCCTGACTGATGCCACAAGAGTTCAGCTTGACCTATTCTGCAATTCCCTTGAAGTACACGCCATAAAATTTGCTCAGCTTTCTACGTAGTGTGGTTTGAGATATTTTTTCTTCTGTGGCTTTTGAGTGTCTACTGCTTCTTTAAAAGTATTTTCATTTGTTGTTGACAATACTTGATCGAGCATGGTTGACATGCAACCAGTGCAAAGTGTGGATACAATAGTGACAGCCAGAATTTTTTCACTTGTATATGTCTGTGTTCTTTGCAGCAAATATGTACTTATTTCAGCGTGGCAACACCGAAAGTTATTAATGTTATTTATTTCGTGTGGAATGATATTGTGGCAGTTGACCCAGGTGCATTTTTATTGCATTATTCCATTGTCTCTTTCGTCTTTGTACTCAAATTTCACGTACCAAACGTTTCTTGTTTCAGCATGACAACAAGGAAACTTATTAACGACACCTTATTGCGACGTGGAACGCATTTTTAACTGCAGTATTTTGTTGTCACTTTCATCTTTGTACGCAAATTTCGTGTACTAAAGTTCACAACTAAAACCTTTAACAACAATTTTACAAGTTTGTAGATTTAATAGGTTTAGTAAACACAAGATAAATGTATACTTATGAAAGTAGCTGTTACAACACATTAACAAGAGATGGGAATCCATGGTCATGATGGTTCGTCATAAAAACTGCTACTACTGTATGTTTCGCAGCTCGTTTAGACCTTGTACTTGCATTAAAATTTACACAAATATTTTCACAGCGGCACTTTCGATGTTGTTACAAACTTCAGCTAACTGTTATACTTCGAACTGGAACTGTAATACTGACAAGTTCGTGACATTTTATTAGCGCATTTTTATGAAATATACTACCAAGCACGACAATTAGCAGCTTTGAAAAACTAGATGCACATCCGTATACAATACTCAATCTTTATTTAAAACGCGGAACTGAAAATAGGTAAAATTCTCAAGTGGGTGTGGCATACCATCTGTCAGCCGATACCCCAAATAACATGGTGGCCGCCAGTCCAATTTGCCTCAAATATGGCGGACCTATCGCCACTCTATGAAATTCAAGCTCTTTGGGTCTTGGCCACTTTTAGCGCATGGCTCTCCTAATCAACAGTACTCTCACTTTGAGGGAAACCGACCCTCAGGGTCCAACGGTGGCAACTGTATATATCGACCACCATCCGAGAGGGCTCCCATGTCGATAGGCCGGCCGCGGTGGCCGAGGAGACTGAGGCTCTCCAGTCACGGTCTGCACGGCCACTACGGTCGGGGGTTCGAATCCCCCCTCGGGCATGGATATTTGTGCCGTCCTTAGTATTAGTTAGTTCCTAAGTAGTTGTAAGTTTAGGGACTGATGACCCCGTAGTTAAGTCCATAAGCTGTACAAACAGTTGAACAGTTGAACATGTCGATATTGGGCATTCCGTATAAAATGTCACACATTCGTGACATTTTAATCGCAGTTATGTACTCAAGTGGCCACTACGGTCGGGGGTTCGAATCCCCCCTCGGGCATGGATATTTGTGCCATCCTTAGTATTAGCTAGTTCCTAAGTAGTTTGTAATTTTAGAGACTGATGACCCCGTAGTTAAGTCCCATAAGCTCTACAAATATTTGAACTTTATGTACTTAAGTCTGCCACGTCTCGGCACCAGAAGGCTCATGTAACATATGATCTGCTTTAAGCTGACGTCCACAGTCCACAAACTGGAGGCTCCGAAATCAACATGCGACAGGTGTGAACCAATGTATTCCACACTCACCAACCGTCGGAAGCCCGCAGCCTCCAGTATAAACCGGTGTATAATGTGTTGCCCACAAACCAAAGGATTGCAGATGTACACGTCGTTGCCTCCGAAAATTGAGTACATTGTCAAATTGCGGACACCAGGAACCATCCTTGTGCATGCCGCCGGGTGTCTGGAGTCTGGGAGCTCTCTCGAAGGATGCTGACCCACAACAACGGTACTTCGCCCAGGTATCTGTGAGTGAGTAGTTCACCATCTCGTCCTTCTCCGCCTTCTCCACCCAAAAAACTACTGTATCAACTACTTAGTAAAACACACGTCCTGTGCTATTCTTTAGATTCTGCTATCGGATGGTGTAGAGTATATGATCTATGTCCATCAAAACTGACGTTGTAGCGAAGGTACTAGTAACATTTCGCAAATTCTTTGTGCGTGGCAGTTGTTCACGTTACCAGAAAACAGTTGTCACTCAAAAGCGCCTTGAAATATTGAAATTACTCTTTGTAGTCTTGGAGGATAGCTTGTTTTGTATCTGTTAAGTTTCTCAAGCCGGGGACTTGTGCACTAATATTCTTAATGGTGTGTATGCGTCGCATTCTTTGTTCCTATTTTTCCCTTCCAGGAGTGGGTACTTTGTTTTTAGTGTTCTTTATATCTTAGTTGTCCAGTCCTTTGTCAATTTGGAGAATGTTTCCCCATTATAATTTTACTTTTCTTTATTGGATATTTTATAGTAGTGTTTTCCAGCCTGTGGGTCGCGACTCCCAGAGGGGTTTTAAATTCTTTCTCGGGGGGGGGGGGGGGGGGGGGCGCCGTCACAAGAGGAAGAATTCCGCCGCAAAATAAAAAGGGGGTCACTAATACAAAAACTAATTACTGATTTTTTTGCGTCCCTAAATGTTCCTTGTTTAACATTCATTATGAATTGAATAGATAATAGATTTTCTTAAATAATGCAGTAAGTTAATGATGAATAAGCGAGGTAAAAATTGGCAATTGAATCTAAATAATAACAAGTGTGAAGTCGTCGACATGAGTACGAAAATAAATCCTTTAAACTTTGTTTACAAGATAAATCAATCAAAAGTGAAGGCCGTAAACTCCACAAAATACCTTGGAATTACTATTACTTCAGACTTAAACTGGAAAGAACACGTAGATAATGTCGTGGGAAAGGCGAACCAGAGACTGCGTTTTATTGGCAGAACCATTAAAAGATGCAACAGAACTACAAAAGAAACTGCATACACTACGCTTGTCCGTCCATTTTTGAGTATTGCTGCCCAGTGTGGGATCCTTATCAGGTGGGTTTGACGGAGGGCGTCGAAAGAGTCCAGAGAAGGGCAGCTCGTTTCGTATGGTCACGATACAGGGGAGACAGCGTCACGGAAATGATACAGGATCTGGGATGGGAATCATTACAACAATAGCGCTTATCGCTGCGGCGTGCGCTACTTACGAAACTCCATTCGCCAACATTCTCCTCCGAATTCAAAAATATATTGTTAAGTCTCACACAGGTAGAAATGATCATCAGAATGAAATACGAGAAATCAGAGCTCGAACGGAGAGATTAAGGTGTTCTTTCTTCCCGCGCGCTATTCGAGAATGGAATGGAAGATAAATAGTATAATGGTGGTTCGATGAACCTCTGCCAGGCACTTGAATTTGCAGAGGATCCCATGTAGATGTAGAAATCTGTCTTCAGGAAAATGGTACAATAAGTTCTTGTAAAATTTCTAAAAAAAATGTCTTTACATATTTTCTATACAGTGGGACCTTTCTTAGTAAGCATAAATCGCGTCTTGGTCTTCCCTGAATTTCGAAACACTCGTTAAGCAAAAGATATTTTTCTATCGGAAATCATGTAAAAAGGGAATAATGTGTTCCATTCCGAAAAATAAACACAAAAAACTTTGTCCAACAATTTAACAGAAAGCCGAAGAAAAGAAGGAAGATTAAATTTGTTTCCTTTGAGATAACATAGTTTTGTTACAGTTCATGAGGAGGAAGAGTCGCCGGAATATTTTAATTTGGAGAGGGGTCGACGGACAATTTTTACTTGGAAAGTGCTCGCATATTCTAAAAGGTTGAAAAACACAGTGTTATAGCATTGAGAAATAGCTTAAATGTCTTCGATTTATCATCATTTGTGATTCTAGCTTGGTGAAGGCACTTGGGTTGATCAGGAATTCTATTTTCGTTTCTTTCATTAACAGGAACCGTTCCTTTACTTTCGCAAATCCCGGACTATTTATACTTAAAAAAGGAGGTGTTGTCCCTGAATGACTGTAGTAGGATTGAGGATGACTTGGACCCAATTTCTAGGTGGTGTGAGGAACGTTAATGAGCTTTAAATGTAGAAAAATGTTAAGCGGTGCAAATGAGTAAGGAGAAACAAACATACAGTACAGCTTTAGTAGCGTGCTGCTTGACAGAGTCGTGTCAATTTAATACCTAGGCGTAACGCTGCACAATGATATGAAATGGGACGAGCATATAAGGGCAGTCGTACGGAATGTGAATGGTGGACTTCGGTTTATTGGGAGAATTTCGGGAAGGTGTGATTCGTCTGTAAAGGAACACTTACGCGACCCATCCTGAGTGCTGCTCAAATGTTTGGGATCCCCGCTAGAACGGTTTAAAGAAGCAATTCAGAGGCGTTTGTTACTTGTAGGTTCGATCAATGTGCGAGTGTTACTGAGATGCTTCGAGAACTCAAATGGGAGTAGCTAAAGGGTTGGAGACGTTTTATCAGAGAAACACTGTAGAAGAAATTTAGCAGATCGTAATCTGAAGCGGAGTGGAGAACAATTCTTCCGCCGCCAATTTATATTTCGCGTAAAGTCCACAAAGATACGATCAGAGAGATTAGGGCTGGTTCAGATGCATGCAAGCATTCGTTATTCTCTATTTCTGTATGGGAGTGGAGCAGGAAATCGTGTAACTAGTAGTGGTACTGGTTGGCCTTCCCCACGAATTTTTCGATGGATTGCGAAGTATGTACGTAGATGCAGTTCAGTACTTCCTTGCGGACTGAACTCACCGTGTCGGTATTCACACAAAAATGTCGACAAATATAAAGGAACTACGCAGTCGGAAATGCTTAGTAACTGTTAAACATGCAAGGGGGTTCACGGTTCTTTCGTGAGTACGTGCGTGCCGAGCACCTTATGTAGGTGGGTGCTAAGAAAATATGTTCTCATTCGGAAGAGAAAGTTATAAAGTTGGGACAGAAATTGCGCAAATAAATATCGCCGTAACGCAAACGCCTGTCTTTTAATGATTTCCATGCAACTCGTGAATCCGTCAGAGAAATCTTTCTCTACGTTCTCAGTCATTCCCACAATGCTCATCAATAGTCCAGAATACGACGCACAAGTATAGTACAAGCAGTTTCTGTGGTTGAACTATTGCATCCTCTGTCTTCTGCCAATGAAAGCTAGCCTTTGGATAGCCTTCGCTACTGTTTTCGATGTGTTCTTTCCAATTTAACGTGTTCGTAACTGTAATAACTATTTCGTTGCATTGACGGCCTTCAGATTTGTTTGATTTATCGTGTAAATGAAGTTTAACGGATTTCTTTTAGTGCCATATGGATGACTCCATAGTTATTATTTATGGGCAGTTGCCAGGTTTTGCACCATGCAGATATCTTATCTAAATCATTTTGGAGTTTCTTTTGATTTTCTGTTGACTTAACTAACCAATAAATGACAGCATCATCCAAGATCAGTGTAAGAACAGCCATTACCTCCTAAATAGTTTATAACGATAATGAACAGCAGGGGCCCTATAACACTACCCTGAGAAACGCCAGATATCACTTCTGATTTACTCGGTGACTTTCCGTCAATTACAGCGGTCTGTGTCGTTTCTGACAGGAAATCCCGAATCCAGTCGCACAACTGTGGCGATATCCATAAGCATGCAATTTGATTATAATATGCTTGTGACTTACAGTGTCAAAAGCGTTCCGGAAATCCAGAAATACGGAATTGATTTGATATCCCTTGTAGATATCACTCAATGCTTCAAAAGAACGATAATTTCTGAACCGGTGTTGCCTATGCGTCAACAAGTCGTTCTCTTTGAGGTAATTCATAATGTTTGAGGAATGTATATGTTCTAAAATCCTGCTCCAAGCCGACGTCAATGATATAGGCCTGAAATTTTGCGGACCACTCTAATTGCCTTTCTTGAATAATGCAGTAAACTGTGCAACTTTCCGGTCTTTGGGTACGTATCTTTCACTAAGCCAGCGGTTTTATATGATAGGTATGGGGTTATCGCAACAGCATACTTTGGAAATAACCTAATTGGTACACAATCGGGACCGGGAGGCTACCTTTTGTTAAGTGAGTATTGTTGCTTCAACACTCCAGGAATATCTACTTCTAAATTACTCATGCTGGCAGCTGTTCTTGATTAGAATTGAGGAGCATTTGCTTGGTATTCTTTGGTGAAGGAATTTCGGGAAGCTGTGCTTAGCAATGCTGTTTTACCAGAACTGTTTATCATTGGCACTATCAAAACACATGTCAGGGTTTCGTTCGGAAACTATTATAAACTTCTCGCATTGAAGTTCGCGCTAAATTTCGAGTTTCTGTAAAAGATTACGTCTTGGGGATTTTCTGTCTGTTTAAAATATGGTACTCTTTATTCTTTGTATTTTACGAGGAAAATACCGTGAGTATTGTCTTAAAGGATGACAGCATCAACATTTTTCATGAGGTGTCCCTCCCTTTCCATACGCCAACATATCATTGCGTTAGTAACAGTACGTACACAGGCATTAAAGTAACCATTTTTTCTACGTCAAATCTGATAATTGTACCAAGGGAGTAGTGATACAGATTAAAATAAAAGGAAACACGTGGAGTGCGTCTTTATTTACACATACATGATTACTCACTCCAAATATTTCAACTTCAGATGATCGATGCTGATATAAATTACACCGCGTGTTGCCGTTTGCTGAGCGTAACAGATGGGCTGGTTATCCTGAATGACGATGCCCGCCTAGTAAACTGACATCAACTGCTTGTTGGTCTTTAGCACCTACTGAAATTAATAGGACCACAATATTGCAATTTATAGGTGTTATTCGGCGGTATTTCGATTCTATTGTACTAGCGTAAGTCTTCGTCACGTGTCAGTCAAATATTAAGAATTAAGTGAATCACTACCAGCTCGTGGTAATTCAGGGCTCTCTCCATACTAATAAAGATACACAATGGGCAATGGCACTACGCGAAAGAGAAAAGCACTGCGAGGAAGGAATCGTGCTCTCCGTAGATTGAATAGTCCTCATACACTGGCGATAAGATGTATGAATTACCAATTACCTGTAAAAATCAATAATTTATAAATATCTTAAGGGACATAAGACAACTGTCAACCGACAGCACTTGAATTTCATAATGCATGTGAAGAGCTACGCCTAATCAAGTATATGACACTCGCTCAGAACTACTGATAACTTGGCGAGAATAAACCGTACCTGAAGTATTCCATCTGGTGTGAAAGATATTTGAGAGAGTCATAATATTCTGGTATTTCAAAATAATCCAAAGAAAATATACTGACAGGTATGAAAATTACAGAACTATTTGTTCCATTAGGCAGGACTCCAAAATACAGCCACTAATTTTCAAAAGATTGGAAAAACGTCATAGAAGCCAAGCTCTCGGAGGATTAGTTTGGTTACAGAGAAATGTTGCAACACGTTAACAATACTAGATATTCGAAGCAAGGCAAAACTATGTTCATGGTATTTGTAGATTTTTTTCAGTGTTGACTAGAATATACTCCTTAAATTTCTATAGGTGGCATACGTAACTGGTAGGTTAGGTTATGTACTACGTACTATTACACTAGACGACAGCAGGCCGCAGTGGCCGAAGGGACTGAGGCGCTCCAGTCACGGTCTGCACGGCCACTACGGTCGGGGGTTGAATCCCCCCTCGGCCATTGATATTTGTGCCGTCCTTAGGATTAGCTAGTTCATAAGTAGTTTGTAAGTTTAGGGACTGATGACCCCGTAGTTAAGTCCCATAAGCTATACAAACATTTGAACATTTTGAACACTAGACGACAGTCAAGGGGTATAAAAGGAAGTAATAATTGAGGAAGTCAGATAGATCTGTACCTACAAGTCAGAATTATTCAGTCCGTAAACTGAACAGGCGATAAAGGGAAACAAAGGAGAAAATTCAAAATGATCAAATGTTTGTTGAGCTTATGGGGCTTAACTAAGAGGTCATCAATCCCTAAACTTACAAACTACTTATGAACTAGCTAAGTACGGCACAAATATCCATGCCCGAGGGGGATTCGACCCCCGACCGTAGTGGCCGTTCAGTACGTGAGTGGCGCGCCGCAGACCGCTCGGCCACTGCGGCCGGGGGAAACAAAGGGGAAGGAAATGAAGTTCACAGGAAATAAATGAAAGCTATCACTCTACATATGACATTGTACATCTGTTGGAGATTGCAAAGGACTTGGAAGAGCGATTAAACGGACTGGACAGTGTCTTGAAAGTACAACGTATAATAAAAATTCGCAAAAGAAAATCAAGGATTGTATTAAGAAATGAGACACTAAAATTTGTAGGAGAATTTTGCTGTTTGGACAGTAAAATACGAGTTACTTGTTATCGCCGAATTAGAATATTTGGCAATAGCAAAACAAGCGTTTCTAAACAAGAGCAATTTGATAGCATTGCTTGTCATTTGCTAGAAAGTCTTATTTTGCAATTATTTGCTTGGAACCCAAACTTGACAGACATGAAACTTGGAGATAAACAGTAGGGGAAAAAGGGTACAGAAGCATTTGAAATATAGTTTTGCAGAATTACGCTGAAGATTAGATCGGTAGATCGCGTAACTATTTGGGCAGTGATATAAATATGTTAAAATCCAATATTAATTTAAGTGTAAAGTAGTCGTTTATGAAGGCATTTTGCGTGGAGCTTTGCCTTGTACGGGAGTGAAACGAGGACAATAAATAGTTGAGGCAGGAAGATGAAATGTGGTGCTACAGAAGAATGCTGAGTGTTAGGTGAGTGAACCGCGTAACTAATGAGAAGGTGCTGAATAGAATTGGGGAGTAAACGAATTTTTGGCATTCCTTGACTAAAAGAAGGGATCCATTGGTAGGACACATTATTAGACATCAAGGAATTGTGAATTTAGCACTGGAGGAGAGTGTTTGGTGGAAACAATCGCAGAGGGAGGTCAAGAGACGAGTATAGTAAGCAGATTCAGGTGGCTGTGTGTTGTCGTTCTTTATGAGGAGATGAAGAGGTTTGTTCAGGATAGAGTAGGGTGGAGATCTGCAAAGAGCCAGGTTATGGACTAAAGACCACAACAACACAATAATTTCAGACATTATCTTATTAAAACATTGGTCTTGGGTAAAAAAAGGAACTGTGTAGAAGATACTGTATATTTGAGGCATAATTGAAGAAGGAACTATTTGATAGGACATATTCTGAGAATCAAGAAACCTTCATTTTAATATCGGAGGTATGTTTGGGAAGGGGTGGGGACTAAAATGAGTTAGGGACACAGAGAGACAAGTACAGTAAGCAGCTTGAAATGGGCGTCGTTTATAAAGAAGCTTGCACAATATTGGGTAGCGTAGCGAGCTACGTCAGACTAGTGTTGGGACTGAAGACTGCAACAGTACTACTGTCGGAATAGTGCTTCATAACTGTTTATACTTTATCACCTACCGGTCGTCCATACATCTCATTCTATCAAAAGCACAGCGTTGTTTCGACGGATTCGTCTGGGATTTCTGGCATTACACATGCCCATTGCACGTGCAGTTATCGATGGTTCGTTGTGAGTGAAATAGTGCGAGAGATGGGTGTATCGGAAAGAAGCATCACTGAACTGTGTATAGACACTGGCTCAAACGATACAAATGTGTACAAATGAAAAATATGAAGTTGCCGTGTATGTTTTACGATTTAGTGAAACCTCTGAGGCTCTGGGGAAATGCCTTTGGCGCTTTCCGAATCGTGAACTGCCTTTCGTAGTGTGTTTACCAGCGTTTTCAGCAGATAACGAGAAACAGGTTTTCGCCGAGTTCCCAAGTTTTATTTGAACACGCAGTATCAACAACGCAACCTCTCAGCTGAGACGTATTGTCAGCGCGCGGAATCAGTGTCCTGCGAAGAGGTATTGTATATGGCGAAGGTTTCATGTTTTAATCATTTCAAGTACAGAGTGTCCAAATCTTCATTTGGTAACAATAACACATGATTTATATATTGCCACTGATTAAGAGGCAATTGTCATTTGATTCCATTAATAATGTTCACTGAAAATCACGTTTAGACGGAGTGGGATCAACAACGCACGTAACAATCACCGATGGATACAGAAATACTACGTTATATAGCCGCTTGTAGAGGGTGTGCATCTTCGGTTACTCCCTCAAATGTTCAAATGTTGGGTAACCTTAAGGGACTTAACTGCGGGGTCATCAGTCCCTAAACTTACAAACTATTTAAGAACTAACTTATACTAAAGACGACACAGACATCCATGCCCGAGGAGGGATTCGAACCCCCGACCGTAGTGGCCGTTCAGAACGTGACTAGCGTGCCGCAGACCGCTCGGCCAGTGCGGCCGGCGGAAACAAAGGAGAAGGAAGTGAAGTTCACGGGAAATAAATGAAATCTATCACTCTAAATATAACATTGTACATCTGTCGGAGATTGCAAAGGACTTGGATGAGCAATTAAACGGACTGGAGAGTGTCTTGAAAGGACGACGTATAACAAAAATTCGCGAAAGAAAATCAAGGCTTGTATTGAGAAATGAGACACTTAAATTTTTAGGAGAGTTTACTGTTTGGACAGTAAAATACGAGTTACTTGTTATCGCTGAATTAGAGAGAATGTAAAATATGTAATGGGGATCGCAAAACAAGCGTTTCTAAACAATAGCAATTTGATAACATTGCTTGTTAAGTGTTAGAAAGTCTTATTTTGCAATTATTTGTTTGGAACCCAAACTTATACAGACATGAAATGTGGAGATAAATAGTAGGGGGAAAAAGGGTGCAGAAGCATTTGAAATATATTTTTACAGAATTACGCTGAAGATTAGATTACTAATTGGGTAGTGATATAAATATGTTAAAATCCAATATTAATTTGGTGTAAAGTAGTATTTTATGAAGGTATTGTGTGTGGGGCTTTGTCTTGTACGGGAGTGAAACGAGAACAATAAATAGTTGGGGTAGGAAGATGATAGATGCTTTTGAAATGTGGTGCTATAGAAGAATGATGAATGTTAGGTGAGTGAACCGCGTAACTAATGAGACCGTAGTAGCCGTGCAGACTGACTGGCGCGCCGCAGACCGCTCGGCCACTGGGCCGGCGGTTATTCCCTACAGGATGCGCGGCGTCTTCTTGTGATTTAATATTACAAAAACAGTCTTGATCGCAGAAATTACCGGTTTCGACCTGATGTAGGTCATCTTCGGAATTACAAGTAGCCTGCAAGGATTAAAGAATATAATTAAAAAAACGTCTAAGTTCGACTTTAGATGTAACAAATTATATACAGAGTAATGGCGTTTACCCATGTGGCTAGTGCTGATTCGGCTGGGCTGGGCTGTCCTGGCTGTTCTGCTTCCAGCAAGTAACTGTTGACTAGTGGCCATAAGGCCTCTGGTTAAATAGTGTATGAATTTGGCGCCAAGTCAGCAGCAGCCAATAGGAAAAGGCTTATAAGGAGTACGTTCTGTGTAATGTATAAATTAATACATAGTTTGATGATAAAAATATATAAATAGAATTAAGAAGTATCATAAAAAAGGGATAATATAAAAATGCTGCGTATTAAAAAATGCATAACGAATGTAATCAGCAGGTGAGATTTAATCAATGGTATTGGTCTGCAAACGTAAGGCTATTATAATCAACATATATATTAATGTGGCTAAAACATATGCAGATCTAACCTTATTATATTGAAATAGTGCATAATTATAAATGAAGTCATATTTTTTATGGTACAATGCCATCTAGTGGGTCGTCAGCGGCGTTTACACGGGCGCGCCTGCCCGTCCGCTCCTGCCGGCCGGCAGGAACGCCGGCGGAACCGCGGCGTGTCTCGTGGAGCGGCGGCCGGCAGCCCGGCAGGGGGCGCCGCGCCGCGCAGGGAGCGGCCCGGTCTGGCGTTTCGGGCGAGGCCCAGAGTTCTGCGCGGCGCGGCGTCAGGGCAGCGGGTCGCAGCTGCAGAGAAACCGTGTCCTGCAGCTGGGATGTGCGTGGCACTTGTAATCAACCGAAAGAGATCAAAGCGCCTTCTCTGGGTGAAAGAGTACAGGCACCGCTATAGTCATTTGCCTTTAATTACTCAAATGCGCGATAATTTCCCTGGTGATTTTAAAAACTATTTACGGATGGATTGTGCCTCGTTTAACATTTTGCCGGCACCGCTATAGTCATTTGCCTTTAATTACTCAAATGCGCGATAATTTCCCTGGTGATTTTAAAAACTATTTACGGATGGATTGTGCCTCGTTTAACATTTTGCCGGATTTGATTAAGCACAAAATTACCGAGACAGATACAGTGATAAAAAAAGCATTTGAGCAGAAGAACGCCTAACAGCGACACTCAGGTTTTTAGCAACTGGTCGCTCTTTTGAGGACTTATAACTCACCATAGGAATTTCAGCACCAGAGACAAGCAGAGCACTAAACGACGTTCTGAAACAAGACTACATGAAAGCAAGTGTATACAACTATCATAATTACCAGTTTAGAAATTAGATTAATACTTATTCCCCACATCATGGATACATTTGTTAAGGATGTGGAACGTCTCAGTTTAATAAAATGTGCCTTTACATTATATTACATGACAGTCAATTTGATTTTTATTGTTTTTTATGTTTTTAATTTGTTAAATTGTTTTATTTTTATTTATTTATTAAATAGCTAATATATATCTAAAAACTTATGTAATGCGTCATTCATAAATTCTTTTAATTTCTCTGTAAATGCTGGTTCGCTGTCAGACTTTTGACGCTATTTGGTTAAGTGACCAAAAACTTTTGTGGCAGTATAATTCACCTTCTCTTGTGCCAAAGTTAGATTTAACCATAAATAGTGCTCATCATCCTTTCTCATTAACTACTGTAATCTCATAATGTAAATTTTTGCCTTCCTTTATTACATCTGTGATTACATCTTGTGAAAAATAAAACAATTTAACACTAACCTCTTCATTTACTTCGGTACGTTGCTACTCCTCGATTACAAAAAACTCTTTTGCGGCGATACTGTCATCGAGATGCTCTTCATTTACAGCACACTTATCAGCGTCACCCACATGTCTTTCATATTCTCCAGCCATATTCGATATGCTGGACGGCATAAGCTCCTGATCAGTTAAGAATGTTAGAAGGTCATAATTCCATAGTTTGGGCACAAACATCACTCGACCTACCAGATCGATTGCTGTCCAAAACATTTTTCATTTCTTTGCGCAACGAACCACGTAAAACTTGAATATTTTTTGCAACAAATTCCCTATCAGCATTATGAAAAATTAGTTTGCATAAAGTTACCAGTCTATCGTATGCCTCGTTTTTTAGGTTTTTATTTGTCTACTCCTTATTGCGAATTCGCCACAAACAATAAATTCACACAGGGATTCCTTCGTCCAATAGCGAGAGTGTGCCATGGTTTTGCACTGAAAGCGCGGCCTTCTAAAGCCGTACTGCAAGCTCGGCCGTGTAAATGTGAGGACGTTCCGCGTGACGGTTCTGCGCGAGGGACGGAGTGGGCGAATCCCCCCTGGGACCGGCTCAGCCCGGGTCGGTACCTGTGTGGCGCGCGCGGCCGAAATTGCGCCGGCAGAACTGCCCGTGTAAAGGCCGCTATTCGATATGACGCCATTACCATGGTAAAGGGAAGGTCAAAGATATTGGCAATTGGTGACGCCGTTGTCATGCCAACACAGAAGTGAAAACGGTGGGTTGGTAGTGAATGATGTTTGTAGAAGGTCGCCAACTGTCGTCATGGTTAGGCAGATACATCAATGTGCAGAGTGAAGGTCGTTGAGACATATTTTCCGAGTGAATGGCATTCGAAAAACGCTAAAATTATGAAAAATGACGGTGATGTATATTAGAAGGAAATACAAGTTACCATGTCTTTGTCGCTTGATAAAATACTAATAAAACGTTATACATTGTGTCTTAAAGAGAATAAAATAAACAATAAAATGTTCCATTAATGGTAGTAGGAAATAATAGTATGATAATAAAATACTTGATTTGCTTTCGGTCGAACGCTGCCTTCTCCACGGTCGTGGACTTCCCTACGCCACAACATCCCTCCCTCCCGAAGCGCCGAACCGTTGTCGTGTTGTAAGGTAACCCTTAAGGTAAGCCTTACATTATAACGAGGAATGAGCTTCACTTTGATACATATTATTCGTTTGAACCTGTTTATAGTGAATATGTAGTAATTAACTTCTTATGTGACTTAATTAATTATCGTGATGCACAATGTAGGTAGGTAACTTAACTGTGAACATTTTCTGTCATTTATTTATTATCTGTATTGTATTTGTTGATGTATATATTATTTTATTTTATTTGTACTTTGTATGTTTTCTATATGACTATGATTACTAGTTATGTTTAATTTGTCAATGTAAAATATTTCTCTGTGAACAGTTATCGATATGGCTCCTCAGGTCAGAGACTCTATCGTATAGCAGCGCTCCCCTGTGGGAGAGCAGGCAAGCAGCAGTATCTGCCGCCCCGTGACGTAGATCAGATGTTCGTACGCGGTCCGCAGAGTGCTCAAACAATATAAGTAATAAAGTTAAAACAAAGTGAACTAATTTGTTATAAGTGGAACGATATGAAAGTTTATGTGAAACTAGTGAAGATAAGTGAAGTAAGAATTGATTTTAATGAAACATTTATTCGTTCGTTCTGCTGAGGTAGAAATTCGTTACGTGTTCGGTAACCGCCCCAGACGTCCGAAACGCGGTAGCGTCATCGCGGACGCTAACGGTCGTGATTAATTACGCGATTCGCTAAGCATCACGGCGAAATGCTAACAAGCTGCCAAAGGAGGGGCCACCATCAAAATGATTTCTGTATGAATTTGTGTATCATTTATATGACTGCAGAGTATCATGTCGCTGGACTGATAAATGAGATAAGTTAAATGCTATTGGTTGTAATTTACTGCGAATGCATGTTTAAGTTTTATTAAAATACAAGAACATTAGATAGTACTTTTGCTATCTTATTTGAACAACTAATGACAATCCTCAATAATGCATGAATAATATTTCTACACAATTTTACTATCAAGTGAGTGTCATTAATTGTTAGAGACAATTTTGCTAAAATTGATGGTATAAGATAATAGACAGTTGAATTAATGAATAATTTTACTATTTCGTTTTGCACTGAGTTCAACAATAATAGCCACCGCCACATCTATCCTATAAATAAGCAAACTCGTACAACTGCCGTATGCATAGCATCAATTAAGACTGATTTACTTAAATTTCCTATTTGCTTGAGTGAATTAATTTTATCAGATACTGACTTTAGTGGTTGGACTGCACCCACTTCTCAATCACTTGATGGTAAAAATCCTACTATTCATAATTTTCTAAATTATCAGTACCATTAGCATACTAATTGAGTCATACGTATTGCACAGACGGAGTAAGTTAATTTCTGCTATCTGTGTGTGCACAGTCTCTGTAGGAGATTTTGTAAGGAAAGGAAAGGTGAGTGATCTTTTGAAAAGTTTGTCAGATAGGGCCACAGTATTTGTTAATTACACTAATTGTCTTGCTAAATATTTTCAAAATTTAACTACACCACTTGCATTAATCACGAGTTTAACGTAACCAACCACGAAATTAAGGTCAGGTTTGTTATGTTGCTCAAACATTACAACAACAACCACCAATTTTTTTTAACCTTCACTCACACTTTTCTTCAATAAAATAAACACCTTTCATCCAATATCCCCAACAAAAATTTTCTTTCCTTACAGTGTATGGAGATCGACAACGGGCAGGAGGCAGGAGGCAGGCTGATGGACCGGAGTCCGTAGCGTCAGAGGACGCCAGACTACCGGCCGGGCCCCGCCATTCGGCCTGAGTTCGCGAGGGAACGCAGGGTTGCCAGGTGTGGCGATTTTTCGCATTCTTGGCTATCTTTTTCTTATAATAGTAGCCATTCTAGAAGTCTGGCGGCTGGCGATTAAATTTGGCTATTAAAGAAATTCGTTGGCGACTTAATGGCTATTTTATTTTACTTCAAATACAACGAATATAAAGCAATCACTCTTTAGACTTTGCGTCAATGATACCGGCTAAACTTCGGTAGAATGCTGGGGAAATGTAATCAACCTACACAAGTTAGCACAAATGTTTTCATGTATCATGGATGTGTGGGAGAGTGTCACAGAGATATAAACAAACTCAACTTATAGACTCTTGAAGATAGACGTAAACCACCTCATGTACCCTACTTACGATGGTTCAAGAACAGCCTTTAAATGATATCTCGAAATATACTACAACACCGTATGTATCGCACCCACTGAGAACATAACGATAAGATCATATAAATTACAGCATGAAAGGAGGCATTTAAACACTATTTTTTCCATACGACAACACAACAGAAATTCGTAACAACTGCTACAGTGGTTAACAATAGTTTACAGAGTATAAATGTCGACGGAGAACACGCGGTGATTGCCCAGTTGTTCTCATGGCTGATTTTTCAGTGTGTAATGATGACGCATTATTACGAATTAAAGTCCATCCCACCTCAAAGTACGAAATGCTTAGTGCATTGTTATAAATTACCTCATCTCAAAATGTAAAGATTTGGTGTGTATTAAAGAAATGTTTGAAAGATTCAATAACTCTATTTAACATCTGTAAATACTTGTTTTTAAGGAGATGAAAGTGGTTGGTAATCGAACCTATGCATGTAACATCCCTTATGTAAGTTTGATAGAATGATTCTTGAACAGTTTTTATAAGTTATGAAATTAATAAATGTGATAGATGTAACTGAATTTCCGGAGTCTATTATATTTACAATGTGACAATATTTTGACTGCCCTCATTCTCAGTTTGTGGTGTGTCTGGGTTCAGTTCTTGGATGGACTCAGATGAATGTTACTGTGAAGTATGAGTTTCCTTGGAAAGTTCAGTCTGATGTCTGTGAATGCGAGAGCTCCACAGTTTGTGTTACTTTTTACTCAGTAACCAGCTTACTCCCTGAATTTCAGGACTATTATTGTCGAGTAACATGCCATAATTATCATAGGATACTAATGTAAACAGATTAAAGGCTGCGATATTTAGCTATTTTTACTGATGAAAAGATGGTTATATTTTGGCATTTTATTGATGAAAAGATGGCGATATTTTGGCTACTTTTTGTTTAAAATTTGGCGACAGAGCAATAAAAAAATCCGGCAACTCTGAGGGAACGTCCTCTGGGGAAACCTCCGAAGGGCCCACGCCCACGACCTGTGGCCCAAGTGTAGACGGTGACGTCTGTGGCAACGTCAGCGTCAGATGCTGCGTGGCGTCTTGCTCAATGTCCATGGGGATGTCCAGGGAAGGCGGAGGCTGCGAGGGCTCCGTCTCCATGACTTCAGGCCGTGGTGCTGTGGAGATTGGCGGCGGGGGCGACAGCCTTGGTCGTGCGGGCGGCGAAGGCCGAGCGGTCTGAGTGTAGCGTGAATCTGCCGAGAGAAACGCAGAAGAATCAAAAGGTTCATGACAAGGGCGAATTTGGTTGCGGTGCCTGCGAACGACGCCATCGGGACCTGAAATTTCAAACATGTGAGCACCGCAGGGTTGAATGATCTCGCCACGCTCCCACCGTCTGAGTCTGCAGAAAACTCTGTAGGAGACTGGGTTACGCGTAGCCACAAACATATACAGAGAAGAAACCACCCCTACACCACTGTCCTACGCTGTCGTAGTAGTTCCGTAAGATGCTAGCAGGTGTCAGGCGGATCGCTGGCGTAGGGTGACTCTCGCACGTCAGAGGGTAGCGTGGAGGGGAGGCTGAGGGGAGAGCTCGTGCCGCCTGCCACGAGGCCGCGGCTGTGTCCGGCTTGCTGCCGTGTGAGGGGAGGTGGTGGTGGGGAGAGCCGCTACCTGCCGCCTACTCTGGCCAGTTTAAAGAGCTGCTTCTGACAGCAGCGCCATCATGGGACATCTTACGGAACTGCTGGGAACACTCCCTCCCCGCACCCCTGAGCGTAGGACCGGGCCCTTACGGAGGTTTCCCGTCTGTATATATTTGTCTGTGGCGTAGCGAAGCGATACTTGGGTGCCGGCGGCTGCTGTTGCTCCGGGCGGCTCGAAGGGTGGAGCAGATGGGGCAGGGTGCGGTGGCGGCGGCCGTGTAGAAGCTCTTTTCTTTTCTTTTCTTTTGCTGCAAGCAAACTGTCTGTATATGACCTTTCTTGCCGCATGTATAGCATTTTGCCGGACGGTACGGACAGTTCTGTGTTTTGTTCCGCGAGAAACAGTGCGGGCACAATTTCACTTCTTTATTTGGCAAGGTTCCATGTCGACACTTTGAGCGGGCAGGCGGAAGTAAACGGCGTTAGATCCGGCGCTCGCCGGTGCGTAACGTGACACTACACAGTGAATCGAATCAAAGTTTTCCGCTGCTGCGGAACTTGTATCGTACTGTTCCAAAGTTTGTTCTACTTGGTGGAACGACGGATCTGACATTTTCAGAATCTGTTCCCTCACCCTACCGTCAGTTATATTACAGACAATTGCATCACGCAAGATGACATCGGAATATAAAGCTCCACACGAACATTAAAATTTACACTTCCTAGTGAGACCTTGAAGATCTGTCATCCACTGCCTTTATGTTTGGTTCGGATTTTTCCTACATCTGAAGAACATATCTTGCAGCCACTACATTGATTTGCTGTTCATAATGTGCCGTGAGGTCTCTTATCACTAAATCGTAAGAAATTTCTGAAGGCTTCGCGGTTGGAAACAGTTTTTTCACAAGACCGAACATCGGGGGCTTACACAGGATAACAGAAAATGAAGTTTGATAGTACCTTGTATTCGGCGCATTGTGGCGTAGGCTTCATACTGTCGGAGCCAGTCTGACCAGTCCTCTTCTTTTTCATTATTCTGTCGGAATGGTGGATTTACTGGTGGTGGTTGCTGCAGTGAGACTAGCGTATTTTGAGACACAGGTGCGGTCAGAAGTTGTTGTACAGTTTTCAGGAGAGATGCAATTTGTTGGTTCTGAAATTGCAACATTTGCATTAGCTGCTGTGCAATGAGTGCAGGCAGCTGTTGCACAGTGGCAGTGGCAGTGGCAGGGTCACTTGTGTTTGTAGGAACTGACATGATGCAAAAACGACAGGCAAAAGCAAAGCAAAAATATAGAAAGTAACACTATTCCCTGCAATAGAAGTCGCAAGATTAAAAACTAGATTCGCCGAGACCTGAAATAAAGCAAAATTAATAGCCCAGCGTACTTTCAGACATTAATATTTCGTCGCAATCTTGTTCTTCGATATCCTCGTCGCCATTTGTTGTGACCACGTAGCCTGTTTCGGTTTTTTGTCCCGGTCTAGGCGTCAGTAAAGGAACTGGTGTAGGAATCGATGTTTACTGAAACATCTATCAGATTAATAAAACAATTTTGACTGAAAATGATAATACCTTTAGAACATATATATGTTTCTTCTCTGTGCATCGACATCTACATGGGGTACTCTGCAAATCACATTTAAGTGCCTGGCAGAGGGTTCATAGAATCACTTATACTATATCTCCCGTTCCATTCTCGAATAGCGCGCCGGAAGTAAGAACACCACCTGAATCTCTTCGTTCGAACTCTGATTTCTCGTATTTTATTCCGATGATCCATTCTACATATGTAAATGGTATTCAACAATATATTTTCGCATTTGGAGCAGAATGTTGGCGATTGGAGTTTCGTAAGCAGCCCACGCCGCAGTGATAAGTGCCGTTGTTGTAATGATTCCCATCCCAGATCCTGTATCATTTCCGTAACGCTGTCTCCCCTGTATCGTGAGAATACAAAACGAGCTGCCCTTCTTCTGACTCTTTTGATGTCCTCCGTCAAACACACCTGATAAGGATCCCACACTGGGCAGCAATATTCCAAAAATGGACGGACAAGCGTAGTGTATGCAGTTTCTTTTGTAGTTCTGTTGCATGTTTTAAGAGTTCTGCCAATAAAATGCAATCTCTGGTTGGCCTTTCCCACGAAATTATGTACGTGTTCTTTCCAGTTTAGGTCTGAAGTAATAGTAATTCCTAGGTATTTTGTGGAGTTTACGGCCTTCAATTTTGATTGATTTTACGGATTTCTTTTCGTAATCATGTGGACGACTTGAGACTTCTCATTATTTAGAGTCAATCGCCATTTTTTTACATAATACTGATATCTTATTCACATAGTTCTGCAGTTGATTTTGATCTTCAGATTATTTCACTAGACAGTAATCGACGGCGCCATCTGGAAACAACCTAGTCGTTTATGTAAATAAGGAACAGCAGAGGACCAATAACACTACCCTGAGGAACGCCCGATATCACCTGTTTTAGTCGATGCCTTACCATCGATTACCACGAACTGTGTCCTCTCTGGCAGGAAATCCCGTATCCAACTCAAATTTGGGGCTTCTCGTGGCGTCGTCTGTATGATGCTAGCTGCGCTGTGACCTAGCTACTGCCAAGTTCGTAGCTGCGTTCTAACTTAGTACTGTTCTAGTTCTGTCTTCGTAGCTGCTTAGTAACTGTCTTCTTCCTGAATAGTAACTGATGAGTTCTCACTAGTAACTGTTCTAGTTCTGTCTTCGTAGCTGCCTAGTAACTGTCTTCTTCCTGAATAGTAACTGATGAGTTCTCACTAGTAACTGTTCTAGTTCTGTCTTCATAGCTGCCTAGTAACTGTCTTCTTCCTGAATAGTAACTGATGAGTTCTCACTAGTAACTGTTCTAGTTCTGTCCTCGTAGCTGCCTAGTAACTGTCTTCTTCCTGAATAGTAACTGATGAGTTCTCACTAGTAACTGTTCTAGTTCTGTCTTCGTAGCTGCCTAGTAACTGTCTTCTTCCTGAATAGTAACTGATGAGTTCTCACTAGTAACTGTTCTAGTTCTGTCTTCATAGCTGCCTAGTAACTGTCTTCTTCCTGAATAGTAACTGATGAGTTCTCACTAGTAACTGTTCTAGTTCTGTCCTCGTAGCTGCCTAGTAACTGTCTTCTTCCTGAATAGTAACTGATGAGTTCTCACTAGTAACTGTTCTAGTTCTGTCTTCGTAGCTGCCTAGTAACTGTCTTCTTCCTGAATAGTAACTGATGAGTTCTCACTAGTAACTGTTCTAGTTCTGTCTTCATAGCTGCCTAGTAACTGTCTTCTTCCTGAATAGTAACTGATGAGTTCTCACTAGTAACTGTTCTAGTTCTGTCCTCGTAGCTGCCTAGTAACTGTCTTCTTCCTGAATAGTAACTGATGAGTTCTCACTAGTAATTGTTCTAGTTCTGTCTTCGTAGCTGCCTAGTAACTGTCTTCTTCCTGAATAGTAACTGATGAGTTCTCACTAGTAACTGTTCTAGTTCTGTCTTCATAGCTGCCTAGTAACTGTCTTCTTCCTGAATAGTAACTGATGAGTTCTCACTAGTAACTGTTCTAGTTCTGTCCTCGTAGCTGCCTAGTAACTGTCTTCTTCCTGAATAGTAACTGATGAGTTCTCACTAGTAATTGTTCTAGTTCTGTCTTCGTAGCTGCCTAGTAACTGTCTCCTTCCTGAATAGTAACTGATGAGTTCTCACTAGTAACTGTTCTAGTTCTGTCCTCGTAGCTGCCTAGTAACTGTCTTCTTCCTGAATAGTAACTGATGAGTTCTCACTAGTAACTGTTCTAGTTCTGTCTTCGTAGCTGCCTAGTAACTATCTTCTTCCTGAATAGTAACTGATGAGTTCTCACTAGTAACTGTTCTAGTTCTGTCTTCATAGCTGCCTAGTAACTGTCTTCTTCCTGAATAGTAACTGATGAGTTCTCACTAGTAACTGTTCTAGTTCTGTCCTCGTAGCTGCCTAGTAACTGTCTTCTTCCTGAATAGTAACTGATGAGTTCTCACTAGTAACTGTTCTAGTTCTGTCTTCATAGCTGCCTAGTAACTGTCTTCTTCCTGAATAGTAACTGATGAGTTCTCACTAGTAACTGTTCTAGTTCTGTCCTCGTAGCTGCCTAGTAACTGTCTTCTTCCTGAATGGTGACTGACGAGTTCTGACTAGTAACTGCCGGGCCGTCCAGACGTATGTCAGCCTAGATATAGCCGCTCGTAGACGGCGCGCATCTTCTGTTACTCCCTCCAGGATGTGCGGCGCCTTCTTGAGATTGGCTTTTGGTCGATCACTGCCTTCTCCACGGTCGTTCTCTACGTATGGTGTGTGGCGCTGAATTTACGCCACTATAGGATTTACGAGGAGTGCTTGAAAACTCTGTGAAAAAAAAAAAAAAAAAAAAAAAAAAAGAAATAAGAACTACGATTGTGTTTCGACATAGGCTCCTTTTAGACTTATACACTTCGTCCAACGCTGTTCTAATTTGTTGATCCCTTCCGAATAATAGGAATTGTTCAAGCTTGCAAAATTATTAGTTTCTGTAGTCACCTCCTCGTTTGAATGTAATCTTCGTCCCAGGAGCCATTTCATCAAACTGGGGAACAAATAGTAGTCAGAGAGAACCAAGTCCGGTGAATAATAGAGGGGGGGATGTGTAACGAGTTGGAATCCGTCTTACAATAATTTAGCGACTAAAACTGCCGAGGTGTATGCTGGTGCATTATCGTGATGAAAAAGGACCTTTTTTGTGGGCCGATCACCGGCGTTTTTCTTGGAGCTCGATTTTCAAACAGTCCAATAACGGTGAATAATATACCTCTGTAATAGTATTATCCTGTTCCAGATAGACGATGAGGATTATCCCTTGCTAATCCCAAAAGACCGTCGCAATAACCTTTCCGACCGTGGGACCGGTCTTCGCCTTTTTTGGAGCAGATTCTCCCTTGGTTTCAGGAGTATAGTATCAATGTTTTATCCGCAGTGCCGAAATTCCTGCGGAATCTCACTGAACAGCTGCAAACCTTCCTTGCAACACTTCACAAGATTCCGTTTTTGGTGAAGCGTGAGAAATCGCGGCACCTTCTCGTAGATAGCTTTCTCATGTCGAAATGTTTATGCAAAATAATTGCACCGTTACCTGTTCATTCGAGATGCCCACAGCAGTAGCAATCTGGCGCATCGTAACTGTTCTATCACCATATCATGGATTTCATCAATGATTTCTAGAGTGTAATCTCTACAGGGCGTCCAGAACGTTCAGTGTCACTTGCGCCCATATGGCCATTCCGAATATTTTGAAACCACTTATAAGCTGTCCTAATCGAAGTTGCAGAGTCACCATAATATTTAGTCTCCTGAGGCGTTTGGCCTTTCATAAAGAAATGTTTAATGACCACTCGAAATTCTTTTCCGTCAATTCATTGACAATCACTCGACTTCCTTGATCCATACGAATGCCAAACACAAAGAAATAAACCAATATGGCTGAAACTAGTAGACGTTAGGGGCTGATTCATTCCTCTCAGAAAGAGGAGTATGTTTCCGTTGTTGGCCTCTGCTCTTCCATAACCAGCGATTTCACTGTCGATAACTTTTCAGACGACATTTTGAAGTGCAAATCATGACAATATACTGTTTTAACGGAAATGGTACATTACAGATTTATCACAAACGTTTCGCTGTGTTTTATTAATTGTCAATTACAAGCGAATATCAATAAATTGTGAAAGAACAATAAAAGGTCTAAGCAGAATGTATATGAATTAAAAAAGTAGTCCTTACAGCAGTGCAACTAGGCTGATCTTGTGGTTAGGGTACGAGGTTGAATAGGCAGGTAAAAGAAACTTTTTGGTTTCGAATCCTGTTAAAGCTTTTTTAAATTTTTATAGGCCCTATGCAATAGAATAGAGAACGAGAATATTCAATTTATTGAAAGTCTGTTTTAATGTACTCGCTAGCTATTTTCCGTATTTGTTAGATGTATGAGAGTGAGAATATGCAGGAACCTAACAGGAGAGTTTAAATTGCTGTGACGGGAGCGAGTACGAATGATATTTAAAATCTTCCTTTTCACATAGACGTAGTTGGGTGCCTATTTCGAATATGCGGTGATTTCACAAATAGTTGGACGCTTGTATATGAACATCTTCCGATTTGCAAGTGTGTAATTAGCCAAGAAACGTAAGAAAACTGCTCTAATATGATTGAAATAAGTACCATCGATCTTTATGTTCTAATAAGTAATAGTTATCTATGTAACGCAGTAAACATGACACAGTCTGTCCAGTCATGAGTGACGAATGATGTGTATTAATGAATGGTAAATAGTGGGGGGACCACAATCACATATAATTTTTTTGAAGAGGCATTACACTGTCAATTATTTTTTAATTCACTAATGAGAAGACAGTATTCGTTCTTTTTATTCCTTTCTTAGATTTATGTATTTAAACGCTGAGCAGCTCTTTACCGTCGTGCTTCATGTACACTGCAACAGTCAAACAATACAGACGTGACTATTAATTGCGTATATATACGGCAGTAGCTATTTAATACGCGATTTAACTGCTAACAAAACTCGTATTTTTCTTACACTTGCCACTACCAAGGTGGCCGGCTAAAGGTTCAAATTATTCCGCGGCAGCAGCGCCGTTAGCGAGTCTAGTTATTTTTACAAGGTCTTTGACCTCGATACGCGGCGATGGTGCCATCTCTCTGACTTTATACGGGCTTTTCAAGCACCCCTCATGTGACTCAACAGAAGAGAAATATCCCCCAAAGTTTTCTGATGGCCTCCTGCTGTCACGTAGGTGCGCCAGCCGCGGCAACAGGAGTCGATGCAGGGAGTTTACACTGGGGTTGGTTCGGCGCCTCTCTTCCCCCTCTCTCCAGTGGGACCGCTGCAGGCCTTGTGTACACACAGTGGTGGGGCAGTGCTGGCCTGATCCGTGCTGCCGGCGCTGTGAGGGCTGTAAAAGTTTATGGCGCGGCCGCGGCGGTCAGTCCGCCACACACTGTTTATATTTTCCCACATTTTTACGTCCGAGTGTGATAGGATACATGTTTCGACACTCTCGACTCCGCGTATCTCACAAACCCAAGAGGGAGGCATATCCCTGTGCTGTGCTCTGGAGGATCAGCGTAAAGGCGTTACGTGCTCTCCAAATTACGTTTCACTACGAGATTATCTGCGTTGACTCGGATATATACACTGGTGGAAATAAAAATTTGTACACCCACTCAGAGTTCTCCAATTCAGTCGAGATTTATTGTTGAACATATGCGGAATATGTGGCCGCGGCGGGTTAGCCGTGCATACTGGTGCGCCGAGCTGTGGTACGCGCGGTCGTTCGCCGTCGGGGGTTCGAGTGCCCTCTCGTGCATGGGTCTTTCTGTTGTCCTTAGATTAGTATACCTCAGTTTAAGTAGTTTGTAAGCTACGGATTAATGACCATGCAGTTGAGTCCGATAGATTTACAAACATTTGAATTATTATTATCATCTTTTTAATGTGTAGTGATTACATTTTTATCCGCATCTCGAGTCCTCCCTCGGGCATGGGTGAGTGATTGTTTTTCATTATTGGTTATGCTGCTGTCTTTGCGGGCAGGCTGGAAGCAGCCTAACAAACTGCTCTTCAGCCGAGCGTACAATAAATTTGACAATTAGTACATAATTAGCCAGCTGATGTTCAAATGTTTCTAAATCTATCGGACACAACTGCGTGGTTATTCAAATTCAAATGTTAAAATGTTTGTATAGTTTATGGGACTTAACTGCGGGGCCATCAGTCCCTAAACTTACAAACTACTTATGAACAAGCTAAGACTAAGGACGGCACAAATATCCATACCCGAGGGGGGGGGGGGATTCGAACCCCCGACCGTAGTGGCCGTGCAGACCGTGATTGGAGCGCCTTAGTCCCCTCGGCCAACGCGGCCGGCGCGTGGTTATTAGTCCGTAGCTTACAAACCACTTAACCTCTAGCGACCTCATGTATCATATATCATACATTCGTTCAAATGAGTTTCCCCTCACACTGGGTACCGTTTTTCGTAAAAGTGCCGACTGTATCATATTCGCTACACTCCAGAGAACAACGAGGCAGCCTACTCATAGTCCTCATAGTGACCACTAGGTGTCAGGGGGAGCCGGTGACAAGTGTGTTTTGGACGAGTAAGCATGGCATCAAGAAATCAGTACTAAAATGTTGCTAATAGATCCCTGATTACAAATGTATCAAAGAAAATGACGTGAAAGACGATTTTCCTTCTGAAAAATCGTATTTAATAAATGTATCATATATGATACATCGGGTCTCAGTGAGTACTTTTCACATGTCTGTCAGCAAATGGCGAATGTCTGCATTTTATTTTAGTGATTCGTTACTTCAATTATAAAATGGCGTTATAATCGTGCCATTCATTTGGCTTCGACATACTGTGGGGTAAATCCTGTTGAAACTTGTAAAAGGTGGACCAAGCAGTAAAGTCAGTACATAGATTCCTCGTCCTTTTGCTGTAAAGACTCACATGGGCGATGTGGACCTTATGGACAGAGTCATCAGCAAATATGCCATGAGAGGTAGAACAAAGAAGTGATCAATAAGGGTACTACACCATTTGTTTCATTTTGCAAATTCTGCATTATATATTGAATATAAGAATGCTCCACTTAAAGAGAAGTGGCAAAGGAAACAAATACTGTCATACGTTTCATTCAAGATGGATATTGTTGAAAACTTGATGTTCAGCACCGCAGAAAGAAACACAAACAATCCCGATACTTCGAAGAAGAAAATGAAGAAAGGAAAGGGAACAATGAAAAGAAGAGAAGACCAGTTCAGCCAATACCACCAATACCACCAATGGCCAAAAGATACAAATGTGTGATGCACATGCCAGAAGTGGGTACCGAAAAAAAGAGTAGATCACGGTGCAGAGGAATGGGCTGTTCAAAGTTAACGAATGTGACATGTACTGAATGTAAGGTCTTTCTGTGTTTCACTTCAGAAAGAAATTGTTTCAAAAAGTTTAAATCTTGATTGAGGTCTCTAGAGGTTAAACTAAGTTAAACTAACCTAAGGACAACACACACATCCATGCCCGAGGGAGCATTCGAACCTCCGACATGGGACGTGTGTATAGAACTTGAATGTAGGAAGTTTAAAATAAGTGGAGATAAAACTGGTGAATGAAGTAAATAAAAGAGGTGATTTAAAAACACAGGTTTGTAGAGAAAAGCGGTGACGGGAACGAACACACTGATTAAAAAACATGGCAACACTTCGTCCTTTACAGGGCAAAACATTAACATTTTCTCTGAAAATTTGAAAGGTAATATTTTATTGCATCCCATTTGACTTATATAGGAATGTAATAATTTTAAATATTTTATGTTCATTTAAACTGGAAGTGAAAGGAAGAACAAGGTGGCTGATGTACAGAACACTATCCATTTTGGATGCGGCTTAGAGTAAAGTGGATGATGTTCATTTAAAAGACCACCTGCTTATATGTGGAATAGATAACTAAAAATGGCATTTGGAATGCAAACAGATACAATTTATTAACTAATTTACTGAATTAGAAAAATTGAACACATTACAATACCGTAACCACTTTTGACATATTTTAATATTGTATAACATTCTATGATTTCCGAAAACCATTTTTTTTTTTCTTAAAGCCACCTTCTCAAAACTCTCCAACAACAACTGGCGCAGTGATATAAGAAAAACAATCTACACCTTTACACCCCACTTGTCTTTTACCTCTCGGGTACTGTAAAAATCTGTTTTCGAAGAGACTTCACTGTCACACTAATGGCTGCGGCGGAGTGACCGAGCGCATTGAGGCGCTATGCTCCGATGCGCGAGACCATTCCTCGTCGGGGGTTCGAATCCCCCCTCGGGCATTGATGTTTGTAGCGTCGTTAGTATAAGGTAGTTCATAAGTAGTTTGTAAGTTAAGGGACTGATACCCCGCAGTTAAGTCCCTTAAGCTTAACAAACATTTCAACATTTTGTCAGACTAATTTTACACACAATATCTGACGTTTCGAACGTTAAAATATACTTCACCGTTCGCCATTTACAAAAATTCCCACTTCTTTCCATACATCTAACTGTGGCGCATGATATATGCACCATCAGGCCCAGTATTCCCACTACCCGCCCCTCTCATTCTGAATTATCACATCAGCGCCCACTTGAGGCACGAACACTACTGTTGCATCAACAAACATCATTACACCGTCGCCAATTTCTTATGTATTCAAACAAAAGGTATCATCGTCATCTGATGCAAACGATGCTGTATCCTCATCACCACTTCTGATCACCGTCTTCTTGCGAATCGTATAATTAAAATCTATCCTGGAAAGTGGACCATAGATTCGCTCAAGTTCACACCTTTTACTTTTATTCCTCATTTCTCACGTTTAAGTCAGCAAATGAGCACGAAGCTAAAGATAATATATAACTGCATGGTGACGAATTACAGTGTTGATACTTCTATCAATATTATTTCGCAATTGCGAATTTTTCTTAGCGTCACTGTATAACATATGGATATTTTACCAAATTGTGACGTATTAAAAACTGTGCCGGGCTGAGATTCGAACCCGGGTTTCCCGCTTTTCGCGAGCGGTCGCCTTAACCGCTAGTCTACCCGAACACGACTCCAGGACCGACCAAAACTTCTATACGCCACACTGACTGCACATATGAGTCAACTGCATTCATCCCTTAGCACTCGCAGCTTAATATGTACTCCCGCGCCAGGGAGAATAGAACAACGAGGCATTAACCAACGATGTTATGGTCATTGCCTCACTAAGGCATCTGTTAAATAACTGACGGTCCTGGAGTCGTGTTCGGGTAGCCTAGCGATTAAGGCGACCGCTCGCAAAAAGCGGGAAACCCGGGTTTGAGTCCCGGCCCGGCACAAATTTTCATATGTCACAATTTGATATAACATCCATATCTTATAGAGTGACGCTAAGAAAAATTCGCTATCACGAAATAATATTGGTAAAAATATCAACACTATAATTCGTCACCATACACTTATTTAACAGATGCCTAAGCGAGGCAATGACGATAACAGCGTAGGTAAATACCTCGCTGTTTTATTCTCTCTGGTGCGGGAATACAGATTAAGCTGCGAGTGCTAAGGGATGAATGTGGTTGACTCATATGAGTGCAGTCAGTGAGGCATATGGAAGTTTGGGTCGGTCCTGGAGTCGTGTTCGGGTAGCCTAGTGGTTAAGGAGACCGCTCGCGACCCGGGTTCGAATCCCGGCCCAGCACAAATTTTCATATGTCACAATTTGGTAGAACATCTATACCTTATACAGTGACGCTAAGAGAAATTCGATATTGCGAAATAATATTGATAAAGATAATATTCTTTAAATATATTAAAAGGCAGATAAAGCAAATTCAATAGAGGATCGCCTATCTTGCTCTCAGTGCGAAAGGAAGTTGGACGACTACTTTGTAAATGGGCCTCTTCACGTTACCGCTGTGGCTACTGTGATGGTTTACCGTGCGCGACCTTGCTGTTAATCATCCTGCCAATGAACGGCAGACTCCCTCAGTGTTTCGTGAGCGATGGAAGCGCTCGGTTGTCACTAAACGGTACTGTGTAGAATCTTCGAAACTAATTTGGACTATAGTTGTGCTTAAGGACCATAGTAATGGGAATTTGCGGTATTCAAACAACATAACATTCCTAAACACTCTGAAATATTGCAACTTCATGGGAAGCTTGTTATTTCGAATGACATGGGTGAAAACTAGAGCAACTTTATGGTAGATGGGCAATACATTGACCACTATCCTATAAAGAGGTGAAAAGCACGAATCGCGTCTTGACACTGCACAACACTAGACGGCGAACAATTAAAATTGAGCAATTTAACTCCACGGGCTATGGAGGGGGAGGCATAGAAGGGAGGGGAGCGGAAGAGGGTTGTAGGTTTGGTGGAAAGGCGTAAGGACTCCCAGGGATGGGAAAGGAGGGGAGAGACAAGTGTGGGAACCTGGGGAGGAGGTAGGGGAAGGAGAGGGGACATACATATATGGTGAGGAACTAGGGTTGTTAGGAAGGTTAGATATTGGGCGACAGGCGTCATCCGGGAGAGGAAGGTGGCAGAAGTTACCCTCGGAAAGGATGTGGAGTTTGTGGAGGTGGAGGAAGGAGGAAAACTTGGTAACGGCGTGGCAGAGGACTGGGATGCCATAGGAGGTGGGAAACAACGCGTTGGGATTCGTGTCTGCGGGAAATGTAGCAGAGGTGGAGGTGTTAAAGAAACTTTAGTAGATGGGGAAACGGAATGACGTAGGGTAATTTTTTGTACTTTATTGTATTTTAATGCCCCGAAGGATGGGGGGAGGGGGGGTAGCAAGGCAGCAACTTCGTACGTAGCTCTTCAGCCCACTGTAGGCATGAGTTTAACAGTTGAAAGACCACCGTTAATTATAAAATTAACTCTAGCTGAGGGGAGCTAGTTAAAAGGTTACTTTAAACACATAATTATGGTCGTAAAAACCAGCTAAAGGATTCGCGTGAACTACTAACTACTTCCTGAAACAGAATCTTGTTCCCTGGCCCAGAATTTAGAACTGATTCAAAAATTTACTTTAGCAGCATTTCATGAAGGTGGCTGTGAGGAAATTTATGGCGCAACGGAATTAAAAATATGACAATTTGCATCTGAATTGGTTCTCAGCACTGATGAAAAACAACATTAAATAAAAAAGGGAAGATATTCGTCAACTAAAATTCATAAGTAGGATAAAGTTTTACTGACAAATTATTTATTCAGTTAAAACATGAGCAAATGGAGAAACAATTTTGTTAACAATAAAAGTGTATCTCATTGTACTACTAACTTAAAGTAATCTGAACTGAACATCGTCGGGGGAGGGATTTACAATCAACAAGCATCCAGCCACTCACACGAGCGAAGAAAAGCGAAACTCACCAAACTCAGTGTGCTGATACGTAGCAGAAGCAGGCGCCGCTATCGTAGGCGAAATTCAGCGAATCAGGATGTACCACACAACACAAGAAAAGTAAACTTCGTAGGTTTCTCTGGTCTGTGTTTATTTACTTGAGATGGTACGCGATAATAGCGAGATTAATTTCCATTCAAATCAAGCCGTGAGCATGTGCAATTATTGAGACACACGGCAGGTGTCTGCTACATTACATAGTTGCACCCCACTGAAGGCGAAGTGCTTAAAGATCGCATTCATTTCAACAAAAACCAGCAGAATCACAGATTACGAAGCAAGAATACACAGTAGGAAGGCACTGGTGTGTGAGCAGTGGCGAAACTCAAGTGACTAGTTATAAACCTTTGAAGTCGGAGTTCGGAGGCACGTGGTTCCGAAAACCAGTAAAAATACAAAATAAATGAATTTCTGAAATGCGTAAGCTATCATAAGGAAGCTAAAGAAATACAGTTAGACGAGATTGGGAAGGTTTTACATGGATGGACGAAGTCCAGTCTTCAAAAATCAGAAAAGATGAATTACCAACCAAGCAATACGGCTTGCAGCCCCTAGAAATACGTAGTATTTCATAAGCAAGCTAATAGAGGCGATCGTACAAGGCTAGAAGAGAATTTACTGATGGAGTTCGAATGCAAAGTTTGGAAACGAAACAGCAATTTAAGATAGACGGAGTGGAGATCGCCATGTAACAAGGGAAATCAGAAAGATACATACATAATTTCTTGCCTGACGGGCCTAGAAGACACAGCTGAAGGCTTTGTTCTAAGAACACACCACGTGTAGCACATATCACTCGCGGAAGGTGGAAACGGAAAGGAATATTCCACATGCACCACACAGAATAAAAATATTCCCGCATTTTCGCGTTCAAAAAAAAAAAATAAAAAAAAAAAAATTTAAACACAGTTCATACACCGCCAGCTAGTCTCACACAGGTTACCGATCCCCAGCCGTTATCAAACCGAATTAGTTCCATATTCAGTGTGTTTACCTATGCAATATCACCGAAACGAAATTGAATACAATTCCGTACATGATCGAAAAAACTTATCCTGAAAAATGAACCCAAGATCTGAAGTATAACAAACCAGACAAAGAATCGCTTCCATCGCAAGGGAGGAAAAGATAATCGGAACGTCCTACCAGGTCGAAGCGCAAACATAGAATGTCCAGACGGCCCATGCGCCCGCCACCAGCGGCCGTAATTCCGCCGGAAATCGGCAAAACCCAGGAAAAACAAGGTGGTGCGGGAGAGCTTAAACTCGCGCGTCTTGCCGAGGCTCGCTAACTGGACATTGCCAACCCAACTTGAAACCAAAGGATGGAGCATCAAAAGCAGAGGTTGGTAACGACTACATATTGACACGAAGCCAGAGATGCAAAGCAAGCAGCCAGCAGCAAACGACGAAAATTATCATACATACAGACTGCCATGCTAGAAGATACTCATACATGCACATACAGAATAAAGCAGGTACACATTCTCACAGGGACAGTGGCGTAGCCGGCCGCGGTGGCCGAGGTGACTGAGGCGCTTCAGTCACGGTCAGCACGGCCACTACGGTCGGGGGTTCGAATCCCCCCTCGGGCATGGATATTTGTGCCGTCCTAGTTCGTAAGTAGTTCATAAGTAGTTTGTAAGTTTAGGGACTGATGACCCCGTAGTTAAGTCCCATAAGCTTTACAAACATTTGAACATTTGACAGTGGCGTCACAGAGAAACCGTTCATATTGCCACATTCATAGACACAATGATAAATTATTACCATAATAAAATTCCAGCAATATTAACACAGTATGACAGAAACTAAAATTTAAAAACATGAACTGAAATGCTTTTCCTCATGCCTCCGAACGAAAGGGGTTCTCGTTTAGCAAAAAAGCCCGTCTAGTGAAACAAAGTTAAAAACCTGGGGTAATAGTATTTTAAAACAGGAGAAAATGGATGTTGAATTTAACAGTAAAAACAGGAGTTAAAATTGGCGAATTAAAAACAATGAAATGAAGGCTTGAAAACGCACATAATCAGTATTGAAAACGGACACGGTGGTTGAAAACACAGACTATGCACAGTTAATGGCGATGAGAACAGAGAGATGACAATAAATATGGCAACACATTGTTCTGTCTATGCGACGGTTGCTGAAGTTTTAAAATCACACTCGCAACTTGACACTGACACAACACTTAGGCACAGAGCATTGTGAAAAGTAAAGCGTTGAGACCCCACAGGTGGATAGGGAAAGGAAGGGAAGGGGAGGGGTGGGTGAGTGGGGAAGGAAAACGTAAGAACTCTGAGAGAGGGGGAAGAAAATCCAGGCGGTGGAGGGAAGGGAGGGGTTGGGAGGGGAGGGGGCACGTAATATATGAGGAGGGGAGGGATTAGGGCTGATAGGCTGGGTAAATATTGGGACGGAGGGCATCATCCGGCAGTGGGAGGTGGCGAAAGTTACCCTGGGGCGTGTTGTGCTGCGGATACGTTTTAGTTACAGTAGATTGTAAGTCTGTTGACCGATTACATTAGTTTCCTCCCAAATGTTCACAAGAGTTTGAACATTTGCAGATCGATAGCTCAAGCGTTACTGAGCTACCAGGCGTCGATTCATGCTGAAACACCCATATTACTATGTGCAAAACGAGTAAAACGAAACTTGCGCTGACTTTACGCGAGTCAACATAGGCAGGATAAGTCTGGTGGTGTGCCCGTGAACTACGAGCAGCACTGTCGCTTGAGACAAGTTGGCGTCAATTTGCTTCAGCGGAAGGTGTATGTTCCGGTTGTCTGTGCATAATCTGTGAGTTTATTTACGATGTTTTGAGTTTAGTAGTTGAAGGCTGTATAGGGATAAAGTGGTGTTCCGAGCTATACTTACCTGCATTTTCTAGAAGAAGTGGAACGAAATATCGTCACATTATGCACACATTAGTTACATTATGCAGGTCTCGCTACAAAGAAAGTAAAGCATATTTTAGACATAAGAAAAACTAAATTGGGTTTTGAAAACGAGTGACAAAATTTCCTCTTAAAGACGAAGATGTCTCTCAAAATTTTTGTTGTGTGCGATGCACATTTTCATGAACTTATACGAAAGGAGACTTGTTTATCATTGATGGTGAAGAAGACGTTTTTAAAACCAGAAACGGTTCCTCCCAATTTATCGAAATATCTACCGAAAATGTTGGACAAAATAAATCGCCAGTAAAACATTCGTAAAGGAGAAGCTGAGACATAGAAGTCGTGATGTCTGCCAGTGTTCTTCTTTCGTGGAAAATATACGGAACCAACATGTACTGGACGGGAGTAATTTCGATAAAGGGAACAATAAAGTGTGAAAAAACGGAAAATAAATTAAGAAAAGCTAATGCCAAAATCAATATACTACGACAGCAGCTCTGAGATGAATAGAAGACGACTTAGTCAAATCTCCTAGATCATTATAAACTTGCTCAGAAACATATAATCGTGGTTGAGACGAGGTTAAAGAAATGCACATTGAAAAAAATAAGGGTATGCGCTATGATGAGTTTCTTATGGACATCCTGTTCTTGAAGATTAAATCGCCAAAAAGATATTGTTTGAAGCGTGGATTATTGGCCCTTCCTTCCGAAACACATCTCCGAAATTTAGTAAAGCGTCTCCAATACTCATATGAAATTAATAGGAATTAATACACACACTGTGGAAGGAATTAAAAATTATTTTCTGGATGAACAAGCCGAAAACAAACACTTCGTTGTGCTAATTTTTGATGAACTTAAGCTCCAAGAAGAGGTGCAGTTCGACAACACTATATTAAAATTTTATGGTTTCGCCAATTTAGGGGAATATCCTTACAATCACCTGGATTATAATCTTGGAACTCGTGGGCTGCTGTTTTTTTGTTCCTCTGTTGTATCTATGAGATATTAACGGTTGTGTACAGGAGAAACACTTCTCAGCTTCTTACTTGCCCATCGGAAGCCGGCTTTAAAGTCCTTAAGCAGGTGAAAAACTCCTTATTGACAGATTATGCGGCAACATATATATATTTTTTTATGAGTGTGTAAATAGTTCAGGTCAATACTGAAATTTCTAAAGTTAAATGCTGTGATGGACATCGTTGCTAAATTGATTTTTAATTACATGAAAAACGGTTTTTCACAGGCATTGGCCGGATTCAGAAGGAGGGAAAGTCTTCTAAAACTTGGGAGACTGACATTAACTAGATGACATGTCCATGTACTTTTCATTTCATTACATACATTTATGGATGTATGAATTTTTGTGCTGCGTTTCACCTGTAGTAACATAGACTTTCCGTGGGTCAGAAGCGGAGTTACTGACATCTGGCGACGGAACCAGTGAACTAGGGAGTCAGCACGGTTTACCTTCTACTCGTTACGATATGTCGTAAAAACAGTCTTGGTTGCACAAAAACGACGTTTCCCTTATTCTAACATGATGCGTTACGCCCCTTCTAAGCAGCATCAGACGCTCTAGGGGAAATTTACAAACTTGATTAAACGGGCTGCATTTTCATACCTTGCCTTCGGTACACGTTACTCTTGATCTACAATGCGGAGGAAGTTGCGATTTTCGTACCGACAATGAATAGCATTAACTCAAGCCGTAATAAGAAATGTATTTAAATATCTGTTATAGTTTAAGAATTACAATATTTTGCCTAATAGATGTTTAATACACGTTCGCATTCTGGAACAATTTTCTGGTGCATCGTCAGTGCAATAGCATTTAGACAGTCAATATCATGACTCTTGTTTTTTAGTTTCGAGTGTGTCTGAGGAAATGGAAAACCCTTATTACATTCATTATTTTTTGTACAAAAATTACCGTTAAAATTATATATACAGAATGACAAACATAGGTCATTTCTGCACGGTATCAGGCATATTACACTGCCCCATTCTTCCGTTGGGAGAAATTTGGTGAAAATAGCTAAAACCATTGTGAACATATATGTTCCTCACGTTATGAAAATAAAGTTACGAAAAAATGAGAAAAGAATGTCAGCAGTGTTTTTGACTCAGCGTATGCCTCTTTCAGAACATTCCAGTGACACAATCTTGCTGGCCAGCTGCTTCTTTATCCTCTGAAGTAGTCTCTTCCTTACTCTTTAGTGGTGGCTTCCGCAGCCCTTTCAGCTTCAACGAGTCGCTGACGATCTGTGGCATCGGTGCAACTATCATATTATTTCCTGGTTGGATGCCTAATTTATCCACTACCTTTGTCCTACTAATTAAACCATCAATGAAACAGATAACAGCATCCATTACACCTGTTTTGAGTGCTGTCCATCCAACAAAAACTGGTTGCCACACGCAGCTGTTGAAACCCCCATTAAGATTTTGTGTACAGCCATGTAGAAATTAGCTAATTATTATTTTTTTTTTGCTACGTCCCTGTATATTAGCTTTCTACATCTACATCAATACTCTGCAAGCCTCATTGAAGTGCATGGCAGAGGGTTCATCGAATCGCTTTTACGGTGTTTTTCTACGGTTCCATTCTCTAGTAGCTCACGGGAAAAAGGAACACCTAAATCTTTCCGTTTTCGATCTGATTTCTCTTATTTTATTTTCATGATCCTGTCTTGCTGTGTAGGTGGGTGCTAACAAAATATGTTCGCATTCGGAAGAGAAAGTCGGTGAAAGAAATTTTGCAAATAGATATCGTCGCAACCATTAACGCCTTTTTTTAAAATGATTGCCACCCCAACCTGTGCATCATTTCTGTGACAGTCTCCCCCCTATATCACGATAGTAGAAAATGAGCTGCCATTCTCTGAACATTCTATAAATCGTCTTTCAGTCCCAATTTGTGGGGATCCCACAGTGTAATGTAGGCAGTTTCTTTAGTAGAACTGTTGAATCTTCTAACTGTTCTGACAAAGAAAGTTAGTCTTTGGTTCGCTTTCCCTACAATATTTTCTATGTGTTTTTTCCAATGATAGTGGCATGCATGGAATGTTTATGGTGACATTCCTTGCCTGGAACATCAGCGTAGTCAGTGTGCAGAACTTTGTTTACAGAGCATTTAAGACTAGAATAACTAAAGATAAAAGTGAAACAATGATTTGAAATTTGTGATGCTGCAGGGAATCGAACCCGGACTTACATGCATACTAGGCAGACTTCTTATTACTTTTTTCTCTCTCTCTCTTTGTGTAGATATATAATTTGCGGTCGTTTGCATTATTCGTACTTGGTCATTCGTTGATCATTTGGATCATCTTTTTTTATTACAGAGGACGTTCAGCCCTCTCACCGGGCGCACTGAGCCACGACGCCCGGCATTACCACTAGACCACCGCACCACTAGCGATTAAGGCACCTCGGAATAGTCTAAGCACAATCTTTAATTCAGCTCCTGTGTTCCATGGAATAGTGGTAAGACGTCTGCCTAGTAATCATGGAGGTCCTGGTTCGATTCCAGGCAGCATCACAAGTTTTAATTCATTGCTTCACTTTTATCTTCAATGTCTTTGACATGTTACAGACGTAAAACCGGCTCAGGGTTTGTGAATTTCTACTTACATTGATAACTATAATAATTTTTTTTAAAAGGAAATCTACCATACATTTCTGAAAAAGGGAGAAATTTGTCTTTCCGATGGAGGCAATTTCTTTTTTCTTCTTTTTTTTTTTAATTTATTTAGTTATTTATTTTTATTTTTCATTTTCAGGTCCAGGTCCTTTAAGGTCCACCTTCCGTCTTACAAGAATTTCTTCCTTATGGACAATTTTACATTATTTTAAGATAATTCCTGCTTTTTACAAAAGTTTGTAGTTTTTCCTAGAATGTCTGACGATGCCTAGAAGAGGCGAAACGAGTCATGTGTAAACATAGGAAATCTCGTTTTTGTGTAACCAAGACTGTTTTTACGAACATATTCATTACGCTTGGTGTGCCAGTATGCAGTGAAATGATTTAAGTTATTATCATGAGGTGTTGTCTGTACGAGCGGAAACCCAGCCGCTGATTCTGGCATCTATTCTATCATACAGAGTGCGAATAATATGTTGGGATGAGTTATTTCACGCCTAATAGACCTGTGCGCGTAGTTCTTCAGTGACGACCCAGATTGTACCCAGATTATGGTGCAGGCTGCTTCTAATCACTTCTGGGGGACACTTCCTATACTATACTATACTATACTTTGTCTCATTTTCTCAAAATTATAATTTCTCAAACATTTGCCTCGTTTTCATAGAAGCTGTCAGAGAAATTTTAATGAAAATTTCACAGATTGTAAGAAACACTGCATTACCGCTGTGGAACCGCAGTCATGATGATTGCACCAGTAATTCTGCTATGATAGCAATACTTATGACTTTTTCAGTGAAAATTTCAGTCAAATCTGTTCAGTAGTTTCTGAAAAAATGGGTCATGAATTTCCTTAATTTAACATTGTCGGTATAGGGCCACCGTATCACCTTAAACATTTTTAATAAATTCATTTACACAAAAAATTGTAAATGTTATTAGACTAGTCTTTACTGCAATGTACATAATTATATATAATTTTAATTTCACATTATCATTAGTTTTTTGTTAATTTTGGAAAGTAATCCAAAACTATCGTCTTGCCTGACCACGGGTCACGTAAAAAACTGTAATGAATTTTTATTGTTATTAATACAGTGCTGTATACAACAGAAGTCTCATACAAATTTCTCTTCTTACAGTTTGAGAAGCTTTTGTGCCACCATGCAAAATACACGCTACACTACACCCAGCCATATGACACGTGGTATTCATAGATCTCATCGTATCCAGGACATTGAACCATGGTTTCTTCGAAAGCGATGGTTGATGTTGCAAATCTGTTTTTTCCCCTTTAAATCAGAAGAGAAAAATATTAGTTTCTTAGTAAAACTTCTATTTCTTGCATTACCAGCATGCCGCCTTTGTTGCTTTAGAAGTTTTTGTTCCATCTTCCGCGCTTCTTTTACTGTAAATTATGTTTAACAGGCGTGTTTGTTAAAAAAATACACATTGTAGGTTCTAGATTTCCTCGTGTTTGGTTTCTCTTTTGGCAATGGTTTAAAGTCAAGAATACATCTGCATAATTGTGGTTTATCCTTATGGACACTTCTTGAACGTCCTTCTTCTGCATTCAGCTTTTTTTAGAACTGGACATTAGGTTCTTCACTCGGATTTTAATGTTCAGTGGATTGTCTGTAGCAAGTTTGTGGGTCGTCAACTTGACCCAGCCAACTTTCCCTGTACAACAGTGTTAGAAAATTTCTATCAGTTTAAAAAAGAATGACATACAAGTACACACTCTTTATGAAAAGCACATTGTTTAAGTCCACGTGTATGGCATATGTAGAACGATATCTTTCATGTTAGTCTGCGAAGACTTAATTCAGAGATGAAGAAAATTATAATACGTGACATAGAATTCTCGATCAGAGAATTGCATGAACGATACGGCACGAATGGAGACAGTGCACTATATTTTACTTCCTACTCGTGTGGACTGCTAGCAGAATGCATACGGTGCTGCTACCTAGAAACTTAATTCCAACTAAACCATTATTTACCTTGCTCGTTCGTCAACTTGCCCCGCTCTCCCCTATTTTTACGATTAAATCGTGCACTGTTGTTATGTTTTAGTTTCTTCGCGGAATTAAATGTGAATATTCGATGATGACATTAAGTTATGTACCACGCTCCTATCAGTACAAGTTTTCCTGGCTTCATCTAAAGTATATATTTGCGCAATAACCTAGAGTAAACACCAAACTCACCAATCACGGAACTTCTAATCAAATGAAGAACTTCTTTCCTGAAATTTCCAGGACACACAAGAACATGACTGTCAATATACGTGGTTTTGTTCGCAGATTTGCAATTTATTTCTGCTGTAACAAATGCACCATGTCCGATTTTTATTATCACATTGTTAAATATTCTTATATTATATTACTGAGAAAGCTCCAGAATTTATTATGAATATTAAAACGATAACGAATATTAGTATTCAAGATAAAAGTTTAGTTATGGTCGCGAAGACGTACAGCGCTGATGTTGGCATTCAACTGATGAATGCTATTTGATAAATTAAACACAATGAGGGGGACTAATCCATTGTGTTGATAATGAAATACATAAATAATGCAGTTTCTTCTCTAAAATTCATAAGTTTTTGTATATACCGGTACCCTTGCTTCGTCAGTAAATTAATTATCCTTGTAAATCAAACATTTCGTAGCAAACATTAGCACACTATGCCGCCGCAACTTAAGTAAACCTTACCTAAATTATAGATATGCGTAAATATTAACATTTACTTATAAGAAATTGAACTGTGTGTTTATGATAAAATATCGGGTACCGTTATAAACTGCAATTTAAAACGTAGAAATTTCGACATACCACAAATAGTATTCAACGGGTGTTGCCAACATCAGCACAGTACGGTGCCCCTACGTAGATTTTACCCGGTATACTTACAGTCATTTTCGTTTTAGTTTGTAATATATTTTGAGACTTTCTCAATGACGCAATAGAAGTATTTTCAGCAGTTTGTGCAGTATGAGTGGTGTATTTATCAATGTGCTACAAGGCACACATATTGGTCGATTCGTGAATGAGTATTTCATTTGAACGAATACAAATAAAGAACCGTAAGAATAGAATTATGTTGCTGACGATTCGTAATTCAAAAGGATCGTCTGTCTCGTGTCGATTCCAAGATTCAATGATTCACGATTCGATGGCAACTGCCGAATCGTGCCGAATGATTACGAAAGCCAGAAAGCCGTCAAGGAGGAGGACGCTTGTGAACAAAGGAAGCACAGCTCGAATATCGTGAGCCGTTAATTATTACTCACGAATAACATACGGCATAATCAAAACGCAGCGAAATATACAAGATTAAAATCAAGAAATGAAAGTACGATGAATAGATGCGTACCTGTTCTTTGTTCCAGATGCAGTGTAACACTCACTTTCTCTATACAGATTACGAGAAATATATTTAAACGAGCAATTCTTGCACATTTATATTTCACGTATCCCGAAAACGGCTCTAACGATTTTGATTATAGTTTGTATTTAGAGAGGTTTTCCCTTTAAGAGTTTATCTACATAATTGTATATTACCCAAAAGATGGAAAGAAAACTTCTGACATTTGAGAATGCCGTCCAGAGACAGATTTTTGGGCAAGTGAAGGATGGAGACGAATGGAAGAAAAGAAAGGACCGTGAATTGCAGGAGTGGACATCGTGGCAGTTATCAAAGAAAAATGAAATGGTATCTACACGTAAAGCGTCGAGAAGGCCAGATTATCAGGCAGGTAGTTGAAGAGCATACCAGAGGCAAAAGGCCAAGGTGAAGACCACGACTGCGATGTACTGACTAGATCACAGAGGATATAAGTACGCTGTGGCTGAAGAAGATTACATGGACCAAGAACGCTGGAGGAGGCTGATTCGTGAGGCCAAAGACCAACTGCGGTTTTTTGGCCAACGCAGTAAGCATGTGGCCTCTTTTGACATTCTGTAAGAAACATTCCTTCACAGACAAGAAAGAATTGTGAACGAATCGCAGTAATCGATTCACAAGTTTAGATTCTAACATTCATAACGGAGACATTTACTGCCATCTATGAGTAGGATGTAGAACGTTATGGCATTATGTAAGAATCGTGTCATTGAAGACCGTAATGAATAGTGAACGAATCGTAGGAATAGATTCACAATGTGGGGTTGAGTCGCAGGAAAAACGATCGTGTTGCCATCTCTACTAAATACTGTATGTCCTGGAATATTTTGCTGTGTTGTGGTATCTTGGGGCTGCCAAAAATACAGTTCGAGTATCACAGACGATTTTTAATATTAAATATTGCTTCAGAATATAATAAATATTATTTACTTACAATAAAATAATTGCGTGTCCGTCCGGGTTCCCAGATTTCGCTACGACAGTTTACCGTCCATTTTCTTCTTCTCTCTGAAACTTTTGGGAAACGAACCATTCTAAATACACTTCTAGAATGATTAGAACAATTTATGTCAGCACAAATACCCATAATTTCGGGCTAAAGTGCTGTGACGCAAATCCTACAGCACTGCAGCATGTTTACACATAGGAACTATGGGGTACAAAATGGCGGATGCTGTGCCTTCACTGAAAGTCGCGTTACAAGTATGCGTACCCGTAGTACCAATTCCAGTCTAGATGTAGTGTTACATATCAATACACTCATACAAACAAAGTGGATCAGACGCTGATAGTCTAAGTTTCTGACGACTTTGTCAAATAAATACAAAGCTCTGTTAATGGTACTGCGCCACTGCATTGTCATTTTACCTAGCCCATCATTTCTCCCCCTCTCTTCCCCGTAACCAGTTACATTTGTTGCTGTCTCTTCTCCTTAACTAAATAGTCTACTTTCAACCAATATACGAGGGCAGTCCACAAAGTAAGTTCCGTTTCTATCTCTATCCGCGGCAGCGCTACGATCGCGGTTCCGAGCAGTTACTCTGACTCAAGGAGAAGATATTTACGCCATTTTCAGATCGCTGCTGCTGAATTGTGCTTGTCTGTAAAGCTTATGGCACTCAACTGCGGGGCATCAGTCCCTAAACTTACAAACTACCTACGAACCAACTTATGCTAAAGACAACACGAACATTAATGCCCGAGAGAGGATTCAAAGCGCGATCCGTAACGTGGCGCTCCAGACCGGTCGGCTACTCCCACGTGGCAGAAGATTAAGCACAACCGTAAGTTTACACTTAGTGTCATCGATAGGGAAGTTCCGCAAATCTTACCATCACTGACGAGCTGAAGAAACATGTTACCACAAGGTTGAATACACAGGCCGCAACCTTCTAAGAAGAGGGCATACAGAAACTTGTGCCACGCTAAGACAATGGCTACAAAATTTCGGAAGCTATGTACAAAAGCAGTTTAACAGTTGTAGATTTTTGTATGATAAATTCTTTTCTGTACGCGTTTGTTTTATATAACCAAACGGAACTTACTTGGCGTACATACATCGTAGTTGTCGCTGTTCTCCTGCCCATGTAAAGATCGATGAATATATCTTCCTGTGTTTTCCTCAGCTATTCGACAAACATTGTGACTACATTTTGATATATTCAAGCTCACACGAACTGACGTGACTATCAGAATGTGAACAATAATGCATCACAATAATAACGATTAACCAACTAGTTAATGGCCTGCATATTACATTGGTATCCAATATCGCTGTGAAATGATGGATGAGTGGCACATTGCTCTTGCCTAATGGATGTGTGATACATTGCTGTTAAGTGATGGATGAGTGATACTAACGTTCGAATGACATTTGTTACATAGCTATGAACGCGTAATTCTAAACAAATAAAGCCTTACTCCAAATTGTGACCACTATTGTAACAAATAGAGTTGTGGCGATTCGTGAATGAGTCGTTCATTTGAACGAATACAAATAGAGAATCAAATCGTGATCCGGACGAATCGTGGTCCAAAAGAATCGCCTGTCTCGTGGCGATTCCAAGATCCAAAGATTCATGATTCGAAAGCAAATGGCAAATCGTGCCGAATAATTACGAAAGCCAGAAAGCGTGTGAACAAAGGAAGCACAGAACGAAGATCGTGAGCCGTTAATTATTAGCCTATTCACGAATTACAGATGACAGAAACAAAACACAGCGAAATACACAGCTGCCAATACATACGACTATACGTCTTTCATACAGTGTACATATTATGTTTTTAAACGAGCAATCCTTGCACATTTATATTTCACGTATCCTGGAAATGGCTCTAAAGATTGGGATTATATTTCGTGTTTAGAGAGGTTTAAGTTTTCTGAGTTCATCTACATAGTTGTAGTTTTTGTAAAAACTCAGTTTTAGAAAAATATTCTTTTTATATAAAAACGCGATTTTAAATGTTTTTAAAGCCATCTCAAAATTGTTTTAACCATTTTGGTTTTTACGTTGTCAGCTTTCCGAAAAGTAACCGATTTACAAAAAAGAAACCTTTTAATAAACGCGAATTTCTTGTATCTGGAAAGAAATTTAATATTTAGAGACGGATTTTTATTTTTAATGTTTATTTATGTAGACATGTTTCCTTAAACTAATTGATTTTACATAATAAGTATTTTATAATGGTTAGATATGTGTTAATTACCTTAGGTTTAATTAAATTTATATTTAAAAAGACGAAGTATTCAAACAGAACGGAAAAAAATTATAAGGTTACAGCAGGATTCGAAATTAGTGACCTACGTTCACTAAACCTACAACGCTACTAAATGAGCTATGATGACAGCAGAAATAGTAGGTAGTGTAATATGTATTTATAACCGCTCACAAAACTTCAAAGACTATTTTCTCGAGAACTTTTGAGAGCTGAATCAAATGGCTTTTCCTCATTATTATTTTAAATTAGAACTTTACGCACCATAAATATTAAAAAATCCTATACCCATATTGTCACCTTTTTGGCATTCTGTAAGATTCGTGCCGTCGTAAAACAGACAGAATCGTGAACGAATCGTAGGAACAGATGCACGCCGCGGTTCCTTTGTAGAGCCCCTCTATATACTCTTTCCACCTTTCAGCTTTCCCTTCTTTGCTGAGAACTGGTTTTCCATCAGTGTCCTTGATATTCATAGAGTTGCTTTTCTTCAAACGTTTCATTTATTTTCTTGTAGGCTGTATCTATTTTTCACCAATTTTTCTTCTGCGTACTTGCATTTGCCTTCTAGCCACTCCTGCTTAGCCATTTTGCACTTCCTGTCAATCTCATTTCTTAGTCGTCTGTACTCCATTTTGCCTGTTTCATTTACTGCATTTTTATATTTTCTCCTCTCATCGATTAAATTTAGTATCTCCTGTGATATCCAAGGATTTTTTGTAGGTCTTTCCTTCCTACCTATTTTGTCCTCTGCTGCCTTCACTATTTCATCTCTCAATTTCTACCCATTCCTCCTCTACTGTTTTATTTTCCCCCGTTTCTGTCAATTGTTGCCAAAAGCTCCCTCTGTAATTCTTAAGAACTTCAGGTTCCTTCAATTTATCCAGGTCCCATCTCCTTATTTTCCTACCTTTTTGTAGTTTCTTCAGTTTCAGCCTACAGTTCATAATCAGCAAGTTATGGTCAGAGTCTATATCTGCCCCTGGGTATGTCTTACACTATAAAACCTTGTTTCGAAATCTATGTCTTTTCATTATAAAATCTATCTGGTATCTCCCGGTGTCTCCTGGTCTCTTCAACGTATACAACATTCTTTTGTGATTGTTAAACCAGGTGTTTGTTCTAACTAAATTGTGTTCCGTGCAAAGTTCTACCAGGCGGCTTCCTCTTTCATTCCTTTTGTCCAGACCATATTCACCTACTATCTTCCCTTCCCTTCCTTGTTGTACTACGGAATTCCAGTCGCCCATAACAATTAAGTTTTCCTCTCCCTTAATTTTCTGAATAATTTCCTTTAGCTCCTCATATATTTCTTCGATTTCCTCATCATCGGCAGAGCTAGTTGGCATATAAACCTGTACTACTGTTGTCGGTGTTGGCTTTGTATCTATCTTGACAATGATAATGCGATCACTGTGCGGGTCATAGTAGTTTACCCGCATTCCTATTTTCGTATTCATTATCAATCCTACTCCTGTGATACCCCCAACTGATTTTGTATTTATAATCCTGTACTCACCTGACCAGAAATCCTGTTCATCCTGCCACCGAACTTCACTAATCCCCACTATATCTAACTTCAACCTAACCATCTCCCTTTTTAAATTTTCTAGCTTCCCTATCCGATTAAGGGATCTAACATTCCACGCTCCGATACGTGGAATGACAGTGTTGTCTTTCCTGATGATCACATCCTCCTGAGTAGTCCCCGCCCGGAGATCCGAATGGGGGACTATTTTACCTCCGGAATATTTTACCCGAGAGGATGCCATCATCATATTTCCATACACTAGAGCTGCATGTCCTCGGGAAAGGTAACGGCTGTAGTTTCCCCTTGCTTTCAGCCGTTCGCAGTAGCTGTGTGGCAAAGCCACATTAGCTGATGTTACAAGGCCAGCTCAGTCAATCATCCAGACTGTTGCCCCTGTAACTACTGAAAAGGCTGCTGCCCCTCTTCAGGAACCACACGTTTGTCTGGCCTCTCCACAGATACCCCTCCGCTGTGGTTGCACCTACGGCACGGCTATCCAAATCGTTGAGGCACGCAAGCCACCCCACCACGGCAATATCTGTGGTTCATGCGATTGTTATTGGTTAGGGGATTGTTTTTCCTACTCATGCGCATCACCGTACATTTTTCTAGATTGAGAGCTTGCTGCCATTCTTCGCACCAACTAGAAATTTTGTCTAAGTCATCCTGTATGCTATTACAGTCAGTTACAGACGACACCCTCCCATACACCACAGCATCATCAGCAAACAGCCGCAAATTACAACTTACTCTGTCAATCAGATCATTTGTATAGATAGAAAATAATATCGGTCTTATCACACTACCCTGGGGCACGCCTGACGATACACTCGTCTCTGATGAACACTCGCTGTCGAGAACAACGTACTGCGTTCTATTACTTAGGAAGACTTCCATCCAGTCACACATCTGTGAACCTATTCCATAAGCTCGTATCTTCGTTAGCAGTCTGCAGTGTGGCACCGCGTCGAACGCCTTTTTGAAGTCGAGAAAAACACAATCCGCCTGTTGCCCTTCGTCCATGGCTCGCAAGATGTCATGTGAGAAAAGGGCAAGCTGAGTTTCACATGAACGATGTTTCCTAAACCCGTGCTGATTCATGGAAAGAAGCTTTTCCGTTTCCAGGACATTTACTATATTCGAACTGAGAATATGCTCGAAAATTCTACATGAAACTGATATCAACGATATTGGCCTGTAATTGTATGGGTCAGTTCTCTTTCCTTTCTTATAAACGGGAGTCACCTGCGCTTTTTTCCAATCACTAGGAACTTTGCGCTGAATTAAAGATTCGCGATAAATGCAAGCTAAGTAGGGGGCCAACGCCACAGAATAGTCTTTGTAAAACCGAACTGGTATTCCATCCGCACCAGCAGACTTTTTCGTATTTAGCTCTCTCAGCTGCTTCTCTACACCGGAAATACCTATTGCTATGTCCCCCATTTCGGAATTAGTACGTTGATCAAATGATGGTACATTTGTGCGGTCCTCCTGCGTGAAAGATTTCTTAAAGGTTAAATTTAGAACTTCAGCTTTCCGTTTGCTTTCTTCTATTCCTGCCCCGGAATGATCAACGAGTGACTGGTCAGTGGACTTTGACCCGCTTATGGATTTTACATAGGACCAGAATTTTTTCGGGTTCTCGGAAAGATGTTTTGCTAAGGTATGGCTGTGATAATTATTGTATGCTTCGCGCATCGATCTTTTTATAGACGCACGAATCTCTACTAACTTTTGCCTGTCATCATTTGCGTGTTCTTTTTTGAATCGAGAGTGCAACAGCCTTTACTTTCTCAGCAACTTTCTAATATTATTATTATATCACGGTGGATCTTTTCCATCCTTAATCGTCTTTACTGGCACATATTTCTCTAACCCTTTATTAACAATACACTTAAATTTAGTCCACAATTCCTCTACATCCATAGTCCCGGAATTAAACGATGCCCATTCATTTTCTAAGTGCGATCGTAACATTTGTTCAGTATTAAGGGCAACAGTAAGTGGCGAAAGTGTTGTCCTACAACAAATCTTAGGCTACTTGACCCAGAAACCCAAGTTTTATTGGTTATGAAAGACTGTGATGATGTACCAAGCAGTGGAGGATCGTTTGTGGTATAAGTAATCTTTTATCTGAGGAGAAGGTATAAATAATATCCCTAGTACAGAAGATGTGACAAGGCAGAGTTGCACCTGAATTGGTACTGTAAATGTATTCGCGAGACATTTCATAGACACTACACACACATACCACTAAACGTTCCTTCGATATTATATCACTGTTCGATACATAGTTCACGAGATATGAAGTCATAGACAAAATGCCATTACGTGGTTGCTTGTCACATAACTAAGCGGATGGTTGTCCCGCGAGACAATCATCCCCACGAAAGTATTTGCGTTTCAAATCTGATATCATCATATCAGTATGAAGATGCCTAGAAATTACTAAAGAAAAATAGACATTATGCTGAAAGAGGCTCTAATGATGAAATTGGTCAATAAACCATACGCACTGTTGCCAAGGATTAGAAGATAAATTACTAGACACTGGCGTGTTATTGTAAAAGGTTTTCTGGTGATGATATAAGAAGTGATGTGACCTCTCCTTCTCTGACTATAGGCTAATATCCTAATAGACGTATTCTGACAGATGCTGTTGATAACGAATTGGTAGAATTTATAAAAGAAGCCTCTGGTATATATTTGGGTCTCAGTCCAAAAAAAGTCAGAAAATTGTCACAGGTTAGCTATTTCTAATGGGCTAGAAGTAACTACAAGACAGTCTGAAACTGGAGAATCTGGGATTGACTGGTTTTCTGGCATAATGAAGAGACACAAAGATACGTACACTACGAATCCTGAAGCTACTAGCTTTGCACGAGCTTCTAGCTTTAATAAAACAAACGCTGGCGTCTTTCTCGATAACCAGTTTACTGCAATGAAGCCACACAACTTTGAGCGCAAATATATGTGGGACATGGATGATACTGGCATTACAACAGTGCAAAAGCCAAATGGAATCGTGTTACAAAAAGGTTTCAAGCAAGAAGAGTCTGTCACATCTGGTTAACGAGGTAGCTTAACAGCTGCAGTTTCCGATACTGGGAACTTCATTCCACTGTTCTTCATTTTTCCGCGGGTGCACTTCAAAGAGCAACTTATTAGTGATGGGCTAGTTAACTGCTGCGGAGAGAGCAACCTTCTCAATGGATGATGGAAAACCATTTCTGTGAATTTTTGAAGCAGTTTGTTTATAACTCTTAGTGCTCTAAACAGAATCCGTGTCTTTTTCTCCTGGATAAGCATAGTTCTCATCTGCAGTGCCTTGGAGAATGTGTAGTCTAGATCTAATATTGTTTCATCGAAGGACATCAGACCTTTCCCTATAGACGAGGAAAGAAACAACGAAGGAACAAAAACAACGGAAAGAGAGGTTCGGCTTTCATGGACAGTGCTGTTAAAGAGGAAATCGAAAGCAAAAAGGAACAAAGTTCCAAAGACGTCAAGAAGAATCTTATTCCAGCTGAAAAAACCAATACCAAATAGCAGAAGCAAAAAAAGACAGCTTGAGGCAATTGCAGTGAAGACGATGACGGATTTTGTATTGCATGCCTTGATTCATTTCGCAATATTAGAACAAATATGTTGCTACAATGTGCAGACTGCGAGAAATGGACACATGAGAAATGTACGTCAGGATAAACCTATTTTGTCAAAATTGCCGGACTGGTATTTCAGACTGGTATTTTTGTAAAGTCCAGATTGTTATCAATGGACACTTTTCACTGTAGGGTATTGTTAATGGCGTATTTTAGCTTTTAAGTTTTTTCCCCTTTTGTATGTTGAATAACAGAACATTTTTGGTAAAATAATGTGAATTACTTTTTTGTTATTAGTATGAGATATGAGTGTTTTATTTTAATCTTAATTGCTCTTTTGGCTTGTGGTAACTTGTATGAATACAACAAGGATTTTGTTTCTTCAGACACTTGTGTTTTTACGTAATATTAACACGTGACAACCAACACCAAATGTTCAAATGTTTGTTAAGCTTAAGGGACTTAACTGCGGGGTTATCAGTCCCTAAACTTAGAAACTAGGTATGAACTAACTTACACTAAAAAAACATCCATGACCGAGGGGGGATTCGGACCCCCGACCGTACTGGCCGTGCAGACTGTGACTGGCGCGCCGCAGACCGCTCGGCCACTGCGGCCGGCCAACCAACACCGAGCCTGTGACAACCATCTCAGAGCCGGTGTCGATAGTCACAAACATCGCATAATAGAAAAGTGGATGCTAATTTCATCACATTATTTATGACGCTTTATATTGATTATAAACATTCTTAAAAGTATAGAATACAAATTAGTTATAAAAAAGAATGAATGCTTGCTGTGGTTACCGAGTAAAAACTGAAGAAAAATGTGATTGCCGTACTCGGTCTCCAATATAGTCATAGTGTTATGGTACTTGTAGTCAAAATTTGATATTTACTTTGAACAGTTAACGTACTTTGTGACTGTCAATTCAAGTAATTACACTGCGCGTCAAATCTGTACATGTCATTCAGTCATTAAAATTATCACTCACTCAGACAGACATTCTGGCTAATTGCGCAATTTACAGGGCGATAAACTACGCTATTAGTCACTGCCATGGTGATTAATCATAGTATTTATACTCTAACGCAAACTTTGAGATCAGTTCTTCTATTCAGAGTGCAGTGCCGGTCTAGACACGTGTGTGCGCGCGCGCGCGCACACACACACACACACACACACACACACACACACACACACACACACACACACACACACGCACACAGAAAGAGAGAAAGAGAGAGGGGGGGTATCTGATTAAATTAAATTTAATTTATTTAAACATGTACGTTTTAGTAGCATGAGAACTAGAATAAACATTAACAATCAACAAGAAATAAGAAAAAAATATAGACCTATCAGTGAAAAAACAAGCTATCAACGTGGATATACTGAATGAAAAGGTAAAGGAATTCCAGAGTGAGAGATTAGTACAAAGTCAAAAGAAGTGGCCAAAACGATTGTGAAAACTTCAGATGAAATAAGAGGTTTAATGAAATTAATTTAAACAATTGGAGACGTTAAAAGTTGAAATGACCGCCTTACTGTTAGAGGAAGAGTGAAGAAAAACTGTTGATAACATAGATTACTAAGAACTATTTAAGTCTGTAAGGAAGAAAATAAAATCAGATATTAAAAGAAACAACGGAAATGTAATAAAATTAGAATTAGGGTATACAGGACTATGATTAAGTTAAACAAAAACTTATTATTTGTACAATACTAAAAGCATTTGCAATGATAAAGGTCCAACGGAAGAAAGGGAAGAATGAACAAAACTAATAACTAATACGGAAATAGAAGGGAAAGATGGAACTCGTGACACACGAGCTGTTCAGGATAGATGGAAAGAATACATTAATACACTTTATAAAGCGGATCAAAAACCTTCCGTTCTACGGATTGAGAAGGAAGAATCAGTAAACGAAGTCGAAATGGGAGATACCATCTTACGTACAGAAGTAAATAAGGCATTGGAAGAACTTAAAAACAACAATGCGTGTTGTGTAGATGACATTCGAGCCAAAATCTTGAAGAGTTTAAAAGAAACAGGCGATAATGAGTTGATCTCTCTTTGCAACTATGACAAAGGGAATGGACAGAAGACTTTCTCGTAAGTATCACAGTTCCAATCCAAGACTAATAATGCTAAAAGTGTGAAAATCAGCCTAATATCGGAAGCAGCAAAAGTACTTCTTCGTGTTCGGAATAGGAGGCATCATGGAACGCTGAAAGAAACACTTCGAGAGAACAATATGGCTTCAGAAGGGGAAAGGGAACGCTAGATGCAGTTCGACTCCTAAGAACCATAGGCGAAACATACATTGAAAAGGGAAATGCATTTGATATAATGCAGTGGGATAAGCTGTTAGACATCTTCAAAAGGAGGGCAGGAAAGTGGAAGGAGAGAAATTAATTGCTCATCTGTACCGGAATCAGAAGGCACAAGTACAAATAGGTAACAGGATCTTTGAAAACAGCAAGACTGGGAGAAGTGTCAGACAAGGCTGTTGTCTCTCTCCAATTTTATTGAACATATCTGGAAGAAGTACTGGAAAGCTTGTATGGGACAAAAGGCGTAAGGATAGGTGGGCGAAAAATTGAATGTGTAAGATTTGCTGACGACATGCTCATCCTTGAAGAAAATAGATACTGATTTAAATGCTAAATGACCTGAGGGAAGCCTGTACAGCATATGGCATGAAAATTAATAAAAATGAAACCAAAAGCATGGTCATGGGTTTAAACGAAAGAAAAGTGAAAATTAAATTAGAGCCAGAAGTCGTAGAACAGATGACTGTTCAAGTGTTTGGGAAGTTGGATTAAGGAAGATATGAATTGCCAATTAGACATCAAAATGAGAGTGGCTCTGGCGAAAAAAGCGTTTCAGAAGCAAAGAAGACTCTTAACCAGTGGTTTAAACAAATAATTAAGGAAGATACTGATTACGTGTCTAATATGGAGTGTGGCCTTGTATGGAGAAGAAACGGACTTTCAGAAAGCAGGATCAGAAGAAAATTGAAGCTTGTAAAAATTGGATATGGCGTGGGATGGAGAAGATCAGCTGGATCGATAAAGTCAGAAATGAAGAAGTACTGAGAAGAGTTGGAGAGGAACGGAGGATGTTCCTGACGGTAAAGAACAGGAAACTAACCTGGCTAGGCCACAGTTTAAGACGAGATTGCCTTCTGGTAGAGGAAATTGAAGGTTGCTTTCCGGGAAAGAGAGGGAGGGGCAGAAGAACGTACTAGATGATGGATGACGTCAGCAAGCCACTAGGAGAGTACCAAAGAATAATGGTAATTGCAAGAGACACAGAAGCGTGGACGGCTGCCGCAGACAAACAAATGAATGCATTTGGATATCAGAAACAACTGAAAACTGTTTTCATTCTAAATTATTGCGAGAAGTATATCTGTAAGTTCTTCATCTGAACGTAAAATTGATATCTGTTCCTTTTACCAGCGTCTGCTAGTAATACTTTTGATTTCTGCCCAGTCTTTCCGGTTTTCCTACTGTTTCTGACGTCCTCAAGACATGGCTTTGCCTGTAAAGTTGTGTTCACTTCATCCTGGAGGGTGTATTTCATATTTACTTTGTTTAAATCCATAGTGTGTTATAACGCCCATATTCATGACGGAGATGGTACGAACAGAATTTGCTTCATCGTTATAAGTAAATCAGCGTTGTTTTAATTTTGCGGCTTTAATTAGTATTATAGATACGACTAATTCTTGCTGAAGTCTATTGCAAGAACCTGGAAGCCGAGCGAAAGTTGCTGGGCCGTACTGCCATAGCTGATGTAAGACGGCTGAAAAAAAAAAAAAAAAAAAAAAAATTGTCTGAAAATTTAAACTGCAAAGATTCCACTCCAAATAATATTTCAATGCACGTTAAACGTGTTGAATGGGCCTTGAAACTTAGAATACTTAGTTGCGATAATTTATTGAAATCGATACAAAACAACCACAATCTAATATATAAAGCAGAGTGTCCGTATGTTTGTACGTGTTGCATACAAATCTACAGTTTTGTTTCAATCTTTATGAAATTTTGTACACGTAAGCTTCAATCCATGAGAACGGTCGCCATAAGTGTAAGAATCACATACGATATATAGCTCACGAGATATGTCATAAACAATGAGATGCGCGAAAAACTGCTGCATTTTGCAACAATGCTTCTCATTTTCTCCTAAACCATTGGACTGATTTCAACCAAATTTAGTACACACATTTCTTACCATGAAGTAACAATTGCTTCATGGTTCAGAATCACAAACCGCACATGTTCAAAAGATATTACGTCATAACCAATAGAAATCGCAAAAAATGCCATATAATGCGGCGAGACTTTCGAAATACACTGTATGAGAATGACAGTACTTAGCGACTTGAAACGAACTTTAAACATCATTTCAAACCTTTATTAAACATTTTCTCGCTGGCAACCATAGTAAAATGATGAAAGGAAAAAAGTTTTCCGCTTACTACTTTTCCGCTGTTTATGGAGTAAAACTGCGGCTCTCGGTAAGACATTACAATTTATAACTTGAACACTACAAATTGTAGCGACAGGAAATTTTTCAGACAGTATACACATATATAGTTGAATGTAGCTTCTAAATTGTATCACATTCCGACACGTAGTCCATGAGATGTGAGCACGTAAACAGTAACGTTCCGCTGTTCATAGTTTAAAATTACAGCTTTCGGTATGACGTTACAATTTATAATTTCTACTCTACAAATTGTAACCGCAGGAAGTTTTACAGACTGTATACACGCATGTAGTTAAGTGTACCTTATAAATTGTATCACAGTACGACACGTAGTTCATGAGATATGAGTACATAGACAGAAACGTCTATGGAATACCGTCCCATCACGCACCAAGTTTTAATCTATTACTTCATTACTCCTATTTGCATTTCCAACAGATTTTACAGACATACAGCACTTATACAAATGAATATATACATGAAAAATGGCAGGAATAAATTTAAATAAATACCCGGGCAACGCCGGGTTTTCAGCTAGTATTTAATAAAACAACTTGTGCTAATGTCTGTCCCTGTGTCATGGTTACATTTCTCCCTAGCCACAAGTAGGTGGCCTTCGTTGCTATTATAGATCTCTAACACTCAGAAAGAGAGAGAGAGAGAGAGAGAGAGAGAGAGAGAGAGAGAGAGACTACCTCCCACAGGGTCCCTCTTCTCGACACGTCACAATATTGCACCAGAACTGTATTACCTTCCCATTACATTAATCATTCTGACACCAACCTACCACTACCCTCTCACTCCAACTTGCTCTTCATTTAAGGAACGCAGCTAATAATTACAAGTTAACGGGTGTATGTCTGCTCTGACTTCAATAAGTACTGAAATGTGTATTTCCCGATTGGACAATTATCTATCTGAATGTCGAACACTGCTAATGGTACGCTCCCTAAATTACTACCTGTGCGTTGAGCGTAATACACTTTGCATTATTGCTACTCCCTTCCGCCTCTCTCTGTCACACACACACACACACACACACACACACACACACACACACACACGTTCACATGAAAAGTGACCAAGTCCTACGTCGTGAATCCACGGAGTTTACAGAGTCGCCAGAAATTGCTGCAGCACATTGTCCTGTTAATTTGACTGACAAATGCAATAAAATTTGATTGAAAGAAGAGTCCTTCCACTATTAACGGTGGAATTTATTTTAAAAATAGAACCGTTGCCGGTTTCACATCTAAATATATTTATTTCAGTTTAGATCATCAAAACCGATAATTATCTAAATAAATTGTGATCTTTCTGAAATCGTGATTTCATTTTAGTACGTCCTTGCTCAGAATGTCATGGGTTATTTAAAAAGTCCAACATGTAAGTGTCATGCGATATGGAGCTTGTGGTAAACTATACACACGATTAGCACGATCACATTTGGTTACAGGTTACTAAATGTATATAATGAAAAGGGTAGATTGTGTTTCCGCATTTAATATTACTCATGGACGTAAAATTGTGTAAGGCAATTTGATAATAATGGTGCACATTCCCACATAAATGAAAGTATAAAATATGAGTACTTCTTAATTATGATATTCAACTTAAGAGTCCACTTTGTAAATGAAAACATATTCGCAGGTCAAAGTTTAACTGTATATTGTAAATAATGATCATTAATTTCGGATTCAGTGGAAAATCCACCTAGAAGGTCTATTATCAAGGAAAAACTCTTACGTTCCTCATATTGAATATAGATATACAACTGCATCTGATTTTCTCTTTATACAAATTATTAAAAGGCCTTAATGTGAAATTATATATATTATTGTATAAGACCAAATGGCAGGTCTATAATTTGGGTTAAATTATAGTTTTCAGACTAAGAGCTTAACAAACATTTTATATTAAGTATTTCTTTTAACTGTATACATATAGAATATACATTTGTATACAGATGTAATATTGTCACGTTGCAATGGAAGTAGGCTTGACTTCGAAGGCAGCTAAACACAGCACTTATACTGAAAGCACGTTTATTACGACCTCAACATACACGCAGCACTGACTGCCTCTCAGGCAGAGTGCTCTGCTATTTATACACAGACAGAATTTACCAGAAATTAGAAGAACAGTTAACATAAGAAACAAGTAGAATTTACAAGTGAACATAAGAAAGATGTAGAACCTTCTGGAATTGTCAATCACAAAGAAATAAATTTTTGCCGGTGGGTGGGATTGAACCGGCGACCTTCTGCTCCGCAGTCCGTGACGCTATCCCCTGCGCCACGCCGGCAGTTGGTGTTCGTGGTCTCTCGCGGCATTGCTCCCTCTCCTGGAGAAACGGCGACCCGCTGTTATGATCCCTGTGGAGCCAGCTGCAATGTCCTGGATCTTGACCGTGTCATGGATCCTCTGTATGACAGTTCAAGAGAATCCTTCCCTTCTCCGCTATTATCGACGACAGACGTTTCTGTCGAGGCTTCATCAGGAACATTACCGTCCTTAAAGTCCTGTCGTCTACCTGCTCTTCGGGATCGTAGTAAGGCTTCATGCGCAGGACGTGAACAATGTCTCTTCGTTTTTGACGCTTCGACGACGGCTCATAATCCTCAACTTCGTATGTGACGTCTGACAGGCGGCGTATGACACGATACGGACCAAAGTATCGCTTCAATAACTTTTCTGACAGTCCAACCTTCCGTACTGGGGTAAAAATCCATACCAGATCTCCTGGGCTGTACACAACAGGTCGGTGCTTGTCGTTATACCGCTGACGGTCCTTCTCCTGGGCGTCCAGTGTCCGTATGCGAGCCAGCTGTCTTGCTTCTTCGACCCTGGTGATGAGCTGTTTAACATAGTCATCCTGAGTGTCGTCCGGTTGGAACGGAAACAGTGTATCCATTGTCGTCTCAGCTTCACGGCCATGGAGCAGGAAAAACGGAGTGAAGCCTGTGGTGTCTTGTCTTGCGGTATTGTAAGCAAATGTCACGACTGGCAGAATTGTATCCCAATCCTTCTGCTCAACATCGACGTACATCGACAACATGTCAGCTAACGTTTTGTTAAAACGTTCCGTAAGACCATGTGTCTGAGGATGGTATACAGTTGTCATTCTGTGGACAATGTTGCACCGTGACATTACCTCTGATACTAGTTTTGACTGGAATACTTTTCCACGATCAGATATCATGACACGTGGTGCTCCATGCTTCAAAATAATGTCTTCTACAAGGAATTTTGCGATCACTGGAGCTTCTGCAGTCGGCACAGGTTTGGTGACAGCGTAGCGTGTGAGGTAGTCAGTGCAGACCATTATCCAACGGTTACCGGTTGTAGACTTCGGAAACCTCCCTAAAAGATCGATTCCAACTTGGTGGAATGGAGCTGCTGCCGGCGGAATCGGTACGAGATGTCCTGGAGGTAATTGCGGCACATGCTTCTGTCGCTGGCACTCTTTACAGTGACTCACATAGTGCTTGACAGATCGGTAGAGACCTTTCCAGTAATACTTGCGTCTGATTCTGTCTAGGGTCTTCACGAATCCCAGATGACCGGATATTGGAGCATCATGGAGATGAGCTGGCTGGAGATGAGCTGGAACAACAAGTAGCCATTTGGGGCCCAGTGGATCGTAGTTGCTCTTGTACAATATTGGAAGTTGGAACTCTCCATTGGTCGGTTCTCCTTTCTCCAAGGCCTCTATCATTTTAATAGTATTGGATCTTCCCTCTGTTCAGATTTAACGTCATCTAATTCAGTGAGAGCTGAAATTTCATTAATGCTGTTGTGTTCCACTAATGGATTCCTCGAAAGGCAGTCGGCATCCTTGTGTTTGCGCCCGTTCTTGAATACCACTGTGACATCGTACTCTTGGAGTCTTAGTGCCCATCTTGCTAGTCGACCTGATGGATACTTCAAGCTAGTCAGCCAACACAAAGAATGGTGGTCTGTCACGACGGTGAATGGTTTGCCGAATAAATACGGCCGGAACTTGTTGATAGCCCAGGTAACCGCGAGACATTCTGTTTCAGTTGTAGAGTAGTTTATCTCGGACTTTGAGAGTACTCTTGATGCATAGGCTATCACTTTTTCGGCACCTTCCTGAACTTGTACAAGCACTGCACCAATCCCACAGCCACTGGCGTCTGTGTGAAGTTCCGTTTCTGCATTCTCGTCGTACAAGGCTAGTACTGGTGCGGAAGTTAGAGCCTGCTTAAGTGCTCGGAAAGCTATTTCTTTTGTCTCATCCCAGTAAAATTTGGCGTCTCCCTGCAGAAGTTCTTGTAATGGACGTGCCTTGTTACAAAATCCTTTTATGAAAGGTCAGTAGTATGAGCACAGCCCGAGAAAACTTCTCACATCACGAATGTGCTGAGGAGTTGGAAATTCTGTGACTGCCCTTACTTTATCTGGATCAGGACGCACACCATCTCCGTTGACTAGGTGCCCCAGGATTTTTATCTCTTTGGCGACGAAGAGGCACTTCTTTGGATTGAGGCGGAGACCTGCAGACTGAACACACTTCAACAAAGTTGACAGGCGACTCAGATGTTCTTCAAATGTTTTCGAGAAAACGACAATGTCATCTAAATAGCAGAGACACGTTTGAATGTGGCTGGAGCATTACATAATCCAAATGGCATTACTTTAAATTCATAGAGACCGTCAGGTGTAATAAAAGCCGTATTCTCCCTGTCAGCTTCGTCAACCTCGATTTGCCAGTAACATGTCTGCATGTACATAGTTGAGAAGTATGTAGCTCCTTTCAAACAGTCTAAGGTGTCATCAATACGCGGTAGTGGGTAGACATTTTTCTTTGTGATACTGTTCAGCCGCCGATAGTCGACACAGAATCGCCACGTGCCATCCTTCTTCTTTACGAGGACCACCGGAGACGACCAAGGACTCTCCGAAGGTTGAATAATGTCATCTCGCAACATCTTCTCCACTTCCTCCTGAATTATTCGTCTTTCAGCTGGCGACACTCTATACGAACGCTGGCTAATTGGCGGATGTTCCCCAGTATTGATACGGTGCTTTATCGTGGGCCGTTTCGTCTGACTTTTCCCCTGCTGAGGTGTGAATGCACCCAAAAATTGAGGTAGTATACCTAACACCCGCTGGCGTTGTTCCTTGGTCAGTTCAGGCCCTATTGGCAGTTCCACGTTTGTTTCTTTTGTGTCCCAGCCTCGTCGCCGCTTTTGTGTCTCGTTTCCGTCGTAGGTGCCGGTGGCCGAGTAGGAAGACCGACACAGGAATAAAGGTAGCACGCTTGTGCAGGTACGGAGGTGAGCAGCCAGTGGGACAGCAGAAACTAGAAACACTAAATTAGAACGAGACATATATTGAACAGAATTTATACAATACTTAACTTTCACATAGTACTGCAGAAGGCTGATACATAGTTGAGCTAGAGGCCTGCCTAGTGCCTGTCCGATAGCCAAGTCTTTACTGGTGCCTATCTAATTCCGAAGATCTTAACTGGTTCCTATCTCAGTCCCAAGTGAACGATGTCGTTCAGTGGTGGCCACGGGCGGAGTTGTAACACAGGGCGCTCGTGGCTGACGTCGTAAGAACGCCGCGCCGTGCGTGCATGGCGGCGCGCGGCGAAAGTAGGTGCGCGCACTTTGGACTTGTGCGACACCACAACCCTCCCCCCCCCCCCCCAAACCGCCGCGCCGTCGTGGCATAGGGCTGAGGGCCACGGCGACGGCACTGGGAGGAGGGCCTGGGCGGGGGCGTTATTGATAGGACGGGCGTCGTAGCTGAGGCTGAGATCGAGACGCCGTCCGCGCCCCGGTATACACCTTGCGATCCGCCGGGAAACCCGCCAAAACCAGCGGAAGGGCGCACGCTTCCGCCCAGATTGAGCAGGTCATCTTCTTCTGAGGTGCGTGGCCCAAGCTGGGGGGGGGGGGGGGGGGGCCCGCACGGTCCCAGAGTCCCTCTCGGTGACGCTGTCAGCTGAGGCGGCGACGGAGGCGGAGGGCCGACTGCGTAGGAGGCGCGTCGACATCCATCGGGATCTCGTAGCCCGGGGAAGCTGGGCTCGGTGGCGAGCGATGTGGCTGTGCTCCCTGGCGGTGAACTGGGTGAAGAAACCGGAGACAGGATCGCGCGGCCTGTGCAGGCGCAAGTGGTTTGCGTGGCGCCGCAGCTCCGACCCTGTGGAAGAACGTACGACATACATATTGCGACCGAGCACGCGCTGAATGATGCCTGGCAACCATGTCTTCTTGTTGCCAGCAAACACCCTGTACAGCACCGGCGTGGAAACCTGAAAACGCGTAGCGCCATACGAACCGACTCGGTGCGTGGGAGGCCGCAGCAGGTGAAGGAGAGAGCGGTGACGGCGGCCGTGTAGCAGCTCGGCAGGAGACGGGCCGTCACGTGGCATGGCCCGATACGTAGACAGGAAAATTTGAAGAGCTTGCTGCCTGGAGTGCTGACCTTTCATCTTTTCCATGTGAGACTTGAATGTTCGAACGAAACGTTCTGCTTCACCATTGGACTGAGGGTGAAAAGGTGCGGTGGTGATATGCTGAATGCCATTCACACGACAAAACTGTTGAAATTCCGCACTAACAAACTGAGGTCCATTGCCACTGACGATAGTTTCAGGCAAACCTTCGATGCAAAACACTGATGTTAAGGCACTGATTGTACTAGACGCCGTCGGTGAGTTCATGGCAATCACAAAAGGAAACTTGCTGAAAGCGTCTACAACAATTAACCAGCGCGTATTTCAGAAAGGTCCGGCAAAGTCAATGTGTAAACGTTGCCATGGTCCCTTGGGGCGTGGCCAGTCTGAGAAACGTTGCGGAGGAGCCGCCTGATGCTCCGCACAAACTGTACACTGTGACGTCATGCACTCTATCTGAGCGTCCATACCAAGCCAGGTACAATGACGTCTGGCCAATTGCTTTGTCCTAACAATACCCCAATGTCATTGATGCAGGAGGCGTAACACTTCTCGTTGCAGGGAACGAGGAACAATCACTCTTATTTGGTCGTTGTCGGTATGCAACAACAGAACACCCTGACTTAAAGACAATGCATGACGTTGTGCAAAATAACGTCGAACAAGAGGCCGCTCAATGTCTTTGGCTCTGGCAGGCCACCCTGAGCGAACAAAACGTGCTACCACACTTAGGTCTGCATCCGCAGCTGTTTCCTGTGCACAGTTGCTCAGTGACCGGCGGCCAGTGCACACGTGACCAACAGCAGCTCCACATTGTACGGTAACCGGCTTCTTAATAGAAGCGACTTATTTACATTTCGTGTATGCTTTCTTTTGCAGCTCTTTATACTTTAGTGTGCTCGCGTGTTTGTTTATTAAGAATCGCGTTTATTTGTCAGTTCAGTTACTGATTTTTTTTTTTATTTATTAGCTCGCGTATATATTTTTCAGATTCGCCGTTAATAAACAGTTCAGCGTTAGGTTTATATTTTGCAAATCTCACTGTTTATCAAACTACTGTGTCCTCTGATGTATTTACTTGGAAGAAACAAAGGTTTTTAGAATGGCTAGGAACTGTGACTGCTGCGAACGGATGGAGGCAGAGTTAGTGACTCTTCGCTCGCAGCTTCAGGCGGCGTTGGCTTCGCTGGCAAAGCTTGAGACTGCGGTGGGTGGGCCCCGCTGTTGTGGGCCGCTCGCGGGGGTGCAGCAGACGCCCTGTGCGTCTGTTGTGCCCTCCGATCGGCCTGCGGCTGTGGCCAGCCCGCTCACTGCCCGCGAGGAGGTAGCCCCCCAATCCGTGGTGGACTGGGAGGTCTCCTCAGCGCGTGTCAGGCAGCGTAAGACTTCCCGAGGGACCGAAGTGGAGGCCTCCCCGGTTAGTCTTGCCAACTGATTCGAGGCGCTGTCTGTGGCAGGGGATGTTCCTGACGCAGATGGTGTCGCTTGTCCTGTACTCGCCCCTCTGTCTTCAAGATCCGGGCACTCACAGAGGGTGGGTTTGTTGGTAGTTGGGAGCTCCAACGTTAGGCGGGTAATGGAGCCCCTTAGGAAAATGGCTACTAGGGAGGGGAAGAATTCCAATGTGCTCTCCGTGTGCATACCGGGGGGAGTCATTCCAGATGTGGAACGGCTCCTTCCGGATGCCATGAAGAGCACAGGGTGCAGCCACCTGCAGGTGGTGGCTCATGTCGGGACCAATGATGTGTGTCGCTTTGGATCGGAAGAGATCCTCTCTGGTTTTGAGCGGCTATCAGAAGTGGTTAAGACTGCCAGTCTTGCTTGCAAGATGAAAGCGGAGCTCACCATCTGCAGCATTGTCGACAGGACTGACTGCGGACCTTTGGTTCAGAGCCGAGTGGAGGGTCTGAATCAGAGGCTCAGACGGTTCTGCGACCGTGTGGGCTGCAGATTCCTCGACTTGCGCCAAAGAGTGGTGGGTTTTCGGGTTCCGCTAAATAGGTCAGGAGTCCACTATACTCAGGAAGCGGCTACACGGGTAGCGGGGGCTGTGTGGCGTGGACTGGGCGGTTTTTTTGGTTAGATGGCCTCGGGAATACACAAAATGGGTTTCAGTCTCAAAGGGGGCAGGTCAGACAAGGGAAGAAAGCAGACCTAGAAACCATTGGTGTAACAGTTGTAAATTGTCGTAGCTGTGTTGGGAAAATTCCAGAGCTCCAAGCGCTGATAGAAAGTACTGAGGCACAAATCGTTATAGGTTCTGAAAGCTGGCTGACGCCTGAGATAAATTCGGCCGAAATTTTTTCAAAGGGCCAAATGGTCTTCAGAAAGGTTATAATAAATAAAACAGGGGGTGGCGTGTTTATTGCTGTTACAAACGGTTTATCCTGCAGCCAAATTGAGGCAGATACTTCCTGTGAATTCGTCTGGGTAGAGGTTATACCTGACCTCCGGAATAAATTAATAATTGGATCTTTTTATCGGCCCCCTGACTCAGACGATGCGATTGCAGAAATGTTCAAAGAAAGCTTGAATCATATTTCAAATAGGTATCCGAAGCATACTGTTATAATCGGTGGCGACTTTAATTTACCCTCGATATGTTGGCATAATTACGTATTCAAAACCGGGGGCAAATATAAAACAACGTCCGAACTAGTTCTGAATGCTTTTTCTGAAAACTACTTCGAACAGTTAGTTCATGAACCCACTAGAATAGTACGTGGTTGCGAAAATACTCTTGATCTCCTAGCAACAAATAATCCCGAGATAGTAAAGAGCATCAAAACAGATACAGGGATTAGCGAACATCGAGTTGTAGTAGCGAGACTGAATATCGAAATTCCCAAATGCACCAAAAATAAACGAAAAATATATCTATTCTATAAAGCAGATAACAATTCGCTTCACGCTTTCCTGAGTGATAGTCTCCAGTCCTTCAAAACAAAAATGCGAGTGTAGATCAGTTGTGGCTTACTTTCAAAGACATAATATCAGTAGCAATCGAGAGATTTATACTAAATAAATTAATAAAAGAGGGGGTTACCCCCCGTGGTACACAAAACAGGTCAGATCACTGTTGCAGAAACAAAGAAAAACGCATACAAAATTTAAAAAGACACGGAATCGGCAAGACTGGCAATCTTTTACTGAAACTCGCAACCTAGCGCGGACTTCAATGCGAGAATCTTATAGTTGCTTCCACAACGAAATCCTGTCTCGTAATCTTGTAGAAAATCCAAAGAAATTCTGGTCATATGTGAAGCACACTAGCGGCAAAACACAAACAATACCTTCACTACGTGATAGCAATGGTAATACTACCGACGACAGTACTGCTAAGGCAGAATTACTAAACACAGCTTTCCGAAATTCTTTCACCAAAGAAGACGAAGTGAACACTCCAGTATTCAATCCAAGAACAGCTGCCAGCATGCGAAACTTAGAAATAGATGTTCCTGGAGTAGTAAAACAACTTAAGTCACTAAACAAAAATAAATCTTCCGGGCCAGATTGTATACCAACTAGATTCCTCTCAGAGTATGCTGATGCAATAGCTCCGTACTTAGCTATAATTTACAACCGATCACTCAGCGAAAGATCCGTAACCAAAGATTGGAAAGTTGCCCAAGTTACTCCAATATTCAAGAAAGGCAATAGGAGTGATCCCCAAAATTACAGGCCTATCTCATTGACGTCGATTTGCAGTAGGATTTTGGAACATATACTTTGTTCGAATATTATGAACTACCTCGAAGAGAACGACCTATTAACCAATAGTCAACACGGATTCAGAAAGTATCGCTCTTGCGAAACACAGCTTGCCCTTTATTCACATGAAGTGTTAAGTGCCATCGACAAGGGATCTCATATCGATTCCATATTTCTGGATTTCCGGATGGCTTTTGACACTGTACCTCACAAGCGGCTTCTAATGAAATTGCTTGCTTATGGAATATCTCCCCAATTGTGCGATTGGATTCACGATTTCCTATCAGAAAGGACACAGTTCGTTGTAATTGACGGTAAGTCATCAAGTAAAACAGAAGTGATATCTGGCGTTCCACAGGGAAGCGTCATAGGTCCCCTACTCTTCCTCGTGTTTATAAACGATTTAGGAGACAATCTGAATAGCTCCCTTAGACTCTTCGCGGATGATGCTGTCGTTTATCGGTTAGTGAAGTCAACAGAGGATCAAAAGCAACTGCAAAGCGATTTAGACAAAATTTCTACTTGGTGCGAAAATTGGCAATTGACACTAAATAAAGAAAAGTGTGAAGTAATACACATGACCACTAAAAGAAATGCCGGCCGCGGTGGCCGAGGGGACTAAGGCGCACCAGTCACGGTCTGCACGGCCACTAGGGTCGGGGGTTCAAATCCCCCCACGGGCATGGATATTTGTGCCGTCCTAGTTCGTAAGTAGTTCATAAGTAGTTTGTAAGTTTATGGACTGATGACCCCGTAGTTAAGTCCCATAGACTATATAAACAAACAACAACTAAAAGAAATCCGCTGTACTTCAATTAAGCGATAAATCAGTCAAACCTTAAGGTCGTAAATTCTACCAAATACCTAGGAGTTACAATTACGAACAACTTTGACTGGAGAGAACACATAGAAAATATTGTGGGGAAGGCGAACCAAAGGTTACGTTTCATTGGCAGAACGCTTAGAAGATGCACCAGCTCCACCAAAGAGACTGCCTACATCACACTTGTGCGTCCTCTCCTGGAGTACTGTTGCCCCTTGTGGGACCCTCACCAGGTGGGACTGACGGAAAATATTGAGAAGGTTCAGAGAAGGGCAGCTCGTTTTATCACATTACGGGGGGGAAAGCGTCACGGAAATGTTGCACGAATTGGGGTGGAAATCATTAAAAGAAAGACATTATTCATTGCGGCGTGATCTGTTTGCGAAGTTTCAATCACCGACTTTTAGTTCTGAATGTGAAAATATTTTGCTAGCACCCACCTACTTAGGGAGACATGACCATCCCAATAAAATAAGAGAAATCAGATCGAAAACGGAACGATTTAGGTGTTCTTTCTTCCCGCGCGCTATTAGAGAATGGAACGGTAGAGAAAAGTTATGAAAGTGGTTAATGAACCCTCTGCCAGGCACTTAAATGTGATTTGTAATTTATCTATGTAGATGTAGATGTAGATGTAGAACCCAACGAGTGTTCAAAGTGAAATCTGCGACAGCGGATGCATCTCTGGAGTCTATCTGTCAACATGCCATTTCTGAAAAATCAAACGACACATCCTGGCCAACCGGAAGACGGGAAAGTGTGTCCGCGTTGGCGTGTTTAGTGGTAGGTCGGTACAAAATCTCATACTGATAATTAGACAATATCAAGGACCATCTCTGGAGCTTTTGTGCCGTTCGTGGCGGAATTGGCTTTGTGGGCGAGAACAACGACGTGAGAGGCTTGTGGTCTGTCAACAAATAGAATTTTCTGCCATAGAGAAAATTATGAAACTTTGAGACGCCGTAAATGATTGCTAAGGCCTCCTTTTCTATCTGACTGTAATTCTGTTGCGTCGGCGTCAGTAGCTTGGATGCAAAGGCAATAGGACGATCGTGAGAACCAATACGATGTGACAAGACTGCACCCAGACCGTATGACGAGGCATCAACTGCTAACACTACAGGCTTCTGTGGGTCAAAGGGAATCAAACATGCATCACTGAGGAGTGCAAACTTTAATCTGTCAAAGGCAACCTGACAATCTTTAGACCATACAAAAGGAACATTCTTCCTACGTAAGTGATGCAGTGGAGCTGCAATCTGAGAGGCATTGGGAATAAACCTGAAATAATAGTTAAGCTTTCCCATTACTGCTTGCAATTCGTGCACATTCTTAGGAGGAGGCAAGTATTTGATTGCTCTAAGATGTGACTGTAAGGGATGGATTCCTTGGGCATTAATCACCTGGCCTAGGTACTCTATTTCAGTTTGAAAAAAGGAACACTTTGCTTTATTGCAACGTAGACCTGCTGCAGTCAAAACTTTGAAAAGGCACTCCAGGTTTGCTAAATGTTCTTCAACTGCACGTCCAGATACCACAATATCATCTAAATAGTTCGAGCAACACGGTATAGAAACTGTCAGTTGTTCCAAGAAACGCTGAAAAATAGCGGGGGCGGAAGAACTGCCAAATGGTAGGTGTTGAAATTGAAAAAGTCCCATGTGAGTATTGACGACGAAAAACTTTTTTGACTCGTCATCAAGCGGAATCTGTAAGTACGCCTCTGCTAAATCAATCTAAGAAAAGATGCGAGACTGTCCTAATTCGTCCATCAGTTCCTCAGGTCTGGGCAGGGGATAAGTGTCTACAATTGTTTGACTGTTCACTGTTGATTTGAAGTCCGCACAGAGACGAAGTTTTCCTGACGGCTTGGGTATAATCACTAAAGGCGAGGCCCACTGACTCGCAGCAACAGGAGAAATCACCCCACTATCTTGCCAACGTTTAAGTTCTTCGGCAACAGCATCAAGCATTGCGATAGGCAAAAGTTACATGTGCCACGAAGTCTTTTGCACAACCTAGTTCCGGCGAAAACAAGTCACTGTATTTTTCACACAATGTATTAATTTTGTCCTGAGGCACTACTGACGAAATTTGAAGCACATCTCTTTGTATTGATAAACCAAACAAGTCAAAAGCATCTAGTTCAAAAATGTTCTGTGTAGATTTGGCCTGAAGAACTACAAAAGAGACAGTCTTTGTTACACCAGGCAGGCTACACGTTCCTAGCATGGGAATATTTTGACCTATGTACGCTGTTAGCATTTGTTGACACGGCGACAATTTTGGCGAATCCAGAAGTTCATAAGTGTCTTTATTAATTAATGTGACAGCGGAACCAGTATCAAGCTGAAATTGCACAGTCTTATCTTCTATAGAAAGAGCCACAAAAAGTTTTTGCTTGTGGCGCTCGACAGGTGAGCGAATGTGGGCAACGTCTGCTACAGCTTGTTTGCTGCGCATGCGCGGGCCGCGTAGTGAAGGAAGCGGCGCAGACTCGGCACGCAGCGGATTAACAACACTGTCACTAGATGCCACTACCGCCGGATCGGGGTCCGCGCATTGCGAGGCTACGCCAGATGCACTAACTACTGCACTAAACTTTTGAGTAGCTACATCAAATCTATTGTCACTAACTACAGAGTACTGGGCACTTTTACAAGGAGAAGTTGCAGAAGGCACTAGGTTCACTACAGGATTGCACTGTACATAGTCATTTTGCTTGTCCCGAACCCGTTTCCGGTGCACTGTTTTACGCGCTCGTCGGCGCTTGCTAATGGCGCACTACATAGTTTTGAAGTAGGTGCAGGAAAACTGTCTTGCATTTGAGAACCAACAGAAGCCCTGTTCAAATCCACAGCATGTATGACATTTACAGTATGAACCGGTCTCCCACTGTGCGAAGCACTGTTCCTAACGGCACCGTTCTTTGAGGTTTTAATTTGCATACACACAGACTGTACATGTCCCGATTTGCCACCATGATAACAGGTTGCGTTGCGACTAGGGCATTGCACACGTTTGTGGCGAGATACACACTGGGGGCAAGACTTACGAACATTTTTCTGAAATGAACGTTGGCGCCCATTATTCAAATTACTTCGCCTAACACGACGGAGCGACCTTTGTGTCGCACTTTTACACTTGCTACTTTTCACTGTCTGTTCAGCACGGCCGGTAGAATTTAAAGAATCACTAGTGCGAAAATGAGAACTACGGCTAGGAAAGCGTCCGGTACGGTGCACTGAATTTACACTGTGGCTTTGCATTTCTACATCTGCTAAGTCAAAAGTATCATGCGCTTCAATAAGCTGCAGTACACTTTCTAATGAAGGGTCCGACTGTTTTAGAATTGCTGCCCTAATTCTGGGGTCCTGAATGTTCTGCGTAATTGCATCTCTCAACATCACATCATTATAAGAAAGTCCACAAGAGCAAGTAAATTTACATTTGCGGGTTAAGCCCTTAAGTTCCGTAATCCATTCCTGGTGTGACTGCTCAGGTAAATTTTTTAGTCTGAAAAATCGGTACCGTGCCGCAGCTACAAAAACTTTTCTCTCATAATGAGCATTTAGTGCCTCTACTATTTGTTCAAAGTCTACATCACGAGGCGATGCGTGGGGAAAAAGTTTTTGCAGTAACACGAAAGTCTTGGTGCCAACTACGGCGAGAAAGAAGTGTTTAACAATCTGACCTGTTAGTTGATGAGCCGCGACGAGTTCTTGAAACTGCGCGAAATAGTCGCTCCATTTTTCCTCACGTTCGTTGTACTGGCGAAACGTAGGAAGCGTTGCGGCGGTAGGTGTGGGCTGCTGAAGCGGCGGCTGTTGTTGGTTAGCTGCTTGCGCTGTTAGCTGGGACACTGCCCGCAGGAGTTGTGTGATTTGCGCCGTCTGTAACTGAATAATTTCCATTAAGTTTGGGTTCGGGGTAGTGGCCATGCTGATCGATTAGGCGCCGTGCATACAAGTAAATTATAACAAAACACCAATGCAATATGAAAGAGGACACTCTGCAACAAAAAAAGTCCACAAAACATGTAACTGAAAATGTTCCCCCAAAAATTCTTATAATAAGGGTGGGTGGGAGGGAGCAATTTCTGCGTGCTGCTGCAAGCGGGCTGGTCCAAGATTCTATCACTCCTCGTTGCCACTTTTGTGTCCCAGCCTCATCGCCGCTTTTGTGTCTCGTTTCCGTTGTAGGTGTCGGTGGCTGAGTAGGAAGACCGACACAGGAATAAAGGTAGCACGGTTGTGCAGGTACAAAGGTGAGCAGCCAGTGGGACAGCAGAAACTAGAAACACTAGAGTAAATTAGAAGGAGATATATATTGAACAGAATTTATACAATACTTAACTTTTACATAGTACTGCAGAAGGCTGATACATAGTTGAGCTAGAGGCCTGCCTAGTGCCTGTCTGATAGCCAAGTCTTTACTGGTGCCTATCTAATTCCGAAGGTCTTAACTGGTTCCTATCTCAGTCCCAAGTGAACGATGTCGTTCAGTTCAAAATGTTCAAATGTTTGTTAAGCTTATGGGACTTAACTACGGGGTCATCAGTCCCTAAACTTACAAACTACTTATGAACTACTTACGAACTAGGACGGCACAAATATCCATGCCCGAGGGGGGATTCGAACCCCCGACCGTAGTGGCCGTGCTGACCGTGACTGGAGCGCCTCAGTCACCTCGGCCACCGCGGCCGGCTGTCGTTCAGTGGTGGCCACGAGCGGAGTTGTAACAGAGGGTGCTCGTGGCTGACGTCGTAAGAACGCCGCGCCGTGCGTGAATGACGGCGCACGGCGAAAGCAGGTGGCGCGCACTTTGGACTTGTGCGACACAACAGCTTCCTCCAGCGTGTTGTCTGTACTAGTAGCAGGGCATGGGTCTTCATTGATGACGTTGAGCTCACCGTCCTGGATTGGTTCAGCTGTCCTGACACACATTCCCTTGGGGATAAGTTGTGACTGCTCGTGACAATTTGTGATCCAAATGTCTCCCTGACCACCGGTAATGCTTATGATAGCCGCTGGTATGTAAATTTCTTTTGTGAGCCTGATAAACTTTTTACCATCAACAAGAACTTCACAGTTTAATCAGTCATCTGTGTTTGTGACTGCAACTCTTCTCATTGTCAACGGCGGTATCGTCACATTGTCAACGGCGAATAACTTCCCAGAAAATTCTGTATTACGTGTATCTGGCGGAACAACTGCTTCAATTTGCAGCTCAGATCTTCCACAGTCAATGATAGCTTGGGATGCCTGAAGGAAGTCCCATCCGAGGATGACATTGTGGCTACATTCTGTTAACACGACAAATTCAAACAGCTGCGTCCTGTTGTTGATGGTTATTCTTGCGACCTTCAGCACAGTTGCTCCCGTATCAAAGAACATTGTCTTCTTTAGTGTGCGGCGGTAATTATCCGATAATACAGAAAAAGAGGCTCCTGAATCAACAAGTGCCCGGACAGGTTGGCCGTCGATTATGACGTCGATGAGATTTCCCGACATCTTGGCGACTGTCGTCCATGGAGGATTTTCATCTGTGGCGGCCTCACCTCCGTAGATGGTCGCCTCGCTTAGTTTTCCTGGGCGCGGCGGCTAGGGGAGCGGCTGGTACCTCTGTACGGCGACGGTGAACGGCTGCGGCGCGTCGGGGAGCGACCTCGTCTAGGGTACGGCGATGGGCTTCTTCCCATAGGTCGAGTGAACTCATCAGCAGGTGACTGCCTTGGATAGAACTGCTCCGACGGCTGACGTCTTGCGGCAAAATAATCGTCGAATACTCGCCTCCTCTCTCTGCAGTAGCGTACGACATGTCCATGGCGTCCACAGTGGAAACACAGCGGTGTGTTGTCTTCTGTCCTCCAGACGTCTGTTCTTCTGCGGGGCGTCATAGTTACCGAGGGAGTTGGCTGTGGTCCCGTCGTTCGGTTCATGGGCTGCCGTTTGGCGGCTGCAGCGTAAGTCATAGCAGGGCGACGCCATTCTTCACGTCGGGTGCGATTGACGGGGCAGACAGGAGCTAATGTTTGAAATACCTATTCCTCAGCGGCGTCGGCTCCTTCGTGACTTACATCCATGGCCATAATATGATGTTCGCTCGGTCTAATAGTCCCGGCTGCCATGCACTGTTGTAATCCTTCTCTCACGATTTGTCGTATGAGAGAAGCCAAGTCCTGCTGGTCTTCCACAACGGCCATAGGGACTACATTTGGGAGTCTGTCATACTTCTTGCGTCCAACCCTCCTTTGTTGCACCTCTTCAATACGCTGGCACCACTTGATGAACTCTTCTGTCGTAGCGACGTCTTTTATCAGAAGAGCTTGGTACATATCCTCTGCAATTCCCTTCATCAGGTGCGTAATTTTGTCCGCTTCAGTCATGTCGGATTGAGTACGTTACACAGGGCCAAAACACTCTGTATATACGATTGTGTCGGCTCACCATGTCGTTGGGCCCGGTTCTTCAGTTGTTCTTCCGCCGAGCGGATTTGTCGCTGGCGGTCTCCAAACGTCTTCTTAAGTTCCTCCTGGAATGTCTCCCAGTCATTCAACTTGTCTTCGTACCATTGCTGGGCTGTTCCATCCAGGTAGAAATAAACGTTGGCAAAGCACATCGTATGATCCCACCTGTTGTACTTGGCGACTCGATCGAACCCTTTTTAGCCATTTGTCGGGGTCCTGTCCAGCATCTCCAGAGAACACCGACGGGTGTCTGATGTGCAGATGACTTATTGCTGGTTTCGTCTCCATCGTTCTTCTGATAATACGGACTTTTGGAAGGATGTACTCGGTGTATCCCTTGTATTCTGGTTCCAGTCCGTGTAAGCGACGGCTTTTACGTTGCCTAATCGGAGCCACGGTGATGCAGCTGTTGCACAGTGTACCCGGCGCCTCCACCAAACAATGTCACGTTGCAATGGAAGTAGGCTTGACTACGAAGGCAGCTAAACACAGCACTTATACTGAAAGCACATTTATTACGAACTCAACATACACGCAGCACTGACTGCCTCTCAGGCAGAGTGCTCTGCTATTTATACACAGACAGAATTTACCAGAAATTAGAAGAACAGTTAACATAAGAAACAAGTAGAATTTACAAGTGAACATAAGAAAGATGTAGAACCTTCTGGAATTGTCAATCACAAAGAAATAAATTTTTGCCGGTGGGTGGGATTGAACCGTCGACCTTCTGCTCCGCAGTCCGTGACGCTATCCCCTGCGCCACGCCGGCAATTGATGTTCGTGGTCTCTCGCGGCAATATTTGCTTTATGGAAAAGATATACTGGGGTGATATCAATTTCTTTTATATACAGTGATTCAAAACCATTAGTGCCTTGGTACGATTTGTAAAAAATATTAATGCATGCAGAACCATGAGACCGCACAAATGATCACAGGCATTGGGATGAATGGCATTTACAAATCTGACTTCCTAATTGCCGCTTTAAGTACGTATTATGTTGGATATTTTAAGAAATGATACGACGATAAACCCCACTGATATCAGCCCAAATAATATAATGAGTTATGCAGTATATACATCTAATATTTACTGACTGTTATGTTAATTTTCTAAATCTTTATTTTCAAACAATATCATAAATTATTTTTACTATAGTATCTTAACTATATAAATACAGATTATTATGATAGAAGCATGGGTTGAGCAGTAGAGGGTAAGAGGAGTCTAGTTAGACTTGGATTCAGTCAATAATGTTTTAGAGAAGTAACAGGCTTGACATCGGATGAGGCATCAATGTTGGAAGTGAATACTGGATTATGGAGAAATTTTATTCGGGGGATATGCTCTAGATTGAACGATGAAAGACATAATCAATCTCTTATGATGATCACGATGATAATAAGTAAATTCATTGTGAAACAAAGATCATACTTCATCAAGTCTTCCTTTTACTGTGTGCATAATCTTTGACATTATTCCAATAGCAGTTACATATCATTTTGTATTTTACATCTACTACGTCGCGTACAGCTAACGTTATCTGTGATGAGAAAAATGGCGTGGTTATTTCCACACACATATGGAAAATGTTACCATTGTGTTGCTCGCTGCTATACATGTGTACTTTATTGTTATCATTTTAAGACAAATGTAATGCTGTCAACAATTTCTTTTAAGATGAGTGATGGAGGTATGTACTTATGTTTAAAACTATGGCACATTGGTAAAGACATTATGTAAAGTTTGGAAAGTAGGAGGCGAGGTACTGGCAGAATTGAAGTTGTGGGGCGGTACCGTGAGTCCTGTCGGGATAGCTCAGTGGTAGAGCGCTTGCCCGCGAAAGGCAAAGGTCCCAGGTTCGATTCCCGGTTCAGACACACAATTTAAATCTGCCAGGAAGTTTCATTATGGTAAGGTTTATGCAGTCCGTTTGTGTACTTTTGTAGATCATAAGATGATGCCAAGTTACCATAGAAACTGGTCATCTGTCATGCGGAGATCAGTTGATCTTGTAGTGCTGGCAGACCACCGTACATACCAAGCAAGCGGGCGGCCTATACAGTCAGGCATCTGTTGTTCACCAACGCCAGACTCGGCGTACGATCGCACGATCGCAACACCGGACCGCACTACTTGGTAGGGAGCGAGGAGGTTAGAATAAAGGAATCTGCCGTTATCTGTGATGACAAGAGGCATCGATTGAAGCCATGGAGGCCATGCTTTTTTGTCCAAAATATAGATTTTTCGCTTAAAATCCTGTATGAATATTGCCCTCTTTATGTAAAGCAAGTAAATTACAGGCACATCGGAATATTTATTAGATGTATATTTCAACGACTAAAACTCCTATACACACACACACTACGACCAATGTTTTCTGCACAAACAAATGCCGGAATGCGCAGTTTACTGGCTTCACTTTTTCAGTGTTAGGGCCTCTCCAGAGATTCTAACCTCCTTGGTCTAGAGAGCGCTTCACAGGTAGGTAGCGCTGCTGCAGTCTACACAGCCTTCCAAAAGCCGAGAAGCCGAACGGATACCTTATTGAGGGCTGCGGCCCTCTTCGGCAGTCTCATCACTGCCTCATGAAGATCTAGTTCTTTCTGCGAACTGCAGCACCACGCCAACGACATCTTCAGCCAAGGAACAGTGCAGGCCGGGTAGAATTATTCTCTGTCACCGCAAAAAAGTTCTGTTGGTGGCGGACTTGGTTAGAGAAGGATCTCTGTTTTTCTCAGAAGATTATTCGTGAAGCCTCCTAGAACTATATCAGCATCAATCTAAATAAATTGCAATCTTGGCTGAGAAGCATTTTAAACTTCTTCCAGATCACCCTGACGAACTCGTGTTTTCAATATTTAGAATATCAGCTATAACCCTTAGCTATTCAGCCGCAGAATAAGCTTGCCCTGTCTGGTGCATATCTAGCCACTCCAAACAAGAGGATGTCGCCTTAAAGGAGACCTACAGACTCGTCTGACAAGGAGACAACATGGGTATCGGATTAAAAAATTTTCTTATATTTATGGTATGTGAAGTTCAAAACTCAAATAACAATGAGCCAAAGCTATTTGACGCAACTCTCAAAAATTCTTAAAAAATCGACTTTGAAGTTTTGCAAGTAATAGTAAATACCAACCATTGAATGAATTGCAGCATCTTTCGGTGTAACTCAGGTGGTAGCGTTGAGGCCTTACAACCCTAGGGTCTGTGGTTCGAATCGTGTCGCTACAGATGTTTTTATTATTTATTTAGTTGTGTTACGAAAAGAGCAAGTATTTTTGAGTATTCAGAATATTATATATGTCACAGAAGGTTGTTAATAATGACAGTTGCAATCAAATCACATACGATACATTTTTTACAGTATTGGCTTACTATCAGTTGACGACGGTGGTCTTTGATAGTTTGTTAAGAGCTACAACACTGTTTCTGGAAAGTCATCTTCGTCGCTACTAATGGCTTTCCAAGGAACTAACCTACTCAACCGTTGTTTTACGTGACGAAAAGGGTTTCAGCTTTTCTACATACACATAAACAATAACCGACACAGCCGGCCGCGGTGGCCGAGGGGACTGAGGCGCTCCAGTCACGGTCTGCAACGAACTGACGCGTGGTGCAGGGAATGGCAATTGAATCTCACTGTAGACAAGTGTCATGTGCTACGAATACATAGAAAGAAAGATCCTTTATCATTTAGCTACACTATAGCAGGTCACCAACTGGAAGCAGGTAATTCTGGGAGTAGGCATTAGGAGTGATTTAAAATAGAACGACTACATAAAATTAATCGTCGGTAAAGCAGATGCCAGACTGAGCTTCATTGGAAGAATCCTAAGGAAATGCAGTCTGAAAATCGAGGAAGTAGGTTACAGTACATAGTCCAAGCATTAGGGAGAAGTAATTGTTAAAATTATTAACTGAAAACAAAAAATATGAGCTTGTAGGAATTTAAATTTAAATAGAGTTTCCATTTTATGAAACTCAGGCCTAGATGGCGAAATTTGTGGAAAAAATTCGCGAAGTTCCAAAAAACGTTTTTATTAAATAAATAAAAAAGAATAACTACGATGGGAAAATGTGTAGTTAGAAAGATTTACCCATTAAGAGTTTCATTTGGAGCAGTCGTTTCTGAGATACAGATGTCGGAGACGACGTTTTAGGCAAGTTAGTAAAAATGACAACTTTGAAAACTGACTGCGGTCAAATGACTGTACCGATTTAGGCATTTGAGTAGGTCATTTGTCGTAAAATTTAATGCTCTTTTATTCTGGTAAGGATAACATCTTCAGTAGGATGCATAGTTTCCGAGTAATACGCGAAAATCTGAAGAAAGTCCCAAATATTTACATTTTTCTGTCCCGAGGGTTTTGAAGGGCGAATACATGTATTCTACACACTGTCAACCACATACATAAAATTAAAAAAAAATCTTCTGCCTCTTTTTTTGCAATCAAAAGGCCTTTTTTGTGATGACATTACTGGACTATGCAGTTCGCTCTGTACTGTTTTTATATTTTAAAAAATAATAAAAAATAAAGAAAAAAAGAGGGACGCTGAAACTTCCTGGCAGATTAAAATCATTTGCCGGAACCGGGACTCGAACCTGGGACCTTTACCTTTCGCGGGCAAGTGCTCTACCACTGAGCTACCCTGACACGACTCACTGTGCCGCCCACAACTTCAATTCTGCCAGGACCTCGCCTCCTACTTTCCAAACTTCACAGAAGTCCTCCTGCGAAACCTGCAAGACTAGTACTCCTGAAAGAAAGGATATGGTGGCCTTAGGCTATGGTTAAGCCATGTCTCCACCATCCTTTCTTTCAGGAGTGCTAGTCTTGCAAGTTTCGCAGGAGAACTTCTGTGAAGTTTGGAAAGTAGGAGGCGAGGTCCTGGCAGAATTGAAGTTGTGGGTGGCACCGTGAGTCGTGTCGGGGTATCTCAGTGCTAGAGCACTTGCCCGCAAAAGGCAAAGGTCCCAGGTTCGAGTCCCGGTTCCGGCACACGATTTCAATCTGCCAGGAAGTTTCATATCAGCGCACACTCCGCTGCAGAGTGAAACTTGCATTCAAGAGGGACGCTGTTTCCCAAAGGAAACAAAAATGTGTCCAAAATATATAAAAGATTTTGCAAGTGCAGAGCGTTTAGAGTGTTCTCTGAGAGAACACGCGCCAGTCTCTCCCGCCTCCCCCCCACCCCCTCTCTCCCTCTCCCTCTCCCTTTCCCAACGGCCACTCGATCACTCACCCACTTGCCCGTTCTGGCCCAAGGCCCTGCGCGCTTGCACGCTTCATTTTACCAGTCGATTAGTAACACTAGAAAACAGTGCAACATATCCAAGAATTTTGCCTACTAGTATAACTATTCAATGTTATGTTCCATGAAGCACATCGCTGTAAATTGTAAATTACGTCCACTAGATTTTTTTAAAAGGAAAATATCTCGACTCCAGAAGGTCGTAGAGAAACATTATTCTTTTTAGATCTGTGCAAAAATGTCAGCAACATTTTTCTTTAACAGTTCCTTTCATAACATAAAAATAGACAGTTGAAGAAAACGTGGAAAAAGTGTAGGTTTTTCAATATCATTCTTTGATACTGATAATTAACAAAATCTAAACAATTATTGAATAGTATGATATTAAAACTGTTCACGAAGAAAACAGACGAAAAACTGTTACTCTAGGTCGATCCCCTGACCAACTCTAGCTAATTCTCTTGGATCCCTTTTTTCAAAAAAATCTGTATCTAAAAATACTGAATATTTTTAATTTTTTTTCGAAAAAGTTCTGTTTTGACTTCTTTATTGCTATATTTGTGAGTTTCGAAACGTGAATGTTGACGAGTTATAAGGAATTTTATTTTTAAAAGTTTTTAATGGTTTTTACGATATAACTCGAAAAATTACAAATCAGTCGATACGCACAAGAAAGCAACAGTTAGATAATCTTAACGGCTACAACATTTTAATTCAACATTTCCCCATCGGTGTTATCGTTGTTTTATTTACTTAATAAAAAACGTTATTTGCAAGTCTCCGAATGTTTTCGGCAAATTTCACCATCTAGGCTCGCGTTTCATAAAATAGAAACTCTATTTGAAATTTAATTTCCTACACGCTCATAGTTTTCGTTTTCAGGTAATAATTTCTGCAAATTTGGCATTACGCCGTTACAGAATGCTTGGACTAACACTTGTTCGCCCACTTTTCACCGAAGTGGTATACGTACCAGGTGGGCCGCGGTGGAGTAGCCGAGCGGTCTAAAGCACCTCGCTGCGGAGCGCGCGGTTGCTCGCCGTGGAGGTTCGAGTCCTCCCTGGGGCATGGGTGTGTGTGTTTGTCCGTAGGCTAGTTTACCTAGGTTTAAGTAGTTTGTAGGCTACGGACTGATGACCACGCAGTTTGGTCCGATAGATTTACAAACATTTGAACATTTGTACCAGGTGGGGTTTATAGAGGATGTAGAGAAGATACGGCGGAGAGCAATGTGCTTCGATCAGGATCATTTAGTGATCGTGAAAGCGTTGAAGGGATGATTGATAAAATACAGTGGAAGAGTTGTAGCACCAATATCTTGGGCTACCTAACTGCTGAAGGAAGGCAGATGCAAATGACGGACAGTCCAGCCCTGTGACAAAGGGACAGTGCTGTAATAAAATTAATCCCCTGATTTTGACAGCATATTCGGCCTTTACGGAAAATTACGAATAGAATGATTTCGGTCGCTGGCTGATTGGCCCAGAACTTTACAAGTAGTATAAATTAATTGCCAGTTTAATCTCATAAAGTGAATTTTCCCCGACAAGTAAGAACCTCCCCAGGCTTGTCTGACACCTTGACTCCCTACTGGCGGAGGATTTATAATTTTGTCAAGTCCCACTTAATTAATATGGAAATGCAGCAATATGGTGTACTCTTGAAAGATCCGTTTGGCCGTTAGTTTAAATTCGCTTCTTCCTCACCATCGGCGGAGGGACACACGCCTTCGCGCCGTTTGGATGAATAACCGCTAGTCCAGGTGTCTCAACCGCCCAGGGCGCCGACCCTGACCGCACGATCCGGGGGAAGGGTGCAGAAGGCGCGTTGTTAGGTTGACTGCGGAGCCCCACTTCTTCTCGGCGGAGCGATACAGTGGGCCGTATGAATAAAATGGAATATCTTTATACTCTGGATTCCAGAGAACATACTCAGATTCGCATGAATAAAGTGAGTCGGAGAATATACTTCAGCCGAGTATGTTCTCGGCGTGAGTAACGGGGTGGGAGAAGTTGCTCACAACAGACAACATTCTCCAATTTCATATGAATAAAACTGCAGAAGTTTCTCACGACGGGAAAACATTCTCAGATTTTTGGAGTGAGCTCTGTGGCATACTCCGTGCTGAGTAACTTCTATTAAGGTTACGTTTTACTGAGTTTTATAATAAAAATGACAACAATTTTGTTACTTAGAAGGCAAAAGCAAGTTCCTTTATATGTAGCCTTTAAGAAATACGAGGCGATCTATAAAGTTAATACAAATAAAAGCATTTAGTTGACGAGTATCTTCTTTCGGAAAAATCGTGTGACACTTCCAGCATTTTATACAGTGACGAGAGTGATGTAAGAGGTGTTTTCATTACCGACATAAAAATGAAACACATATGGATTCAGCTGCGTGTTTACTCATTTGTTTGGCGTGTATATTTACAGTTGTAAACAGTTCATAGCAAAATAATATTGTTTTAAAATAGAGTCTATTAGTAAGACCTTATGCTGTGAGTTCCAAATAAAATGTATCCCAGGACTTCACAGTTTCTATCACAAAATAAATATTGCTGCAATAGCAGGTAGGCCTCCTGAAGTACTGTTTCTATCCAAACCGGTTGGTAATTTATGATGCGTTTTCTGACTTCGTAATCGTAACTTCTGTCATGTTAGAAGTAAGTAAACACGACAGGAAAATTAATAACTGATTAATTACATATCTAGCAGCGTGTTTCTTCTTCAAAATCGCATGGCCTAACGCTTATGAGCAAACCATTGGGTGTCATATTTAACAAGGCCTATCTCATGTTAGAACACTCCTACAGCATTCCACGTTGTAACAGATGAATATGTGATGCATTCTTATTATATCGTTCGCAAATTGTGCTAACCCTACTTCATTAACAAACGAGTTTCTCGCGTGACGAACATTTTGTATCGCCAGCAGAATACATTTTCGTAAAAAGTGCATATTTAGTCTTAATAATATGCTCCTTCACAACAAACTAATATCTAAACACAGTCCAGTTCTTTCTGAACACGTCGATGCCTACTCCATATTTGTACACTTAATAAGTTGCCTGATTGGGCTAGTTTAAAGAAATACACGATTGGACAGCTGATCTGTGGCGGACATGACACGCGGAGAACTTACTCAAGTAGGAGGGGAGGTAGCGAGAATGAACTACCTGCTCAGAGCATGTGCTTCGAAGTTTTTATTCATACGAAACTGAGAACTTACTCAGAGAACGTTCTTTTGCTCTGAGAATCTTCTCTGGAGCATGTGCTCTTTTTTATTCATACGACACAGTGTCCTGGAGCGACGGACATAAAAATGTTGGGAGACGCTCCCGACGCCCCAGTCGTGTGCAGTTCTACGCCAGTGCTAGTTGAGTCAGCAGTCGTCATCGGTTATGTTTCCGCCGGGACGAGTAAACGCGTTCGCCAATCAACGGAGGCAAGTGTATGGAATGTTCGGAATATTATCGATAGGACTGTAGCCGTTGCCCCTGCCTGCACCGTTCCGTTAACTCTCAAATATACGTAATGTTTCTCAGCGCACCCTCTCTCTGCTAGGGGTTGGGCTATTTCAGTTTGAATGATTTTACTGAATTGATTTTCATAGTGTCTTGGTCTTGCAGAGAGACTAGTTATTATTTCTATATTTGATTACAGAAGTAATCGTCTTTAATGTGTAACAGGCTACCTCACATTCATCTTGCGTAAAGGGACAATACAGACAATTATACCAGGTAAATCTGTTTGCTTACTTGGTCTGTAACTCCCCCACTGCTGTCCTATTACAAATATCAATATCACTGAAACCCTGCTAGAAGGAGTTCGATGCCAGCCACGGTCAGGCAGCAGCAGAAGTTCAGGTGAGGTGTTGATCGCCACTTCTCCAGGGGGAGCAAGTAGCAAGCAGCCATTTCCATAGAATCTAACATTCCCACCAGACGACCAAGGGCTACAGAGTCTGCAAGAGATACACTCTGTATCTCGGTACGTGCTTTTGTCGAAGTTTCGAGAACATGTCTTTACGGAGGAGTCAAGGAGTATCTTGCGCCCTCCTGCATATATCTCTCGAAGGGATCTTGAGGATAAAATCAGAGAGATTAGAACCCGCACAGAGGCATACCACCGAGTCTTTCTTTCAGCGAACAATACGAGACTGGAGTAGGAGGGAGAACCGATAATGGTATTAAGGTACTCCCCGCCACACACCGTCATGTGGCTTGCGGCGAATGGATGTAGATGTAAAATGTGCTGCCACTCTTACGCCCCCCGCAAGGCAAGACTCGCGGAGCTCGCCACTGCGGAGAGACATTGCGGACGCACTGTACACAACCAAATAAATATGTTGTTTCGACAATCCCTCAATGTGTAAACAAAGGATTCCGCGACCGTTGTCTCTATCAATAAAATTCGTCGGGGTGTTTGGCCGCATTGCCAATTCGAGGCGTTTTCTTTGATGTAAACATTAGTAGTTCGCTCATACCGCACGAGCGCGTGCGTCGTGTACGGGCTTGCCTCGAAAACATCTGTGCTCAGTGTCAGCTCTGTACCTAACCTGTACGGGTCTTTTCTGTGCTTGCAAAATGTTTCAGACTATCAACTCGCCCGCTGCGTGTGTGGTTCCTTCAGTGATGCGGTATTTTTCAGCAAGGCACCACTCTGCTGCAGAAATTCATAGACAGATTTGCCAAGTTGACGGTGATACTGTTATGAGTGTAAGCAAAGTGCGTAAGAGGGTACGAGAATTCAAAGATGACCGCTCGGGTCGCCCTTATTCGAATACAGACGATTTGGTGGCTTCAATTGAAGCGAGGATTCGTGAGAACAGGCGTTCCACCTCCACACACCTCCACCTCAAACAATAGCTCAGTGGCAACCGTTACACTGATAACGACGACGTGAAAACGGCAGTGAACTCTTCGTTACCCTAGCAGGCGGCAACATTTTATAAATAGGGTATTTTAAAAATGCATGAGTGTTTGAACAAATTTGGCAAGTAGGTCGCAAAATGGAGTAATGTATGTACTTTTTGAAAATAACTCTACTTTTCTGAAATAAACATTTGTTGTGTAGTTCTGTTCAAACGGAAGTCACTTAAAAATAAGCCTCCTATATATAATCCGACGTTTCCACAACTTATATAAGTACCATCAATCCCTTGCATTCAGCAGTCAGCCAAACACCTTGACAAAGGTCACTTGGAACAGTGGCGGAAAAGTCGGATTTCATACACTCCTGGTCACTAAATTTGTTACACCATGCTATAGACGCCAAATTTGACGCGACAGGAAGAAGATGCTGTGATATGCAAATGATGAGCTTTTCAGAGCAGTCACACAAGGTTGGCGCCGGTGACGACACCTACAACGTGCTGACATGAGGAAAGTTTTCAAGGGATTTCTCATACACAAACAGCAGTTTACCGGCGTTGCCAGGTGAATCGTTGTTGTGATACCTCGTGTAAGATGGAGAAATGCGTACCATTACGTTTCCGACTTTGATAAAGGACGGATTGTAGCCTATCGCGATTGCGGTTTATCGTATCGCAACACTGCTGCTCGCGTTGGTCGCGATTCAATGACTGTTAGCAGAATATGCAATCGATGGGTTCAGAAGGGCAATACGGAACGCCGTGTTGGATGCCAACGGCCTCGTATCACTAACAGTCGAGATGAGAGGCATCTTATCCGCATGGCTATAACGGATCGTTCAGCCACATCTCGATCCCTGAGATGGGGAAGCTTGCAAGACAACAACCATCTGCACGAATAGTTCGATGACGTTTGCAGCAGCATGGACTATCAGCTCGGAGACCATGGCTGCGGTTACCCTTGACGCTGCATCACAGAGAGGATCGCCTCCGATGGTGAACACAACGACGAAGTTGGGTGTACCAATGGCAGAACGTCATTTTTCGGGTGAATCCGGGTTCTGTTTACAACATCGTGATGGTCGCATCCGTTTTTGACGACCTCGCGGTGAACGCACGTTGGAAGCGTGTATTCGTCATCACCATACCGGCGTATCACCCGGCGTGATGGTATGGGGTGGCATTGGTAACACGTCTCGGTCACCTCTTGTTCGCATCGACGGCACTTCACATTTAAGATGTGTTACGACCCGTGGCTCTACTCTTGCGAAACCCTACATTTCAGCAGGATAATGCACGACCACATGTTGCAGGTCCTGTAGTGGCGTTTCTGGATACGGAAAATGTTCGACTGGCTAGCAAATTCTCCAGATCTGTCACCAATTGAAAACTTTTGGTAAATGGTGGCCGAGCAACTGGCTCGTCACAATACCCCAGCCACTACTCTTGATGAACTGTGGTATCGTGTTGAAGCTGGATGGGCATCTGTAACTGTATACGGCATCCAAGCTCTGTTTGAGTCAATGGCTGGGCGTATCAAGTCCAGCGGCTGTTGATCTGGGTACTGATTTCTGAGGATCTAGGCAGGCAAACTGCGTGAAAATTTAATGTCAGTTGTAGTATAATATATTTGTCCAATGAATACCGGTTTATCATCTGAATTTCTTTTTGGTGTAGAATCGTTCTTTCTATGTAAACGCAGCACATTATATTTCTTTATCCTGACGTTCAATTTTTATTCCATGAATCATGCGTTGATACACTGCAGATCCTCCTGAATGTCGTTATCCATTTACAGTATTTCGTCCTTTCGGCATACTACAGTAACGAATTCGAAATATTGAAACATGTCGACTGTTTCATGGCGTTGAATTGAATGCAAGGGCAAATTTGAAAAATTGTGCTGAACCCTGATTCGATCCCGAATTTGCCGCTTAGGGACAGCGGTTGTCTTAATTAGGCTATTCAGGCTCGCTTCTCTTCCTATCCAAATTTTTACCTTGTAGCGCACTACGACGGTAGTGCGCTCTGCCCATTAGTTAAAAAATGTTCAAATGTTTGTAGAGCTTATGGGACTTAACTACGGGGTCATGTCCATAAAGTTACAAACTACTTATGAACTAGCTAATACTAACGACGGTACAAATATCCATGCCCGACCGTACTGGCCGTGCAGACCGTGGCTGACGCACCTCAGTCCCCTCGGCCAAACCGAACGGCGCCCATTAGTTTCTGTTCCTCGTAGCCTATAATGGATTCCCACAAGGGAGCGGGCGTATTAATGAGTCCTCATTGAATCTGTTAATTGTACGTGGGGGGCCATATATACAATTACTGATATGATGTCTGTTCCTTTCGGACACGTCCGAATATATTCGAGATTTGGAACTTAATAGTGACAAGTATTTATTCACAACCTATACAAAAGCGTTACATGTTCGCTTCGTTACTGTCCTTCAAATTAGTCACCAGCGTTGTGTAGACCCCGTTACCAACGATGTGCAAGACGTAGTAAACCGCTATCAGAGCCTGTTCTGTTAATTTTCTGCACAACCTACCCACCATTGTCCACGAGAATGCGCAGTCACATACAGCGCAAGCTGCGGCTGCTCTATTCCGGCGATGGGACTTGGAAGTACTGTACCATCCACCACTGACTTACGACCTTGTGACTTTGATTTGATTCCGAAGATGACATAAGCACTTCGTGGCATTCGCTTCAGAACTGTTTAACAAAATAGACTTTGCTAACGGTATACTACTTCTTTCACATCGCTGTCGAAGGGTTCTACACAGCGTTGGTAAGTTCTTTGAAGGACAGTAATAGTTGCGTACATGTAACGCCTTTGTGTCGGTTGTGATTAAGTATTTGTAACAAGTTCCAACTATCGCTATAAGGTGAGTACCGAGTCTTTCGCGACGTAGTTCTTGCGTAAAATACTCGGTGTTCTTGCCGCTTCAAATATGGGTAGGAGCCCAAGCTTTCGATTATATCCTCCATAGTCGTCGTCAGGGGTAAAACTGACTGCCGTGAACTGGAGGCTTTCGCTTATATAAATAGGAGACGGCTCCTCATTGGCTGGCTTACGTCAAAGCGGTAATGGCGCGTACTTGGGTGGTGCCATCTAACCACCTGGAATTTTCTAGCGCACTCTATTCCGCGTTGTTAGCAGCGCCATCTCTCGCAACAGGCGGTAATCTGCGGGAAGTACTGAAGGTTCTGGGAGCCAACCTCTGTTTCTTCTCCTTCTCCAGTGCTGGCTTCCATGCATTGCTGAGTGCATACCCGGAGTCTCTATTGATATTATTATCGCATAATCTGATTTCAATCGCCTCCCTGATTACCGCCTGCTGCGAGAGATGGCGCTGCTAACAACGCGGAATAGAGTGCGCTAGAAAATTATTGGTGCTTAGATGGCACCACCCAAGTAAGCGCCATTACCGATGTGACATAAGCCAGCCAATGAGGAGCCGTCTCCTGGTTATATAAGCGGAGGCCTCCAGTTCACGGCAGTCATCACGTAGCTGACTCGCCAGCGTGAGGAGAGGAGCGTCGCGCCGCTGCTGCACTTAGCCGCGTTCGTCTGTGTACGACCCTCTACGGCAATGGCCTACCAAGCTACGAAGAGAATGCGCCGAGGACCACCGCGAAGTGGGTTCCTCGCGGCTGTCGTCCACCTTGCGGCCGAGGTGATGGCCTTGGCGGGGGCTGGTGGTCGAAAGCGACGGCAGAAGGCTTCCGTTGCCAGAGGATTGGCCATGTGGCCAGTAGCTGCACGGCAGAGTTTGCGTGTCTGCGCTGCGCAGGCGCACATGACAGGCGCAACTGCCCACGCCCCGCCCGCTGGACGCCGAAAAACGGTGTGCAAATTGTGGCGGCCCCCACGCCGCTAACTTCCGCCGCTGTCATTACGTCCATAATTGGAGCACGAAACGGAAATCAGAGCGCACAGTGACGAAGAGCTCGGGAATTGCGACGCCGGCTGCTGCCGCGGCTGTCCCACCCCCTCCCCCTCATGCTCCAAGTGGGACACCTCGAGGGACGGCTCGTCGTTCCGCCGATTTGCCGGGTGCACAAGTTCTCTTGCACCCCGAAACGGACGACGCGTTCCTTTGCCTCCAGGCCGCGATGGCGGCCGAGAGGGAACAGTATCGTGCCGCCCTCGACGCTGCTACCCGTCGGATCGCGGACCTGGATCGGGAGCTACGCATTGTCCAGTCTACTCTGGACCTCATCCCTCCCCCGCGCACGTTGGGGATACTGGATCTACGCAGGACGCTTCCCAGGCCACCACCCATGCGGGGGCGGCGTTGATGGAGGTGGACGCGCCTCCGCCACGTCACGACCACGCGACGGCGCCTGAGGGGGCGGCCGTTGCGCAAGATGAAGAGGACTCGGGCACATTGGAGGAAGTCGCCTCGTACCTGGAAATGCCAACCAGGCGCGATGTGAAGCGGGTCCTGCTCCAAGTCCTCGAGAACATCCGACACCATCAGGACGACGAGAAGCCTTCCACTACGCATTTCTCTCGGAGGCGCAGATCCCGCCTCCCCCCCATCCCCCATCACCCTGCACAAGTACCGGAGGCTATACAACGCCCTATTTGGCGGTTGGTGGGCCGCCATGCTTCAATGAATTAAATAAGTACCGTATATTTACTGAGGAACAATTCCGCTAACTCTCACACACTACAAAAAAAATGTTCAAATGCTTGTAAAGCCTATGGGACTTAACTACGGGGTCATCAGTCCCTAAACTTACAAACTACTTATCAACTACTTACGAACTAGGACGGCACAAATATTCATGCCCGAGGGGGGATTCGAACCCCCGACCGTAGTGGCCGTGCAGACCGTGACTGAAGCGCCTCAGTCCCCTCGGCCACCGCGGCCGGCGCACACACTACCCAGGAGTACTTGGACCGCCGGCCGCGGTGGCCGAGGAGACTGAGGCGCTTCAGTCACGGTCTGCACGGCCACTACGGTCGGGGGTTCGAATCCCCCCTCGGGCATGGATATATGTGCCGTCCTTAGGATTAGCTAGTTCATAAGTAGTTTGTAAGTTTAGGGACTGATGACCCCGTAGTTAAGTCCCATAAGCTGTACAAACATATGAACATTTAGTACTTGGACCGTCGCTGTTCCCAAAAACGAGAGCGCCCTCAACTACATCAATCGGGGTCTCTTACGAACTGAGGACCGTTGGCCCTGCAGGTTCTCAAAAGCACACCCCCAAAATTTATTGCAAATCAACAAATAAAGTCAGCAGTTTCCATACTCCTATCATGTTCCTCTTGGAGTGTAGATCGCCAGCTGGCAATGGTACTGCTATCTACGTGGTTCCATATATATATATATATATATATATATATATATATATATATATATATATAAAAACACGGCAGTCAGTTTTACCCCTGACGACGACTATGGAGGATTTAGTCGAAAGCTTGGGCTCCTACCTATATTTGACGCGGCAAGAACACCGAGAGTATTTTACGCGTCGCTATGTGACAAAAGCCATGCGATACCTTCCAATTTAGTGTCATACCTACTTTCGCCGACCAACGGACAAGGCATGGTAGTATATTGATAATGCGGCCAAAAACCCCGAAGAATTTTACTGACATTCCGTCGGTGAGTATGCATTTTGGGTAGAATTTTGGGTAGCCGTCAGTGAAGTTGTAATGAGAAAATCGTCGCAAGCCGCAGCCGTTACGGGTGCGGTATCGTCAGATTGAGTTGGCACCACACGCACGGTGTTGTGGCCCGCGGTGGCTGGCCGCCTCGGGGTGACGGTCGTCAGATGGAGGCGATAGGCGGCGGTTGTGGCTGCGCGCGGCGAAAATGCGGGAACCGCAGGCGGCGCGTCTGGAACGCCGCCCAACAGCCCGGCAAATTGGAGGGGCGGCATCAATATGTATTGCGCATCAGGGCGGCAGCCCGCGGCGGCGGCCCGTGGCTGGCTGGCGGTGCTGTCGCGCGGTCGGGATCGGCGCGGTGCGGTGCTGCGTGTTTTTGACTACCAGGCCAGGCCGAAGCGCGGTCGCTTTGTCTGCGCACAATGGGCCGGCCGCGGCGCGGCACGGCACGGCACAAAAGTGTTTTACGTCTGCTGTCAGGCCGGAAATGTAATACACCGGTCTGCCCACATGTGGGGTAGTCCAGTTGAAAGCGGACGAAAAATGAGAAAATTGACCACATATTTTTTTAATAACATAACTGATGATTTCTACATGTGACAGTTAATGTAATAGTGAACAATTGCAACGAATCTATCCCTATTTTTCGAACAAAAATTTGGTGAAAGAACGGCATTTTCCGAACGCGATATTGTGTGTGCTATGAAAATCAAGCACCTCATACCAGATTTCAAAGAATTACGGTTCATTTTGATGTGTATTGCCGGCCGCGGTGGCCGAGGGGACTGAGGCGCTCCAGTCACGGTCTGCACGGCCACTACGGTCGGGGGCTCGAATCCCCCCTCGTGCATGGATATTTGTGCCGTCCTTAGGATTAGCTAGTTCATAAGTAGTTTGTAAGTTTAGGGACTAATCACCCTGTAGTTAAGTTCCATAAGCTATACAAGCATTTGAACATTTTGAAGTGTATTATCTCAAGTTGTGCGCCTCGGTTGCACAGTGGTAGAGTGCCAGACTATAAATCCAAAGGTCGCGGGTTCGATCGCCGCCAGGGCCTGGGATTTTTATCTGTCACTTTCCACTTCTTTCACCTCTGCCAGTATTGCTCATGTGAAAAATACCGAGTAGCACCGTGGTTCGGAACACACGTTAAACTGTAGGTCCCCCCTATAACTGGCTGGGTAAGTCAGTTCGAAGGTCGGAGGAAGGCAACGGCATACCACCTCCAAACAAGACCATGCCTAGTAAAGCACTGTGGTGTTCAAACCAATCTTCGGATTATTGACTGCTTTACCTTATCTCAAGTCAATGTAGATACAAGGTACAGTTGGAAAATAACTTTCCTCTGTCCACTGTTGGCACGTATATGAAAGGGGGCAAAAATAGAATGAGACTTTTACGATATTTTTCTACACAACTTCCATGTGACAATTAATGTAAAAATAAACAGTTGCAACGAATTTATCGCTATTTTTTTGAACAAAAATTCGGTGAAAGTACGGCATTTTCCGAACGCGATATTGTGTGTGCCATGTAAACCAAGCACCTCATACCAGATTTCAGTGAATTACGGTTCATTTTGAAGCTGATTATCTGAAGTTAATATAGATACAACGTACAGTTGGAAAAAAAGGTTATCCTTCGACTGGGGGCATGTATATGAAAGGGGAAAAAATAGTATGAGAAATTAAAGATAAGACACATCTTTATTTTTCTACACAATTTCCATGCGAAACTCTCTCTAGAATGTTTGGATTGTTGTTGTTCTTGTTGTGGTCTTCAGTCCACAGACTGGTTTGATGCAGCTCTCCACGCTAACCTGCCCTGTGCAAGTCTCTTCATCTGAGAGTACTTTTGGCAACATACATCCTTTTGAATCTGCTTACCGTATTCGTCCCTCGGTCTCCCTCTACGATTTTTACCCCACGCACTTCCTTCTAATGCTAAGTTGACAATTCCTTGAAGTCTCAGAATGTGTCAAAAACATCTAACCCTTCTCTTAGTCAGGATGTGGCAGAAACTACTTTTCTCCCCTCATTAGTTAGGTGATCTACCCATCTAATTTTCGTCATTCGTGTGTAGCACCACATTTCAAGAGCTTCTATCATCTTTTTATCTGAACTCCTTATCGTCCACGTTTCACTCCCATATAGTGCTACACTCCAGACAAATGCTTTCAGAAAGGACTTCCTAACATTTAAATTAATATTAGATGATAACAAGTTTCGCTTCTTTAGAAACGCTTTTCTTCCCACAGCCATTGTGCATTTTATATCTTCTTTACTTCGGCCATCAGAAGTTATCTTGCTACCCAAATAACAAAATTCATCTACTACATTTATTGTCTCTTTACCTAATCTAATACCTTCAGAATCGCCTGATTTTCTGATATTGCATTCCATTACCTTCGTTTTACACTTGTTAATGTTCGTCTTACATCTTCCTTTCAAGACATTGTCCATTCTCTTCAATTGCGGCCTCTGACAGAATTACTATGTCATCAGCAAACCGCAATGTTTTTATTTCTTCTCCCTGCACTTTAATGCCCTCTCCAAATTTCTCCTTCCATTCCTTCACTGCCTGCTCAATGTACAGATTGAACAACATTGGGGAAAGGCTACAACCCTGTCTTACTCCCTTCCCAACCTCTGCTGCCCTTTCTTGCCCTTCGACTCTAATAACCACTGTCTGGTTTTTGTATAGGTTAAATATAACTCTTCGCTCCCTGTATTTTACCCCTGCTACCTTCAGAATTTGGAAGAGTATATTCCAGTCGACATTGTTAAAAGCTTTCTCCAAATCGACAAACGCTAAAAACGTAGTTTTCCCTTTCCTTAGTCTATCTTCTAAGTAAGTCGTAATGTGAGTATTGCCACCCGTGTCCCTACATTTCTCCTAAATCCAAACTGATCTTCCCCAAGGTCAGCTTCTACTAGCTTTCCCATTCTCCTGTAGATAATTCGTGTTAAAATTTTGCAACACTGACTTATCAAACTGAAGGTTCTGTAATTTTCACACTTGTCTGCACTTGCTTTCTTTGGAATTGGAATAACGATATTCTTCTTGAAGTTGGAGGGTATTTCCCCTGTCTCATACATCTTGCATACCAGGTGATACAATTTTTTCACTGCTGGTTCTCCTAACGATATCAGCAGTTCAGACGGAATATCACCTACTCCAGGGGCCCTGCCTCGTATGAAGTCCTTCAGCGCTCTGTCAAATTCTTCTCGCAGTATCTCGCAGTATCTACCAGTATCTACCATCTCATCTTTCTCCATTTCATCTTCCATTTCTAGAATGCTGCCTTCAAGTTTAGGCCCTCTATATATTCCTTCCACAGTTCAGCTTTCCATAGTACTGGTTTTCCGTCTGACTTCTTGATATTCATACAGCTGCTTTTCTTGTCTCCAAATATCTCTTTTATTTTCCTGTAGGCGATATCTATGTTTCCTCTAGTTATGCATTCTTCTACGGTTCTGCATTTGTCCTCTAGCCACTCCTGCTTAGCCAGTCTGCACTTCCTGTCAATCTCATTTTTCAGACGTTTGAACTCCCTTTTTCCTGCTTCACTTGCTGAATTTTTATATTTTTCTCCTATCATCAATTACGTTCAGTATATCCTGTGTTATCCAGAGATTTCTATTAGTCCTTGATATCGGGAAATTAGGGATTGGTAAGGTAAGGGAGTGGAAGGGTAAAGGCCAAGCAACCGTCTTGCCTTTTCACATATATATCTACATTACAGAAACGATACAACCAAGACTTACACATGCACTCTGTGGGGCTAACCTCTGGACAAATAGTTACATAAAACATTTAACAACGTGTCCTTTCAAATCCTTGCTAACATGGGCCAGTATCAGAAAATTTCACACTGAAATCAATTACAACAACAAATTTAATACGCACTCTGTGGTGCTAACCTCTGGATAAATAATTACATTCAACATTTAACTACGTGGCCTCTCAAGTCCTTGCTAACAAGGGCCAGTATCAGAAAATTTTACACTCAATTCAATTACAACAACAAATTTAGTACGCTCTCTGTGACGCTAACCTCTGGATAAATAATTAAATTCAACATTTAACTACGTGGCATCTCAAGTCCTTGCTAACAGGGGCCAGTATCAGAAAATTTTACACTCAATTCAATTACAACAACAAATTTAATATGCACTCTGTGGTGCTAATCTCTGGATAAATAATTACATTCAACATTTAACTACGTGGCCTCTCAAATCCTTGCTAACAGGGGTCAGTATCAGAAAATTTTACACTCAATTCAATTACAACAACAAATTTAGCACACACTCTGTGACGCTAACCTCTGGATAAATAATTACATTCAACATTTAACAACATGGCTTTCAAGTCCTTGCTAACAGGGGCCAGTCTCAGAAAATTTACACTCAATTCAATTACAACAACAAATTTAGTATGCACTCTGTGGAGCTAACCTCTGGATAAATAATTACATTAGGGTGATTACCATTAAACACACCCTGAGCCGTTGACGAAGCTGCCCCAGTATCACTCTAACCCACTGAAAACCCTCTACTCCTACGTGACGCTGTAAGTCAGCAATAGGAGGGAAAGTACACACGAAACCCCGTGCACGACACTTGCCTTCGGCGTCGTAACCACGGGCGTCTTCCGCTCGAGTCCCCCTCTGGCTGCACCGCCCGACAGACAGCCACCCTCCAGTGGCCACGCGCGTCACTCCTCTGCGACAACTCCGGGGCGCTTCTGCAGGCCGGCTCGCCTTCTCTCCACACGTGCCCAACGCCCACTGCCGCCGCGGCCCGCGCGCGGACATTTCGCCGCACACCGAGCGCCATCTCCCGATCAAGTTAATAAGCGAGACCGAACCATAGGAAACAAAACGCAACGATGACCCGCGTAATACAAAGCAGGAAGCCCAGACGGCTCAGGCCTTGTCCTTCTGTCTATATGTTCCTCTGCTGCATTCACTACCCTATCTCTGAGAGCTACCCATTCTTCTTCTACTGTATTACTTCCTCCCGTTTCAGGCAAACCTTGCCTAATGCTCCTTCTGAACCACCTCTGGTTCCTTCAATTTGTCCAGGTTCCATCTCCTAACATTTCTACCTTTCTGCAGTCTCTTAAGTTTTAATCTGCAGTTCATAACCAATAAATTGTGGTCAGACTCTATATCTGCCCCTGGATATGTCTTACAGTTTAGAACCTGGTTTCTAAATCTATTCTTTACCATTATAAACTCAATCTGGTACCTTCCAGTGTATCCTGGTCGCTTCCACGTATACAGCCTTCTTTTGTGATGATTAAACCAAGTATTGGTGATCATTAAATTTTGCTCTGCGCAAAATTCTACCAAGCGATCTCCTCTTTCATTTCTTTTCCCCAGTCCATATTCACCTATTACATTTCCATCTCTTCCCTTTCCTACCCCCGATTTCCTGTCCCCCATCACAATCAAGTTTTCGTCTCCCTTAAATTTCTGAATGATTTCTTATATCTCCTCATACATTTTTTGATATCCTTATCATCGGCCATGCTAGATGGCATATAAACTTGCACTACTGTGGTCGGTGTTGGCTTCGTGTCTATCGTTACTACGATAATGCGTTCACTATGCTGTTCATAGTAACTTATCTGCATTGCTGTTTTCTTATTCATTAACAGAACTACACCTGGGTTACCACCAACTGATTTTGTTCATCCTGCCACCCAACTTCTCTAATCCCTAGCATATCTAACTTTAACCTATCCATTTCTCTTTTTAAATTTTCTAGCTTACCTACGCGATTACGAGTTAGAACATTCCACGCTCCGACCCGTAGAATGTCTGGTACGGCTCTCTGCAGCGTTGAGGCACGCAAGCTACCCCCACCTCGGCATTGCTTGTGGTTCATGGGGGTGGGATTGTGGGTTGCGAAGGAAAAAGACTGGGAACCACTGTTCTATTTAGGGCTAACTTTGATGGTTCGTCTGATGTTAAGGTATGTGATAAGCGGCTTCCAAGGATTGTCAAGATGAAATCTTTCGTCCCGGTTTAGGAGGTTGTCCACCAGTTGTATTTCTGCAGCATCATTTGCAAATGACTCGCAGAAGAAGCTGTGGTGTAAAATATTCAGGTCTTTGTAATCCACGGCATGGCCAGTAGAAATGCAGTGTTCGGCTAATTGCAGACTTGTTGGACTGCAGAAGGCGTGTATGCCGCTGGTGTTCGAAGCATCCTTCCTGTACAGTGCGCGTTGTTTGACCTATGTAACTTTTGCCATTTTCAAAAGGGATTTAATAAACCCCCGCCTTTCTAAAGAAAGAAACTAGAGAAGGGTCGCTGTCATTGTTTACATAACAATTTACACGGTTGATGCGCGGAATGTACTTTATAACAGACAACACCACCATAGTTCTAATACGATCTTGAGTTTTACACACCTGTCTTCCGACGGTCATTAGGGTTGCACACCTGTGTATCTCTTGAGAGATATTTTGCTAGTCTTCCATGAGTGCAATATCCAGCTCTGCAACCGTCGTGAGACGTGCTGGTCTGGCTGCAATGCGTCTGCCAAGAGCATCCTAGACATGCTCAATCAGGTTTAAGTTCGTTGAACAAACTGGCCACTTCATTCGTTTAGTTCTCTGAGCTTGAAGCATGTTGTCCACCACTGCACCTCTGTGGGGACAAGCGTTGTCGTCCATGAGAATGAACCCAACTCCTATGGCGTTAGCATAGGGTACAGCAGCCGGCCGCAGTGGCCGAGGGGACTGCGGCTCGCCAGTCACAGTCTACACGTCGCTACGGACGGGGGCATTGACGTTTGTGTCTTCTTTAGTTTAAGGTAGTTAATAAGTAGTTTGTACGTTTAGGGATTGATGACCCCGCAGTTAAAGTCCCTCAAGCTTAACAAACATTTGAACATAAGGTGCAACAAAATTCGAAGTATGTGATCTCTACATCTGTCATCAGTCGAAGCAACATTCTGAACGACATAGAGGTTTGTACCTCCGCCAATATTGACTCCTGCCTACACTATTCATCCACCACCATGATATGGTGATGTTTCCTGCACATAAACAGGAGTGCTACAAGTTCTACCTTATCTCCAAATGAGGAAACCACTATTATCCGAATGAACACACAAACTTGACTCATATGTCAACAGAACCTGGCGCTATTCATTACGATTCCAATCCTGAAATTCCACCGTCCATTTTCTGCGGTCTAAACAATGTCGTGGTTTTAACAGGACACATAACATAGGCCTTCTTGCGTAGAGTCCACACTCCAGAAGGCTATTTCGGACTGTTGATGTTGATATTGCATGTTCTGTTGCTGCCTGGAGTATGCGTTGCAGCTAAGGTACATTCTGACTCCTTTCTTGATGGGCTGCTAACCGGAGGTAACGGTCATCTCTTGCTCATTTTACCCGTGGAAGACCTTCTCTTTGCCTTCTTTTAACGGTTCCTATTGTCTGAAATCGCTCCCATGGTTTGTAAGTTACATTTTGGGACACTCCAATAGCTGCAGCCACCTCCCTCTGCGTCTGTCTCGTTTTCATCCTTCCTACGGCTCTCCGTGTAATAGCCTCGGGTAAGTCACGTTGTCGTTGCATTGAACTAACTACTCACTGCACTATTTGAACCCACCTGCTTGTGTAATTCATTTGGTAAACACAAGTGAACGCCAACCCCCTCTGCAGCAACTGTTATTACCACTATCTTTGTTGCCGCAATGTAGTTGTCTCCAGTCCGTAGAACGGGCAGAAAGACGTCCAACCATTTTAGTTCATTCTCCCGATAACAGTACTTCAGAACCTTGATACTTCAACTGATCCCCTAGTTGTTTTGACTAAAGCACGTAGTTTTTCGTATACAGGGGTGACAGGAGATGGACAGAGAGGACGAGAATGAGTACATGGAATAACAGATCTACATAAATAAAACGCGTGACTGAATGTGTTGATAGGCGCAAAACGTGCATACATTTCTGGAGGAAATTTGCATTGGTTCCATCGATATACATGGACACTCCACTCCGTATTTAAATGACACACAGCAAAGCCTCGACAATTGTAATAAACGTCCCTCCCTCGCGAAACGCACGTAGTGGAATATGCGATTACTCTTAGGTAGCAGGCGATGTGCGGCATATCGTAGTTTGGGTTGGTCAGAGCGGTGTTCGCGGCACAATTTTCATATGTTACCAGTAAATTCCACAGTTGATGCAGATTGATATACCCGCAATTGCGAATACATTTCCTCAATCTTCTCCGAATATTTATTTAGGAGCGAGGAAGTTCTTCTTAATAGAAAAATGAAAAAAAAAAAAAAACCTTGTACAAACCTTGTATACTTAATCAGACTATAATAAACACAAACATAAATTGAATTTGACCCTAATTTTTTCTATGAATTAGTTCGGGTCAATATCGTGCCAACTATTAAGGCAACATATTTAGTTATCTCTCCTGTTGATTTGTTTATTTTCTGTTCCGAGCATTTAGAAAGCATTTACCCAGGGGCAGATATAGACTCTGACCATAACTTGTTAGTCATGAACTGTAGGCTGAAACTGAAAAAACTGCAGAAAGGTAGGAAAATGAGGAGATGGGACTGAGATAAATTGAAGGAAAGTGAAGTTCTGGAGAATTTCAGAGGGATATTTAGGCAACAATTGACAGAAACAGGGGGGAATAAAACAGTAGAAGATGAATGGGTAGCATTGAGAGATGAAATAGTGAAGGCAGCAGAGGACAAAATAGGTAGAAAGGCAAGACCTACAAAAAATCCTTGGATATCACAGGAAATACTAAATTTAATTGATGAAAGGAGAAAATACAAAAATGCAGTTAATGAAATAGGCAAAATGGAGTACAGACGACTAAAAATGAGATTGACAGGAAGTGCAAAATGGCTAAGCAGGAGTGGCTAGAAGCCAAATGCAAATCTCTAGAAGAATGTATAAGAAGGGGAAAAGTAGATACCGCCTACAGGAAAATAAAAGAGACATTTGGGGACAAGAAAAGCAACTCTACGAATATCAAGAACTCAGATGGGAAACCAGTTCTCAGCAAAGAAGGGAAAGCTGAAAGGTGGTAAGAGTACATAGAGCAGCTCTACAAAGGAAATGAACTTAGAGACGATGTTGTAGGAAGGGAAGACGAAGTAGATCAAGATGAAATAGGAGATACTATACTGAGAGATGAATTTGACAGAGCCTTGAAAGACCTAGGTCGGAACAAGGCCACAGGAGTAGATGACATACCCTCAGAGCTACTAAAGTCTCTGGGAGAGCCAGCCATGACAAGACTATTTGAACTGGTGTGTAGGATGTATGACAGGCGAAATACCCTCAGGCTTTAAGAAAAATGTAATAATCCCTATTCCAAAGAAATCAGGTGCAGACAGGTGTGAAAATTATAGAACCATCAGTTTGATAAGTCATGGTTGCAAAATTTTAACACGAATTATCTAGAGGAGAATGGAAAAGCTGGTAGAAGCTGACCTTGGGGACGATCAGTTTGGATTCAGGAGGAACATGGGAACCCGGGAGGCAATACTCACTTTACGTCTTATCTTAGAAGATAGATTAAGGAAAGGCAAACCTACATTTTTAGCTTTTGTGGATTTGGAGAAAGCATTTGACAATGTTGACTGGAATACACTCTTTCAAATTCTGAAGTCAGCAGGGGTAAAATATAGGGAAAGGAGAGTTATTTACAACTTCTACAAAAGCCAGACCGCAGTTATTAGACTCGAAGGGCATGAAAGGGAAGCATCAGTTGGGAAGGGAGTAAGACAGGGTTGTTGCCTTTCTCCAATGTTATTCAACTTGTACATCGAGCAGGCGGTGAAGGAAAGCAAGGAAAAATTTGGAGTAGGGATTAAAGTTCAGGGGGAAGAAATAAAAACATTGCGTTTTGCTGATGACATTGTAATTCTGTCAGAGACAGCAAAGGACCTGGAAGAGCAGTTGAATGGAATGGACAGTGTGTTGAAGAGAGCGTATAAAATGAAGATTAACAAGAGCAAAACAAAAATAATGGAATGCGGTCTTAGAAAATCAGGCGATGCTGAAGGAATTAAATTAGGTAACGAAACAATGAAGGTGATAGATGAGTTTTGTTACTTGGGTAGTAAAATAACATGCGATGGTCGCAGTACAGAGGATATAAAATGCAGAATGGCAATGGGAAGAAAAGCATTTTTGAAAAAGAGAAATTTGCTAACATCGAATATTAAGTTAAGCGTAAGGAAGTCTTTTCTGAAGACATTTGTGTGGAGTGTTGCCTTGTACGGGAGTGAAACATGGACGATAAGCAGTGCGGACAGGAAGAGAATAGAGGCTTTTGAAATGTGGTGCTACAGAAGAATGCTGAAGATTAGGTGGGTAGATCGCATAACTAATGAAGAGGTACTGAACAGAATTGGTGAGAAAAGGAATTTTTGGCATACCCTGACTAAAAGAAGGGATCGCTTGGTAGGACACATTCTTAGACATCAGGGAATCGTAAATTTAGCATTGGAGGGAAGTGTGTGGGGTAAAAATCGCAGAGGGAGACCAAGAGACGCGTATAGTAAGCAGATTCAAGTGGATGTGCGTTGCCGTTCTTATGAGGAGATGAAAAGGCTTGCTCAGGATAGAGTAGGGTGGAGAGCTGCATCAAACCAGTCTCCGGACTGAAGACCATAACAACACAAATAAATAAATAAATACATTTTACGGAGAACGGCCGCGCGCACCGCAGCACAGCGCCCCAGAGAGCACGGCTAATCAGCCGCGACCTAGCCCTTACAACACCGAGTTTATAGGTAGTATATATATATATATATATTTCCTCCTGTATATAAGAACATCGGAAGAGAATGGCACGGGCGATTTGGCTCGCCTTATTCGGTTGTGTTCGTAGGTATCAGGACGAGGTTTGTAGGAAAGAAAATTCTTGAAAATTTAAGGTAAACTGAAAGTGAGTTTTTCAATGTGTTTTTAATGCAGTCAACACTGTAACTCACTATTAGGACGACGGCGAAGGGTAATTTTTTGTTATGTTCGCTATGGTCCTGGAAAAGTTTCCATAAAAAAGAAAAATCGTGACAATTTCAAAGTAAAGTCGGAAAATTTGAACAAAGTGCAAAAGCACAATTTGTGTATGTAACCTCTTTCATAGCTGACGATAGCTGATAGATCAATATCAATTTTGGCACATTTTGAAATTATTTTTTCATCGTGAAGGTTTTATGCTCCGAAACAAGCCATAATTACAACTTTCAGTTCTTTATGGAGAATTTTGATGCCTTGTTGTCAGATAAGGGAAAAGAAATTATTATTTGTGGGGATTTCAATATTGACTCACTAAAAGAATTTAATAGGAAGAATAACCTGGAAGTCTTACTCCGTTCTTTCAATTTGTCATCTGTAATTGATTTTCCTACTCGGGTAGTAAAGGACAGCAGCAACGGACAGATAACTTTTTTATCGACCAAGAGAAGTTTAAAAATATAAATGCTTGTCCTGTTGAGAATGGTCTTTCTCATCATGGTGCACAGCTAGTTACAGTAAATGGCATAGTTCCTCTCTGAAATTCAAAACACCCCTCTAAAGTTGTGCGTTCAGTTAACGATTCAACAATTAGAAATTTCAGGGAAAATCTTCAGCAATTAGCTTGTGAATAGGGGTGTAAGGAAGTTGATGGTAATTTGCAATATAACTAATTTCACAATACGTTTGTAAGAGTATTTGAAAATTGTTTCCCCAAGAAAATAGTTAAATGTAATGATAAGAAACCATGCTTTACTAAAGGAATAAGAATATCTTGTAACCGAAAAAGGGAACTGTATCATTACTCTTAATGACCCAGAAACAGTCAAATATTATAAAAAACTACTTTGCTACATTAAGAAAAGTTGTTAAAAAGTTCAGAAGCATGTGCATCATGTCTGAGATTACTACCTCCGATAACAAAATTGAAACAATTTGGAATATTATTACCAGGGAGACAGGGCAACGAAGAGCACAGGGAGACAGCATTACCATAAAAAGTGAATGAAAAGTTTACAACAAACAAGCCAGAAGTTGAAAACATTTTTCATAATTATTTTTTAAATGTTGTGGACAAAATAGGATCTAGATGTTCATTAGAAAGAGCTGGGCAGTTAATGGAACAGACCATACCCACACGATTTGATACGATAGAAATCCGCCCACATCATCTTCTGAAATTAAAAAAAATAATAAACTCTCTCAAGAGCGAAAGATCACATGGAATTGATGGTATTTTCAGTAGGGTATTAAAAGCTTGTTCTCAACAAATAAGTAGGATTCTTAGCCACAGATGTAATAGTTCGCTGAAGCAGGATGTATTTCCTGATAGACTGAAATATGCTATCGTTAAACCGCTGCACAAACAATGGGATATGTCTGATGTCAACAACTACCGCCCAATCTCACTTCTTACAGCTTTATCCAAAATTATTGATCAGTAATGTATTCTAGAGTAGTTTCATATCTAGGTAAAAATAAAGTTTTAACAAAATGTCAGTTTGGTTTTCAGAAAGGCTTTTCAACAGAAAATGGTATATATGCTTTCACCAATGAAATATTAAATGCTCTGAATAACCGGACAGCACCTGTTGGGATTTCTTGTGATCTCTCCAAGGCTTTTGACTGTGTCAATCATAGAATTCTTCTACATAACTATTGTGGTATGAATGGGAACAGTGTACAAATGGTTTAAATCATACCTAACAGGAAGAGTGCAGAAAGCTGACATAAGTAGTTCACATAATATGCAAAAAAACAGCGTATTCCCCAAACTGGGCAACAATCAAAGATGGGGCGCCACAAGGTTCGGTCATGGGCCCTTTGTTGTTCTTAATATATATTAATGACTTGCCATTCTATAATCATGAAGATGCAGAGCTGGTTCTTTTGAGGATGATACAAGAATAGTTATCACACCTGAAAGATAAGAACAAACTGAAGACATTGTAAACGACGTCTTTCAGAAAATCAGTAAATGGTTCTCAGCAAATTGACTATCATGAAATTTTGATAAAACACAGTGCATACAGTTGCGTACAGTAAATGGAATGACACCATTAATAAATATAGACGTTGATCAGAAATCTATGGCAAAGGTAGAATATTCCAAATTTTTAGGTGTAGGCATTGATGAGGGGTTGAACTGGAAAAACACGTTGAAGATCTGCTGAAACGGTTGAGTTCAGCTTTATACTATTAGGGTAATAGAAAATTTCGGTGATATATATCTCAGTAAATTAGCTTACTATGCCTATTTTCATTCTCTGCTTTCGTATGGCATCATTTTCTGGGGTAATTCGTGAGTAAAAACGTATTCATTGCACAAAAGCGTGTAATCAGAATAATTGCTAGAGCCCATCCAAGATCATCCTGCAGACGGCTAAGGATCTTCACAGTAGCTTCACAGTATATTCACTTAAGAAATTTGTTATTACCAGTCCCACCGAATTAAAAAGCAATAGTAGTGTACATAACTACAGCACTAGGAGAAATAATGATGTTCACTATTCAAGGTTAACCCGCGGTCGCTCGCGTATATTGTTGTCACGCGATAACTCCCGCGTTAGATTTTTTCTAACAATGAGATCTTGCATCTTTTCATCTCTTTGTGCCAGAAAAAGTCACGTTTATACAATAAATCATTTCTTTGTTATTACCAAAGCATTATAAATTAGTATAAACATGGTATGGAGCATGTCATTTGACGAATTTGTGGTTGTTTTCAAGAAGAGCTATAGTACCGACGCACTGACAACGATAGACGAGATGTTAGAACCATTCCGCGGAAGTTACAAATTCAGGCAGTATATAGCAAACAAGCCTGCAAAATATGGCATCAAGGTACATGCGCTTTGTGATGCCAGAACCTTTTATACGCTACATATGGAAGTACACGCAGGCAAACAGCCTACTGTGTCATACCAAGTAGCAAATGATGCAGAGCATGTGGTGTTACGATTGATTAGACCGATTGACAAAACAGGAAGAAACTGACGATGGACACTTATTTCACATCTATGCCACTGGGTAACAAAATGTATGCCAACCATAGATTCACATTAGTAGGTACTCTACGGAAGAATAAAAGAGAAATTCCACCGGAATTTCTGGACGTAAAATATAGGCAACTAAACAGCAGCATTTGGAGAAAAACAAAGCAACAACTGCTTCATTTGCTCATACGTCTCAAAAAAATAAACAGAAAAAGAACGTTCTAATGTTTCCACCATGCACAGCGACGATTCTGTAGACGCTGACAGTAGCGAAGCGAACAAATTTGAAGAAATTACACTCCACAATCTAAAAAAGGAGGTGTTGATGATGTCGACCGTTCGAAATCAGAATATTGTGTTTTAAGAAGAAACCGCTGGCCCCTTACACTGTTTTCAGTTTTATATACTTCATATCCGACAGAGAATGTCATGTACTCTGTATAAACAATTACATCATTCTATTCGTAAAACTCAATAAGAATATCTACTTTGCTCATAGAAGACGTAACATGTGTTGAACAGTTTCAGGAGAAAACAAACGAACACAGCCGCATGTTACAAGTACAAGAAACAGACTAAAAGTGAAGCAAGGTAGTTTTCCACGGAATGAGAAGTAATTGTTACGTTAAGACTCCCGTGTTAGAAAAAATCTAACTCTGCGCACCACTTCAAATAATGCCACACCTAACAAGCTATTGTTGAAATTTGATTGTCGAGTCACAGATTAATTGAATCACGAGATGTGAAAGAATGCATTTTTAGATGGTCAGTTATTACCTTTGAAATGTGATGGAATATTCAAGTAAAATCGTAAATGTTAGATTTTTTTCTAACGACTCGAGTGATCGCGGGTTAAATCTAGCTTTGGCACACAAAGGGGTAAATTATGCTGCCACAAATGTCTTTGGTCACCTACCAAACAGCATCAAAAGCCTAACAGGTAGCCAACTGGCATTTAAAAATAAATTAAAATAATTTCTGAATAGCAACTCCTTCTAACCTATAGATGAATTTTTAGATTTCAGATATAAATGAGTAAATCTGAAAACAAGACAGATAAAAAAATAACAATAAAATAAAAATTGTGTCATGTAATATTTAGTACAAAGTAATAATATGTAAAGACCCCTTTCATTAACCTGACACATTCCACATTATTACGAAGTGTCGTATTCATGATCTATGCAACAAGTGCTAATCTAATATGGTGCATGGCGGTGCATGGATATCTTGCAAAAGACTTCGAAGCCACTTCGCCGAACAATAGATTAAATCATTGTTTTGCCCAAGTAACTTGAAACAATAAAGTTTGCAGGTATGTGTAATTTTTCGTAGTTACAGGTGATGGGAAGATAGAGAGGAGGAGATGCATAGGGACATGGACAGCAGTTGGGCCTCTCCTGGTGAATATAGAGGAGGACGAAGGATATGAATACCTACATAATGTAGGAAATGTTGCTTTCAAGTATACGTACCATTATTTACATCAGGAGAGGAGTAGTGGATTCGTGACCTATTTAGCGGAAACCGAAAACCCCCTACCGTTTGCCGCAAGTCGAGGAATCTGCAACCCACACGGTCGCAGAACCGTCTGAGCCTCTGATTCAGACCATCCACTCGGCTCTGAACAAGAGGTCCGCAGTCACTCCTGTCGGCTATGCTGCAGATGGTTAGCAATACTGGCAGTATTTACCACTTGTGATAGCATACTTAAGATTTTTACGAATGTTCCCTAAAAAGGAAAATAGTAACGTTAAGCTATCGGTTTTAAGTCATGCGGAGAACAGATCATTGCACAGTCTCATATTGGACAACGATATTGAACGTCTTGTACTTAGTAACCATCCCGGTTACTAACCACGAAAAACTGGTAATAGATGGTTGACAGGACGTGTGGATTCCATTCCTCCAACATGTGTGTCCGTTATCTTGATCACTGCAGCGCCACTGTCGTTCACCGAACTTTCCGTACCGAAAGAATGATAGGTTGTACAGGTCACTCCAATATTAAAGTAACGCAAAATTACAGGCCTAAATCATTGGCGTTGGTTTGCAGCAGGATTTTAGAAAATATACTTTCTTTAAATGAGGGGACTGAGGCGCTCCAGTCACGGTCTGCACAGCCACTACGGTCGGGGGTTCGAATCCCCCCTCGAGCATGGATATTTGTGCCGTCCTTAGGATAAGCTAGTTGAAAAGTAGTTTGTAAGTTTAGGAACTGATGACCCCGTAGTTAAGCCCCTTAAGCTATACAAACATTTTTCTTTAAATATTATGAATTACCTCGAAGTGAATGACCTATTATACTATAGTAAACATGGATTCAGAAAGTATCATTCCTGTGAAACCCAGCCAGCTCTTTACTCACACGATATGACGAGTGCTATCGACAAGGGATTCCGTATTTATAGATTTCCGGAGGCTCTTGACACTGTACCTCACAAGCGTCTTCTAATCAAATTGCGTGCTTGTGGAATATCGACACAGCTCTGCAATTGGATTTGTAATTTTCTTTAAAAAAGGACTCTGTACGTTGTAAATGACGGTAAATCATCTAGAAGAACAGAATAGCTCCCTTAGACTGTTTGCGGATGATGCTGTCGTTTATGGGTTAGTTAAATCAATAGAGGATCAAAAGCAACTGCAAAGCGATCTAGACAAAATTTCTACATGGTGCGAAAATTGGCAATTAACACTAAATAATGAAAAGTGTGAAGTAATACACAAGACCACTCAAAGAAAACCGCTGAACTTCAATTACACGATGAATTAGTCAAACCTTAAGGTCGTAAATTCTACCAAATACCTAGGAGTTACAATTATGAACAACTTAGGCTTGAGAGAACACACAGAACATACTGTGGGGAAGGCGAACCAAAGGTTACGTTTCATAGGCAGAACGCTTCGAAGGTGCAACATTTCCACCAAAGAGACTGCCTACATCACACTTGTGCGTCCTTTCCAGGAGGAGAGTGTGAGACCCCCACCAGGTGGGACTGACGGAAGACACCGAGAAGGTCCAGAGAAGGGTAGTTCGTTTTGTTTTATCACATTACAGGGGGGAAATCGTCTCGGAAATGTTGCATGATTTGAGGTGGAAATCATTATCATAAAGACGTTATTCGTTGAGACGAAATATATTTACGAAATTTCAATCGCCGACTTCTCCTTCTGAATGTGAAAATATTTTGCTAGTACCCACCTACAAAGGAAGACAGGTAGACGAACTACTAACCAGCCTCTGAGTCGGAATGGTGCCTACGCAACTAGTCACTGTCATTACCGCAGTGACTGTGCCACACTTAACTTGGTCATGGGATACTAAAAAAAGGTTTTCTAAGAGGCTAAGAAAACTCGAGTGCAATGTTCATTATGTTTATAGGTGCCAGAAGTTCTGTTTACATTCCCGAAACCGAAGCTTAATTAAAATTCACCTCTGAGATACTGATGGACGGGACCGCTGGCCAGGTAGTGTATAACTTCGCAAATGTTTGTCCCTGCATAATTTAAAGAGCGCAACAACTTTTGTCAAACTCTGAAGTCGGAGTAATCGTGAAATAACAGCGTCCGCAGTTGATGAGGAACTTTGAAATTTCTTGTGAAAGCCTAGCTGAATGGACTGGAACGTCTCCATGTATATCCATACTTCGTCTGCACATAATATGTACTCCAGGAAAATTCTTCTGGAATTTCTCACTGCGTTGTACAAAAAATATGACCAACATTTAGATGCTTTCAGAAGGTAATAATTGTCACATTGTTTTTGTTTCCGCGGTTGCAGAAAAATTATACTGAAGATGATTACGCCTTTGTGCTAGAACGCAATTAGTTATGACACCTAAACATATTTCACTGTAGTTGTGACACCCTCATTGGCTTATTTCTTCCACTTATGTCTGAAAAACAAGCATTCAGAATTTGGATAGGTTAAATAATATATTCCAGAGGATTGTCCGGTTCCTCTGAATAACACTACCTTTCTTCACATAGTGACAACTAAAGTCAGGCAGAAGTGTAAACTAGCAGCCCATGTCACCTGCAAAATATAAGGGATGTTAAATATGGTTTGCACCAGAAATTTAATGTGGAATTCATCCATCAAAATAAATTATTTCTGCTAAAGTAGTGGCGTATATGCCTTTTTTTCAGCCCTTTTTCAGCCTTTTTCAGCCTTTCAGCCTTTTCTGGTTTCCTGACTTCTGGCCGGTTTTTATTATTTGCCAGACAAACTTGCTTTATTAGTTTGAAGTGTATTTCGACTATTTTTAATATTGGCAAATGGTTTCTTAGGCTTTGGATATGAATACTGTTTACTTTGCGGCCATGGATTACGTTATGAATGTTAATACCTGACACAAATTACAACGAAACCTTTGGCAGACTAATAAAAAAACTTCCACAGGATAATCTAAATACTAATGGCAAAGGCAAAGAGGTGCATAAACAATTATTTCACCAAAATGCATTTATTTTAATGGTAGTTGCTGGTAGAACTTCTGGGCTATAAGGCCGTGGTCCATAAAACATTTCAGTTTTTCCTAACGTTTCGTCCAGAGCTGCGCCGGACATCTTCGGAGGTCTTCTTACTTCCGTTGTATCTTGCCTACTGTTGAGTCGGGTGTCTGAGAGCGCCATATATACTGTGGAAAGTGGGCGTGGCCAAGCTGTCACGTTATCAGCAGAGATAGTCCGGGAAATATCGAAGCAAACGATAACCTAAGATCCTTTGTGTTTTAACAGATACAATGGTATACTAATAAATATATGTCACGTTTGATTGCTATCGTCATGAACCACAGACATTGCCGAGGTGGAATGGCTCTACTATGACGATAGCCGTACCGTGGGTGCAACCCCAGCAGATGGGTATCTATGGAGAGGCCAGACAAACGCGTGGTTCCTGAAGAGGTCAGCAGGCTTTTCAGAAGTTACAGGGGCTACAGTCTGGATTATTGACTGAGATAGCCTTGTAACATCAACGAACATTGCTTTCACATGCAGTTACTGCAAACGGATGAAAGCAAAGGAAAACTACAGTCATTACTTTTTCCGAGGACATGCAACTCTGCTGTATAAATATATGATGATTTTGTCTTCTCGGGTAAAATATTTCAGAGGTGAAATAGTCCCCGATAAACAGGATTTCTGGTCAGGTAAGTACAGGGTTATAATTACAAAATCAGTTGGTGGTAACACAGAAGTAGGTCTGATAATTTTGTGTCCCGACTTCGTCGCCGCTTTTGTGTCCCGACTTCGTCGCCGCTTTTGTGTCCCAGCCTCGTCGTAGGTGTCGGTGGCCGAGTGGAATGAGACCGACACGCTGGTGCAGGTACGGAGGGGAGCAGCCAGAAACTATAAACACTCGAGTAAATTAGAAAGAGATATATATTGCACAGAATGTAACAATACTTAACTTTTACATAGTACTGCAGAATGTTGATACATAGTTGTTAGAGGCCTGCCTAGTGCCTGTACAATAGCAAAGTCTTCACTCGTGCCTATCGGATTACGAAGGTCCTAACTCGTTGCTATCTCAGTCCGAAGTGCGAAGTGAACGATGTCCTTCAGTGGTGGCCATGAGCGGCGTTGTCGCAGAGGGCGCTCGTGGCTGTCGTCGTGAGAACGCCGCGCCGTGCGTGCATGGCGGCGCGCGGCGAAAGTAGGTGGCGCGCACTTTGTACTTGTGCGACACCACAGATAATGAATAAGAAAATAGGAATTCGGGTAAGTTACTATGAACAGCATAGTGAACGCATTATCGTAGCAAAGATAGACACAAATCCAACACCGACAACAGTAGTACAAGTTTATGTGCCAACTAGCTCTGCCGATGATGAGGACATGGGGAGATAAAAGAAATTATTCAGAAAATTAAGGGAGACGAACACTTGATTGTGATGGGAAATTGGAACTCGGCAGTAGGAAAAGGAACAGAAGGAAATGTAGTAGGTGACTAGGGAGTGGGAAAGAGGAATAAGAGAGGAGATCTCCTGGTAGAATTTTGTGCAGAACACAATTTAATGATCATTATGAAAGAAGGCTGTATACGCGGAAGAGACCAAGAGAAACTTGAAGGTACCAGATTGACTTTATAATGGCGAAAAATAGATTTAGAAACCAGGTTTTAAACTGTAAGACATATTCAAGGGCAGATGTACACTCTGAGCATAACTTATTAGTTATGAACTGCAGATTAAAACTTAAGAGACTGCAGAAAGGTAGAAAAGTTAGGTGATCGAACCTGGACAAATTGAAGGAACCAGAGGTGGTTATTAGTTTCAGAGGGAGCATTGGGCAAGAATTGGCTGTAACGGCGGAAAGTAATACAGTAGAAGAAGAATGGGTAGCTCTGAGAGAGTGGCGAAGCCCGCAGAGGATCATGTAGGCAGAAGGCCTAATAGAAATCCCTGGATAACACAGGATATCTACATCTACAACCATACCCCGCAAGCAACATGACGGTGTGTGGCGGAGGGTACCTTGAGTACCAATATCGATTTTCCCTCCTATTCCAGTCATGTATTGTTCGCGGAAAGAAGGATTGCTGGTATGCCTCTGTGTGGGCTCTAATCTCTGATTTTATCCTCACGGTCTCTTCGCGTGATATACGTAGGAGGGAGCAATATACTGCTAGACTCCTCGGTAAATGTATGTTCTCGAAACTTCGACAAAAGCCCGTACTGAGCGACAGAGCGTCTCTCCTGCAGAGTCTTCCACTGGAGTTTATCGATCATCTCCGTAACTCTTTCACAATTACCAAATGATCCTGTAACGAAGCGCGCTGCTCTCCGTTGGATATTTTCTACCTCCTCCATCAATCCCACCTGGTACGGATCGCACACCGGTGAGCAGTACTCAAGCTGTGGGCGAACAAGTGTACTGTAACCTACTTCCTTTGTTTTCGGACTACATTTCCTTAGTATTCTTCCAATGAATCTGCTTTACCGACGATTGATTTTATATGGCCGTTCCATTTTAAATCCCTCCTAATGACTCCTCCCAGATACTTTATGGAATTAACTGCTTCCAGTTGCCTCCCTGCTATAGTGTAGCTAAATGCTAAATGATAAAGGATCTTTCATTCTGTGTATTCAAGCACATTACACTTGTCTACATTGAGATTTAATTTCCATTTCCTGCACCATGCGTCAATAATGCAGAAAGTGAAGCAGGTTATAGGGAGTTCAAACGTCTGAAAAATGACAGGAAGTGCAAACAGACTAAGCATGAGTGGCTACAGGACCGTAGCCGCGGGGGGGAGGGGGGGAGGGGGGGGGGGGAGGGGAGGGTAGCCGAGCAGTCTGGAGCGCCAAGTTGCGGATCGCGTGGCCTCCCGCGTCGGAGGATCGAATCCTCCCTCGACCATAGGCCTTGGCCTCCGAAGGCCTGCAGCGCCGTCACGACCGGGCTAGCACGCGGTGTGCGAGGCCTCGCCCTCAGTTACGAGGTAGCTCTCGCCTGAGCCTCTTGTGAATACGTTAGCAGTGTTCTGTGGCTTGCAATTGTATTATACCGTTCACTTGATCCATTCTGTAGTGCCGTCCTCTTGAAAGAAATAAATTATACTGTTACAATCGTGATGATTTTTATTCAAGATTTAAGCACTGCTGATATTCGGACCAGGAATTATCGTTTTCGTCATGAATCAAAGACAATAACGGCAGATGCGATCACATGGACCTAATGTTGATCATTAAGGAACAGTACACATACGATTTCTCTCCAGTCAGAAGACCATCCCTGATTACATTGTTTGAATTATTGAGTACAATTAGATGTTTCTCTCCTATACCACTAGCATCGATGAAGTAGTGTTAGCCGACATGTCAGCAGAGCATATTCGGTCAGAGTAGATTTAAAAGAGTCACTCCAAAAGAAATGCACACGTTTTTTAAAATGTTTGAAAGTTTTACAGCCTTTAGGAACATTAATTTCATTTCTCCACACAAACTCCATCCCTCTCAATTGCCTTACGCCATCTTGGAACCAGCGGCTGTATACCTGCACCGTACAATTCTGGACCAACACGTTGGAGCCACTGTTTGGCAGCGTGCACAAGGGAGTCTTCATTTTCAAATCTTTGTTCCACGAAGAGAGTCTTTCAGTTTCCCAAAGAGATGACAGTCACATGGACCCAAGTCAGGACTGTAAGGCGGGTGATCGCTTCCATGGTTTCTTGACTGACATGTGCCCGTGCAACAACAAAACATACTGCTTTTGCCGATGTGGTCGAACACAGATTAGTCGAGTTTGAAGTTTCTTCAGTGACATCAAAATTTATGGTGGTTCCAAATGGCATGATGTCCACAAGGAAGAGTCCTTCGGAATCGGAAAACACCGTAGCCATAATTTTTCCAGCGGAAGGTGTGGTTTTGATTTTTTCTTTTTCTTTCCTTTTGTTTTCGGTGAATTTGCATGATGCCACTCCATTGATTGCCTCTTCCTCTCTGATGAAAATGATGGAGCCATGTTTCATCACCAGTCACAATTCTTCCAAGAAATTCATCTCCACCATTCCTGTACTGTTCCAAAAATAACTGCACACCGTTTTTTGTGTTTCTTTGTGAGCTACTGTCAACATCCTGGGAATCCACCTGTCACAAACCTTTTTAAACGCTAACACTTTCAGTATTCTGCAAACAGTTCCTTTCCCTATCACAACGTAACGTGACAATTCGTTCACTGTGATTCTTCTGTCAGCAGTCACCAATTCATTAACTCTCTGCACATTGTCTGTAGTGTGTGCAGTACGAGGCCTGCCACTGCGAGGACGATCGTCAATATTGCCGTGCCCGCTTTCTTCACGTAACCTGCTTGCTGCGATCGACAGCAGCATCTCCATAAACTTTTTCAATCTATTGTGGATGTTTCCCACTGTCAAGTTTTCACAGCATAGGAACTGAATGACAGCACGATGCTTCTGACGAACGTCAAGTGAGCAACCATCTTGAAGACATGCTGTGACGGCGCCACTCATGGGAACAGGTTGATCTAAGTTTGAAAACAAGCGGTAAGGATGTATCTACACACTGTAAAACTTTCAAACATGCAGGATGAAAACTGTATTTTTTAAAATAATAGCGTTCATTCCTTTTGGAGTGACCCTCGTAATTCAATATCCGCACAGACCAACAGACGATAAAATGACAGCCGCGGTGGAGTGGCCAAATGCTCTAAGGCGCCTTCCTACGGAACGCGCGGCTGATCACCGTCGGAGGTTCTAGTCCTCCCTGGGACGTGTGTGTGTGTGTGTGTGTGTGTGTGTATTTCTTCTTAGGTTAGTTTAATTAGTTTAAGTAATTTGTAATCCTAGGAACTGAGAACCGTAGTAATTAAATCCCATAGATTTACAAACATTTGACCTTTTTTGTTTTGTTTTTGAAAATGTTACAGAAATATGACATGAAATGAAAGAAGTAAAAAAATATGATGAAATTCAGAGGTTGCACGATCGAATACCAACGCAATACAGATTGTTTCACTCTGTATTTAACCTCTTTTTCACACCTCTTTTATGTGAAGAACTGCCAAGAACCACGTGGTTGGACGTTAAACTGTGCAACACTGTCGCCAATAGTATTACTGCGCTTTGTTAAGCGTATGTAAGTAAACGACTAGTCCGTTGCAGAAACATGCATCATTTCTGTGGTGACGTATCGATGCTACGCACAGGCCACCATCGATTACGACCTCAACGGCGAAGCAGCCAGCGCCACCACGCCAATGGCAACGTCCAATGGCACGCCGACCACACCGCTAGGCAACAGGAAACTTAAGCCAGGCCGCAGTACGGAGCTTGTCCTCAGTGTGGTCACAGAGAGCAACCAGTGTATAGACAATGATTGATACAGTCGACAAGGAAACGGACACTTACTGTCAGTCACAGTTGTATAAATGTTCCACTGATGTACAAATGTATGATTGTAAATATTAATGTTCTTCAAAATGGATTAATCTCTAAAGTAAAGTATCGATTTTAATTGTATATAAAGAACATATTCTACTGACTGGATAGAATTTTATGTTGGCAGTTTTTCCACGAACCTTTGGCCACAACATTTTCCTGGAACAATATAAACATTATTAACCTTCATCGTCTAGTCATTTCTGTGGTGACATATCGATGCTACGCACAGGCCATATAGAAATATCTGACACTACTGAGGTCGACAAACTCAATGCCACATCAGTTTAAGTTTAACAGAGTGTGACTATTTGTTTCATAGTAGCCACTGCAACTCGGATATTTGAAGAGTGTCTCCTCTGAAAAACTCACGACGATGAAATCCCATTTCATCATATCTGCGAGACGATCCATCAGCGTCCGCTTAATGCAGCATCGTGTCACTCACGCAGCTGTTTTCGGGCTGGCTTCGTAACTCACAGCCACGTGTCGACGCACACGTGGCCGGCAGCCAGGCCTCGCGTTTGTCACTGCCACGCTGCGCGCTGTTTATTATGAGTGGACGCAGACACTCCTCTGCTGCCCCCAGTTTATTTACCAGACCGAGTGGAGTCACAACGGGCTCGTTAGGGTAATGCACGCTCGCCTTGTGCGCTAAACATAACGTACGCAGACACATGGCTTGGAAAAAAAAAAAAAAAAAAAAAAAAAAAAAAAAAAAAAAAAAAAAAAACTTTACATAAATGCAAATAAATGGTATAATTAAAATATACTTAGTGATGTAGTTGATGGGGGAAATTGACTAGGGCAGTGTTTACTCATGGGTGACTTCAATATCAGGATATGGTTAATGTAAATATTATGGGTAAGTTTGGAGAGGGTATGGAAGGCAACAGGAACGGAGAAGAGCTCTTCTGTTCCAGTATCGCTTAAGAACATTCATCGCTATACTTGGGAAGACATGGGAACCAGTTCTGCAATTGACTATACAGGGTGAATCATCGAACACTTGCACCGGAAATATTGCGGAAACGGAAAGTGCGATTGATGTGCGGTTTTCACAGAATGGATTGGTAGTCAAGGACTCGTATTGTTAGCCAATAAACAGATTGTAAAAATACCTAGAAAGTGTATTTTTCATGCAAAAATACAATTTTTCAAATGGAACAATGGTTTTTTCCATCAAGCAATGGAATTTTTGACACCAGCTGTGTACAAAGAATTTTGAATGACATTTTTATCACAGCTGCAACGATTCAAAGTTTTGGGGGCGGAGGCTACGACAGCGTAGCTCACTGGCTGTTTGTCATGAGACAGTGGGCCGTGCCCCAGGGGCTACCCACTCGGCCAGTCACCTACGCTATCGCAACCTCTGCCCCCGAAACTTTGAACGGTTGTAGCTGCCAAACTAAACGTAATAAAAAAGTCATTCAAAATTCTTTGTACACAACTGGTGTCAAAACTTCCACGGCTGACTGGGTAACCTCTGGGGCACGGCCCACTATTCCGAAGCAGCGAGCCAATCAGCTATGCGCGCTATGACGGTCGTTCGTTGCCCAAGGTTTACGTAAGACGTCTTACCTGTATTTGCTTTAATGCAAACCTGTCGAGTATTCCTGATAGCAATGACAAAGTGTTATTTATTAATGTGGTAAACGGTATTTGATTTGCCAAGCCTCTCCGAATTTTAAATCAAAGGACAACCATTGGTTTTTGGTTTTTTTTTTTTTTGTTTTTTTTTTTTAAAGCCGTGGTCGATTTATAAAACTTTCCCCTAACGTTTCATCTTCGGCTGCGGAAGACATCTTCAGAGGTAGAGATGAGAACTTGAAGGAGCGCCGTATATATAGGCGATGCAGAGGGCACCACTAGACATCACGTGACGTCGGCTACGACACTATCTCTGGTATTGCCAACATTCTTAGCAGAAAAGAATAGATTATCGTTCCACTGGTGTAAAGCAGAAGTCCAAATTCTGTCTAATTTAACAGCTTCCTTTTTTCTGTTAAAATTATTGCGATGTTTATAGATCTCGATTGCTTCTCTATATGTGCGAGCATGACAGTGCAAAGTTTTTGAGATGACACTAGTCTCATTAAATTTAATTTCATGGTTGCCTTCTTGGTATACATGTTCCGCTACGGCCGATTTCTCCGTGTGCCCCGAATATAAAAGGAATTGCCGCTTGTGGCACACGGAGAAATCGGCCGTAGCAGAACATGTATACCAAGAAGGCAACCATGAAATTAAATTTAATGAGACTAGTGTCATCTCAAAAACTTCGCACTATCCTGCGCGCACATATAGAGAAGCAATCGAGATCTATTAACATCACAGTAATTTTAACAGGAAAGGAGGAAGCTGTTAAATTAGACAGAATTTGGACTTCTGCTTTACACCAGCGGAACGATAATCTATTCTTCTTTGCAAAGAATTGGCCGGCCGCGGTGATCGAGGGGACTAAGGCGCTCCAGTCACGGTCTGAACGGCCACTACGGTCGGGGGTTCGAAACCCCCCTCGGGCATGGATATTTGTGCCGTCTTAGTTCGTAAGTAGTTCATAAGTAGTTTGTAAGTTTAGGGACTGATGACCCCGTAGTTAAGTCCCATAGACTATACAAACATTTGAACATTTTCTGCTAAGAATGTTGGCAATACCAGAGATAGTGTCGTAACCGACGTCACGTGATGTCTTTTGGTGCCCTCTGCATCGTCTATATATATGGCGCTCCTTCAAGTTCTCATTGCAGTTCGCCACTCTACCTCTGAAGATGTCTTCCGCAGCCGAAGATGAAACGTTAGGGGAAAGTTTTATAAATCGACAACGGCTTATCAGCCCGGAAGTTTTAAATGAAGTTGACGCCGGCCTTGAAAGCTTACATTGTGTGATCAACCATTACTTTTGCTGACTGCAATTACGTGTCTACTCAGATTCATCCTACCATCTACTAGACGTGAGGGCCGGTAGAGATACACGTATATTGTTCCACCTTGTGGATCTGAAGTTTATTATTTTATTGTTTATAGTGTTACTAGGCCTAAGCCTTACTAATGCCACGAGGATTGCTTATTATTTTCTATAGTTATTTAACTGGTGTAATCGCAACTTAGCTCCAGTCAGGCAGACACAGACTCAGATGAAGGCCGCCTGCAACAGTGGCTGAAACATCGGTACAGTTTATAAAATGACGACGCAGTGTCATACCAGGAAGAATTTTATTGATAGTGACAACTGCCACGGAAGCCTACGTTTGCAATTAGCTCCAGTCCTTAATTAGAAGCATACCTTCTTAAGATTGAATTAATACCCGCTTGATTTATATTAATCGATTTTCGGAGACTTTTTTTAACATTTACTCATTGCAGGTTTGCTCTTGCTTCTCTTCTTCGTGCGTCATGAAGTAATTGCTAACTGATATCATGCTATTCGGCCGAGCGTTTGTGGAAGACTTTGGCAACAGTATTGACGATGTAATTAGCTCGCCTCACTTATAATACCCAAGAAGAAATTTGGTTCTATTCACTATGCAATTTTTAATTGCAACTCTTTTAAATTTCATGTCTATCTTGTATTTATTTATTTTATTGGTTTTTTCTGTTCCATAGGACCCAATTGAGGAGTGAGACTCCATGTCATGGAACAAGTCAATACATTAATTGTTACACAAGAATGGTAATAGAAAAATTTTTAAATAGGCCTTTGCACACGACAATCTTAAGACAAAGTGAAAAGAATCAATAAAGAAAAAATAAATTAGCTTAATTGTTTAACTTTACTAGGAGTTCCTCGACAGAATAAAAGGAGTGAGCCATGAGGTAACTCTTCAATTTAGATTTGAAAGCGTGTGGATTAGTGCTAAGATTCTTTAGTTCTTGTGGCAGCTTATTGAAAATGGATGCCGCAGAATACTGTACCCCTTTCTGCACAAGTGTTAAGGTGGTGTGATGCAAATGTAGATTAGACGTCTGTCTAGTATTCACCGAGTGAAAGCTACTAACTCGTAGGAATAAGCTGGTATTATTAACAACAAACGACATTAAAGAAAAAACGTATTGTGACGCCAGAGTCAAAATTCCAAGACTACTGAAAAGGGGTCGACATGACGTTCGCGAACTTACACCAGATATTGCTCGAACCGCCCGTTTTTGAGCCAGAAATACCTTTTTTGCATCAGGCGAGTTACCCCAAAAAACAATGCCGTACGTCATAAGTGAGTGAAAGTAAGCGTAATAGACTACTTTCCGTGTTGAAAAATCACTTATCTCAGATATTGTTCTAATGGTAAATATAGCGGAATTTAGTTTTGGAACAAGATCCTGAACATGGGCTTTCCATGACAGCTTACTGTCTATATGAACACCTAGAAATTTGAACTGTTCAGTCTCACTTATCACATGGCCATTATGTGTAATCAGAATGTCAGCTTTCGTCAAATTATGTGTTAGAAATTGTAAAACCTGAGTTTTACTGTGATTTAACATCAACTTGTTTTCTACTAGCCATGAACTTATCTCTTGAACTGCATTATTTGATACTGTGTTAATATTACGAGCAACATCCTTCACTACCAAGCTGGTATCATCAGCAAACAAAAATATTTTACAATCACCTGTTATACTTGAAGGCATATCATTTATATAAATAAGAAACAGCAACGGCCCCAAAACAGACCCCTGGGGCACCCCATACTTAATTATGCCCCTTTGGGATTGCACGTCATAGCCATTTTCTACACTGCGGAGAATTACCTTCTGCTGCCTATTATTAAAGTAAGAGGTGAACCAGTTGTGGGCTACTCCCCGTATTCCATAATGTTCCAACTTCTGCAACAATATTTTGTGATCAACACAATCAAACGCTTTTGTTAAATCAAAGAAGACGCCTAATGTCCGTAGCCTCTTATTTAACCCATCAAGTGCCTCACAGAGAAACGAAAATATAGCATTTTCAGTCGTTAAACCACTTCTAAAACCAAACTGTACGTTTGACAATAAATTATGTGAACTGAAATGATCAATTAATCTTGAATATACAGCCTTTTCAATAATTTTAGAAAAAACCGATGGCATAGAAAGAGGTCTATAGTTGTCTACATTATCCCTTTCTCCTTTTTTATAAAGCGGTTTCACTACTGAGTACTTTAATCTGTTAGGAAACTGACCATTCTGAAAGGAAAAATTACAAATATGGCTTAGTATTGGGCTAACATATGGAGAACAGTACTTTAGAATTCTGCTAGATACCCCATCATATCCACAAGAGTCCTTAGTCTTTAGTGATTTAATTATTGACTCAATCTCACCTATGGAAGTATCATGAAGGACCATTTCAGGTAACAGCCTCGGAAAGGCATTTTCTAAAAACGTTATATGGTTACCTGTAGAAACTAGAGTTTTGTTTAGTTCCCCTACTATATTCAGAAAGTGATTATTGAATATTGCACATATATCTAACTTATCAGTAACAGAAACATTCCTACTACGCACTGACGTTATATCTTCTACCTGCTGCTGCTGACCAGACACTTCCTTCACGACTGACCAGATAGTTTTAATTTTATCCCGAGAGTTTGCTATTCTTTTTGCGTACCACATACTTTTTGCATTTTTAATGACATTTTTCAGAACCTTACAGTACTGTTTGTAATGAGCTACTGCATCTTCATTCTGACTGCTTCTAACATTTTGATACAACTCCCGCTTAGTTCTACATGATACTCTTATCCCCTTTGTCAGCCACCCTGGCTGTCTGTTATTGGTAGTACCCTGTTTTGAGCGTTCTAGCGGAAAGCAACTTTCAAACAGCGTAAGAAATGTGTTAAGGAAAGTATTATATTTATCATCTGCATTATCAGCACTATAAACATCCTGCCATTCTTGTTCCTTAATTAAGCTTAAAAAGGTGTCAATTGCATCTGGATTAACCTAGATTGTACCTTATTGCTAATCTTAAAAAGATATTTAAATATTCTTAACACTTATGCATTAGTGTTCATACGTTCTTTGAAGGAGCATGTTATTTATTTTTCTCTTTATTTACATTGTCTGTGTACTTCAGTGTCGCTTGATAATCTGTCTCAGTCCCTTTTCGAAATATTATTTTTATATTAAGTTTTAGGGCGCTTCATATGTGTTGGTGTGAAAGTACAATAAATTATAAACTGTGACTGCAGAGAAAAATTGTACCTACAGCCACGATTTCTTTGACCTGGCTGAATAGATATGTCTAACACGAACGCCAACGATTTGTTTGTTTTGAACTTTTTGTAGTGCTTGAGTTGCGTTTGGCAGTGTCTAGGAATATTTTAAAATTTGAATTGACATCTATAATGTTGATATTTATTTATGTAGGCCGTCTAGGCAACTAATAACAGAAATTTATTTTGCCATATGAATTTCGCCTATATTTGCAAGGCGTTTTTAGTGGCAATTTTTGGTGGATTACAATTCTGTCCGTTTTCATTACTTAGGAGAACATTAAGTTTGTCGAAGTTATACCTTTGAAGGCTTTTAGGTGGGACTGGGATTGAAATATCTTCGTTAAGTCTGAGATTTAGTATAATAGCGTTGTGATCGCTGAATCCTGCATTATATACTTCAACTGTGGATTTAAGTTTATTTCTGTAAACGAATATTTGGTCTAATGTAGTCTTGGATGAGGGCGTTACGTGGGTTCACTTACGAGACCCTGCAGGTTCTATGATTTTGCAAGATTGGTAAATGTCTCCCTGTTTCTACAGTAAAAGTGTGAGCACACTGCAGTGCCATAAGAAAGAACATTTTTTTAATTGCATCATTATTACTAGCATGGCATTAGACCGATAGTAGGTGAACATTTGAAAATTATTCCAAATGCTCTAATTTCTGTACCCTACTTTTTATGAATTTAAGTGTAGGCCCACAGTTTTATAAATGAACGTAACAGATACATTAAAGATACTTTGCTTCTTACAATCAAATGTTTCTAACAGATTATCAAAATTTCAGTGATGTGTGGAAAATCTATTCCATTGCAAATACTGCTACATTTGGTTAGAGAGCTGGCAATTGCGATTTCCTGTCGGGAAGTGCAATGTAATAAATTGTAGGAAGAAAAATCTGTTTTATTGAACAGTCACAGTTTTAAACAGCAAAACCGAGGCACGATGCAGGCATTTCGTTCCAAGATCCACAATTAACCATCCACTGCTAATAAAAGCAGTCTTTCTTATTTTCCTTTTTTAACAGTAACGTAAATTTTCAAGAAAAAGAAGGATCGGTGAATTATCGTCCTGTAACAGGATTTTCTAGATAATTCGTTTTCACAAAGCTTGGTAGGAACGAGATATTTTTAATGAATCTTTAACCCTGTGGTCCACACCATCAGGCTCCTACGTCTGGGCCGCACCATAGGCCTCAGAGGCCCACACGATATATAATAATGGGAAACACTTTAAGAAATGCAATGTCATGATAAGGATGAGGGTATAATACATTAAATAACCTTGAATGACATAAAAGAAATATATATTTCCTCAAAAAACCACAAAACAAAATAATCAAAGTTTCATAAATTAAAGAATAATAGTTTAAACTTCATATAACACAAAAATCCATCATATTCTAAAATCACGTACAAATAATAATGTTTAAAACTAAAATGGGTATCACAAAATTCAGCGGAAGTCTCTCATTTTGTACCAGTACAATTTGGACATTTTTTTTTTTGTGGTGCTGACCACACACTGGCAACTTACAGAAATCACACTGCATTTTTGATTTCGTTTCTTTTTTGTAGTCACAAATTTTACACGAAGTTCTTTTGGGAATAGCTCCTTGCTCAATTTCTTCACGAGCTGCCTCTACAGGTGGAGTCATGTTTAGGCATCTATAAATACTGTCCCGCACGTCAGGGGAGTTGGTGTGTGAAGCGTAGCCTTCATCCAAGGTTCTGTAAGGTGTTCAGAAAGCGTCAACATAACTGAAATCGGGACAATGGAATTGTTTGACCGTTGTGTCTCCCTTTCCCTCGGTTTTTGTAAAGTCATGGAGGTCTCGGAGGCCTAGTTGTTTACCTGTACGGGCCGACAGGGGCGGAAGTGTTGTGCACTGTACACTGGCTCAGAGACAACTCACTAGAGGAGGCTTACATGCGAGTCACGTCCCCTCCGGCTGTGTTAGTGCGGGATTAGACAGGTCTGAGTGAGCATCTGGGCCTCAGAAGCCTATGGTGTGGCCGTCAGGGTTAATTTACTGCTGACCACAACACATTTCATCGGACTCGTCGTATTGTGCTTAAAACAACAAACACAGCATCTAAAAATGATTTCCAATCCATGGTGTACAGCAATCAGTTAGAATAAATATTCCTTGAAACCGTGTTGATTGCAAATTATTTGATTAGTTAATGACGCGTTTCGCCCTTTAGCAGGGCATCTTCAGATTATCTGCGTGACAGAATTTACACAAAATTACAAGGCGGAATTATAAACGGTTATAATGATACATGGGCTTATTTTGTGTTAAGAAGACAGTATATATGATAAACAAAGCTTACAATGCGCTCTCATTTTCGAAAACCATGTACAACTTACTGTGTCACACCACGGAGAGTGCATTGTAAGCTTTGTTTACTATATATACTGTCTTCTTAACCCCAAATAAGTCCATGTACCATTATAACCGTTTGTAATTCCGCCTTGTAATTTTGTGTAAATTCTGCCACGCAAATAATCTGAATATGCTCTGCTACAGGGCGAAAAGCGTCATTAACTAATAAAATAATTTGCAATCAAGACGGTTTGAAGGAATAACACAGTTTTGTGTCCCAGCCTCGTCGCCGCTTTTGTGTCTCGTTTCCACCGTAGGTGTCGGTGGCCGAGTAGGAAGACCGACACAGGAATAAAGGATGCACGCTTGTGCAGGTATGAAGGTGAGCAGCCAGTGGGACAGCAGAAACTAGAAACACTAGAGTAAATTAGAACGAGATATATATTTCACAGAGACTTAGTAATACTTAACTTTTACATAGCTCAGTACTGCAGAATGCTGATACATAGTTGAGCTAGAGACCTGCCTAGTGCCTATCCGATAGCCAAGTCTTCACTGGTGCCTATCTGATTCCTAAGGTCTTAACTGGTTCCTATCTCAGTCCCAAGTGAACGATGTCGTTCAGTGGTGGCCACGAGCGGAGTTGTAGCAGAGGGCGCTCGTGGCTGACGTCGTAAGAACGCCGCGCCGTGCATGCATGGCGGCGCGCGGCGAAAGTAGGTGGCGCGCACTTTATACTTGTGCGACACCACACACAGCATCTCGTCAATCTATCTACTGGTATTAAAAATAAACGTCGTCCACATCATCGTCAAAGATCATCGAATATACGCTGAAAGACAGTCAGGTCAAAGCAATCGTGGAAGATACTTCCGAAGCCGCCTATCCCGAACGGGGTGTCCAATCAGGTGGTAGTCCGTATTTATCGAAATCGTTGCCATGTGGCAATTATTTGGAGCAGAGTACGAGGCTGGGGAGCAGTAGAGTAGGAGTTACCTGAGGGCGGGAACTGGGCAGCTCTGTGGGAACTAACCAGCCGTGCTGTGCAGTGCTGTGCTGTGCAGACAGCGATCGTCGGCTCACTGCGCCCGCTGCAGAGCGCTCGTCCGCAGCCCGCGGCTGTCTGGGCCAGCAGTGGCGGCAGCAGCGCATTGACGCCATTCACCGCATTCAGAGCCGCCGGCGGGCCGGCTGGCGCCGACAGACAACAGCGATGCGGCGCTGAGTGCCGTCCGGCCACTCGGCCGATTAAGCCCGGCGCGTCAGAGCGAGGGGTGGCCACCACTGCCCGCACTGTACGGTCAGCGCCGGGGGTCTCCCTCACTGCAGTGCCAGTGTCACATCGGGCGAGACCCAACGATGCGTGATTGAAACTGTCATGTTTTCATTTCTTATTGATTTTATTTATTTACTCGTATCAGTAACATTAAAACTAAGTAAACATTTACAAAGGAAAAAAACCTTTACTGGATTATATACCACAGTTCTCACAAGGAAAGTACATGGGCTGGAACAAACATATCTGTATGAACGTTTGGTTACACGATCTCTACGTACACCTCAATCTGCTGGTGGGTGTCGTTTTTCTGCAAAACTCTGCAATGATGATTTTTGAGGAAATGCATACTGTAAACCATCAGCTGTTTATTATTTTTCCAAACTTATACCGCTTTCGGTTATACACCATCTTCATGGAAGAGAACTAGACAGACTCATTCAGCCTGGCATTGCTTTTATGTTTTTAACCAAGACTTAATGCCTAGTGAGGTCTTATTTATTTTTATTGTGTGACATGCATGCCAGTATGCATAAGGAGGCACATAATTCACCTGTTTAATCAGTCTGTCTAGTTCTCTTTCATGAAGACGGTTTATAACCGAAACCGGTAGAAGTTTGGAAAAATAATAAACAGCTGATGGTTTACAGTATGCATTTCTTCAAATATCTTACGGCTGTTGAACCTCATCTCAATAAAAATCTGCAATGATGCTCTAGATAGCACTGTAGATGTAATTGTAGGCGCCATACATAATGCAGATATCTTAGCTATAATTTATGTAATAATCATCGTACAAGTTCTTTAGCGTATTGTCATCAAAAGCCGTGATGATAGTTCCAACTTTAACCTTCTTCTCGGAAGACTGTTGGTATTCACTGCCACTGCTTCCGTCGTCTCTTTCCACACTTACCGTAGCACTACCGCTTGCAAAGAGATGTTCGTCATTATCATCGCTTTTATTATGCGTTTGTAACAACTGTATCTGACTTATTCTCATATTTCTGTACTATAACTGATACGAGGAAGAATGTGAATGATTCATCTTCTACACTAATACCATCTTCACGAAGAAGGGTTCTTCGTAACTTCATCTCAACCAATCGCAATACATTAGCAGGACTGATTACCAATTGCCGCCCCATCTGACGCTTCACCACACAAATAACATCACAAAAGGCATCTTCGGAGGCACACTGCACCGTCCCTACTGGCGAACCAAAAATGTTCAAATGTTTGTAGAGTCTATGGGACTTAACTACGGGGTCATCAGTCCCTAAACTTACAAACTACTTATGAACTAGCTACAACTAAGGACGGCACAAATATCCATGCCCGAGGGGGATTCGAACCCCCGACCGTAGTGGCCGTGCAGACCGTGACTGAAGCGCATCAGTCCTCTCGTCCACCGACAGGTCAAAGTGCAAAGGCATGGCACACGCAGAGGCCTCTAACGGACGACTGCAGAGTTTTGCAGATGCGGCAGTATCACTAGTGCAATAAGGGATCTTTACATTATCTCTTATACGATTTTGGTGTATATGTGTTTGTTCGAGCCCTAGTACTTTCCTTGTAAGTGCGGAATTCGTCAGACACGATTGTTTGGCACTTTCTCAGTATATTTTATGATGGTGAAACGTTTGTACAAACTTTAATTTCAGAAGAGTTGCACAACAATTTACGTCTCTGCGTGAGTGCCTGTTGTATTTTTCAATATTATGATATTTTATAGCATCAAAAAATAAAACAGGGGTGCCTGCAACAGCTGATATTAAAAATCTACTGTGAAAATGAAATATCCCATCACATTTATAAATGTAAAGTAGCGTATAACCTTGTGAATATAGCAACCAGCCACTACCAAATCTTTTAAGAACACGAAGTATGCCATAACGTTTTCTTAACTAAGTACATCTAACATTAGCATTAGGGTACCTAGCGCGAATATTTGCATTTTTAATGCTGTAAGCCAAATACCTTACAGTAGCGTGAACTGCTCGAAGTCAGCAACTATCGTCAGAGGGTTCAACTTCACAATGTGCATCCAGTGTGACTAAGTGTCATTCATATATGGAAACATACACAGTTCTCCAGACCTCTTTCCGTTGTTATATGTAAAGCAGATGACCTTCAAATTCTACGTTATAAGTTGCTAATAAAAATTTCATTAACAAAAATTTGAACTGCAGTGAGGCAACTGACCTCGTGACCGCAATAGTTATTTTACACTATAATGAAATGGAACCTTTTATACTTCCTTTCCACGAGTACTGCCTAAAGTAGCTCGTTTTTAGGAGCTACCAGTATTGTGAAAAAAGCCTGTCGTTTATTTCATTCAAAATGCTACATTGCCTTGACTAAGACCCTGTTAACCAAGAGTAACTATTTCTTAATACAAATAGTAGGGCTAGTTGTATTCCTGAGAAGTATAAATGGAAAGATAGTATTAGTTTTTTTATTCCTTTCTTAAATCGATTTATGCACTTAAACGCTGAGCAGCTCGTCACCATCGTGCTTTACGTATACTGCAATAGTAAAAGTATATAGACGTGACTACCAACTGAGTAGGTATAGCGCAGTAAATATATAACACACGATTTATCTCCTAAAAACACTCGTATGTATATGACGCTTGCCACTACCATGGCGGCCAGTCGAAGGTTCAAATTATCCCGCGATGGCAGGGCCGTCAGTGAGTCTAGTTATTTCTTACAAGGTCTATGCTCTTTCCGCAGCTATCTCTCTCGCACCGTTTCCGACACTAGCGACACACGGTCAAGCCAGGTCAGCTACAGTGTAGTCCGCCCGCGCGGAAATGTTGGCCATCCCTTGTTAGAGTGTAACCTTATACGAGGTCGATAAGCAGTTGAGACAAGAAGAGGGTCGAAGCTTTCGATATAAGTTGCTACAGAGGAATGTTGAATTTTAGACTGCAAGAGTTCTGCATATTGCCAATGATGTTCGCTCGTACTCGGTGGATTGCGCCGCGCTCGGATTTGGACAGTTGGAGTATGGATGCTCGGTAGAGGTGGGGAGGACGGAGACCGCCCGGTCTGTCTCGCTCGCCGCTCTGCTGTTGTGGCCGACCGCCCAGCTCTGACTGGTCGAAGACTGACGTTGATTCCAACACAATATGTTCCCAGTTCCCACCAGCTGACGGAACTGTACTCAGATCACTTTAGTGGTGCCATAGACGAATAGTCATCCGATTGCCTTCCATAAAGAAGGACGCAATATATCTTCTTTCAGCCATTCACATATCTCTCTGTGAAAACCATAACTATAAATAGAAACTTCTGTATATAGTTAACAGATTTACTTTATATACTTTGGCAATGTATTAACTATTTTACGACATTTAAAAGAACAGTCATAAACAAATAAACTGTTAATTTAAATCTTTACATTGTTGCATACTGTTCATTGTTGCATATAGTTCAATTTCACAAGTTGTAACCCACTTTACTGACAATAGTATTACATCTAACTGTTGAAAACAATGTATTACAGACCATTTATGAGGATGATAAAATGCGCATGCATAACACACTAACATAAAAATGTATGGTATGTAAAATACATCTTAATGTCTTTTTTCTAATTTGTAAATGTTACATTTCATGTATGTATACAGACAATGACTTCTTGTTAATTTTGCATTGATAATGACAAGTCACTTAGCGAAATCTAGATCTGCAAAATAAAACAGTTACTTACAAATAACTACTGATTGCTGCAAAAACACCCATTTGGACACGAATATTGAAGCATGATATGCAAATAAAAATAAAGTGATAGAATTAGTTGAAAGTTTCGGTGATCACGTCAAAACCTCCATGCTAGTGCATGCGACTTCAAGCAAAATAAATTCAATCTCAGCCATCTGCAGACATGAATTCACATGCATTCGTGCAATAGAACCTGGAAGGTGAAAGTAAGAAATGGAAAGAAATAACTATGATAAGGGCGAGTCCACCAATCAAACATAAAATTATGTAGTCACTGAAGTTCACTAAAATATTTAACGTGTCATGATCCAAGTTACAGACATTTAAGAAGCAAGGAAAAATATCATAACTTTTTTATAATGGAAATATTAACATCGAATGTTAATTTAAATGTTAGGAAGTCCTTTCTGAAGACAGTTGTCTGAAGTGTAGCATTGTATGGGAGTGAAACGTAGAGAATAAGGAGTTCAGATAAAAACAATTGGGGATAAAAGGAATTTCTGGCTGATCCGAACTAAGAGAAGGGATAGATTGGTGGTGCGAGCGTGAAGGTCGGGGTGAGAGTTTAAAATAGAGGAAGTTTAATTTTCAAAACTCACAACCACCAGCTGCGAACCAAATTCCTAAACATGCAAAAACACTGGAACTGCGATTGCGAATGTTTGACTCGATTTCTAGGGGATGATATCACACGTTCGCAGCTTTCCTTCCCTGCATATGATTAACAACACAAATTCATAATAAAATCAAGTTCATGAGAGAAAAGGGTGTACTAACTACTATTTTCGAAAACACATGAAAGTTCACTTTATGTTGTTTATTTCACAATCTCAGAACCCTGTGGCTGATACGTCTGTACGTCGGCACATTTATCAAATATAGCTCGTGAGCCCCCAGACAAAAATGAATATTTGTCGCGATTTGTTTTATCACCACGTGGCTGTCTCAAACACCGTTTATGTTTATGCCTATGCGACAACACGTGTTAGATTAACAAATCACAGTCACTTCAATTCAATTCGATGCACACCTTGTTCCACCGGCTAAATCTTCACAAACACACAGTAGCACTCGATTTAACTTGGTGCAGGCTACAACGAGCAACCACAAGTGGCGATTACCACACACAAATCTAAAGTCACCACCTCGAGATCCACATGCCGACTGATGCAGAGCGACGCCGCCCGGCCAGCCACACCACGTGGTCTGGAGTCCTCACTTCCTGCCCAGGCGCGCGCGCGCGCCAAAAGCTCAACTGCCGGGGTTTTTTCCCCTACGTCATCAACTTCCCCATGTAAGCTGTTGTAACCGATTTGCCAACGTACAGCGCTCAGCCAATACATTTCTAAAACTTTACTTAAAATCAAAATAATTACACTACACATTAAACAAATATTTTCTTACGTTTTTATATTAATATAAACATCCTTTGTACTGTTTATCATAATTGTGCAATTTCTTATACCACAGATAACTGATTTAACTGAATATTTCAAGGTAAAATACAAAAGATTGATTGAAAATAAAATGAAAAATAGTTAATATATCATTTTTATAAACAAACATTGCCATGCTAGTTGTGTAACTGTCTTGTCTTCGTTGGTAATTTATTACTTTTCATTGTCAATTAAACATATTACGTTAGATGTGACTATATCAGCTAATGTATTGTTTATTTATCAACAGGCTATTTTGTAATGAGGGCCTTAAAGGTTCCTAACTGCATCGTATTACTTCAAATGCCAGTAGTATTACAATATTTGTGCACTGCACTGTGCCTGGCACTCGCCATTGTCCCTCTCTCCCCTCACCGGAAACGAACTGTAAAATCCTAAGTTGGAACAAGCCACCAACATCGGCCTGCTCGCTGGCCTCCCGTCAGCTACAAGCACACAGCAAATCTCAACGTGGAGAATTTCTACCTATGGCCTAACTATAAATGTTGTCACCCAACTGTGTACATACATTGCTACCTTAATAAGACTAAAATTGTGTAACATTTAGTGCATTGGCATGGTCAATGTTTGCAGTGAACTTCATACTGTTTAATTATCAAATGCTATTAATTACCAGTATTTCTATTGGGCGGTAATCTCACAGTGGGACACATTCTGAGACATCAAGGAATTGTCAACTTAGCATTAGAAGGAAGTGTGTGGGTTAGAAATCGTAGAGGGAGGCCGAGGGACGAATACAGTAAGCAGATTCAAAAGGATGTAGGGTGTTGTACGTGTTCTCAGATGAGGAGGCTTGCACAGGATAGGGTAGCGTGGAGAGCTGCATCAAACCAGTCTGTGTACTGAAGACCACAACAACAACAATATAATGTAGCATATGATTCTCGACTGCAGTGGGTAGTCGCCGATGAAAATTTGAACGCTTAAAATAACAGGAGGCTCTGATATCACGTTCTGCACTAACAGTAACTCGCTTTAGTCTCCTTCGATGTTTGGGAATAAACAGTTCCGTTGATTGCGGACGCGCCATTGACACCAGTGTATATTACGTATTTACTTACGAAAACCTACATACATCCGTGTCACTACTATTCAGAATTACTAATTTTTTTTATTTAATTTTTTTTATAGTTTTAGCTACATTTCGCTTGCAGTAACGTATAATGAAAATGTTGCGGCCAATAAGCTAGACCCTGTCAGTCTTTTCATTGTAAGAAAACGTGCCACAATAATTGAGTCATTTCACAAATACTTTACAAATTATGGCTAGGTAAATAATTTACTCGAAAGGCAATACTTCACACTAAAACGCGTAATAAATAATCAGATTACCGCTTACTTTTCTGCAAAACCGACCAAGAAACATTGGTGAACTAAGAAAAAAATTACATGAAATGAAGAATAATGATTTTACTTTTTCTATAGGAAAGTCAAACGGTTCGCTCTCTCGACTTCGGGGATCGAGTACCCCCTTGGACATGGGTGTTTGTGTTGTCCTTAGTCTAAGTTACTTTAAGTTAGTTCATGTAGTTTGTAAGCCTACGGACTGATAACCAACTTTGTTAAGTCCATTAGATTTACAAACATTTCAACATTTTCTTAGAGTAGAGGGACGGGAATTTACAACCAGATGGATTTCATCGTTACGTGTCAAGCGACTACACTGACATCTACCGGACTGTCAACGGAACTAATGTGTTCTCCAGTTCAAGCGAGCATAGATGCCAGATACTGACCTCGTGTGACTAATGAGGAGTTACTGTAGATAATCGGGTAAAGAAATTTCTGACATGACTAAAAGAAAGAATCTATTGGCAGGACACATTCTGAGACAACAGACAATCGGGAATCTAGCATTGAAGGGAAGTGTGGCAGTAAAAATCGCAGCCTAGGACGATAAGCAGGTCCAATTGGATGTGGGATGCCGTCGTTATTCGAAGATGAAGAGTTTTACACAGGATAGAGTAGCGTGGAGGGCTGCGTCAAAGTATTCTTCTTTCGGAAGGCCACAACAAAAACATATTTTTACCTACCGGAAAGTAGACATATCTCGTCAGCTTCCTATCGGTTCTCACCGATAAGACTTGGGCAATACATAACTCAGGGTAGTAAAAGTTTATGAATCGTTGTCTCTGTTCATAGGGGTGAGTTATGTATATCAGCTTATATGCCCTAAACAGCTACCCAATCTGTTTAAACAAGATCAATAATTAATCTCTAGTTTAGCCAGTCTATCAATCTGTATATAATGACGTGAAAATATAACAAACGTAAATTAAACCTCTGAATGACCAACAAAATGGATTCTAAGATAAAGAAGTGATTCACTCACGAAATAATTCTTTATAAATGGAGATTATTACTATTATTAGACAGGAAACACATGAAACTCGGAGATGGTCCTACTTTATACATCGGTAAATAACTAAATATTTCCTCAACTATTGTTCATGAGAGGCACAATAAGTATCACACGCACTCGAGAGTTAAGAGTTCCAAATTATCATTCGTAATTTGCAGTTCCAAGTTAATCCACGATAAAAGTATTTGTTATAAAACACAGATTGTCATCACACGAGTACACGAGTGCTGAATTATCACAGTTCCACAGCCCTACTACCGTGCATAGTTTATCGCTTTTCAAGCAGAGACTAAGTTCTGCAGTCACAGTCCCGTAAATTTTCTAAGTCCACACATGCCTATCTCTTCAAATCACACGTTCGTAACGCGGCTTTAGACCGCACAGCGTCACAACCTTCCACATCCACGTCCACGTTAACAGTCCATTCCCAACCGTTCGAAAACGTGCTCCCTCTGCTCCAAAAATTGTATCCTTCCGCGCATCCTAACGCCTCATCTTTAAAATATAATTTGCCTTCCAAAATATTATACATTTGAATATCACAGAATTAAATGCTTTGACCACCTCCCTAAATTTTATTTACATTTAACAAGCAAATATATATTTAACAATACTAAATAACGGTTTAGACTGAATATCTTTACTCAGATAGGTATTAAGCATGGCATCTCACTGTTCAAATATACTGCCACCGTCGAAATATAGTTTCACGATTAATATTTAATTTATCACGGATTTTTATACAAATATATTCAATTATTGTCCACAAATACTTATAACGGTTTATATATAAATTATCTGCTGCATATCTACTAATTTTAATCGGCCATGAAATATTTAAGTGGCAGTTTACAACACAAGAAAACGAACGTTACTAAGAATAATATTAAGTTTAATAAAATGCATATATGAATTTAATGCACTTTTCTGGGTTCATGTTTTGTATTTCTGTGGTGGAATCTATGTTCTGACACAAGAATATTACTACCTCAACGAAAAGCAAAACAAGAGAGTAAAATAAAGTTTATTGGAAGAATACGAAAATAACGTGGTGCTTCTTTTAAGATAGGTAGCGTGGTGCAATGCTGTCCTTTGCTTCTTAAAGTGTTACTGGTAAACACTACGTATCAATAACTGTAAATATAAGTCTTATAATATTATTATTATGGTACTGAAATTTGTCGACTTTTTATCTGTAAGGGATACTGAAATTGTAATTACGTCGTTTGATTCTCCCAAGTCTCTTGAATCCATTTATATAATTATATTTGCCGTATGATCATTCCCTGATTTTATATGGATTATTAGAATAATGTGTGTGGCTATATTGTATTTTAGTTGCAATCTGGAATAGCCGCCCTCACACAGCCAATGGCGTTTCCGGTTTCTGATCACATTAGGGAAACCCTGACTACGTGTCCATTCACTAGGTTCAAACAATCAGCCGGCTGGCTGGGGAACCCAATAGCCTGGCAAAACCCGTCTTTCACATGGAAACAATGAGTTTCTCCATGTATCTGTAATATCACAACGACGATTGCTATTCTTGCACGCAACAGTCAAATCTGTCTGAAAGCGGGAATTTTATTTGTTCCATTGTGTTGTCTGGCATGCTCTTTTGACACGTAAAAGCATAAAAAGTTTGTATATACGTGATGACGTCTGGTGCGAGACTCTGCACGAGGAAGTTCACAACGTTTAAGCTGTGGTACTGAATAAAACGTGTTGCCAGAATATAAGTAAAGTTTTGTAAAGCACCAGCGAGTCCGTAAATGAGTTGGGTGCGTCTGAATACGAAATGGAAAGCTGAGCGCCTGGTGGGATTCCAGAACAGTTGGCCAGCTCATTAAGAGCGCCACGCGGTGCGCGCAGCCGAGTTATGAAGGCGCCGGGCGCCGGGCCGCGCGCAACTTTGTGTGTCAACAACGCACAGCGCCCGCGGGCCGCGCGATTGCGGATTTAACGATACAGTGTGGGAACGCGTGAGGAACTGACGCGTCTGTTATGGTGAGCGGTACCACAGGAGCGACTCAACAGTAGTGTACGAAAGACAGCTAACTTGTATTAACTGTCGGTGACAGTTGGGTTAAACTCTTCTCAAATAGACATAAAAATAGCTACTAAAAGTAAACAGTGGTACAGCATCGCAGCCGGCCGCGGTGGCCGAGGGGACTGAGGCGCTTCAGTCACGGTCTGCACGGCCACTACGGTCGGGGGCTCGAATCCCCCCTCGGGCATGGATATTTGTGCCGTCCTAGTTCGTAAGTAGTTCATAAGTAGTTTGTAAGTTTAGGGACTGATGACCCCGTAGTTGGGTCCCTTAAGCTGTACAAACATTTGAACATTTGAACACCATCGCATAGGTGAGTGAAAAATTTAGACAACTTAGGCAAAAATTTGAAATAACGACACCAACAAGACATGAAAATATTTATTCAACAGTAAAGAAGAATTGCAACCGTTGGATCAAAGTGTTGTATACAAAATCATATATAAAAGCCGCGGCGGATTAGCCGCGCGTACTGGAACGCCGTGTTGCGGTGCGCGCGGCCGTCGGACATCGGGGATTCGATTCAAAAAAAAAAGTTCCAATGTTTGTAAATCTATCGGACCAAACTGCGTGGTCATCAGTCCGTATCTTACAAACTACTTAAACTAAGGTGAACTAACCTAAGGACAACACATACACCCATGCCCCAGGGAGGACTCGAACCTCCGACGGCGAGCAACCGCGCGTTCCGCAGCGGGAAGCTTTAGACCGCTTGGCTACTCCACCGCGGCAGGTTCTATTCCTCCCTCGAGCATGGGTGTTTGTGTTGTCCTTAGGTTAGTTTATCTCAGATTAAGTAGTTTGTAACCAGTTGAGTCCCGTAGACTTATAAACTTTTGAACATATATAAAAATATGGAAAAGTATAATCTACGTGATCAGAAGTATCCGAATATCCTCAAGAACATACGTTTTTCATACTAAATTCTTGAATAAAAGAACGTCTTGATTGCAAATATTTTTTATTTCAATGACGCGTTTCGCCCTGTTAGGTGATCTTCAGATGTCTTGTATGATGTCCCTGTACCTTAGTTGTCAGCATATTAATACGACTTGATTCGGTATAGGTACTGGTATTGCCTGTAGCAGCGTTCAAATTGCCCCAGGAAGTACGAGTACCTATACCGACGCAAGTCGTATTAATATGTTGACGACCTAAGGTACAAAAATATTCAAATGTTTGTAGAGCTTATGGCCGGCCGCGGTGGCCGAGGGGACTGAGGCGCTCCAGTCACGGTCTCCACGGCCACTACTGTCCGGGGTTCGAATTCCCCCTCGGGCATGAATATTTGTGCCGTCCTTAGTGTTAGCTAGTTCATAAGTAGTTTGTAAGTTTAGGGACTGATGACCCCGTAGTTAAGTCCCATAAGCTACACAAACGTTTGAACATTTGAACATTTATAGAGAATATTGGAGAACCCCCGACCGTATTATCCATGCAGACCGCGACTGGCGCGCCGCACACCGTTTGGCCACCGCGGCCGGCCCTAAAGTACAGGGACATACAGGATATCTGAAGATGCCCAAACAGGGCGAAACGCGTCATTGGAATAAAAAAAATATGTTATCAATCAAGTTCTTTTATTCAAGAATTGAACTGAACACGGTTGCTGTACCACACCACGTAAAGATGGAATGGGAAAATTTCATTATTCATATTAGGTGCAGTGTCCTGCGACCTTGCGCCTTATACTCCATATCAGCGACCAGTGGCGGCGGGTGCTTCAGATGACTGGGGAGTCACTTCTTCAAATCAAATGTTTGTTAAGCTTAAGGGACTTAACTGCGGGCCATCAGTCCCTAAACTTACAAACTACTTATGAACTACCTTATAATAAAGACGACGCAAATATCCATGCCCGAGGGGGGATTCGAGCCCCCGACCGTAGCGACCGTGAAGACTGTGACGGGAGCGCCGCAGATCGCTCGGCCACCGCGGCCGGCTTCACTTCTTTGAGTGCCAGATGTTGATAGTGGCGCACCCCCTTTAGATATATTTTCTTTAAAATATCTGCAAAATGTCTTACCTCGACTTATTTGTGCGTGCTTCAACTCGAGCTGAGGCGTCGGCCTACCAAGATTCTTTATTTCACACTTTTCTTCCAATCTTAAAGCTGAGAAATTAGTTTCTAAAAGATATTGATCGTTGTTCATTTTTCTTTGACAATAGACACCAATAACATCTGAATATGCACATGAACACCTAAAACAGTGAGTAACTAATTACACTGTTAAGTGACTGTAACAAAATGCCGCGGCAGAGAGGCCAAGCGCATTGAGACGCTATGCTCCCCGTCGGAGGTTCGACGCCCTCTCGGGCATTGATATTTGTGTCGTCTTTAGTATAAGGTAGTTCATAAGTAATTTGTATGTTTAGGGACTGATGATCCCTCAATTAAGTCCCTTAAGCTCCATAAACATTTGAACATTAACAAAATGAATCTCTTATGAGAGACAAGCTATTTTCGGATCACGTGACACTGTAAGCAGCAACCCCTCCTAAAATTACGCATGCTCAAAGGCTGCTCTCCCCCACCTCTATTCAAACAGTTAAATATTTGATATTAAATAATCACTTATTTATTTGCCATTTGCGAATTCTGCCGGCAATAGCTGCATTCTTGAACATGTTCTATTACTTGGTGGCAAATGAAAATTTGTGCCGGACCGGTACTCGAACCCGGGTCTCCCGCTTTTCGCGAGTGGTTGCCTTAACCACTGAGCCACCCGAACACGCTTCCCGACCAGACCCGAATTTCCATAAATAAGTGATTATTTAATATCAATTATACGGTTGCGGTGCCAACAAAAATGTATGTTCCTTCGAAACAGATGTATCACAGTAAGTTAAACATTTGTTAAAACGAAGTTCGTAAATGTCATTAACTCTCAAAATTGCGACTCGTTTGCTAAAACGTCCAAAGATATGTGGCAAGTAACAATACAAAAGTCATTGTTGTTCCCATATCTGTTAAAAAGAAGAATTTACTTGCAGTCGATCTCCACTACCTTCGACGGCGCAACGTGATGCCGCTAAACACACGGCTGTTCTTGCTAGTTGAAGAGTAGTGACTTCATTATTACTCATAATCGTATCTTCTGAAGGCCTTTACAGTTGATTCGTCTTTAACTTATGGCAATATGATACCGGGTGATCAAAAAGTCAGTATAAATTTGTAAACTTAATAAATCACGGAATAATGTAGATAGAGAGGTATAAATTGACTCACATACTTGGAATGGCATGGGGTTTTATTAGAATAAAGAAAAAAAACCAAAGTATTGCTAGATGCGTGAAAGATCTTTTGCGCGCGCATCGTTTGCTGATGATCGTGTGCTCAGCCGCCACTTTCGTCATGCTTGGCTTCCCAGGTCCCCAGATCTCAACCCATGCAATTATTGGATTTTGGGTTACGTGAAGTCGCAAGTGTTTCGTGATCGACCGGCATCTCTAGGGATGCTCAAAGACAACATCCGACGCCAATACCTCACTATAACTCCGGACATGCTTTACTATGCTGTTCACAACATTATTCCTCGACTACAGCTATTGTTGAAGAATGATGGTGAACATAGTGAGGATTTCCTGTAAAGAACATCATCTTTGCTTTGTCTTAATTTGTTATGCCAATTATTGGTTTTCTGAATAGATAAAGCGCCATCTGTCGGACATTTTTTGAACTTTTTTTTTCTAACAAAACCCCATGGCATTGCAAGCATGTGTGTCTATTTTTACTCTCTGTGTACATTATTCCGTGATTTATTAAGTTTTCAAATTTGTACTAACTTTTTGATCACCCGGTATGACGTGCTTTTGATAAATCTTCTATGCGCAAAGAACATACATGAAAGGCTGCCCGCTCGACATAAACGTTTCTCATGGGATAAAAGTACTTTGAATGTGGAGGCTACATTTATGCATGAATTATTCATAGGAAAACTGATAAATTGTTCTTTATAGATAAAGTTTTTTATTGCAAAATTTATTCACTTTTATATCAGCCTCTCATTCATCACATGGTTCTCCTCACCCTCCTTAACCTCTACTAGACTTGGATATTGACTATGACTCTATCCATCAGCCACCGACATCACACCAAAAAATTTTCCCCACATAGCTCCTACGCTTGATGATGGCGTGCCAGTAACAACTGAAAAATATTGTTATCCCACGTTCGATTTTGGGCTCGTGCTAATCTTCAAATGGTCGCACATTCATTTACATGTCTCTATGCTCGGGTGCACTGTTTACATAGAAACAAATTATGTTGTATGTTCTTACTATCCACCTGCTAAAGAATTGCATTTGTTAAACTAACGTGTATTAAAATTATTAAAGTACAGCACTTCCTTGTAACTACAATGTCTTTATTTAAAAGAACATTGGGAAACTTTCCTTCTTGGTGTGAATAGTAGTACACTTATGGCCAGTTTCCAAAACAGTAGTTACCTGTCCCGTTATAGTTATCTGTGGGTTACCTGAACGTTACGTACAAAATGGGTTTCCGAAACAACAGTTACCGTCACGGCCGTAGTTATCTGTCCGTTAAAGATAAATGCGCTTTCCCGTGGGGTTACCTACACGTTAACTTTAGTTTTAACTATATACGCTACGTAGCGCTAGTGGGCTTCCAAGCGCAAGTCCAGAAGTTATTTAGCAGTAGTAATTTGTTTTGGTTTTTATGACTGGGTTCCGTATAATTATCATACAATTTTAAAATTTATGAAGCTGTAGAATGGAAATTTTTCATCATCGTCGTCACCGCCGTCTTCTTCTTTTTCTTCTGATGCTTCGGACAGTAGTTCAGAAGAAGAAAACTTAGCTGTACTCGGCACTGTTGAAACACCACGACGCATTTTTCGTGTTCGATGACAACTATTTGATCTATGTAATGATAGCGAATTTCATATACGTTTCAGAATAATAATAATAATAAAAATACTGACCAATGACATTGCCGGGGTCAAACGGGGAAAACGCGGAAAACAACATTCCGGGTTAAATTTTACATCGCGCTCGGCGGTCGCGAGAGACAATGTTGACAATGGGTGACGTTTGCATTAGCTGCATCTCCCTTGTGATTGGTCAAGCAACATCTCGATACTGAGCAACAGTGGCCAACGTTATCTCTCGCGATCGCCGATCTGGATGTAAAATTTTACCACATCCAAATCACAAAGCCATGCTCTCATAATGAAACTTTCAATTAAGCATAAAGATACTTCCCTTTGCAATAGTGTTCTGCCATGCAATTGCCATTACGATGAGTCAATGTTTTTATTATTATTATTATTACAACGTGGGACTCGGGTAGGCGGATGGATGGACGTAAATTGACCAGCCTGTGTTGTGAAAAGTAATGTGACATTCACACAACAATGATTTTATTATTAACCTGTCTTCGTTGTTGTTTGTCCTCTTTTTCTTTTTCAAAAAGAATACAGGTCTCTGAGTTGCCTGACCGTTTTCTCTCCTGTCTTTAACGAATTGTACAGTTTTGTGACAACTTCCAAGACGTGTTGTTTTTCCAAAACAGTCAAACCATCTGCCTCAGATTTTTTCCTCGCTTGTCCCCCATTGCCTTTGAAAACAGAAACAGAAAACTCGTCACTGCTATACAAACTAATACACGCCTTCGATTTCACTTAATAATCGATAAAATTCGAGTAATTGCGATTTTCGTTAGTAGTGCCATCTGTTACCTGTTGAGACGTACTATTTGCTTCGACAGAAGGCGCAGTTACCTCATAGTTAACTAACGGTCGTTGAAATCAGCTACGGGAAACCTAAGGAAGTTATCTGGCACGTTAAATTATAACGTGACGGTAGCTAACGGCACGGTAACTATAGTTTTCCAGAAACCGGGCATTAATGTTTTATTTTCATTTCACACTGTCTGCATGACGGTATTAATATCAAGGCTCCATATCAAGGCTCTCATGTGCTCCAAAGCTGACACCACTTCCACACATGTCATTGTGACATCTTCGAAATAATTAGCTTGTAGACTTGAGTTGCCTACACGGCTTGCAAACCTCTATGGAGAGAGAGAGAGAGAGAGAGAGAGAGAGAGAGAGAGAGAGAGAGAGAGAGAGCGAGCGAGCCTGCCCGTTGACGTCCCCTACCCCCCCCCCCCCCCCCCTCAAATCTCACCAAGCTGCTGCAGACGCGCCTTCCGCGAAACAGAACAGTGAGAATAGCTAACTCGCTTGGTTGCTTTCAAGTATTTTATCGCAGACCCTTTTGGGGGCGGTGTAAAGGCGACTGAAGGAAGAAAAAACACTTTATGCACCCTCCAAGACGACGTAAGAGGGATTTGCCGTCTTTTGGGGAAGCAACGGCGAAAGCTTTAGGGAAAGCAGCCATTCGAGGATGTTCCTAAATCTGTGGAGAAAATGTAGAAGGAAACCAGGAAAAAATTTAGGTTTCTGATAGCTAGGAGTTACGTTTTATTTGCAAACATAAGATTTTTTTACTGTTCAGAATTTTTCATGTATGTTTCCAAAGATAATAACTTCGTTCTTATCTTCGTAAAAAGAATTTATAATGTTCGCAGTACTTGTGGGTTGTTACTCCACGTTCTGTACTTTTCCAATTTCTTTCCGGTTACGTTCGGTTTTTCCTTCACATTCCTGGGTGTTTCCCCCTTATTTCGTGCCTTCCTTTAAGTGACATTCTTTGCAGTTCTCCTGTACTCATACAGAATAGAGCTATTGGGACGGATACAGTTGCAGTAATTGTTTCTTATTTCTGGACGGCGAGAATTTCTTGCAAGTCGAAAATATTCCCTTGTGGAAATTTATTCCTCGAATGCTTTTTGATATTTTTAAGTTTCTGGGGAATGGCATTTCTAGCCTTTCGCGCTTTTTGATGTATGTGTTTCTTATTTAAATTTCCTATTTCTTTACTTAGCAGCGAACTGAGGAAAAGTCTTGCTCTATCTAGAACGCTTCCCATCTATTTCTTCCATAAGAGCAGAAATAATAAGTTTTGTATCCTCACTCACAGAACATACAAAAGAAATTTCTGTTTAACTTGCATATTTATGGCAAGATCTAGTATCATTTATTACAGTATTCTCAAGGTAAGATAATTTATTACATTACTAGTGTCAGCATCCTCAGATGCTGACCTCCACAATGTACAAGTATAAAAAATCTCTCTTGATATTCTTCAGCTCAGATCTTTGCTAACACCTAAATCCCCATATGTGGCGGTACAGCTCATCGTCACTCTCTCCGGAATTTATACTTAGTAGACTTATGAAAATTCATCGTGATGGTGGGGCAGAATCAGCAGCTGGATATGTAATGAAAACCATTTTTTTTTTTTTTTACTTTTTGTCACAGTTGCACTATTTGGAAGTGGATAACTAGTTTCTGACTTGTTCATCCATTTTCAAATCATTGGCCTTCTTCTAGCCGTAACAATGCACTGCATGAAGCTTATGACTGATAAAATCTGTACGTTGTCCATTGTTAATAGATGTTAACACATGTTGTTCGTCCATTTTCAAACCATAGGCTTTATTCCAACCGTAACAATGCACTGCATGAAGCAAATTACAGATAAAATCTGTACGTTGTCCACTGTTAATACATGATAAAATCTGTACGTTGTGGACTACGTTCAGATTTTATCGTCATTTGCTTCATGCAGTGCATTGTTACGGTTGCAATAAGGCCTATGGTTTGAAAATGTACGAACAAGTCCGAAACTAGTTACCAACTTCTAAATAGTGCAACTGTGAGTAAAAGAAAAAAACAAGTGGTTTTCATTAGTAGACTTATGTGTGCGGATCTGTTGGCAATTCCCTCCAGAGAACAAGAAGGCGTCCCTTTTTCCGTACCAAAATTAATCTTCGTTGTTATTCGTGCCAAAGGTTAATACGCCGGCTATGTTTATGATGTTATAACGAATAATAACACTGTCAGCTGTATTCTCATTTTGTTACTTAATAGTAACCAGTTTCAATGGACCAAACCATCGTCTTCAGGCCCTAATATTGGGGTAACCTGCATTTTGCTGTGTTAGAAACAACATATAATAATAATAATTTCGTGTGGCTCATAGGCCTGGTGCAGGTCTTTCAATTGGACGCTACTTTGGCGACTTGCGTGTCCCTAGCCTACCCCAGTTATCCAACCGGGGAAAGGGGACCTACAGCTTAACGTGGAATCCGAACCACGTGTCGTTTCTGGCGACTGCTCACATCGTTGAGAGGTGGAGGATGGGTTAAAGCGCGGACCGAAGAAAATCTGAGGTCGGACCGGGTTTAGAACCCGCGACCATTTTTTTAATGATCGAGGGATAAACAACAAAAACCTCTTAAAACAGCAAATCAATACATTCTTCTTTCAAAATGATATCCAACCGGGGAAAGGGGACCTACAGCTTAACGTGGAATCCGAACCACGTGTCGTTTCTGGCGACTGCTCACATCGTTGAGAGGTGGAGGATGGGTTAAAGCGCGGACCGAAGAAAATCTGAGGTCGGACCGGGTTTAGAACCCGCGACGATTTTTTTAATGATCGAGGGATAAACAACAAAAACCTCTTAAAACAGCAAATCAATACATTCTTCTTTCAAAATGATAATTACAGTGGTAGTCGTTAAACCAGTGCTAACACAAAGCAGTTCTTCTCTGGACGGAGAACAGCAGGGCGGCCAGAGAGGCCGTTGTCGCCCCACGTGATGCCCCACTGTTACCATATATAAAACAAAACATTTTCGCATGAAATTAACACAATTTCTTATTAAAAAGAAACACAAACACACACCTGCTCTACTTTGTTATCCTTTATTTACTCAAATTAACTAATTGTATACTGTTTCGTTCGTTGATAATTCTTGGTTCCCATATGTATATAGTTTCATCCGATCCCTTGTTTCTCAAAAATAATGTCAAGCATATTACCAAATTTCTTTTGGACATTCCGATGACGTTTCGTGTTCCATGCTCATGTAAATTTCGAAGCTGGCAAGATTGTCTTCACTGCTGTGGTTTACAACATAAGACACATAGTGACCTAGCATCCACATTAATGTGTTGTTTTTAGTTTCGGAATAAAATCTCGTGTCCGGCCAGAGAAGTATATCTGTCGAGTATCGTGTTCCTGTAGTGCGCGTTAGCAGACCCAGCCCCTGTTGCACCCATTTCCAGTTGGTGAAATGGCCGCCACAAGTGACTCTGTGGCGGAGGGTGTCCACCATGCCACATCGGACACACTTATTGCTGTTATTTCGACCGATTCGATACAGCCGTTCATTTGTGGCAATGACATTATTTACTACTTTATACCATGTAGAGGCTACTTCTGAATTATGGATCGTTAAACTTATGTTATTCCATACAGTTTTCCATTCGATAGTCGGATGTTTGAGTTCAATTATGTTTCGATGTGGGGTCTTGTTCCATTGTGTTATCAGAAACTTCGAGGTTAGCATTGGGTTGTTCATGTTTTCGCCGATGTAGCTGACTTCAAGATAAATAAGCCTTACGTGTTTCAGTTTAAAAATGATTCTTCCAACGTGAACGGGTGGAGAAATGTTAGCGGGTCGCAAGGCATTGAAGAGCCAACTTGTTACACTATGAGGGTCGTTTTGTAACGTTGTAATTATTCGTTTAATATATAACGCCATGCACTTCCTACCGATATCTGGTAAGCTGAGTCCTCCATTCTGTCTTGGAGAGGAAGATGTCGTCTATTTCACCTTGAAAAGCTTACCTTTCCAGATAAATGAAATCGCCATAATTTGCTTTGACTGTGGTTTTGGAACTGGAAATATTTGTGCTATGTAATATGCCTCGCTAAAGATATGTGTCGAGGAAGCGAACGCGTTGCATGATATCTAGGGATCGCCAGCTGTTTTCATAAAACTTATTGCGCCTTGCATTGTGTGTGTAACCTGCTTCCAATTCTTGGCACTCATTTTAGTGGACATTTATCTATTACCATCCCCAAGGTCTTATGGTTGGTTGTCTGTTTCGCCCATGGGATAATGGGTGCCTCTAGTCCTCGGATAATGACAATTGTTGTTTTGCCTTCGTTAACTTTAGCGCCTGGTATTTGACAATAGCAGTCAGTTGTTGTTTTTAAGGTTACCAATTCTTCTTCTTTGCGCATTAACACTCCTACGTCGTCGGCATAGGCTCTAACTACGCAGGGTGTTCCGGCTGTGGGCAGACCTATCAATTTGTGGCTAATTTGGCGTAATAAAGGCTCCAAGGATAAGACAAACAACTGCAATGACAGAGGACTGCCTTGGGTACTCCACGTTTTATCTCAATCTGTGGTGTGAGCTGACCATTTACGTTGACTTTTCCACCACATCAACAACCCTTTTTTCCAGTCCACAGTGTATCATTATCCGTCTGAGATATTCATGGCGAGCTTTACAAAATATATAAAGAGAAGTGCCAATTTGACATTGGTCACTGCTGCTAGGGATATTATGTCTCTATATTCTGAGATAGGCGTCATTATAGAACGTCCAGGTAGGCAGGACTGATGGTTAGCAATCACCTTTCTGATAATGGGTGTCAACCTGCTGTTCAGTGCCCTGGCCAAGGTATTGTAGTCAAAATTTAACAGTGTTATCGGACGGTAATTGTCTAGGTTTCCCCGTTTTTTGTTTTGTTTTTTGTTTTTTTCTTTTTTTTTTTTCTTTTTGGTATTAGCACTATAGTGCCTTTCTTTATTTTCGATAGAATTTCGGTCCTTCTCATAACGCCGTTTAGTATTTCTGTAAAGGTTTCGCCAATTATTGACCAATATCAAACATAAACTTCTTTGTCCAGTCCGTCAGGGCCAGGGGTTTTATTGGACGGTGAGCAGGTTGTCAGATATAGAACTTCATCTGAGGAATTTCTTCTAAAATCGCCAGTTGTCTGCATGCGTGATATAGTGAGGGATTGTTTGAATGATCTCGTCGGCACGGTTGTCATCGATATCACGTTGCGAGTATAATTCAGTAAAGTATCGGTAAGCCTCGTCAAGAATGTCTCTTTGATGTGTTAGATGAATCCCATCCTTCGTGTCGAGCTCTTCAATGAACGTTCGACTGCGATTCATACGGTGTTTAATTAGGTGGTACAACGATGTGGCCTCTACTGCTCTGAGAGAAGTGGTTTTTGCCTTGATCTTTAATCCGTCAATCTGTTGACGCTTTATACTTATCGATTTGGCTTTAATTTGTTTGATGTCTTGTAGAGTCTTCTCTGACGGAGACTCCTTTCCATACAGCTCCCTCAGAACTGACTTGTAGAAATCAATCGTCCGTTTCATGTCTTGAGTCTTTTGCCACCCATAATTTTCTTAAGTTTGGCTCATCTTTCGTTTGACGACCGAGTGCCACCAAGGTATCTTGCTTGTATAGTGGCGACATTTATTAAGGCACTTCGTCCATGTAACACGAATGACGTCTTTGAGTTGACTATCATTCAAAAGTAAGACATTAAGATTCCACTGTGTCCTGTACCGCCTGCACAGCTGTTTTTCTAGTTTTATCGTAATTGAAAGGGCACAATGATCGGAGAAACTAGCCGGGATGACCTCGGCATCTAATAAATATTTGCAGATATTGTCCGAAACATACATCCGATCAAGGCGGCTACACGATGTCGAAGAGAAATACGTGAACTTTACTAAGGTTGGGTATTTTAGTTCCCACGTATCTTTCACTTTTAAATTTTGCACGAGATCGTACAGCTCCTTGCAGAAGTTAAAATTCGGAACCTGATCTTTCTTGGTCATTACACAGTTAAAGTCACTACAAATTATTAACATAGAGGGGTTAAGTTGTAACAAATAAATCAGTTTTCCTTTATAAAATTTAGCTCTTTCGACTCTGTGAGTCGTTCCGGGTGGAGCATAAACGTTCTCGATAACGACATCAAAAATTTAGCAAGCAGTACCTCTGCTAGATGGCAACGTTTCGATATTTTTAATTGGGATGCCTTCCCGTGAAAGATTGGCAGTACCCGTGCCCTCGTTGTTTGCAGTATTGGGTATAGTTTTAAAACCAGTGGAGGTTTAAAATGTACACTTCCTGCAATAAAATTACGTCAGCTTCGGATTCGCAAATAAACTGCTTCAACATCGCGACTTTAATTTGTTTATCTTCTAAGACAGGAATTTATATGCTTGTGTTATGGTCGTGGGTGGTTTGGGAATTTTGAGGTGCATTAGCAGCCCAATCCATCTCGCTGTCAGACTTCGAACTGGAATTGGGAGGTCTGTTTTCAGAATTGTCTTTATTTTTGGTTCTCTTTCTGACGGCTGAGGGGTCGGGTTTGGCCTTGCGTCGCCCACTGCTCCGGAGGGTCATGGCAGACGGCGGTGTCGGTGGCTCAAGACTAACGTGCTTCTTTTTCGTGTACTTTCGATGGAGAAGACGAAGGTGCTACATCGGTAAGCGCGCTGTTTGTGTTGATATCGGGGCTGTTTGTTTGTAAATTAGTGGCCGCGTCCTGAAGTTGTTTGTCATCAGGAGGGGCTCGCTGGTGTTGCTGTTGTTGTGTTCACCGGCTTCCTCGAGGATGTTTACCGGCGTCAGCTGTTGTGCTTGCGCCTCTACTGTTGTTTGCATGTCCAGCTGTGACGTACCGGGCAGCGGCATGTCAACGGCCTGCTGTAAACACACATCCGCGCGCCCGACCTAGCTGTTTCCAAGGCAGTTTCCAAATTTGGATTTACCGTAGTACTATTTTCTATAACTTTTTCCTGTTTAGTGGATTTCGTTTGTTTTTCTGACGTCTGTTCTGTTATTAAATCGTCTTCGTCGGAACTACTTCCGTTACAAGTGTGGCGTCTTTTATTACTGACGGCTAGCACTGTGTTCGAAACCGGTGGATTACTAACCGCAACTTTAACAGGCAATGGTGGGAATGATTCCTTGCTAATGTCATTGTCATTCTTCGCTAAAGAACTGGGTTGAGGTTCGACTTCCTCTACTGTCTGTTTTGAGGCTTCAAGGTCAGCTAAAGTTAACTTTTGGCGTTGCTGCAAGTTGTTTCTCAAGACAAAAACACGCCTAGGACAGTCGTCATGTTGGTGTCCGATCTCGTTACATATAAAACACGTTTCTACTTGTCCATTGTACATGATATGAGCTTTGTATCCACACACTTCAATATACGAAGGAATGTTACTTTTAATATGCATTTCGTCTGAACGATCACCGCTAAAACACTGCAGCTTGTGCTGGTTCGACCATCTCTCATGCCTAATAGATTTAATGTCACTGTATTTTGAAAGCACATCTTTTAGAAAAGAATCGTCAACTTCGGGAGGAAGATTGAAAACTCTAACTTGTTTATACTCTATGCCGCAGCATTTTGTAATGATGACTGTACTCACCGATTGGTCGCGGTGGCGAAACTCTACTTTCCCTCCAGTTTTATGCAGAATTTTTTCCACTTGAAGCGAGTTGTAGAATTTGGCAAAGTAGCAGTACAGAGTCAAATCATAGTAAGCTATGTGTACTTGGTCGGGCGTTATTGCAATTGACTCGACGATCCAATTATCAATTTCCATGGAGCTGGGTTGAACTATTCTGTAATCCTTTTTAAACTCGAAGCACAAAGTATACTTCCGTGGAACTGTAGGAGCCATCACCATTTTAATAAGCGACCGAAACCGCTTTAATTATCAGAACGGAACAAGCAAACACACAAGTACTTCTTGATTCGCAGTTCAGACACACAACAACGGTGTAAAGACTGCCTGCGGCGCAACGACACACGGGAGTAGCGCGATGTCGGTTCGCGGTCGCGTCTCAAGCGGAACTGCTCCCTTCGGTTCCAAGTCGAGCGCTTTACCCCAAGACCAGCGTGCCCGAGTGTTAGAAACAACAAAGTAACTGTTGGGCCTCCTTGCTATAATGTTACATGAATATGCGACACCAGTTATTTTGTTGTTTCTAACACAGAAAAATAAAGATTACCCTATTATAACAGTCTGAAGATGATAGCTTGGTCCATTGAAACTGGTTGCCAATAAGTAATAAAATGAGAATACAGCTGACGGTGTTATTAATGTTCAAATGTTTGTAGAACTTATGGGACTTAACTACAGGGTCATCAGTCCCTAAGCTTACAAACTACTTATGAACTAGCTAAGACTAAGGACAGCACAAATATCCATGCCCGAGGGGTGATTCGAACCCCCGACCGTATTGGCCGTGCAGACCGTGACTGGAGCGCCTCAATCCCCTCGGCCACCGCGGCCGGCACGGTGTTATTATTCATTGCTATATATACGGCTGAAGCCCCATTGTCCATGCACAAGATAGACAAAATCAACCTAGATGTGTATAATGTTCTGGTTGAGCAATGTAACTAATTAATACATCGCCAAAATTACAAAAATTAGTCAGCAGTAACGTCACCTGCAAAATAATACAGATTTAATCCATGAGTATGTTACAAACCTATAGCGATGATGGATAAGAGTAAGCATACGTATTTTATGTTATGGGTCATCATGCGAAAACGACCGTATCGAAACACGCAGGCGAAAATCGTTCTGATACATCTTACAGTCGAATATACGCAGAAGGACCAAACAAAAGATCGTGTAGGGCCTCCGTGAGGAAGCAGGAGTGGCGAAACACGACTTGTCGTGGACTGAACTAATGTTTGAAGTAGTGCTGCAGTGAATCGATTAATCGACACCGTGCGACCTGCAGTGCTGCCCATACATCCGGAAGAGGCGAGGGGGATGTGGGTCTCTAATGAACAGCATGTTACAATGCATTCCAGATCAGCTGAAATAATGTTCACGTCAGGGGAGTTTGATGACTATTACAGGAGTTCCTGCAGCCATTCCGTAGCAATTCTTACTCGTGTCGCATTGCCTTATTGGAATATCCTGAGTCCGTCAGCGTCCAGATTAGATTACTACGTGTTTCATAGATCATGAATACGATTCTTCGTAATGATGTGGAACGTGTACTAAATATTAAACGACACACTATTTTTTAATTGTTTTTTATTTTTATTTTATTTCTTCAGATTAACTAATTTATATCTATAAATTCATCTATATTATAGAAGGAGTTGCCATTCAGAAATTCTTTTAATTTATTTTTAAATGCTAGTTGGCTATCTGTCAGGCTTTTGATCCTGTTTGGAAAGTGACCACAGACTTTTGTGGCAGCATAATTGACCTCTCTCTGTGTCTCCTACTATTGCTTTTGAATTCGGTGGGATTGTTAATAACAAGTTTCATCAGTGAGTATATATACTGTGAAACTACTGTCAAAATCCCTAGCTCTTTAAATAAGTGTCTGCAGGATGATCTTGGATGGTCTCCAGCAATTATTCTGATTACACGCATTTTGCAATGAATACTTTTTTACTCAATGATGAATTACACCAGAAAATGATGCCATACGAAAGCAGAGAATGAAAATAGGCATAGTAAGCTAATTTACTGAGATGTATATCACCAAAATTTGCAATTACCCTACTAGCATAAGTAGCTGATCTCAAACGTTTCAGCAGATATTCAATGTGTTTTTACCATTTTCTGTACGGAACTGTATGTACTGTGTTTTATCAAAATTTAACAATAGTCCGTTTGCTGAGAACCACTTACTGATTTTCTGAAAGACGTAGTTTACTATTTCTTCAGTTAGTTCTTGTCTGTCAGGTGTGATAACTATATCTGTATCATCAGCAAAAAGAAACAGCTCTGCATCTTCATGGCTAAGGAATGGCAAGTCATTAATATATATTAAGAACAGCAAAGGGCCCAAGACCGAACTTTGTGGCACCCCAGTTTGAGGAATCAGCTGTTTTTTGCATATTATGTGAATTACTTATGTCAACTTTCTGCACTCTTCCTGTTAGGTATGATTTAAACCATTTTTACACTGCCCCTTTCATACCACACTAGTTTATCTAGAAAAATTCCATGATTTGGAGAGAACGCAAGAAATCCCAGCGGGTGATGTCCAGTTATTCAGAGCATTAAATATTTTATTGGTGAAAGTATATATAGCATATTCTGCTGAAAAGCTTTTCTGAAAGCGAAACTGACATTTTCTTAGAACTTTATTTTTACCTATGTGTGAAACTACCCTAGAATACATTACTTTTTTCAAGAATCTTGGATAAGGCTCTCAGAAGTGAGATAGGCCGGTAGTTTTTGACATCAGACGTAACCTCTTTTTTTGTGTAGTGGTTTAACAATAACATGTTTTAATCAGGAAAAACAGAATGGACGCCGGCCGCGGTGGCCGAGGTGACTGAGGCGCTCCAGTCACGGTCAGCACGGCCACTACGGTCGGGGGTTCGAATCCCTCCACGGGCATGGATATTTGTGCCGTCCTAGTTCGTAAGTAGTTCATAAGTAGTTTGTAAGTTTAGGGATTGATGACCCCGTAGTTAAGTCCCATAAGCTTAACAAACATTTTTGAACAGAATGGACATTACTTGATGAAAGTGACTGACCAGGATGCGTACGTAATTGTCATCTGTCAGAATCGTATCTACACGTGTCACGGGCCCCATATCACTCCATCTCACATGGCTCACCCCATTACACCAGCTGACACGCAGGGTTCATGGGTAAATGAGGTTGTCTCCATACCTGTACATGTCCATCCAAAACGAGACTCGGCAGACTAGGCAACATGGTTCCAGTCGGTTTGACGGAGCTATGCGATGAGTAAAGCTTTATGTTGTGCAGTCATCAAGGGTACACATCAATTGAAGACCTCGGGGGGAAAATAACGATACCCTTCATTTATAAAGTGCTCAGATATGACGACTTCTTTGTTTGAAAAATAGCTTCTATTACATGTTTTAATATTTATATTTGCCATCCCTCTTCAGTTTCACGTACTACTCGAAGATAATGAAACATTCTGTCGGATATGTCTGTTTGCACCAATTACAGCAGATTCAAATAGGAGGTCAGGTATAAGGACCTCTATGTAGTCTGATGGTTTATTACCTGCCTTAGCCAGAGCCTGACTTTTTGCTGGTGTCTTTTTCGGTTTGGCAGCCTTTACAGTGGAGACAGCGCCAGTAGAAGGGACTGTGCTGGCCTTTTGAATAGCCACTAGCGTGGAAGTTGGTGAGCTCGGCGCAGCGCCCTCTACTAAAGAGTGCGCTGAAAGCTCTTTAACAGTGACGACAGTAGCTTTGTCAGATGAACATTTTGAGTCTTCAGACACGGTAACAGCTGCTACCTTGCACTTGTACTGCCAGGTACAGGTGTTCGTACCGACACTAACGACCTCGGTTTGCGTAGCAACATCGGTCCTGGAAACTGACTTCTGAACAACTGCAGCATAGGATGTTACAAAGGAAGGGCGCTTCATGGCCCTAACAATTTTCGTGGCCTCACCATAGGAAATGTGCTTTGTCGTTTTAATCTCCTGTACTTTCTTTTCCTCCAAATACACACTGTATTCCCGGTTCAAAACTGGATGTTCACCAGAGCACACACTTTGGAGATGGTGAATAATCTACTCCACATATGCTGCCTTACCACATTGTCACCCTTGCAACGGATGGTGGTATGCCCAAAATGCTGTCACTTAAAACAGCGCATCGGGTTCGGGACATAGGGCCGGACTTTAAACCGTAGGAAACTTGCTTTGATGATCGAGCTTTCGACCCTTGTCTTCTCTACGTAAAACCAAAGAGTCTTCTAGCTTTTTCGGCGTATGGCTAGCAATAAAAAGGTGTTCAGCGAATGTGGAGTTACGAATATTTTCTCCATTTTTTCCTAATAGATGTTCTTTATATCTTACTTTCACTGCCCTACCTGTTTGGCCAATATAATAACAGGGACAATCGTTGCAGATGAATATATAAACGCCGGAATTAGATAATTTATCTTCAGTGTTTTGGGAAATATGTAGAAGGTGTTTCTTCAAACTGCTCGGTCTTTGGGAGGAGTTGGAGATTTTTAAACATTTAGAATCTAGAGATGGTAACATATTAAATGATCAGCTGCATCTCGCGTGCAGACAGTTTTTTGAAGAGTTTAAACCAATATTATCGAAAGATTTTAACAGTCAACGGTAAACTCTTCGGTGCCATTCTTCAAAATTTTATTTCACTTCATTTTAAGCTTCTGTGGGTTTCCTATTTTATATTTTGTTATTAACATACATTAACTACTGACGCTGTAGCATCGTCACTAGGCGCATGCGTCACGTGTCATGTTTACCTGGCGCCCAAGCCTTGCTCAGACGGTCAGTTGGCGGTTAGCACGCCGCGCAGTCTGCTATGTTATACAGCACATGTTTTCATTTTATATGTTTGACATGCCTTTGTCTAAAGGGCTATATTATGTGTACAAAAATTGACGCGTGTAACTTTTCCAAAGTAAGAATGTAATGTAAGTACTTGTTTCCTGTAGACTAAACTTTGTTGTAATCTTATAGGTAAACAATCTATGGTTTTAATACCGTTGTACATAGCTTGATTTACTTTCTTATTCACTGTAGGTCCATGTATCTTCTGAAGAAGATTGATTTTTATCAATTGAAACTGCGGTAAAGTTTATTAGACTTTAATTTGCAACTGGTTGGCTGTTATTTTACTGCTTTGAATTACCGTTGCTGTACACAGCCATGTTAAAAATTTTTAGTGAAGTAAGTTCTGTAGCACTAACTCCGCACCTTAATTCTAGGAGGCACTTAATCTACAACTTTTTTATACTTTCATAGAACGAACTTCGTTTTGTGTTGATAATTTTTGAATTTAATAACATAGAGTCATAGTGACACATTTACTAACATTATATATTAATTCAGGCTTAAATCAAATATTTATAATTTTGTAGAAAATACATTGTTGGGGCTGATATTATACAGGGTGTCCCACTCAACTGTTTCACCCCAGATAACTCTGAAACTACGAGAGATATTGAAAAAAGACTTTTACGGTCATGAACATATATCAGGGGCTTACTAAAGTACATACTGTGAGACACTCTAAACTGTGAAAAAATATTATTTTCAACACAATTTTTTGTGTGTGGATAGCACATATTATTTCTTAAGTAATCGATAGAATGAAAAAACGTAAAAAGAATGGTGTTGCCTGCATCGCGATGCGCCAATTACATCCGGAGAATCTGCGAAGCGAAGTTGACGTTTGAAACACATGAGGCGCGGGGCTAGCGCTTCTCCAGTCACGGTCTGCACGGCCACTACGGTCGGGGGTATGAATCCTCCCTGGGGCATGGATATTTGTGCCGTCCTTAGTCTTAGCTAGTTCATAAGTAGTTTTCAAGTTTAGGGACTGATGATCCCGTAGTTAAGTCCCATAAGCTATACAAACATTTCATTTCATTTTCTAGCGCGTGTCCGAGGCTCAAGCGAGACTCACGGTTGAGTCTCGGACACCCGCTAGCAGCGCGCCTCATGTATTTCAAACAACTTCGCTTCGCAGTTTCTCCGAATGTAATTGACACATCGCGATCCAACCAACACCATTATTTTTATGTTTTTTCATTCTATCGATTAATTAAGAAATAATATATGGTATCCATTAAAAACATAAGTTTGTGGTGAAAATAATATTTTACAGTGTCTCATTAGTACCTACTTTAATAAGCCCCTGCTGTACGTTCATGACCGTTAAAGTCGTTTTTCAATATCTCTTGTCTTTTCTTTGGGGTGAAACAGTTGAGTGGGACACACTGTATATAGTTGTGCAGTTCTTCGTAAATGCAGTTATTTTGTAGCTCTGATGTTGTGCCCAGCTGTAGTTTTTATGTGTATTTATACAGCAGGAGCACATCAAAAGATATCCAACTGGTAGACGAGGGATAGTAGGGAATGCCTACTTCCATATAGTACCATATATTCCTTTCAGACCAGTGTTATTATGTATACAACATCAACATTTATAAATATAGTAGGAGTCACCGTCGTCTCAATCGTTCATTCTCCACAATACTTAATCGTCGATGGAAGTGCACTGATTAGCCCCATTATCTTACTAAAACAGAAATTAGTCTGCTTGGTCAAGAATGAGCCTTAATATCTCTGATCAGCTGTTAAGTAACAGAACCAAATCAAGTTGAAATGCAATTGATTGAAAAACGCGATCTAACTTCCTCGCAGTTAGCCTACAGGGCAAGAGATGGCTCCACCATACTTGATGAAAATAGGCAGCTTAGTGTTTAACGTCCTGTCGACAGCGTGGTCATTGGCGATCGAGCAGACGCTCGGACTTTTGGGTAATGATGGGGAAGGAAATCAGCCCTGCCCATTCAAAGAAATCAGCCCGGCAATTCCCTGGACTGATTTAGGGAAAACACGAGAACCTAAATCTGGATGGCCTGAGGGTGATTTGAATCACCGTCCTCCTGAATGCTTGTTTGTTAGCAACGCGCCACCTCGTCCGGTCATAGTTGATGTGTCGGAAATGATAATATATTGAGGATTCCTGCTGACTGTTAGTCATCAGCTGACACGTGAGCTTCTGACCCTCTGGGAAACAAGCGCGCCATCTGCCGCACTTACAAAGAACAACTACTTCACGTCTTCAAGCTCCAATGTGTGGTAACTACTGTATTCTTTTTCAGAATGTTACTGCCGCGGTGGAGTAGCCGAGCGGTCTAAACCGTCTCGCTGCGGAGCGCGCGGTTGCTCGCCATGGAGGTTCGAGTCCTCCTTGAGGCATGTGTGTGTGTGTGTTTGTCCTTAGGTTAGTTTACCTAGGTTTAAGTAGGTTGTAAGCTACGGACTGATGACCACGCAGTTTGGTCCGATAGATTTACAAACATTTGAACATTTGAATGTTACTCCCTACAGAAGGAAGTCGAGTTTCATCAATCAGAAGGATTCGCCACACATTGACCACTCGGGTATTAAAGCAGCCACCCTGTGCCTACCTACTATATGTTCTATAAGTTATGCAGAGCGCTTCTTTTGGCTCAAGGATTTCTAATAAAGCCAACTTCCAGAGTCCCACATCTCAGAGTTTTTACGTAGTCCAAAAGGCTAAAATTTGTAGAAAGTTTTAAATATATACACCTTATTTTTAATGATTTTAACCCAGGGTCTCTATTCTTCATTTCACGCAACCCGTTTCGACAATGTAAATCGTCGTCTTCAGATTATAATATTTCCCTGCTCGACGTATGAACTTCCGAAACTGTACAACGAAGAATCGCTAGTCTCTAGTGTAAAATCAGCGATTTTATATCACATCGATAGACTCATCGGTATTCAACGTCTCTAAAGTTCATACATGTAGGAAGGTGATATTGTAAAGTGAAAATGAAAATTTATAGCGTAGAAACGGGTAATTGTCAGTAAATGAAGAGTTGTGATTTTGGCTTGAAATTATCAAAAATCAAGTATATACATTAAAAACGTTCCCTCTGTAGCAAACAAAACAGGGCAGGTAATTGTCAGTCTAGACACTCACGGAGAATCTTTTAGAACAGCCAGAGTTCTCGGCTTGCGAGAGAGATAAACATTACGTGGAGCGCGTCTGGATGTCGCAGTCCACCCCTCCCCTCACTGCTCTCCCCCCTTCCCTTCACCGCTCCCTTGCTCCCCAAGGGAAGAAGATAAAACTTTAACCATTTACAGTCACTGAGATTCTCATAACAAAGCAGACATAAAAATCTGATCAGCTTGGGACCCTCCACTCTCCTACGCAAAGCAAAGCTTCCCACCGATACGTCTTTGAGTTTGTTGGTGACGCCTCTTAGGCGACTTGAGCGTCGATGATGATGAAATATGATGAGGACGACGCAACACCAATCCCCGAGTGCAGAAAATCTGCGACCAGACCGGGAATCGAACCTGGGAACTCCACATGGCAATCTACTATGCTGTCCACTGGATTGCGGAGGCGGACACTTTTGTAAAACAAGCGCGTTTTGGCATAATTATTTATGAACTTGCATTATAATGCACGCTGCATTAGTTCCGTATTTCATTCCCCATATTTTTCTCAGATACAACTTACTAACTTTTATTTCACGAACGTCTATTTATCTTCCTCCTTTTCTTCTCTGGTAGCATTTGTTGTACATCAGCAATGGATTTTCTTAAAGGACACTCCCTATCATTTTTTACATTTTTATCAGAGGCTTTGATGCCACGGTTTTCAGCATACATACTAACAGCACGTTACCGCTCGCACTAACACCGATATTACAAAAATATTCATCTTTGATAAGGACTCTTCAGTACCCTGGCACTCTCACTAACACCAGCGTTGCACTAATCTCCTTGATACATTCTTTCAATAATCTTTGATAAAGAATCTTTAACGTGGCGCTGAGGCATACAAAAAAAAAAGTTGACCTAAGATGCCAAGTCACAAACGAGATAGGTGAATATAAATGTATGTTCTTTCTTGTATAATATATATTTGTTTAGTACACTATAGAATTTTACTTAAGGTAGTGGTGGCGTAATATGCTGAAGTTTGGCAGCAACGACGAATGAGAAAACCAGCCACGTAGAATAAGATGCACAGTCTTTCGTGTTGACCATCAAGTAAATAATTAATTTTGTTCCTGCTCTGCAGCTGACAGGTTCTTCTAAGTACCCCTGATAAAGAGAACATTTCGTTGACAACAATTGCACACCACGCCAACGCCTTAAGTAACATTTAGCCTTTACGTCAAAACTCAAAATGTGCCGTAATTATATCAGTTTATCCCTATTTCTTACGACTGTTATTTCCGTACACAAATAATTGTTGATACGTTCTTTAAAGTGATAGGGAGACCAAAAATACTGTATTCGGTATTGCCAGTTTAGTAATGGGTGGCCGGCCGCGGTGGCCGCGGGAACTGAGGCGCTCCAGTCACGGTCTGCACGACCACTACGGTCGGGGGTTCAAATCCCCCCTCGGGCGTGGATATTTGTGCCGTCCTTAGTATAAGGTAGTTCGTAAGTAGTTTGTAAGTTTAGGGACTGATGACCCCGTAGTTAGGTCCCATAACCTTTACAGACATTTGAACATTTGAAGTAATGGGTGTCATTGGTTCTACCGAGAATTGTTTGTTTTGGTATCCGAAACATTAATATTCTCGGACGTCGATGTTTTCCTTTCGATGTTCATCATAAGTCGATATATTTGATTTTATGTTAACACTGATGTCACCATCGATGTTTTTCTAATATCGATCATCCCTATGGTAGTATTTGGTAGTACTTCAGTTTTTGACGTTCACTTTTTATTAGAGATGGAGAATTTAAATCGTCAAAAGATGTCTTTCGTTTTACCTCTCTTATTGGCTATGTCCATTCATGATTATTGTATTGTGCACATCTACAGCAAACCATCTTTCGAATTATGTAAGTTTCATTGGCCTCCTGATAAAATTATCGTAGAAAATCGGTAATTACATTTTCAAGTTCGCGTACACACAGGTTGTGGACGCCAGACCCCACATCTCTGCCGTGTTGTTTGAAACCAGCGTCTATCCTTTTTGCTCCCTGTCTATCGTTTTTGCTCCGTGTCATGTGACGGAATTTTCGACATTACGAGCAACAGTTATCTCATTTATAGCTGAAATCAAGCTAGAATGTTGGTATCACTGGTACTGTTTCCAGCAATTTAAGCTATATCTTACCAGTTATTCTTCATTCTGGAATCAGGTGCCACATGTTATTTCTGACGACTCTACACTTAGTAGAAAGGTGACTGTTATGTTAAAATGAGAAAAATAGGAGAAGATACGCTACCAGCAATCAAACCAGCGACCTCTCGGGCGTGAACCCAACGCTTTTCCACAAGACTACTACCAATCCCTTTCTCACATCGCCAAGATAACAGATACTCTTCCTGTACGGAACTAATATTTACAGATGTTTCAATTTCTCATTCTATTACAGGCTAAACCCTATCTGAGTACAAAATTTGACGTTTGCGTGGCTGCTAGAAGTACCTTAGAATTTTGATTATCTGTGAGTCAGTGAGTGCTAAAATTTCGCAAACTATAAGGTATAATATAATATAATTTGAGAATATAGCCAGTTATAGCAGATACTCTTAGTACCGAAAATTCACGCTTCTAGCTTTATCCGCAACTGAGATACGGGGGGTTGAAAGCACCATCTACTGCTTTGAGAAAAGGATGGTACGGCCGTGCGCTCGACTTGGCGGCGACACATCCCGCAACGTACTAGTAAATGAAATCATCTTCATATGAGCGATGGGCAGCACTGATAATGGTCAATCTGTGATTTAACCCTTAACTACTATAGACGTTGTCAGGAACGCAACTACTATGGAGGGGTCTTTCAGACCGCTCTGTTATTTTCCATATATTAAACTAGGGTTTTGCTAAATATATATTTTCATCACTTCCTGTCGTTCATTACACTTCTTAGAGGTGGCATTAGTAGAAATTTGACTTTTTTTAACAATGTAGTATAAGTAACATGACGACAAGTAAAACACAGCGCAATTTTCAGCACATTTTTCTTTTTTGTACTACGAAAAGAACAGAAAGTAATTATTCCTCTACACACCCACAGATTATCATTACCACAGCGTGATTAGATACAAAAATCCCATTTGAATTATAGTAAATTGTTTGCGAAATCTCCTTTCCATTTACGATTCTCCCAGAAAGGTTGTCACATTTTTCTTATAAACAAAAAGTACAAACTAAAGATATCCTCCTGTGTGCCGCTAAATACTCTTTTAGTCGCTTTGACCCCGCATACACTTCACGCAGACCTTTCTAGAACACCCCAAACAAATTGGAACACCACAACGTTGACACGGATATCGTGTTTTCCTCTTCAGATGAGGAGGACACAACGCACACGTTCTTCGATTTTCAACCTGTTTTGGTGTATGAGGCTCTTCATTTATATTCAGTTATCTTCTAATGGTGGCACTAGCCTCTCGTGGCAAGTGTCCAATAGAATGTCTACGCTTCACATGAGGTTCCTGTTCTGAATTAGTGTCATGTTCACTAAATACCTCAAAATCAGGGTCATTATCGCTGTCGTCAAAATCATCGGAGGATTCACCGAAACGCTGTTGATCATCCACATCTGCTTCACGTAAAATGCGTTGCATAGAACGTTCAGCTTTTCCTGCCGTGGAGAAACACGACACGGAACAACAACAGCGACAGAGAGGCCACAGCCACAACGCTGTCGCTTAGCAGCCGACTGGCCAGGCGCTGTGAGGCAGAGCAACACCACCGGGCAGAGCCTGCGCCAGCGGCACGCAAACACTGTGGTTGGTCAGTGAGGCCGCGCAAGGCTCATAAATACGGAACAAGGAGCAGCAACACTGCAAGAGTGCTGGCACGTGGACCTTGTCGGCCACCGCGAAGGTACACGGAACAGTCCTTTTAGCTTGGTAGGGGTGTGTGAAATATGTTGTTGTTGTTGTGGTCTTAAGTCCAGAGACTGGTTTGATGCAGCACTCCACCCTACCCTATCCTCAGCAAGCCTTTTCATCTCCTCATAAGAACGACAACCCACATCCACTTGAATCTGCTTACTATACGCGTCTCTTGGTCTCCCTCTGCGATTTTTACCCCACACACTTCCTTCCAGCGCTAAATTCACAATTCCTTGATGTCTAAAAATGTGTCCTACCAATCTATCCCTTCTTTTAGTCAAGGTATGCCAGAAATTTCTTTTCTCTCCATTTCGGTTCAGTACCTCCTCATTAGTTACGCGATCCACCCACCTAATCTTCAGCATTCTTCTGTAGCACCACATTTCAAAAGCCTCTATCCTCTTTCTGTCCACACTGTTTATCGTCCATGTCTCACTCCCATACAAGGCAACACTCCATACAAATGCCCTCAGAAAGGACTTCCTTAGGTTTAAATCAATATTCGATGTTAACAAATTTCTCTTTTTCAAAAACGCCTTTCTACCCATTGCCATTCTGCATTTTATATCCTCTGTACTGCGAGGATTACTGCCCAAGTAACAAAACTCATCTACCTCCTTTATTGTTTCGTTACCTAATCTAATTCCTTCAGCATCACCTGATTTTCTTACACTGCACTCCATTACCCTAGTTTTACTCTTGTTAATGTTCAACTTATATGCACCTTTCAGCACACTGTCCATTCCGTTCAATTGCTCTTCCAGGTTCTTTGCTGTATCTGACAGAATTACTATGTCGTCGGCAAAACGCAATGTTTTTAATTCTTCACCCTGAACTTTAATTCCTTCTCCAAATTTCTCCTTGCTTTCCTTTATAGCTTGCTCAATGTACAAATTGAACAACATTGGGGAAAGGCTACAAACCTGTCTTACTCCCTTTCCAACCACTGCATCCCTTTCATGCCCTTCAACTCTGACAACCGCTGTCTGGTTTTTGTACAAGTTGTAAATAACCTTACGCTCCCTATATTTTACTCCTGCTTGCTTCAGAACTTGAAAGAGTTTATTCCAATCAACATTGTCAGAAGCCTTCTCCAAATCTACAAAAGCTAGAAATGTTGGTTTGCCTTTTCTTAATCTATCTTCTAGGATAAGCCATAACGTGAGTATTGCCTCCCGTGTTCCTACATTTCTCCTGAACCCAAACTGATCTTCCCCGAGGTCGGCTTCTACCAGATTTTCCATCCTTCTGTATATAATTCGTGTTAATATTTTGCAACCATGACTTATTAAACTGATGGTTCTGTAGTTTTCACACGTGTCTGCACCCGCTTTCTTTGGAATGGGGATTATAACATTTTTCTTAAAGTCTGAGGGTACTTCACCTGTCTCATACATCTTACACACAATGTGAAACAATTTTGTCATGGCTGGTTCTCCCAGAGACTTCAGTAGCTCTGACGGGATATCATCTACTCCAGGGGCCTTGTTTCGACTTAGATCTTTCAGTACTCTGTCAAATTCATCTCTCAGTATAGTATCTCCTATTTCATCACCATCTATATCCTCTTCCCTTCCTACAATAGTGTCTCGAAATTCATTTCCTTTGTAGAGCCCCTCCATATACTCTTTCCACCTTTCAGCTTTCCCTTCTTTGCTGAGAACTGGTTTTCCATCAGTGTCCTTGATATTCATAGAGCTGTTTTTCTTATCGCCAAATGTTTCTTTTATTTTCCTGTAGGCGGTATCTACTTTTCCCCTTCTTATACATTCTTCTACGTTTTTGCATTTGGCTTCCAGCCAATCCTGCTTAGCCATTTTGCACTTCCTGTCAATCTCATTTCTTAGTCGTCTGTACTCAATTTTGCCCGTTTCATTTACTGCATTTTTATACATTCTCCTTTCATCGATTAAATTTAGTATCTCCTGTGATATCCAAGGATTCTTTGTAGGTCTTGCCTGCCTACCTATTTTGTCCTCTGCTTCCTTCACTATTTCATCTCTCAATTTTACCCATTCCTCCTCAACTGTTTTATTTTCCCCTGTTTCTGTCAATTGTTGCCGGAAGCTCCCTCTGAAATTCTTAAGAACTTCAGGTTCCTTCAATTTATCTAGGTCCCATCTCCTTATTTTCCTACCTTTCTGTAGTTTCTTCAGTTTCAGCCTACAGTTCATAACCAACAAGTTATGGTCAGAGTCTATGTCTGCCCCTGGGTATGTCCTACACTTCAAAACCTGGTTCCGAAATCTATGTCTTACCATTATAAAATCTATCTGGTATCTCCCGGTGTCTCCTGGTCTCTTCCACGTATACAACCTTCTTTTGTGATTCTTAAACCAGGTGTTTGTTATAACTAAATTATGTTCTGTGCAAAATTCTACCAGGCGGCTTCCTCTTTCATTCCTTTTTCCCAGACCATATTCACCCACTATCTTCCCTTCCCTTCCTTGTCCTACTACCGAATTCCAGTCTCCCATAACAATTAAGTTTTCCTCTCCCTTAATTGTCTCAATAATTTCCTTTAGCTCCTCATATATTTCTTCGATCTCCTCATCATCGGCAGAGCTAGTTGGCATATAAACCTGTACTACTGTTGTCGGTGTTGGCTTCGTATCTATCTTGACAATGATAATGCGATCGCTGTGCTGGTCATAGTAGTTTACCCGCATTCCTATTTTCTTATTCATTATCAATCCTACTCCTGTGATACCCCCAACTGATTTTGTATTTATAATCCTGTACTCACCTGACCAGAAATCCTGTTCATCCTGCCACCGAACTTCACTAAGCCCCACTATATCTAACTTCAACCTATCCATTTCCCTTTTTAAATTTTCTAATTTTCCTACTCGATTAAGGGATCTAACATTCCACGCTCCGACCCGTAGAATGCCAGTATTGTCTTTCCTGATGATCACATCCTCCTGAGTAGTCCCCGCCCGGAGATCCGAATGGGGGACTATTTTACCTCCGGAATATTTTACCCGAGAGGATGCCATCATCATATGTTCATACAGTAGAGCTGCATGTCCTCGGGAAAAATAACGGCTGTAGTTTCCCCTTGCTTTCAGCCGTTCGCAGTAGCTGTGTGGCAAAGCCACATTAGCTGGTGTTACAAGGCCAGCTCAGTCAATCATCCAGACTGTTGCCCCTGTAACTACTGAAAAGGCTGCTGCCCCTCTTCAGGAACCACACATTTGTCTGGCCTCTCCACAGATACCCTCCTCTGTGGTTGCACCTACGGTACGGCTATCTGTATCGTTGAGGCACGCAAGCCACCCCACCTCGGCAATGTCTGTGGTTCATGGGAGTGGGTGTGAAATATATCGACTCAAAAAGTCGTAGTGGTCTGAGAGACCGCAAATAGTAGTTAAGGGTTAAATCGATTTGCTATTAATAATGCAAGGTTACGATAATTGCTGCTAATGCCTTGTGTTATATCAATCGTACTATGGTCGTTGTGCACACCGTTCCATGTGAGGCGTAGCGCCTTACATTCCTCTTATATTGAAGCACCCAAGCTGATACGACAAATGGCTTGTATGTTAGCTACGCTGCAGATAGTTGCTTCTCCACGCAGTAGATGACACTAGCGTACGGATACTCTAGATGTAATGAATCAAAACATAGATTTAAGTTTGACTAAACATCATTTTGGTCAATGGCATGTACTTTGTTACTGAATTATGTGGCTCTGTAGTAAAATGGTCGAGTGCCAGACCATTCAAACGCAAAAGTCGCGAGTTCGATCACCGAAAGGTTCTAGGATTTTTATCTGTCACTTTCCACTTATTTTACCTCTTGCAGTGTTGCTGATCGATATCGAGTAGCACCGTGGTTCAGAACTAACGTTATACTACTGGAGTAGTCGAGCAGTCTGGAGCGCCATATTATGGATCGCGCGGCCTCCCGCGTCGGATGTTCGACCCTCCCTCGGGCATGGATGTGTGTGTGTTGTCCTTATATTAGTTTAGCTTAGTTTAAGTGGTTTGTAAACAAGGGATTGATGAAGAACGTAGTTTCTTCCCATGGAATTACAAACATTTGAACATTACTGTTTGAAGAGAATGAGATAGAAGCAGCTGATATTTTAAAGAAGGCTGCAAGAGTAAAATTTAACTATCTATTGGATCTCGAAAAAACAAATACTGGTGACTTAATGTCTAAAAAAACCGGCTGATCAAGAAGAAAATAAAAACTATTACTACATTACAAGTTGTTTTTTTTGTTTTTAAATTAATATGTTACTTGCTTTAAATATGATCTTGAAGTACTGTTTACACATAATTTGTGTTTTACATGATATTTTTGTTTTGTGAGTCAAATGTTTAATATTGAAAAACAGAATTATTGATTGAAAATCCAGTAAGCTAGGTATGTATCTAATCCGACATATCCCGGTCCCAAATGTTGAAACGATACAATCTAAAAAATTAATTGAAGATATATTTTAACTCGGAGCGTTTTTCTCTCTCTTGTGTATTTTTTTTTCTGGACACGACAGAAAGAACAACATTCTACTTCATCTGTCCTCTTCCTAACTTCCGAACTGCTTAGACATATCTATGTCGGCTCCTGTCATCCATTTTTTTATCGCCGCTGTGGAGTAGCCGAGCGGTCTAAAGCGTTTCGCTGCGGAGCGCGCGGTTGCTCGCCGTGGAGGTTCGAGTCCTCTCTGGGGCATCGGTGTGTGTGTTTGTCCTTAGGTTAGTTTACCTAGGTTTAAGTAGTTTGTAAGCTACGGACTGATGACCACTCAGTTTGGTCCGATATATTTACAAACATTTGAACATTTGAACATATTTTATCTATATGAGTATAATATAATCATTTGTTAAAATAACCCGTACGAAACGGTACCAAAATTTAATACAATGTGCTTTTTCATTTCAGTCCGCGTATTTGATATCTGGTAAAGTAATTCAGCAGTGATCGATGCCAAAGTTATTAACTTTCAAATAAAATCATAACCATTGAAAATTAATACGCATTTCAGAACCGGCAATTGTGTTTTCTCTTGTCATGTTAAATATCCGAAGTCTGTAAGTCTCAGTTTGAGATTTTCACCCTAACTTACCGATGGACACTAGACTAAAATTTAACGCACGGTTAGCTGAACTAATCAGTCGAAAAACATTTCAAAATGGTGATTTACCTTCATACATATGCATTTTATTACAGCTACAACATCAGAATGTGCTGATCTGATAAATGAAGAAGTAAAACTCCGTCTCTTTTTATAGTGTGCCGCCAACATCTACTCAAAATAGCTTTCAAAAATCTTTAAAATATCCATACTAATTCCACCATTATTTAGCAATTCCTAACAGTGAAATATACATATTGTCACGAAATTTTAGCTATCTTTGATCCCAATCCAGACTTCGAAAATTTTGACGAAATTAAATCAGAATAAAAAGATGAACCTTGTATTAATTCCAATTTTTATGGCAGTTCTATTATAAGAAGTTGGCGACCTTGACAGGGCGCTAACCTGCAATATTCGGATGTCAGTTTCTATAATCCGACATATCTCGGTTCCACACGTGTCGGACTACAGAGACTCTACTATAATGAAAATCGTAAAATAATTATATTGAATGTCTCGCCTGCAAAAGTGAACCCTATATCTACATCTACGTGGGATACTCTGCAAATCACATTTAAGTGCGTAGCAGAAGGTTCATCGAACCACCTTTATACTATTCATCTCCCATTCCACTCTCGAATAGCGCGCGGGAAGAAAGAACATCTGAATTTCTCCGTTTGAGCTCTGATTTCTCGTATTTTATTATGATGATCATTTCTACCTATGTAGATGGGAGTCAATAATATATTTTCGTATTCTGAGGAAAATGTTGGTGATTGGAGTTTCGTAAGTAGCCCACGCCGCAGCGATAAGCGCCATTGTTGTAATGATTCCCACCATAGGTCCTGTATCATTTCCGTGACACTGTCTCCTCTGTATCGTGACAATACAAAACGAGCTGCCCTTCTTTGGACTCTTTCGATGTCCTCCGTCAAACCCACCTGATAAGGAACCCACACTGGGCAGCAATACTCCAAAAAAGGACGGACACGCATAGTAGTTATGTTGCATCTTTTAAGGGTTCTACCAATAAACTGCAGTTTCTGGTCGCCGTTCCCACAACATTATCTAGGTGTTCCTTACAGTTTAAGTCTGTAGTAATAGTAATTCCCAGACGATTAATGCAAGTGAATAGTTTTGGTTGATATAGTTATAATTATTTTGAGATTTAATAATTAATTATTAGGTGATTTTATTTGCTCTTATTTTTGAATCTATGAAATTTATAAAATAGACTAGGATGAGGAGTTTACGGCCTTCACTTTTCATTGATTTATTTTGTAAACAAAGTTTAACGGATTGCTTTTAGTACTCGTGTGGACGACTTCACACTTCTCATTACTTAAATTGCCAATTTTTTACACCACTGTGGTATTCAGAACGTTCTGCAGTTGGTTATGATCTCCAGATGATTTTACTAGACGGTAAATGACGGTGTCTTCTGCAAATAACCTAAGAGAGCTACTCAGATTTTCTCCCAAATCGTTTATGTAAATAAGGAACAGCAGTGGACCAATAACACTACCCTGTGGAACGCCCGATATCACCGATGTTTTAGTCGAGGCTTTACCGATGGAAGTAAACAGTACGTGGGAAATATTGAAATGGAAATGTCGCAAAGTGAAACTTCGCTCGCCGAGCTCATTTGAAATTATCGATCCCGTGCGAGAGGGAGAGAGAGGCGGAGTACGGGTTGGTGCGGCGTTCAGCAGCCGGGGCGTTGCCGGTAATGTCCGCCCATCACGGATTTGTTAGCGCGGGCGCAGCTGCGGCGCGCTGTTTGGACGCCCAATAACTCGTCAGCGCCGTCAGAGTTAATCTCTGGCACAAAGAGCGCTGAAAAAGCGAGAGCGCGGGGCGGCCGGCTCTTTTAATATACGGCCGCCGGTCGCCGGTCGCCGACACGTGTCAAGCACGCGTCTGGACCAGCCCGTGACTCAGGCGCCCAGCTGGAGCGCCGGGCCAGGCGATTACGGCCGCCGTCGCCCGCGCCGCGTTTTAACAGCTCGGCCAAACACTGTGCCGAGGGTGTCGGCGCTCCGGCTGAAGCGTCATCATCAGGAACAAAGCACACAATTACGCGCGGGGCACGAAATAACTGGAAGATTGGAATTTAAGGTTGGGCAGGTGGCTTCCAGGGAATTTGCCACCCTGTTCCAAATTTTCAAGTTTTACACACCACCTCCTACCCGACTGTAAAGGTACGGTCTCGAATGTTCAACTAACTTTATCTTACAACCCAGTGAAATAGTAGCTAAACCTTGAAAAGATGTGGTAGAATATTTTATTTTTTTGACTCGTTAATATGGTTGGAAAGATTAGAAAACCAAGTTTTGACAGCAAAATTTCTCTTGGGAAAACTTTATATGGTAAAAAAGTAGAAAATTTGGGACTTCTTTTTAGTTTTTTTTTTTTTTTCAAAATATCTCCGACAATTGTGCTCCTACCACTTTTACGTCTCAGTTCTTTTTTAAAGAACACAAAATTTTCTGGAAATTTGATTCTTACCATTTTTTTCTACTCCCAATACCTAAGGCGCATATTTGTGCAAAGTGACGGAATACATTTTAATGCTGTTATTTCAGTTTCTGTTTGTGTAATATAAATATAATATACAGGGTGTCCCAGCTATCTTGTCCACCCAAAATATCTCTGGAACAATAACAGCTATTGGAAAACGACTTTCACCGGTATCAATGTACGGCTGGGGCCCATGAATGTACATATTTGGAAACATTCCAAAACGAAAGCAAATGTGTTTGTGTTAAAAAAAAAACGTATGATTTTTTAAAAATAGACACCTTATATTTTTTCTTCAGCAATCCATAGCATGGCAAATCAAATAAACAATGGCGTTGATTTCAACGGAATATTCCAATTACATCCCGAGATACTGCGACGCAAAGTTGACGTTTAAATACGCAAAACGCGCGGCTAGCTCACGTCCTGAGACTCAGACGAGAACTCCGTGCTGCTCAGGACGTGCTCTAGCCGCGCGTTTCGCGTATTTCAAGCGTCAACTTTGCGTCGCAATATCTCGGGATTTAACTGGAATATTGCGATGCAATCAACGCCATTGTTTATGTGATTTGTCATGCTATGGATTGCTGAAGAAAAAATATAGTGTGTCCATTAAAAAAACACAAGTTTGTGTTAAAAAACACATTTGCTTTCGTTTTGGAATGTTTCCAAATACGTACATTCATGGGCCCCAGCCGTACAGTGATACCGGTGAAAGTCGTTTTCGCCGGCCGCGGTGGCCGACGAGACTGAGGCGCTCCAGTCACGATCTGCACGGCCATTACGGTCGGGGGTTCGAATTCCCCCCTCGGGCATGGATATTTGTGCCGTCCTTGGTGTTAGCTAGTTCGTAAGTAGTTTGTAAGTTTAGGGACTGATGACCCCGTAGTTAGGTCCCATAAGCTCTACAAACATTTGAACAATTCCAATGTTCAACTAACTTTGTATTAGGGGATGACTTATTCCTGCTACATTTGGCTCGTTGCTGTCCGTACACGTGTACATTTATCTGTAAAACTAAACTTTCAATTTCAAAGTCAGGCCATTTTTAACTAGGCCGGCATCTACTAAATAACTATTATCAATATTTTCTCGCAATAGTGAATTTCTTTTAGCGCCACTGTACAACCCTGTGGCACATAGTGTCCACTATAGTGGACGTCTGTTATTGGACATATTTTGTTCCATCTGCGATCCTTTTAGAACTCTTAATACACGAAGTCCACTCCAGGGGACCCTTAGGCTATTGTGCTGCACTCTAGGAGTTGCCAGTTAAACTGGCAAGCGCCAGTTTATCGCTCGAAGGCAGTAGTGTGTCAAGATGGAGAGCGTGAAGTGGCAGCGAGCGGTTTCGAAATGTGTTTCACCAGTTGCACAAAGAAGAAGAAAAGGAAATTTGCTCTAAATGCAAGGATTCTCTACATCTAAATTTCTTCGTAAATTGCCATAGGAAATGGAAAAAAACCTCACAGAAATGACTCTTAAGGTTTCAAGTGCACAGTGTCCACTTCAGTGAACGTAACTGAATTTTTCCGTGTAGATGGAAAATTGCTATAAATTTTTGTATTTTATGATACTAGAAATTGCTTTTACTATATAAACACCATTTCAGAATTTTCTCCTCATTTTTTGGTAATTCATGCATCACAGGGGTAAGGTATAGATGTTCTACCAAATGGTGAAATATGAAAATCTGTGCCGGGCCGGGACTCGAACCCGGGATTCCCGCTTTACGCGAGCGGTCGCCTTAACCACTTGGCTAACCGAACACGACTCCAGGACCGACCCAAACTTCCATATTCCACACTGATTGAACATACAAAAGTCAACTGTAATTAGTCACCACACAGTAATTTAACAGATGCCTAAGCGAGGAAAGACGATGACAGCGTAGGTTAATGCCTCGTTGTTTTCATTCTCCCTGGTGCGGGAATGCAGATTAAGCTGCGAGTGCTAAGGGATGAATGTAGTTGACTAATATGTAGAGTCAGTGTGGCATATGGAAGTTTGGGTCGGTCCTGGAGTCGTGTTCGGGTAGCTTAGTGGTTAAGGCGAGCACTCGCGATAAGCGGGAAACCCGGGTTCGAGTCCCGGCCCAGCACAGATTTTCATGTGTCACCATTTGGTAGAACATCTATACCTTATACAGTGGCGCTAAAAGAAATTCGCTATTGCGAGAAAATATGGATAATACCAGGTATGTCCACAAAGTAAGTTCCGTTTGGTTATATAAAACAAACGTGTACATATACAGAGAAAACATTTATTGTACAAAAATCTACAACTGATAAACTACTTTTCAACATGGTTGCCGAAATTTTATAGGCACTTGTCATAGAGTGCCAGAAGTTTTTATATGCCTCCTTCATAGAAAGTTGCCGCCTGCTTATTCAACCATGTGGTAACATGTTCTTTCAGTCCATCATCGTCAGCAAGGGCAGATTTTAAGTGTAAAAAGAGGATTACTGTAAAAAGTTGTTGTTTTTTCCATGATAATGCCCGACATCACACGGCGAATGTGAGCAGACAACTCTTACGGGAATTTCACTGGGACGTGTTTGAGCATCCTCTGTACAGCCCGGACCGCGCTCCTAGCGACTTTCTTCTTAGACATAAAATCCGTCCTTGGTGGTCAACACTTCAACGATGATGAGCTGAAAGAACATATTACCACATGGTTGAATACGCAGGCGGCAACCTTCTATGAAGAAGGCATACAAAACGTTGTGCTACACTATGACAAGTTCCTGCAAAATTTCGAAAGCTATGTAGAAAATAGTTTAACAATTGTAGATTTTTGTACAATAAATATTTTTTCTGTGTCTGTACACGTTTGTTTTGTATAACCAAACGGAACTTACTTTGTGGACATACCTCGTATTATGATTACTGTAATTCGTCACCACACAGTAATTTACTAAATAACTGACTACAAATTGATGGGAGCGATTTTACTAAATTTGTTTATTGCCAATTACATGATTATGTCTGACGGCAACCACTAAAGTCGTTAGAGTACATCTGATATGATTAGCTCGAGCCCCCAATTTTGTTAACAATAGAGCTATATGAAAAATGAATCATTTGGATAATGTTCCTAAAATGATTGTTATTAAAATCAATTGTTCTATCCTTAATAAGATCTGGATGCGATGAAAAATTTCCGAGTACTGTTTCAAAAATCAAAGTCGTCCGAGAATATTTCGGAGTCCAGTGCGGCGGATTCTGCGGCTATATTGAATACCTATCGTCCTACTGGATTCCAATGCACTCCCGACACACGTCTATCGTCGAGATTCAACTGCCGTCGACTGATCCTCGGCCGCTGCTGACAGCCACTTATATACAATCTGTAGTGTCATTCCCATAATACGTCACCTAACGAGGTTTAGTGATTTTTGCAGTGGTGTACAAAACTTTTTAAATAATGATTAAAATGTTGATATAGAGGCATCGTTAGTTGCGCGTTGAATTTCTAAAGCAAATACATACGTAACTTTAATCTCTAACATTAATAATGTCCCCAAAATCTTAAGTTTAAACAAATGAGTATTTTCAGGATGACCGATAAATACGACTTTCGGCCGTCGCACAATGATTATTTAAGCAATCACTTAGGTAAAGTGTTTTTGAGGTAGATTTTCCTCTTTCCAAAGCACTGTTCAAAAATACTGTGCTCTTAAATTAATAAAAAATAAACAAATAAATAAATAACTACGGTCGATAAACAAAATAATTTAGTTTACACAAAGACAACATAATAAAACAAACAATAGTAATAAATTCTGAACAGGTTATATTGTGTGTTTACCACACCTACACGTCATCACTGCCTCGTTGTTTGTGTATCTCTCTTGTATTAATTATTATTAACAAATTATTATTGTTTTCCTTGAAATTGCATTATTATGCGCAATATAAATGTCTCAGGTAACATGGTTACACCAAACGTTGCGTCTCGATGAGACATTTCATTTGGGACTTTGCTCGTTGCTGTACCCGGTCATAAAAAACTCAGTATAAATTTGAAAAAACTTAATAAATCATGAAATAATGTAGATAGAGAGGTAAAAATTAAAACACATATCCAGCTTTTTTCTTCGAGGAACTGTATGATTCTGGTTTTGTAACTGCCACTGTGACGGGTGAGAGGTACGCCGTTAGGTTACAGAATCGTATCATCCCCAGCCTGACTGATAAACACCTGCTGGAACTTACGATTTTTATTCAGGATGGCGCTCCACCCCATATTGCTAGAAGCGTGAAAGATCTCTTGCGTGCGTCGTTTGGTGATGAGTGTGTGCTCAGCCGCCACTTTCGTCGTGCTTGGCCTCCCAGGTTCCCAGACCTCAGTCCGTGCGAATTTTGGCTTTGGGGTTACCTGAAGTCGCAAGTGTATCGTGATCGACCGACATCTCTAGAGAAGACAACATCCGACACCAATGCCTCACCACCTCTGCCGGCCTTCAATGATTTCAAAAGTTATATTTAAAAACTTCCTGAGCAGGTTTTGCTTGTGTTAAATGAGCAAATACATGTTCTGTGGGGGTAATTGCACTTAAAAAGTCGAAATATTTCATGACCTTTCCCGAGGCTGCTTTACAGAGGAAGATCGCACTTAATTACTCGTTTGAATCGTCGCACGGACGACAAAATGGCAGATATCCAAATAAATGACAAAGCGATTGAAAATCGCCCAACAGAGGAAAGGGAAAAGCTCGCACTGCAATTACTCCTTTAAATCGTCGCACGAACGGAAAAATGGCAGATATCAAAATAAATGACAAAGCGACAGCAAAAGGAACTACAATCGCTCAACAGTGGAAAAGACAGCGGACGTCACAGGATACCATCTCGATTTTACAAAACATGCGAAGAAACTTGGCGTCCCTTTCTCTCTCCTTTTATCTGTAGTGTAGTACACATCTCTAGAGCAGCTGAACATTGCTAGGTCGCAAAACCATATACCTGTACCTCTGACATCAGTATGTTACAAAATTTTGGGACGTGTTAAAGAAAACACGATTCGCTGTAAGTTGTATTTTAGATATTTTAATTTGATTGTACAGTTGGAAAATTTCGACCTTCATTCATTCTCAGGTGCTTGATAGCGAATAAATTTCAAACTTAGATATACCATAATCATGTAAAATATCTACATATAAGACATTTATTTTTATTTCCTGTGATATATAGAGGATAGTGCATCACAAAACTCTGAGTACTATATTGTTACATGTTTTATGCTATATTATAATAACATTTATGCAGACTCTTCTGTAGATCTGAGATTCCAAAAGCAACCATCGTGTGACAGAACGTTCCTTCTGTTAGTCCATTAGGCGCAATCACTAGAAACAGCCTTGACTGATTTCTTACGTGGCCTAGCAGGTTGTTGTAGTAACTTTATTTTTCACAAGCGTGTAAATGATCTCTTAGATGACGTCGAGAATTCCATGAAGCTTCGCGGATGATCTGTGATATATCGAAAATTCGCTACGTGAAGTATCTTATTAATTTGAACTATTTTTACCAATATTTTACCTGTTAATTTTTTTCAATACCTAACTTTTATGGCGTTAATTTAATGTTAACTATCATCTGTTTCCTGCATAGTAGAAAATTCTTTATTTATAACTACCTCAAGGAAATAGTTTACATGATTTGCACTTGATGGGGCAACCTTATATGATCTTCAATTTTAAATTAAAAATAGTCCTGATCGCAGAATTGGGTTGCATAACATACGAAATTATAAGTGAAGAATCCAAACAAAGAAATATAGGAATCCTAAAAAAATTATACGTAACATTCATCCATTCACTTAATTAAAAACTTGAATACAAACAATATTTCTTGTTCCTTGTCCAGGAACCAGTGTGAATAAATTCATTGGTGAGCCCACTCTTGAGCAACGGACAGAATGTTGTCCATTTCAGATATATAAAGGTGTCAAATACACTTCGAAGATTAAATAGATTGTCCATTGAAGTATTAAATCGTAATAGAAAAAATTAGTTTCACTGAAAAGTGCAGTCTTTTAAATCTAAGGGTATATATGCCAGAAATAATGGGTATTAATTGGATGTACTCCTTCTTTCATTGTAGGTCTGTAGAAGTCTCTTGATTTCGCTTGTAGCCGCTGAGCGCTTTACAATTTCAAGTTGTTAACACCACTGTCAGCTTTCTGGAACTTTCTTAAGCTCACTGGAATATAGGAGGTTTATAGGAGTAAACAAGGAATATTTTAAAACGTAGCGCGTGTTGAGGCTGTTTCTTTTTACCCATGCAGTATTGAATTATGTCCTGCTCAGTTGTATACGTTTGCAGGTATATATTCATTTTCATAAGTGCTGTTATGTCAGTAAAACCTGTTGTGTATACAGTTAGTAGTAACGCGATGCTTGATTGGGCGGTTTTCCATAAATCAAAATGTTGAAATGTTTGTAAATCTAAGGATCTTCACTACATTGGTCTTTAGTCCCTAGGTATACAAACTACTAACTGAAAGTAAATTATGCAATTATGCTAAGGACAACACAAACACCCATGACCGAAGGAGGACTCGAAACTGCAAAGGCGAGGAACCGCACGCTACGCATCAAGGCGCCTTAGAACGCTCGTCCGCACAGCGGCACATTAAGTTTGCATACAGGGTAACGGCCGATTGCTTGTTCGGAATTTGGTTACTTTTATCAAGACGGCTGTTATTTGTAATGACGGCAATAGTACCCTGATCGAGTTGCGTCCTACAGAGAACTACACGTAACGTTTGTCCGTTGTTCTTTTTTATGTCTGATAGCTAAATTGCAAAATCTTCTTTACAGTAATACGTGTTCAAGTTATAAAAATCGGCGTGGATACCAAAGTGGAGACACACTTGTTTCCAGTTGTCACACTCTTTAATTAGGGTAATAAATTGTGATTTATTTCATACGAGTTCGGTCTATCTTAAAGACCTGTCAGATTTCAGAGTGTTTTATCCTTCTTGCTGTCGAACGTCATGCTATCTACGTCTACATTAGGTACTCTGCAATTAACTCCTGTCTGTCCATCCACTATCATACTAATTATTCCCTAATTGAGCGCGGGAAGAAACAGCACCTCCGTACGATCTCTGATTTCTCGTATTTTATTATGACTATCATTTCTCCCTACGTAGGTCGAAGTAGGTAGACCGTTTGGTACTGCTGGTTGTCGCGCAGTCTGCTGTTGCCTGTCGCCAGTGTCACACCGTTTAGAATTCTAAGTAGCATAATTTACTTTGTGTGAATTTTCATGACTGGTCATATTCTTAAATTCCGTTAGTACTTCAGTTTTTGTTTTTATCTCGCTTACTTGGCAGATTTCGTCAAAGCTTCTGTTTTAAGAGTTTCGAACATCTGGAGACCTTGATCATAGAATGAAGGCTTTCACGGCAGGTATCGTCATTACTTAAAGCTTCCGGGCTGAGATGCCGTGGTCCATACATAAAACTTTCCCCTGATGTTTCGCCCTCGTCTGCAGGAAGGTATCCTCGGAGTACGCCGCTTTACCTCCGAGGATGACTTCCGTAGACGAGGGCGAAACGTCAGGGGAAAATATTATGTATGGACCACGACATCTCAGCCCTGAAGCTTAAAGTAGTCGTCTGTGGACCGTTTCTCACACCTGTCAGCTACATACCATTAGTAAGGCATGTGTAATGTATAGTAGCGAATTGAAGTATTTAGCAGCTTTATCTGTTTTCAGTCTAGGTATTTCAGAAGCAGCGGTAGGATGAGTAGGGTGTGTGCTTGCTGTGTGTGGACACAGGAGGATTTGGCCGCTATCCGCGAACAGCTGAACCTGCTTTTGTCCTCATTCAGCCATCTGCAGGCTGCTGCCTCGGGCTATGGCGGCGGTGGAGAGTTTAGAGTATCGCAAGGGGCAACTGAGGTGTCGGGTTGGTCGCCCAAGGTCTATGATGCAGCGGCACCTTCCCGTGTACCGGACACAGTTGATCCGCCCTCGCTTCAGGATGAGTGGCGGGTAGCGCGTTCCCGTCGCTCCAGCGGAGGGTCAATGTGGAGGCTGGCGAGTGAACAGGGTCCGAGTAGAGCGGTGAGAGCGGCGAGTTAGTGATTGGAAGTTCAAATATTAGGCGCATTATGGAGCCTATTAGCGTCCAGAATGGAAAGAATTCCAATGTGCACTCGGTATGTCTACCGGGGGCTTCATCCGAGATGTGGAGACGGCTATTAAGCGTGCGGGGTGAAGCCGTCTGCAAGTTGTTGCTCATATGGGCTCTAATGGCTCCTGTCGCTTGGTTTGTGAGGACATCCTCAGCTCGTATAGGCGACTGGCGGAATTGATGAAAACTGCTGGCCTCGCGCGCAGGGTGCAAGCCGAGCTTCCAATATGTACCATTGTTCCCAGTGTGAATGGGGTTATTTTGGTTTGGAGCCGAGTGGAGGGCCTCAACCAAAGGCTACGTCGACTCTGTGACAGTCAGGCTGCAGGTGTCTGTACCTGGGTTATCAGGTGGTGAATTGTAGGTAACCCCTTGATAGATCATGGGTGCACTACACAAAGGAAGCAGCTACTCGGGTAACAGAGAACTTGTGGAATGCACTTATTTCTTTTTCTTTCTTTATTTTATTGTATTTTATTTATTTATTTATTATATAGGTGATAGTTCTGATGAACACTCGTTTGTCGATATACAGTGAAATCAGGTTGCGTTCAGGACTCTTAAACTGTCAAAATAATATTAGTACATTTTCAAAGTATTAGAAAGCAAGTTACCGATTTTACTGTTTGCAGGAAAGTCTCCACGGTCAAATAATCCTCGTGATTGAGAGCTGGCTGAATCTGAACGTTGGAAGATCGGAAGTATTTAGCGAGGGATGGAATGTATACCGCAAAGTTAGATCAGGTACGATCGGCCTGGGTGTTTTCCGAGCACTGCTTTGAGCAGCTTAATCGTCAACCCATACGCAATGGAAATATTTTGGATATTTTAGCTAGAAACAGGCCATACCTTGTCACTGATGGCACTGTAGAGGCAGGGGTTAGTGAAATGATGTCGTCATAGCGACAATGGCCACCAAAGTTAAGAAATCGGTCAAGGAGCTTAAGAGAGTGTTTGTGCTAGAAAGAGTAGATAAGAAATTGTTAGCGTGCCACTTAATGAATGAATGGACATCGTTTCGTTCCGGTCGGTGGGAGTAAATGAATTACGGACAACATTTAAATGCATTGTAAATAAAGCGCTGGAGAAATATGTGCCGACAGGTTAAGTATGGGAAAGACCCACCGTGGTATAATAGTAATAATCGAAAATGCTGAGAAAGCAAAGGCACTTCCACTATCGGTTCAAAAAATGTCAAGCAAATCAAATCAGAAAAAAGTTTGTAGATATTCGCGCGTCTATAAAAAGAGCAATGCCCGAAACGTACAATAACTACCACCATCAGACCTTAGCAAAATATCTTGCCGAAAACCCGAAAAAGTTCAGGTCCCATATAAAATCGCAAGAGGATCAAAGGTGTCTCAAGTCACTCGTTGATCATTCTGGTGTGGTGATAGACAGGAAAATGAAGGCCAAAGTTTTAAATTTAACATTTAAGAAATCATTGACGCAGAAGCAGCATGCAAACATACCTTCATTTGAAGGTCGCACCAACTCACAAATGGGGGACAGACACAGCTCGTGTAGAGAAGCAGCTAAGAGAGTCGAAAACAAAGTCACCAGGTGCAGTTGGGGTAACAATCGGATTTTACAAAGAGTACTCTGCCAAATTGCCTCCTTATTTAGCTTGCATTGACCGAGAATCTTTGATCCACCGCAAAGTACCAAGAGACTGGATAAAAACACAAGTAACTCCCGTGTATAAGAAAGGCAAAAGAACGGACCCAAACCTATATTATCAACATCAGTCTGCTGTAGAGTTCTTGAACATACAGTTATAATATAGTAAATATCCTCGAGAAAGAAAAACCTTTGCCCATGCTTAAGCACGGCATTAGGTAGCAGCTTGCCCTTTTCTCTCATGACATCTTACGTGCTATTGATGAAGGTAAAAAGGCAGACTGATTTCTCGTTATTCGAAAGGCGTTTAACACGGTTCCGCACTACAGACTGTTTGTTCAAATGTTTGTTTGTATAGTCTACGGGACTTAACTACGGAGTCATCAGTCCCTAAACTCACAAACTACTTATGAACTACTTACGAACTAGGACGGCACAAATATCCATGCCCGAGGGGGGATTCGAGCCCCCGACCGTAGTGGCCGTGCAGACCGTGACTGGAGCGCCTTAGTCCCCTCGGCCACCGCGGCCGGCACTACAGACTGCTAAAGAAGGTTACTTAAGTAACAGAACCCAGTACGTAGTCCTCGATGGCGAATATTCATCAGGGACTAGGGAGTCGTCATGGGTGCCCCAGGGAAATGTGTTAGGCCCGCTATTATTTTCTATCTATGTAAGTGACCTGACGAACAGAGTGAGTTGCAGACTGTTGCTGTTTGCTTATGATGCTGTGATGTTCAGGAAGGGGTCGTGACTGAATGACCCTAGTAAGGTGCAGGATGATTTGGACCAAATTTCGAGGTGGTGTGAGGAATGACAACTAGCTCTAAATGTAGAATAAAGAATTAGTAGTGTGCTGCTTGACAGAGTTGCGTCAATTAATACCTAGGCGTAACACTGTACAGCGATGTGAAATGGAACGAGCATATGACAGCATATGACAGTCCTGGGGAAGGCGAATGGTCGTCTTCGCTTTATTGGGATAATATTGGGAAGGTGTGATTCGTCTGTAAAGGAGACAGCATATAAAATGCTAGTACGACACCGTCTGAGTTGTTTGTGCTCCCCACCAGATCGGTTTAAAGGAGGACATAGAGGCAGTTCAGAGGCGGGCGGCTAGGTTTGTAACTGGTAGATTCGATCAGTGTTGAAATGTAATAGCAGGACTTGCAGGATATCCTTGAATATCTGGCGAATAAAACTGTTGTTACTTCTACTGTTACTACTGCTACTGGTGGTACTACTACACCGCTCAGAACAATTAGGGGAACAGGTGAGATATCATACGTAATGTACATATGGTAACGTATTTTATTAAGATATTGATCACAATTGTAATTTGTGTCTGATACGATATTTTATGTCAGCTCTTTACTTCAAGGTTTACATGGTGTTAATTTAGAGCTGTGCTCCATGGGGCTAACTATAGTGAAAAAAACATTATCGTTGCCCTATAATATGGTGTGTTCACGCCGGACGGCTAGTTAAGTTGCACACCTGCGTAACATGAAAGTCCGAGGTTATCAACTCATGAGATATATTAAACCATTCTCCCGTGAGTGCAATATCTGGCGCTGAAACTGTTGTGGGAGGTGCTGGTCTGGCTGCAATGCGTCTGCCAAGTGCATCCCAGACATGCTCAATCAGCCTTAAAGCCGATGAACAAGCTGGCCACTCCATTCGTTCAATTCCATCAGCTTAACGCATGTTGTCCACCAGTGCATCTTTGTGGGGACGAACGATATCGACCACCAGAAAGAACCCGTCTCCTATTGCACCAGCGTAGCACACAATAAAAAGTCAAGGACCTCGTCTCTGTATGTTTGAGCAATCAAAGAGCCTTTCTGAAGGGCAAAGAGGTCGATAGTATGTCAATGCTAACTGCTGCCTAACCCATTGCTTCCTGCATATAACCAGAATTGTTCCGAGTTCCATGTTCTCTCCAGATGAGGGAACGACGATTGCCCGGCTGAAAACTATTGAACTTACTGTCCACTAGTACTGCCTAAAGTCGTTTTTGAGAACTGTTGTTGTTGTTGTTAAGCTTATGGGACTTAACTACGTGGTCATCAGTCCCTAAACTTACAAACTACTTATTTACTACCTTGTACTAAGGACGGCACAAATATCCATGCCCGAGGGGGGATTCGAACCCCCGACCGTAGTGGCCGTGCAGACCGTGACTGGAGCGCCTCAGTCCCCTCGGCCACCGCGGCCGGCATTTTTGAGAACTACCGGTGTTTTAAAAGCCTGTTATTTATTTAATTCAATCCAGTACTGTCTAGACTAACAGCCTGTTAAGCAAGAGTAACTGTCTCTGAAGTAGTAGGGCTACTTGAATTTCTGAGATGTATGAATGGGAAGACAGTATTCGTTATTTTTATTACTTCCATAAATCAATTTGAGTATTTAAGCGCTGAACAACTCTTCATCATCGTGCTTCATGTATACTGCAATAGAGATGACTACCAACTGAGTATATATATACCGCTGTAGCTATATATTACATGATTAATCTCCTAGCAACTCTCGTATTTATGTGCCTCTTGCCACTATCATGGCGGCCGGCCGAAGGTTCAAATTATCCCCCGAGAGCAGCACTATTAGGGAATCTCGTTTATTTTACAAAATCTTTGGCCTGTTACGAGTCCAATACTGACGCTACTCCGTCCAACTTCTGTAGGCTAAAAGGTGTGTTGTTCTAATGGGACACACACAGAGGCCTCCTAGCGTAGATGCCACATTACTGAAGGCGATTTCACCTATTTGTGTTGATATTTCGCGTCCTGTTGATGCCTGAGGGATGCTTTGCAACTGAGTTGCTTCCCGCGCTATGTCTCGACCGGAAATAACTTTCAACTCTTGCTGAAGTTACCTGTGGAAGACCGTGACTTTGCCTTATCTTTTTTAACTGTTCCTGTTGTCTGAAATCGCGTGCAGGTCCTGGAAACTCCAATAGCTGCTGCTATCTCCGTCTGTGCCTGTCTCGCTTCCAACCTTCCTACGACTCTCGATGCCGTAGCTTCGGGTAAGTCACGTTGTTGCATAGCACTACCTGCTTTCTACACTATCTGAACCCAACTGCTTGTGTGTTTGGAAGAGGAAACACAAGTGAACACCAACTCCTCTGCAGCAGCTTTCTGTTGTTACAACTAGCGCAAGAAGTCGTGGCCCGTGCACAGAAACGCATCCTCGAGTTGTGCGCAGGGTGAGTCTAGCTACTTGTTTCTGAGGGGCTGCTGGCGCTCACCCAAACTTCAGAGGTCAGACACTCAGATCGGTGCTAAACGTTGTATATCGATAGAGTATCAACCGAAACTTCTATATAATTCGTGCTATGTGCTGCCGTCCAGGAGAACGTGCGTAAACGGGAAATAATATGTGACACTTCTACTAAGGAGCACAGGAAAAGCGCAGCTGTAGGAGTCTGCCGCGCTGAATTCCCGTGGGGTAGGTGATAGAGCGAATGTTTGTCGTTACAGGGATCCTCTGTTCAAACCCTGGTGTCGTCCGCGGTGGCCGAGGTGACTGAGGCGCTCCAGTCACGGTCTGCACGGCCACTACGGTCGGCGGTTCGAATCCCCCCCCCCTCCGGCATGGATATTTGTGCCGTCCTTAGGATTACCTAGTTCATAAGTAGTTTGTAAGTTTAGGGACTGATAACCCCGTAGTTAAATCCCTTAAGCTATACGAACATTTGAATGCTAGATAGGCAGCACCGCCGTTCAGCCGATGTGTGTGTTGTGGCTAGAATGCCGTGTGTTTGCCCACACCATGAAGTGGGACTGACGTTACTGTCCAGTCGACACGCTGTTGCTACTGCAACAGCTGACAGTGCTGTTTTACGAAATGAACCCGTGGAATATTACTGACATTCTCTTTCAACAATTTTCAATGTACTGTAGTAAAAAGAAAAAGGCTCTAGGCGGGGATTGAACCCACGCCCATCTGTTCGATGAACTAACGCTTGCCGCGGTGGAGTAGCCGAGCGGTCTAAAGCGTCTCGCTGCGGAGCGCGCGGTTGTTCGCCGTGGAGGTTGGAGTCCTCCCTGGGGCATGGGTGGTGTGTTGTCTGTAGGTTAGTTTTAAGTAGTTTGTAGGCTACGGACTCATGACCACGCAAATTGGTCCGATAGATTTACAAACATTTGAACTAACGCTTTACCAAGTAACCCACGGTAGTGCAACACGATAAGCTCTCACAGTAATGCTTTTCCTCTACTCCGTAGATTAGGTGTTACGTGTAACTTACGCACGTTCTCCGGGATGGCAGCAAGTTGTACGACGTATAGAGCAGTTGATACTCTGATATACAAGGTTTGGTACCGATCTAAGTCTGACATCTGAAGGTGTCACTTCCACGTTTGCTTCTGAGCCGTAAGCTTCGTCTGTTATAGTAGACAGTCAGCTGCACCCCGCGACCAGTAGGCAACACGCAATTGAGGCGGCCGCCACTCCAAAACAAAAGAAAGGACTTGCCCAGAACCCGAGAAGGCAGGGCCACTATGTCGGTTTCAGTAATACTGTTGTCTCCAGTCAGTAGATCCGAGAGAAGGATCACTGCAGTTCATTCTGCGGATGACAATGGGTCAGAACGTAAATATTTTATCTGATCCCGTATTTGTTTTGACCATTGTAGGTGTATGTCATGAGAAAACAAATACGAGGCTGATGCAAGTGTGACGTATTTAGTTCGATTTGGGAGGTGTTCGGGCAAGCCTAATATGAGGAGTACTGAATAAGCAAACCAATCCGGCTGTTGGTATTGATTTGCGCGGCCGTCCCCAGAGCGGCACGTGCCCAGAGGGTCGGCCTGTCGGCCTGTACGCGTGAGGCACTCCCTCAAGTCCCGACGCTTCCCCCCCCCCCACCCCCTCCAACCCTCGCGAGACTTCCGTCGTCGCTGTCTACGCGTCCCTCCCCTCGGTGCCGTTCGCACTTCCACCCCGTCAGCGTCCCTTACAAAATTCACAGGTTTCGCGAGAGTTTGCGTGGGGAGCCGGGAAACGTGTGGTGTGATAAAGGCCATGATTTAACTGCGGTCGAAGGGCTGGTCGGAGTGAAAGGCCGCCCCCGCTTTCCATCCCTTTGAAAGGCCGCCCCAGACCAGATTCATCACGGGCCGTCCTCCGCAGCTGCCGCCTTTATTGTAATTTTATTCCGACCGGCCGGGGGAGGCGCCGTCTCCCGCAGCTACTTGCCGCACCCTGAGTGCACCACTAGTGGCCGAGGTGGCGCCTCCGCCGATTACTCCTGTAGGCCGCTTTGTCAACCGAAGAGGACGGTTAGCGGCGGGTCGCACGTGGCGACATCAGGTGGAGGGTGTCCTCCGGGTTGTGGTGTATTTCAGCGACCCGTACAGCACTTGGTTTGCCTCTGTCGTCAATTTTGCTTCTCATCACGCAATGAAGGATGCAATGGAAGCACGAATAAACAAAATTAATTTAGCATAAAAAATAACAATGAACATATATAATGAGAGGAACATTTTACAAGCTTCCTAGGGTTTTAATTGCGGACGGAGAAGTTAATACTGCTTCCTCCCACAAGTCCCCTTAAACCTCCGAATCCTTGCGGATGCTGTTGCGTAGCAGTGTGCGTTTGTACCACCTTACAGTACGCACGAGGTGCCGCAGTTGCTTTCCAAAACGTTATGGAAAGCTTAGAGTTCTGACTAACCTGTTGTCTTCTATAGTTGTGTCCCCAGCGCAGAAGACAGCACACAGGTCGTTGGTTCTTCTACAGCATACAAGTGAGGCTAAAATAAGTTCTGTATGATGGAAGCATAAGAAACGCCTCGCGAGATTTTTAACTTTCAGGGGTGCCATTTATTAAATAAATAATAAAATATGATGAGCAACTATTGTTAATATGATACGGTCTATGCTGCCCATAGTTCATGTTGAGACCTCGACTGTTATCACATATACGCAAATCTATACTCACGACCGGCGCGGTTCGGCGCGTATAGTGGTCAGCTCGAGACTGAAACTGCGGCGCGTTGCGAGAGGGCACCTGACGCTCTATTTCGCGCCAAAACAGGGCCGTCGCGCGCCTTCTGCAAAATCGCTCTTCTCTTGTTACAATAAGAGAAGGCACCTTAAACTTTTTAAATTGTCAAAACCTAGCCTGCCCTTGAGAGATATTTATTACAAATTCTCAGCTCTGAATAATTAATATTTAGTTTATAAGAAACAAAAGTAATTTCAAAAGAAATCACGTGACGTGAAATGCAGCAGCCAATGCGAGGAGAGCACCAGTAACATAGGCGGGCTTTCCCACGGGAACCAGCACCTACCTTGCCATATGCTACTGCTCCCCACCCCTCATTTCAACATATGCTGTACTGCTGTCTTTCTTGCGCGTTTAAGACAAGTACGATGTTAGCAAAGAAACGGCCAGCGGCCAGAAATATTAAGTGGCCACAGGCCAGGAATATCACAATTTCTATTAATACAAAACTGTAACATTACAATACAGTGATCCGCCCTGAAGCTTTATATGCTGCAGAAACCTTCAACCTAATAAGAACTGGAGTGATCAAGAGGCTAGAATTGGTGGAACGGAAGATTCTCAGGAGATTATTAGGACCTCGAAGAACAGAAGACGGTCAGTTTAGAAATCGATCCAACCAGGAACTCTATTCCAAAATAGAAAAAAAAAAAAATCCGATATCATTAAGAAAAGAAGTTGCGAGTTCTTTTGACACATTTGCGGAATGGACCAGGAGAGGTTAACACAGCAAATTTCACAATTCTTGTTCTACAAGAAAAGCAAAATACGGTGGATCCAAGAACTACAAAGGAATCTGGAAGAAATGGGAATACGGAATCAAGAAATACACAACAGGGTTATTTTTAAATAAAAAATTGAGGCATTTGCAGGATCTGAGGACAGAACTAGACCGAGAACGAAATCATCGTGGACAGAAGAGCGAAGAACGATGCAAAGTATGAGAATGAAATAATACTGGAAGAGGAGGAAGAACGGAAGAAAGGAAGCTGATGTGAATTAGCGTCGTCCAAAGATGGCCGAAACGAAAGAAGAAGAAGAAGAAGAAGAGAGAGAGAGAGAGAAGGCTTTCTACATCTGCATCTACATGGATACTCTGCAAGTCACAGTGGCCGAGGGGACTGAGGCGCTCCAGTCACGGTCTGCACGGCCACTACGGTTGGGGGTTCGAATCCCCCCTTGTGCATGGATATTTGTGCCGTCCTTAGCTAGTCTATAAGTACTTTGTAAGTTTAGGGACTGTTGACCCCGTAGTTAAGTCCCATAAGCTCTACAAACATTTGAACATTTTCTGCAAGTCACATTGAAGTGCATGGTAGAGAATTCATCCAAACACTTTTATGATAGGTTGATTTTGCCCATGTTATGCATGGACGCTTGAACTACAGCCGCATATATGGCGATGAATACAGTGAGTAATACCCAGTCCCTGTTGATCCTCCTTACTGTTATGTTCTATTGCAACGTGCCGAGTAGTAGATTCTGCTTTTTTTGCTTATGGCTACTAACCCAACTTAGGGCATGTGAGCAACCGAAATAAGAATAATAGCTCGCCTATTAAGGGAACGGTTGTTCACGTTGCTTCTATGCCCATTGTTTTATTGGCCTATGAGTTTCATGCTTTTCACAATGTTCACATTTATTACAGTTCTGAGATTTTCGCTACACAGTTTTGGATAATAAAATTGTCTGACTTTGGTCACGCGATTTGTTGAACCGTTAACACCACAAAAACACTTATTTCTTGTATGAAGTAACTTCAACGACTCCGCGTGTAAGAGTTCCGAGCGGCATCCTGCCACCTAAAAAGTACGACCTTACCTCGGCGACCTCCGCCAGCCAAAAGACCGCGAGTTCCGGCCAAGAAAACCCAGCTCCACAAATCACGTGACCAATGGAAAAACCCTTCAAAATATCAATCCCACAGATCGTAACTGCAGACAACTAGTGCAAAATTTTTGTTTACGTTAATTAAATATATTTTAAACAACTCAAATTATCGAACCATTTCTTAAATATTTGTGTTAAATGTAAACATAATTATTAATTATTAAAGAAAAATTAAAATATTAGTACATTTAACATATTTAACATTTTTACAAATTCTTCATAATTGTAACTTGCTTATACTCGAGGCCTACTTGTCATCTTATAGTATGATTGTGCGACACCAGTCAGTTATTTTTTAATGCAGCAAAGTACAGTTTACCCTATTTTAAGGGCCTGATGATGATGGAGTCGTCCATCGAAACTGGTTGTCAGTTAACAACAAAATGAAAATACAGCTGACTGAGTTATTATCCATTGAATTCATTACTTTTATGATATTTCTCTATAGTTTCATACCCTAATAGATCCCGGGGATAAGGAAAACCTAAATATTTTTGTTTTCGGTCTGATTTCTCTTATTTTATTAAGATGATCATGTTTCCATATGTAGGTCGGTGTTACCAAATTATGTTCGCATTCTGAAAAGAATGTTGGTGAAAGAAATTACGCAATAGATTTCGACGCACCCCAAATCTTCCATCATTTCCGTAACACTCTCCCCCTATATTGCGATAATACAAAACGAGCTACCTTTCTCTGAATTTTCTCTAAATCGTCTGTCAGTCCCACCTGGTATCGAACCCACAATGCACAACAATACTCCAAAATAGAACCCACAAGTATAGTGTAGGCAGTTTCTTTAGTAGAACTTTATATCTTCTAAGTGTTCTACCAATGAAACGAAGTCTTTGGTTCGCCTTCTCTACAATATTTTCTGTGTGTTCTTTCCAATTTAAGTTGTTCGTAATTGTTACTCCTAGGTAATTACTAGAATTGACGGTCTATAGGTATGACTGATTTAACGGTTATCTGAAGTTTAATGGATTTCTTTTAGTGGTCATATGCATGACCTCACATTTATCAGTTGCCAATTTTTACACCATGGAGTTAATTTATATAAATCATTTAGCATGTTTTTGATCTTTAATAACCGATAAATGACAGAATTTTCCTCGAAAAGTCTAAGAGAGCTACTCATTCCCCTAACCCGTTTATAATATTATAAGGAACAGTAGCGACCCTGTGGAACGTCATATATCATTCCTACTCGATGACTTACCGTCAATTACATCGTAATGTGTCCTTTCTGACGGGCAATCAAGAATATAATTGCAAAACTGTGGCGATATTCCGTAAACAAGCAATCTGCTTAGAAGACGCATGTGAGGTACACTGTTAAAAGACTGCTGTCGATGGAAAGTTAAACGGTAAGCTTCCTTCTTTCCTTCTGAAAGGAGAAAATATAAAGTGCAGTAAATGAAACAGGCAAAATGGAGTGCAGACGACTAAGAAATGAGATTGACAGGACGTGCAAAATAGCTATGAAATTGCGGCTAAGGGCAAATTGAAGTCGGTTGAAGAATGTATAAATAGGGGAAACATAGACCGCCTACAGGAAAATAAAAGAGACATTTGGAGACAATAAAAACAGTTGTATACATATAAAGGACTCGGATGAGAAACCAGTTCTCAGCAAAGAAGGGAAAGCTGAAAGATGGAAAGAGTATATAGAAGGGCTCTACAAGGAAACTGAACTGGACAATGTTGTAGGGAGGAAAGACGAAGTAGATAAGAAATAGGAGATAATACAATAAGAAAAGAATATGTTCGAGCACTGAAAGACCAAAGTCGAAATAAGACCCCTGGAGAGAACGACATTCCCTCAGAACTATTGAAGTTTGGGAGAGCCAGCCATGACAAAATTATTTCACCTGGTGCGTAAGATGCATGACACACGGGATATATCCTCAGACTTTAAGAAAAATTTAACAATTCCAAAGAAAGCAGGTGCAGACAGGTGTGAAAAATTACAGAACTATCGCTTTAATAAATCATGGCTGCAAAAAATTTGCCACGAATTATTTACACAGAAGGATGAAAAAACTGGTAGAAGTCGACATCGGGGAAGATCAGTTTGGTTTCAGGGGAAATGTAGGAACGCGGGAGGCGATACTCACGTCACATTTTTTTCTTAGAAGATAGATTAAGGAAAGGAAAACCTACATTTCTAGCTCACGCTTGGATTTTGTGGGAAAGAATGGGGAACGAAGTTGGCCTGTCCTTTCAAAGGAACAATACTGGAATTTGCCTGGAGTGATTTATGGAAAGCACGAAAAACCTAAATCGTGATGGCCGGAAGTGGATTTGAACCACCATCCTCCCGAATGCGAGTCCAGTGTGTTACCACTGCGCCATCTCGCTCGGTCTAATTAATAAAATTTAGTATTTTCTGTGATATCCAAGAATTTTTTGTAGGTTTTGCGTTTTTGCCTGTTTTGTCCTCTGCTGACTTCACTCTTTTATCTTCCAATGCTGCCCATTTCTCTTCTTTTGTTTCATTTCCTTCCGTTTCTGTCAATTGTTGCCTAAAGTTCCGTCTGAAATTCTCAAGAACTTCAGGTTCCTTCAATTTATCTAGGTCACGTCTCCTTATTTTCCTACCTTTCTGCAAATTTTTCAATTTCAGTCTGCTGTTCATGACCAATAAGACATGGTCAGAGTCTATATGAGCCCCGGGGTTTATCTATCTTACAGTTTAAAATCTGGTTCCAAAATCTATATCGTATCATCATAAAATCTATCTAGTACCTTCAGTGTCTCCTCTTCCACTTATACAACCTTCTTTCGTGATTCTTAACCCAGGCTACTTCCTGTTTCATACCTTTTCCCAGTCCGTACCTAGCAACTATTTTTCTTTTCCTACCTTTTCCTATTAGCGAAGTCCAATCTCCCGTGGCAATTAGGTTTTCCTCTCCCTTGATTGTATGAATATTTCCCTTACCTTCATTTCTTCGATCTCCTCATCTTCGCAGAGCTAGCTGGCGTATAAAATTGTAATACTGTGGTCGATGTTGGCTTCGTATCTGACTATGAAAATGCGATCATTGCGCTGCTCATAGTAATTTAATCGCAATTCTATTATCTTAAACATTATCAGACCTACTTCTGATTTTATATTTATAATCCTGTACCTACCTGACCATAAATCTTGTTCCTTATTTCTCCGAATTTCACTAATCTCCAATCCCCACTATATCTAACTTCAACTTATCCATTTCTCTTTTCCAATTTTTAAATCTCTCTATCAGATTAAGGGATCTAACGTTCCACGTTTTTACGTTAGACTGCCAGTGTTGTCTTTCCTGATGACAGAATCCTCCTGAGTAGTTCCCGCTCGGAGATCCGAATGGTGGACTATTTACCTCCGCAATATTTTACCCGAGAGGATGCTATCATCATATAATAATGCATGTCCTCGGGAAAAGTAACGGCTTTAGTTTCCCCTTACTTTCAGCCGTTAGCAGTAAGTGTCTGGCAAAGCCACATTAGCTGATGTTACAAGGCCAGCTCAGTCAATCATCCAGACTGTTGCCCCTATAACTACTGAAAAGGCTGCTTCCCCTCATCAGGAACCACACGTTTTTCTGGCCTCTCCACAGATACCCCTCCGCTGTGGTTGCACCTATGTCACACCTATCTGTATCGTTGAGGAACGCAAGCCATCCCATCTCGGTAATGTTTGTGGTTCATGGGGGTGATTTCGTTAATCAAAATGTTGGGTACTAATTGCAGGTCAGACTTGAAGCCTTGATGGAGGTGTGCAGCCATAAATTTCAATGTAATAAGAAAGAAGTTAAAAAAGCTGATTGGCTGCTGACAATAAAACCATGCAGGTAACGATAAAATCTTTATTCCTATTGTACTGACGCGTTTCGGGCGTAACCCCTCTTCAGAGTAATTGGTAAGCGTAAAAACTAAGATAATACATGTACAGTGAAACAGTTAAAGCCAACGTGATACAAAAAGAGAATTGACACAAGATAGAATTTATACATACTATAACACTAACCATTTAAGTATAGACAAAACGTAATGGACAGTGGACTCTGGCCACTCATCAAATGATGAGTTGACGCTGTAGCTGTACCACACACCAGACAATGTGTTTGCCGCGGCGGAATGGCCGTGCGCATTGGGGCGCCATGCTGCGGTGCGCGCAGCCGTTCCCCGTCGGGGGTTCGAACCCCCCCCCCTCCAGGGCATGGATGTTTGTGCTGTCATTAGTGTAAGTTCATAAGTAGTTTGTAAGTTTAGGGACTGATGATCCTGCAGTTAAGTCTCATAATCTTAACAAAAATTTGATGTTGATAATGTGTGTGTGTGTGCGTGCGTGTGTGTGTGTGTGTGTGATGTCTCTTCTTTCAGATAAAATTCGCAACGGTTAAGTGCTGATATTTTGAGAGGTCACTCTTATGTGAGTTTAGTCATTTTTAGACCGTTAAATATAATTTTCATCGTGCAGTCTGGGACGTCACGTTACGGATCGCACTGTCACTTGAGTCAGAGTTAGTAGTCCCCCTTTGGACATTGGTGTGTATGTTGTCCTTAGTATAAATCAGTGTAAAACTAATTTAGCTTGTAGGTCTAGGGGCCATGAGTAAAGTAGTTTGGTCCCTTACGATTAATACATTTGAATTTATAATTTTTAGTTTATGTAGTACCTCCGCGTATGCGTAACGCCAGGATGCCTACATTGCCCGAGGTCAGAAGTAAGGCGGTGCAAGCGAATGCCGCTCGACTACTCCGTCAGTGGCCTGTTACAGGCTGGAACGAGATGAAGCACAACGGAAAGGCTATACGGTCGGGCGTCATCCACTTGCGTCCCCGGTACGGCAAAATTAACATAGGTTGCTAGGGTTCTCTTTCTTGTTCAAGACAACTGTTTGGCGTAGAAAAAGACAATCTGATTGCTGTTCCTATTAAGGTAGCACAAATAAAATTTTGCACTAATACATGTTACACCCTGTGTGTACGTATGTTCATTATATGTCTTCATCTACACTCCGCAAGTCACGCCACTGTGTGTGCTGGAGGATACCGTCTCGTCCTGCTTTTCCTGTTCCAGTCGCATATGTTGAGCGGGAAAACGGCTGCAGGTTAGCCGCCATGTGTGATTGTATCTTTCCGCAGAAATGCTTGCACAGCTTTCTTCAGTGCATCACTTGAGATGGTATCTGTTTCCTATTTTCTCTGCTCATGCGGTTTGTTTCCAATGGACCACAGAAAAGTCGTGGTGCGGGGTGATATGGGTTGTCATTCCAGAGAATCGCGTCGTCCATTCCAATTACCTGGAAGCTGACCATCTAAGCACTGACGAACAACTGCTGCGTAGTATGGGAGCCCCAACCTGTTGAAAATAATAGGGAAAGCTGCCGTACGCTTCAGATCTTCTTGAAGCATTTCCAGGCAGCATTGATCATTTCGTTATGTTCAATGGGAATGGGTACTCCGTATTCCACACTTCACTATAACATTTACGTCGCCAAATTTTAATGTTTCTGGCTTTAAAATATCGTATTCAGATTTTAGAATCGCTTCCGTACAGCAGATTACAACCAGTTGCCGACAGATGGTACAGGTAGCTTGATTTAAGATTACCATATAGCAAAAGCCCCATAAATAATTTTCTTTTAAAATGAAATGAATAATTTAACCAAGTAATATGGAATATAATATAACCACTTCAGTTTTTGTTAATGTTCGTTGGAATCTATAGGCTACGTAACAGAAAAACTTAGAAAGCTCAAAGAACAATATGAGTGTTACCTTCAATTATCCTTGGAATGATAATACTATAAATAGAATGGTATCTCTGTTCTCGCTCTCTCTCTCTCTCTCTATTGTCTGGCTTAGTCCTGATCGGAACTATCGTATTGCAATGAGCAGTATTAAATTTTATCTGTTATTATACTGTGTACAAGATCTACTGATAAAATGGAAACTCAGGTACGCATTATCTGCTTCCTGTTCTTATTAATAAATCCCCTCACTCAAAATTAATTTCAATTATTTTTATTCATTTAATTATTTTACCAGTTCGTCCGTCTAATTATCATTCTGTTTTCAGTTAAAGCGAACTATTACAACACCATAACAAGTGCTACCGGTAGGTTCGGTCCTCATGGGAAGGAATGTAGAGAATACTTACGAGTTGCCCGTACCTCACGCTTATTGGCTGATGTATAAGGCGGTCGCCCGCCAAAACGCTATTATATATTAATTAATATTTAATAAACTAATTGTAGAACACGGGTAAAATTCTGAGTAGGGAACCTCTCAATGTCAAGCTATGTACATAATAAAATAAAATGTGTAAAATCAGATGTAAATATAAACATAATACATAAAGGCAAATGACGCACGTCGGCCATGTTTTTGAGCCAGCCAGAGGGAGAGAAGCCTACTCGGGTCGTGCTGCCGAAGTCATTTCAGATCCGGTGTTCAGACTGTAAACACGTAATATTTCAGATTCGGTGATATTATATGGTGAGGGACGAGAAACAATATCGATCATTATGTGCAGTTTCATACTTTTCTGCGGTTATGACTAATAGCCGGCCGCGGTGGCCGAGGGGACCGGCGCGTCAGCCACGGTGTGCACGGCCACTACGGTCGGGGGTTCGAATCCCCCCTCGGGCATGGATATTTGTGCTGTCTTTAGTGTTAGCTAGTTCATAAGTAGTCTTGTAAGTTTAGGGATTGATGACCCCGTAGTTAAGTCCCATAGACTCTAAAAACATTTGAACATTTGATATGACTAATAAATTAGCTGGATTTCCATCATCTTTATTTCATCACTTAAGAGGGGAACAGTCCCTAGATATTCACCACAATTTCAGTCTCAAGAGCAAGCACCAATGGCCTGCATGCTGTTTCCTGCGCTGGGACAGTTACTGAAGAAGACGCCAGGTTGTGAAATAACTCTTAGAACTGATGCATGCTACTCAGAGTGGTAGCAGCAACTAGACGCCTCACGTTTTCTGTATTCTTATCACAACCAAGAACGGGTTCATGGTGTCCATAGTAATATGGAGGAGGTTCTGTTAAAAGTAAAGAAGTGAATAGGTAGGATGTTTACCTATGGTGAAATCAGGGAGAGAACCAACAGCTACCTCTCGCAATCCTAATAATAAGTTAAACCTATCCTTACCTAAATCATTTTGTTTTTCCTTTGAAGGATCCATCCAGACTGGATTCTGGTCACTCCAGAATCTGTGGTAGTGACAGTCGACTTCAGCACTGGCAAAAACGTTGGCATCACTGAACAAGATTCCTTTTACAAAAGAGGGATATTGCAACTTTTAAACCATAACTACGTCGAAAATGTTTACAGGGATAAACGTGTTATAGAATACCGAATTTTTCTTATATATAATAACATCATCTTTCCGTAAAAATAAGATAAAAGTAAATAAATAAAAATACTTATAGCTGATCGATTTCAAGTTTCACGGCTGTTGTTGAAAAGGAATCTGTATCCTACTCATCATGAAGATAGGTACAGCACTGTGTCATTGAGCATGCTGACGTATCCGTCCTTGTCCATGGTCAATGGGAAACCTGCCGGCTTTCGTAGCTGTTGTCATCCATATATAACTGTATTTTTGTTCTTGTTCTTGTACTAAAGCACCGGATCGATTTCATTCAAACTTGGTACACACAATAATTGGGCTAGGAAAATAGCTATACAGCAGTCAGTTCAATCTAATTGGTTTTGTATTAGTGTAGTATATCTAGATTTCAGCTATCAATAGCTATCTTCAGTGCACTGTAGTACGTTACATGTGTCCAGTAAGCTCTATGGAGCGATTAGTGGTAAGAACAGGTGAATACACTACGGGACATAAAAAGATCTGATGGCGTTCTTATGAAAAGTGTAAGTCCTAACACAGTTCAGAACAACGAAAAATCCAGGGAAGACATTCTACTGCGGTTAAAGACCTGCAGGTTTAATTTTAATCGTTTAACTCAAATGTTCAAATGTTTGTATAGTCTATGGGACTTAACTACGGGGTCATCAGTCCCTAAACTTACAAACTACTTATGAACCACTTACGAACTAGGACGGCACAAATATCCATGCCCGAGGGGGGATTCGAACCCCCGACCGTAGTGGCCATGCAGACCGTGACTGGAGCGTCTCAGTCTCCTCGGCCACCGCGGCTGGCACCGTTTAACTGTGTAGATCACACAGATACTTACAAGGTCGTCCAAAAAGTAAGTTCCTTTTCTATCTCTATCCGCGGCAGCACTACGATCGCGGTTCCGAGTATGCGCGGCAGTTACCCTGACTCTAGGAGAAGACATGTTCGTTATTTTCAGATCGCTGCTGCCGACATGTGCTCTGTAGTGCTTCTTTATAATGTCAGCCGTAATTGAAAATGCCGCCGCGTGTGAAGACAGGTCTGTGATTCGTTTTCGAAATACAAAGAAAGTTAAACCAAGGGAAATTCAGCGGCAAATCTGTGAGTTTTACGTACAAAATGCTATGATTGATTCAATATTTAGAAGTTGGTCATACTGCCCAATGAGAGACGTGATAAGTGCACGATGAAGAACGAAGTGGACGCCCGTCTGTGGTTACTGATTAACTGTTTCACACGATTGAAGAAATGATCAAGCTCAAAATAGTTGAATTAACAGGCGGCAACCTTTAATGAAGAAGGCATACAAAAAGCTTGTGCCACCCTATGACAAGTGACTACAAAATTTCGGAAGCATTGTTGAAAAGTAGATTAACAGTTGTAGACGTTTGTACAATAAATTTTTTTCTATATGTGTACACGTTTGTTTTATACAACAAAATGTTCAAATGTTTGTTAAGCTTATGGGACTTAACTACGGGGTCATCAGTCCCTATACTTACAAACTACTAATCAACTACCTTATACTAAGGACGGCACAAATATCCATGCCCGAGGGGGGATTCGAACCCCCGACCGTAGTGGCCGTGCAGACCGTGACTGGAGCGCCTCAGTCCCTTCGGCCACCGCGGCCGGCTTTTTATATAATCAAACGGAACTTATATTGTAGACATACTTAGTATAGATGACCTGTTTCGATAATTTATAGAATCAGCTTTAAGCCCATAGGTGGAACAGGCACATCCGACGGGCTGCCGGTCAACTACTGATAAATGTCCTTGCCATCGAGCCTGTTCCACGATTTATTTTAATTACTTGTAAATATCACTTTGTCTACCACAATGTTTTCCAAAATAACCTGCGTGAGTGTTTGAAAAATTCTACTAAACCAGATCTGTAAGAACGCCAGCAACGAGATAGATCGAGCCAGAAAAAGACCATTAGATCCACACCTAAGAAAAAAGATACAGTACCTTATTCGAAGCAATTCATTGTGTCGTTTCCGTCAGAATACTAGTAGCAAAGGAGCCGTTTATAGGATCCGACCAACTGCAGACTATCAGAGTTTCCGAATACTGTGCTTCCGTGAATTATGTCGGCTTCTGGCGACAAGCAAGTTGGAGCAAACTGAGCTGGCGGCTCTTTGATCAGTCCAGGGCCGGCTTGTGTACGCAGAGTTACTGAATAGTGGGCTCCCAACGCGTGGACGGGGGCGAAGCGAGGTCTGGTTAATTGCAGAGTAGAGCTAAATTGTAACATTAAATTTATAAAAACAAATAATAGAGGACCACTTACATACAAAAACACAATAAATGGCACTGCAACTTCTTACCTATGGGTGTAACTACCAATCACTCCGAACACGATAAAACCGCATCTAAAGAGGAATGTAGGGGCACAATGCACGGTGGGATTTTGTTTTTATTTGATCATGTGTGTACCTAAGAATAGGACACTCCTGATTTGTATCGGACTTACTATTTACTAATCAGGTACAAAATGCTCTGTACAAGAATTAATCAGATCACTGAATGTTACTTGTAAGCTTTTGAAATATGGTGCTACAGACAAATGATGAAAATTAGGTGGGTAGATCACGTAACTGATGAAGAGGTGCTTAACCGAATTGGGGAGAAAAGGAGTTTCTGGCATATCCTAAGAGAAGGGTCACATTCTGCGACTTCAAGGAATCATCAACTTAGCATTAGAAGGAAGTGCGTGCGGTACAAATCATAGAGGGAGACCGAGGGACGAATACAGTAAGCAGATTCAAAAGTACGTATGTTGTCGAACGTATTATCAGATGAAGAGACTTGCACAGGATAGGGTAGCGTGGAGAGCTGCATCAAACCAGTCTGCGGACTGAAGACCACAACAACAATAACACCAACATGTATTCTGTCGCCAGCATGATTAGGCAATAAAATGTTCAAACTATCATTTACAACCTGATTAAAATCAGTTGTAAATGTTACTTTAAAACTACTGGGTACGAACGTAGTAGAGACTGTATAGTTTATGGTCCAATAAGAAACACTATGATCTCTATGGAAAGCAATATGTAAGACAAGACAGACCAAATCACTTGTTTACTACTTAAATATAGCCCTGAATATGAAAGAAGTGTTTGCACTTTATCAAACAACAAAGAATTTTATGACATAGGTGCCCCTATTTCGTCAATAATGGAATTGCACACGTAAACTACACAAAACTATCACCCACAAACCCATATTGAAGTACCTTTTCATTATCCATTATATAAATAATTTTATGGGAAATTTACTGATAGATTTTCCAAAGATATGGTGGTAGCCCTGAAACTGATATAGTACACTTTTCCACGGTATTATTAATTTTTACTCACCAAATTACATTCGCAGGTACTTTAAGCTATGTTCATCATTTTCAATAAATACTCTTGTCAATAACTTAGCTTTTATAAAATTTGAGAGAAAAATTATACTGTATTATTAATTTGAAACAATAAATCATAGTATACGTTTACCAACTGATCAATACTGGGACTTTAAATTATTTACTGTTATTTCAATTATTTTATTTTAATACTTTCTCATTAAATTTGATGTTAGTAATGAAGTGCAATCTTAGACTAGTAAGTAGACAAATTGCAACAGTTTCTTACTACTTTTCAATTATCTACTGCAAAACTGGAACTAAGCACTTCAACTGATTAATTATCTGTTTAATAAAATTAAACACTCAGACATCTACACACTAGAATAGGACCCTGACAAGGTAAGTGATAGGGATAATCAGAGGGTTATCACAAATTTTTCAGTTCACTTATTATTGAAAGAAGTCATTACTTTTCGTCTGATCTATACGTGCATCAATTCTAAAAGTACATTACCTTGTCAAGCATCCCGTGCTGCGGACGAGCAGTTGCGTGATTGCTCAACTAGAGGCGAATCGTCGTCAATCGTGGCTCTTGCTGTGTGGCACTGTATTCTCTTCTTGGCGATGAATAAATTTATATTGTGCCCATTATTCAATGCCACGATAGAATAGATAGTCTACCAGCATCCGAGGCAAATTTTCGGAAACTATTGACGCAATTCCAAGCCTTCCCTTTGCTGCCTCGCTTTTGTCTCGCCACACAAGTGCTTACTGCCTGTCTACACTCGACTCTTTCGTTCAGCCACACTGACCGTATTTCTGCCTCTATCTTACACGGCAAAATTTGGCGCCTTCCACGTCAGCAACGAGGAATTATCAATGGTTTTACATTTCACATATCTTACTACATGCCCTGCGTTTGGACCAGACTACAAATCTTTTTACTGTTATAACAACAAATCTTAATATATAAAAATGTATGTGTTTGTGCCTATATTTCACTCTGTAGCCAAAATTACACATTGTAAACAAATATTGTTCGTATGTGGTAGTAGGTATTAGTCTCCCATTGTACACTATGGTGGTAAAGGGTTCATAACTATAAGGGGCTGGAAGATATGGGAATTGAAAGTTACCGACTCATTTAAAATTCTACGTGTGGGTGTCAATATTTTGTTTTTCAGCAAAAACTACACGATGGAGACGAACGCTTTCTCTGTACACCTTAGCAATTCCACGTCGATAGATATAAGATATAGTGGTTGAAAGTCGTCAGCTTATATAAAATTCGGACTGAAGATCAGCGATGAATTTTGACACTATAATAGCAAGAGGTTATATATATAGCGAAACGTGATGCACGTTCTTCAGTTGTTTTTCTGCAACAAGTTCACGTTCACGAATAAAGAAAAATAAGTACATATTGCAATTTGAAAAGTATAACTACCAAGGAAGCAAAAGCGTAAGGAAGAAATTTCGCGTTCTCGATCCGTTTCTAAAAGACAAAACAATGTGCTGAAACGTGAATCCACACACGATAGAAGAAATTTGTAGACGTTTATCTTACACTGTAGGCATCAGCGATTTTTCGATATTCCCATCCTTAAGGAGGTGAAATACGGGATGAACGGTTCTTTGAAAATACGTTGCTATTCAGGCAAATTAGAAGCAAGATATAAAAAACTTCGGAATTAGATTTTTGATTAAAATTTTAAGAACACGAGGTCGATATTTTTGGAAATTCATCCATTAAGCAGGTGAAATAACAGAAAATCTTTTAAGGCTGCTACTAAGACTATTTGATGCTAGAAATGCGTAAATTTGGACTTCGAACCAGGGTTAGAATTAAGAAAAGAGTGTTTCGTGATGTTTTGAATTCTGCCGTCAGTGGTGAACAGGGAGTGGCAAGTTATATCAAAATATTTGATTAGGATAGTATTTTTAAAGCTAAATCAATGACAATTTATATTTAGAAGTAGGTCCACCATTGAAAACCATCCAGTCTACGCGTACGAAGCAGCGGGAATTAAGGTAGTATTACCGTAGAATACTGTACACTCAAGATACACAAAAATCATTTTTAACTTTACAAATACACCAAATAAGATAATACATATACTACATTTCACGAGAACAATGCAAGATTGATATCTAAAATTTTATATATCAGTTACAGCAAAAACAAACATTTAGCATTTAATAGTTGGAAAAAATTATTGGGTGTGTACATTACTATTACAGCTCCTCTAACGGAAATAGATAACACAATATAAACATTAGCATTCCCACACAGAGAACGTTATTTCATACCATCCGAATAAGACAGTTTATCCAGAATGATATTTTCAGTCTGCAGTCGACTTTGCACTGAGGTCAAACTTCCTTGCACATTAAAACTGTGTGCCTGCCCGGAATATTTGCCTTTCTCGGCTAAATGCTCGACCAGCTGAGCTATCCTGGCACGCCTAAGGAAACTAAAGCTGTGGCGGCCAGCCCTGAGGGGGTTGGGGGTTCGGTTGTTATTTGGGATAGGGGGCCTACGCTGCTAAGGTTATCAGTCCCCTGATTGGGAGGGGAAGTCGTGAGGATAGGAAAGGAGGTGAGGGGGGAACGAAATGCAGTCCGGAAAGTAAAGAAGGAACAAAGACTGCATTAGCTCGGAACCACGTTCTCGCCACTCACGAAAGAATCGTGCCAGGATGGTTCAGCTAGTGTAATCACGATCCAGCACACGGTTTTAATCTACCAGGATATTTCATATCGGCTGCAAATATTATTCTTGAAACCTCCTCTATCGCTGTCATGTCTGCATAATATCCTTTCTTCCAGGAGTATAAGGATCAAAGTACTGCTAGAATTAATAAAGCTGCAAGTACGCGCCGTGTAGAAGGCCAAGATAGTTCAGCTGTTAGAGCGCTTGCCCGCAAAAGGTGAATGAATGTCCCAGGATCAACGATTTGTGGGAAAATATAAGTAGCTCTCTTAGGTTGTATGCAGATAACGCCGGCATTTGCCGTCTAGTAAAATCATCTGAAGATCAAAACCAACTGCAGAAAGATCTGAATAAGATATCACTATGGTGTAAAAATTGGCAATTGACGCTAAATGATGAAAAGTGTGAAGTCGTCCACATGAGTACGAAAAGTTTACAAGATAAATCAATCAAAAGTGAAGGCCGTAAACTCCACAAAATACCTAGGAATTACTATTACTTCAGACTTAAACTGGAAATATCACGTAGATAATGTCGTGGGGAAGGCGAAGCAGAGACTGCGTTTTATTGGCAGAACCCTTAAAAGAGGCAACAGAACTACTGAAGAGTCCTGATACACTACGCTTGTCCGCCTTTTTTTTTTTTTTTTTTTTGAGTATTGCTACCCAGTGTGGGATTCTTATCAGATGAGTTTGACGGAGGACATTGCAAGAGTTCAAAGAAGGGCATCTCGTTTTGTATTGTCACGATAGAGAGGAGACAGCGTTACGGAAATGATCCAGGATCTGGGATGGGAATCATTACAACAACAGCGCTTATCGCTGCGGCATGGGCTACTTACGAAATTCCAACCGTCAAGATTCTCGTACGAATGCGAAAATGTATTGTTGATTCCCACTTACATAGGTAGAAATGATCATCAGAATAAAGTACGAGAAATTAGAGCTCGAACGGTGAGATTCACGTGTTCTTTCTTCCCGCGCGCTATTTGAGAATGGAATGGGAGATAAATAGTAGAACGGTGGTTCGATGAACCCTCTGACAGGCACTTAAATGTGATTTGCAGAGTATCCCACATAGATGTAGACGTAGAAACCCCAGCACGTTACGAGTTTACTGGGGTTGTAGAATCAGGAGTGGGTGCTTGGTGGATTGAACTTATTGCCAAATAGTTCGTCAGAGATGTTATTCGACTTCGACACTTACAAAATTTTAGTTTCCATCTAGAACAACACCTGCTTCCCATTTCTGTCCCCTTTCCCTCAATCGTCTCACTACGAGCTACATGCACCTGTCGCAGTTTGTACTGAATAGAAGTTTGACATCAAATGAGTAACCCTAGGGAAGACACTTCCACGAAGAAGAGTTCTGTTACCGCTCTGTTAAAGAATGAACACTTATTAACAACTTTAAATTGCCCTAGAGTCAACTCAACGATCTTCGGGCTGCAAGTCTTCCAGTGGCAGAACCTTTGACGGAGATTACAGGCGACTTTCATGACCAGACCACATCGTATGGTGTAAATGAAGAGATTAACGGATTTCTTCTAGCGCTCATATTTTGGGTGAATTGTTAATTTTTTCACAATGCAGATGCCTTCTCTAAATCATTTTATAGGCGGCGCTGGGACGCAATCCGGAACTGTCTCATAGGAACCATGCTCTCAGTATTAGCCTTAAAACTATAATTGTTAATTTCAAATACAATAAAGAGTATTGCATTATGGTGCGGCCAGTAATAAAGGCGCATGATTAGCATCCCGGATTTTATTTAGACGAAATAACTACCTAACGAGTTAGTATTTCAACTCTTTTACTAGCACTTCCATCAATACTCTAGTGTGCAGTATAGCTGCAAAGGGGCTGAGTCATCGAGAGCATTCCTACAAAACAGGTAGGAGGAAGTGGCTCGCAAGTCTGGCTCAAAGGTTGTCCATGTTAATCTGCAGATCCCGGACAGACAGTGTGGACCAGCAAATGCTCACGCACCCTACACCATCTTCTACGAACTCCTAAATACGCCTACAATTTAAAAATAAGTTTAGTCGAAATATTCAAATGTTTGTAAATCTATGGTACTTAACTTTTATGGTTATCAGTACCTAGCCTTACAAAATAATTTAACTAACCTAATGACAAACACACACACACACACACACACACACACACACACACACACACACACACACACGATATCGAGGGAGGACTTGAACCTCCGACGGCGAGCAACCGCGCGCTCCACAGCAAAGCACCTTACAATGCTCGGCCACTCCAACGCGGCAGGCTCTTGCATAGCCGATGTTATGAAAATCACGATCAGCAGGCTAAAGGGAACAACCTCATTAACACAAACCTCAGTGGCTAGATATTTAAGTGAGAAACGACGACTGTCAAACTGTGGTTGCTACGTATGAGATCTAAACAAACTTACTTACATGGAAATACAAGAGTGCGTAAACGAAGCCTGAAAACAGCCAGTGTGAAATCCACAATCATGGAATGCGGACATACTCGAACATAGTCTACATGAATAAAACCACATTAGTTAAGAGATCGACGTACTGCTTGAGTTTGATATTCGCCGGAATGCGAAACTACAAGTTCAAGTTCAAGTGTTTGTTAAGCTTATGGGACTTAACTACGGGGTCATCAGTCCCTAAACTTACAAACTACTTATGAACTACTGACGAACTAGGACGGCACAAATATCCATGCCCCAGGGGGGATTCGAACCCCCGACCGTAGTGGCCGTGCTGACCGTGACTGGAGCGCCTCAGTCACCTCGGCCACCGCGGCCGGCTGCGAAACTACCATTCACAAATAATTCTCCACTTGAAAATTCAGCAGCACTCATAATACTCCAAGGTATCGCAGGTAATGGCAATTTATTCAGGAATCGGTCCTAATCCGGATTCCGGTATAAATATCACGCAGCCAGAAAACACAGACAGCAGTCTGAACAGTACCGTGGGAGCTTATCGTTGCCCCAGCAGCTAACTGCAGGCGGCAGCTCACAAGTGCTGCCATATACTTCTGGTGTTGCGTGCACAACACACTGGTCACGCCATCTCTCCGGGGACTGCTCATGACAAATTAAATTTGGCGCCACCGCACAGAGCCGAACATCCTTATGATTCCAACGAGGACGATCCGTAAATTCAAATTTTTTCAGAATGGATTTTATTTTGGAGACGTCTGTTATATACTACTGAACATCCTTTCAACTATTTTACAACATACTTTCCATAAACATTCAAATTTTCCTCGTTCTCATTCACAAATTTATGACAATCTTCTCTGTAAAGCTCTATTGCCTGTGAGTGTAGTGCGATATTGGCAAGGAGGTTAGAATACAGGGAGACGCCCTTTCGCTAAAAAAGTGAAGCCTGCCACCGCAATTTTGCTAAGTTTCAGAGAAGCGTTCGTATTATTGAGCTAATGTTCTATGTCACTTAAATCGGGATACAACTTCCGCCAGTTTTGCTGTGATGTGCAACGTGTTAAAATAGTGCAAATTAGCCGTTAAAAATTAGTTTTTCAAATATATTATGATGAGTATTTATTACTATTTATTCAATAAAGTATATTGTTTGAAAGTACATACTTTGCAGTAACTGTCCGTTATATGCATTAACAGTAATAAGGTTGACTTAATGCACAGTTTTAACAGAAAAATAGCATTCCAAAACTGACCAAGATGGTGGACAGGCTTCAACTGACGTATGTGCTCTGCATAGATAATGCCACCTCCCTTTATTCTAACCTCCTTGGATATTGGGCTGGCAGCCATCATATTCATTGTTAGCAAGTCAAAAACAAGCTGTATGGAGCTGACGCTCATACGCGCTAGGGAAGGATAAGTCGTTACTATTCTAGATTGATAGGCCACCGCCGAAAATTGCAGTACCCTGATGGGATTGGTTAGTGCATTAGGAGGCTACGCGTGAAATAGCAGTTCTTCTTTAGTTAAAAATAGGAATGCTTTCAACCAAATTAAATGTTCAAATGTTTGTATAGCTTATGGGACTTAACTACGGGGTTATCAGTCCCTAAACTTACAAACTACTTATAAACTAGCAAATACTAACGACGGCACAAATATCCAAGCCCGAGGGGGGATTCGAACCCCCGACCGTAGTGGCCGTGCAGACCGTGACTGGAGCGCCGCAGTACTCTCGGCCACCACGGCCGATCCCACCAAATTAAATTGGGTTTTCATAATACGTAATATCTCAATAGCAAGCTACCATTCTGTTATTTAAAATCATTTAATATCATAAAATTTAATATCCAAGAGTAACATGAAAACAGTCGAAACTCTTCTGTCATGTTCTGGCGTGAGTACGATCTGTTACAAATTGAGGTGGAACTCGGTGTCTCCTCTTTACGGTTTCGGCAGTTGGCCGCGGTGGAGTAGCCGAGCGCTCTAAAGTGTCTCGCTGCGGAGCGCGCGGTCGCTCGCCGTGGAGGTTCGAGTCCTCCCTGGGGCATGGGTGTGTGTGTTGTCCTTAGGTTAAGTGTAAGGAAGTCTTTTCTGAAGGAATTTGTGTGGAGTGTTACCATGTACGGGAGTGAAACATGGACGATAAACAGTGCGGACAGGAAGAGAATAGGGGCTTTTGAAATGTGGTGCTACAGAAGATTAGGTGGGTCTATTGCGTAACTAATGAAGAGGTACTGAACAGAATTTGTGAGAAGAGCCATTTTTGGAATACCTTGAGTAAAAGAAGGAATCCATTGGTAAAACACATTCTTAGACATCGAGGAATCGTACATTTAGCTTTGCAGGGAAGTGCGTGAGGTAAGTATCGCAAAGGGAGACCAAGAGACGCATATAGTAAGCAGATTCAAATGGATGTGGTTTGCCGTTCTCATGAGGGCATGAAACGGCTTGCTCAGGATAGAGTAGGGTGGAGCTGCATCAAACCAGTCTCCGGACTGAAGACAATAACAACAAGAACATCGACGTGCGGTCGGTTATATGCAAGCAATTTCTATTATAAAAGTGAATCCCAACAACATAAAGTGAGTAACAATGTACATTGTTGGATAGAAAAAGTTCATATGAAGAGGTAGATTGTGAATTGAGCAATTTCTCGATTTGTACGCTAGTAAAATGGCAAGTCGTATACCTTCAGAAGGAAAATCTGTATGTAATTCTTTGAGCACGTAAATTCACTAATTATCTTTAACAGCCTCAAAGAAATATCGACGTACGTACAGTCTTCTTCGATGAGGACGCAGCTTGAGAAAACAACTTGTTGGTGGATAATTTTGTAAAGATTGTGGATTCCACTCATGGCTGAAGGGGGGGGGGGGGGTGGAGTAAAAAAGTCTACGGATATCACGCGTACTGTACTTTCGTTCCAACCGAATGTTGGTACTCTTCATTTATGGTAAAAAAAGAGGTGGAATAAAGAAAACATAAGGTGCAGACTTTTCATCAACCACTACTTTTTTTTCCCCGGCCGCCTCTCCCCCCGTCGTAGCAGCCACGCACTGACGTTCTGACTAAAATCGCAATCTATTTGAAACCACTGCGATCAATGTACTTGTTTTACATTTAGGAAATATATGAAAATCACTAGCAGCTAAGTCTGGACGTTACGGTGTATGGAGAAGCACCTACCACCCGAACTTTGTAAGTGCTTACGGCGCTATGCGACCGAGAACTGTCACGGATCAAACAGTGCCAACGTTAAACATGACAATTTGTCGATTATGAACTGCTCACCACAGGTGTCGCACAGCAAACCTCGGCCTATATTGTTCTTATTCGAGTCGTCAAATCCATCAATAAAACACTCCTCTTTTACCAATGATGCCAGGATCTGTTGCTGTTAAAACTTTTGGAGACATTTTTATGGTTTTGTAGGCGAGTTTGTGTGACCTCCATAACATGAACTGTTGTTTTGTTCAGGATTTCAAAGCAAACATTCCGCTATTTATTTCTCCATCATGCAGGAAAATTTAATTGTCACGAAATTCACGACTCCCATTATGTTCCCACATGTTGTTGTTATGGTCTTCAGTCCGGAGACTGGTTTGATGCAGCTCTCCACCCTACTCTATCTTGAACAAGCCTCTTCATCTCCTCATAAGAACGGTAACCAATATCCACTTGAATCTGCTTACTAAACGCGTCTCTGGGTCTCGCTCTGCGATTTTTACCCCACACACTTCCCTCCAATGCTAAATTTTCGATTCCTCGATGTCTAAGAATGTGTCCTACCAAGCGATCATTTCTTTTGGTCAGGGTATGCCAAAAATTCCTTTTCTCACCAATTCTGTTCAGTACCACCTCATTAGTTACACGATCTACCCACCTAATCTTCAGCATTCTTCTGTAGCACCACATTTCAAAAGCCTCTATTCTCTTCCTGTCCGCACTGCTTATCGTCCATGTTTCACTCCCGTACAAGGCAACACTCCACACAAATGCATTCAGAAAAGACTTCCTTACACTTAAATTAATATTCGATGTTAACAAATTTCTCTTTTTCAAAAATGCTTTTTATCCCATTGCCATTCTGCATTTTATATCCTCTGTACTGCGAGAATCGCATGTTATTTTACTACCCAAGTAACAAAACTCATCTACCACCTTCATTGTTTCGTTACCTAATCTAATTCCTTCAGCATCGCCTGATTTTCTAAGACCGCATTCCATTATTTTTGTTTTGCTCTTGTTAATGTTCATTTTATACGCTCTCTTCAACACACTGTCCATTCCATTCAACTGCTCTTGCAGGTCCTTTGCTGTCTCTGACAGAATTACAATGTCATCAGCAAAACGCAATGTTTTTATTTCTTCCCCCTGAACTTTAATCCCTATTCCAAATTTTTCCTTGCTTTCCTTCACCGCCTGCTCGATGTACAAATTGAATAACATCGGAGAAAGGCTACAACCCTGTCTTACTCCCTTCCCAACTGATGCTTCCCTTTCATGCCCTTCGAGTCTAATAACTGCGGTCTGGTTTTTGTACAAGTTGTAAATAACTCTCCTTTCCCTGTATTTTACCCCTGCTAACTTCAGAATTTGAAAGAGTGTACTCCAGCCAACATTGTCAAACGCTTTCTCCAAATCTACAAAAGCTAAAAATGTAGGTTTGCCTTTCCTTAATCTATCTTCTAAGATAACACGTAAAGTGAGTGTTGCCTCCCGGGTTCCTACGTTCCTCCTAAATCCAAACTGATCTTCCCCTAGGTCAGATTCTACCAGCTTTTCCATTCTCCTGTAGATGATTCGTGTTAAAATTTTGCAACCATGACTTATGAAACTGATGGTTCTGTAATTTTCGCACCTGTCTGCACCTGATTTCTTTGGAATGGAGATTATTACATTTTTCTTAAAGTCTGAGGGTATTTCACCTGTCTCATACATCCTACACACCAGTTCAAATAGTTTTGTCATGGCTGGCTCTCCCAGAGACTTTAGTAGAACATGACGACGAATTGCTGTAGCGTCACTGTTTTGCCCACACGAAACGTAATATTCCGCGTACCTCACACTTGGCGGGATCAGCCATTGCTGCACGCATTTTTAACACCTGAAATAACGAGAGAAACTGCCCAACACTTGTAGTACCAGGAGCGAAGTGAACTTAATTACACAACGGAAAAAAATTTTAGATGCTGTCGTCACTCATTCGAGTGACGTAACAGAATGGAACTTACTTATCGCAATGATCTCGGTACAATGTGTCGACAGTACAACATCGGCATCTAACACTGGCGAAAAACACGTGATCTGCTTCTTCTAATAAGAAGGAAGCGTCTTCCAGTTGTATATTCTGGGTATGATCCAGTCTTCGTTCTGTATTGATCACGTTTCAAAATAAAATAGATAAATGAGCAATCTGATCAATTAATCAGATAGTGTAACGTTAAGACGAATATAAATCTTAAACAAACTACTATTGTTACACTTAAACAAATAAAAATTGTAACTCAAAAATCACATGTTTAGATCAGTAATAAGCTTCTCATCCCAGTACAGTGGTTAACAAACGCACTATATAAAACAGTGACTAAAATTTAATTGAAGTTACTCCACAGTAACGCATAAAAATAGGAGTGTACTCTGTACAAGTTGCATTAGAGATGCTGTCCACTAACAGAAAATAACTCACTGGCTAACAGAAGTAAAATATTTATTTATTGTAATTAATTCAGCGTCCAAATCATCTCCAGGTTCTGTTGAACAACCGGCGGAGAGACAACAGCAAAACTACTCACGTTCTCATTCCACTGTTGTGAACTATTTGAATGTGAAAAACAAGTTTGTATCATCTGAATCAGATACTGTCTGCACGGTGGAATTATAAGATAAATGCACTCCATGTTTAATGATATATGCAATACTTTTACTCAAAGTAATTTTAAACGATTTATATTTAATTATGGCAATAAAAATGATTGAGACACCCTTATCTTATAATAATTTTCCAACTCTTTCAATCACTTTCTTCAGAATGGAATAGCTATAATTTTTCTAAGTAGGAAACAAAGCTATGGAAAATAACGAATAAATAATTAAATTAATTACGAACTAATGGTTGCATATGATTGGTAATACATCTGTCATCACAAACAGCACTTCTAGTTTTGTTGGTATCTGCTGTTTAATGATTAGCTGAATTTTTAATTAAAGTTCAATCAAAAAGTGTTTTTGACGTTAATTAATTGCGATGTGATACACGTGAGTAGCTCTGTCTACGCGCATTGATGAACACTACACTTTGATTACTTGATTTCTTTGTCACCATAACAATTATAAACGTATTAATCATTTGCCGAATTTCGGCTGGATAACTCTCTCCACCGCTGCAATTTCCCAGGCGTTAATTACAAATCCTAAACACTGACGGAATCGTATGCCTCTCCTCTCTGTATAACACATTCTTCTTCTATGTCTCTATCATAATTTTCGCTACAGGAATGTAAATGCTAACTATATAAAACGAGACTTTTATATCCTCAGACTGAAGAACTGACTTCACGTCGTAGCCTTTGTAGCTGGCGGAACACTGAAACGCCGACATGTGAGCCGATTTGTGAAGCTATTTTTAAGTTCATTATCCATATGAGTATTGGTTAATTTAGCATATCATGCAGGGATAAAAAGTGATCTGCTGTCTCACAATTTCATACATTTTCTAGAATGATGTCTGTATTGTAACTGGTTGACCGGTATATATGTAAATTAAGTAGCAATGCTTGCTTCCAAATTTACTACAATGTTTGGAACTGTAATCTTATATTTACACCCATTCTACCCCGTCTTCAAGTTAACCACAAGTAAACCTATGTGCTGTGATTTCATGGCAACTATTACGTCAGAGACGTTATGTGATATCGACAGTTGTTAGTTCCCACCTTGAACTACAGTTCCTTTCCTTTTCTGCACCCTTATTCCTCAATCGTATTACTACGACCTACCTGCACTAAATACCAAATGTTGCCAAGATCGCTATTTTATTGTCTCCATGATTAGTTTCGGTAATACACTACTGGCCATAAAAATCGCTACACCAAGAAGAAATGCGGATGGTAAATGGTTGTACATTGGACAAGTATATTATACTAGGACTTATAATTACATTTTCACGCAATTTGGGTGCATAGTTCCTGAGAATTCAGTTCCCAAACAATCACCTCTGGCCATAATAACGGCCTTGACATGTCTTGGCATGGAGTGAAACAGAGCTTGGATGGCGTGTACAGGTACAGATGCCCATGCAGCTTCAACACGATACCACAATTCATTAACAGTAGTGCTTGGCGTATTGTGACGAGCCAGTTGCTCGGCCACCATTGACCAGACGTTTTCAATTGGTGAGAGATGTGGAGAATGTGCTGGCTAGGGCAGCAGTCGAACATTTTCCGGACTTGCAAAATGCGGTCGTGCATTATCCTGCTGAAATATAGGGTTTTGCAGGGATCGAATGAAGGGTATAGCCACGGGTCGTAAGACATCTGAAATGTAACGGCCACTGTTCAAAGTGCCGTCGATGCGAACAAGAGGTGACCGAGACGTGTAACCAATGGCACCCCATACCATCATGCCGGGTGATACGCCAGTACGGCGATGACGAATACACGCTTCCATTGTGCGTTGACCGCGATGTCGCCACCAAGGATGCGACCACCATGATGCTGTAAACAGAACCTGGATTATCCGATAAAATGACGTTTTGCCATTCGTGCACCCAGGTTCGTCGTTGCGTACCCCGTCGCAGGCGGTCCTGTCTGTGATGCAGCGTTAGGGGTAACCGCAGCCATGGTCTCCGAGCTGATAGTCCATCCTGCTGCAAACGTTGTCGAACTGTTCGTGCAGATGGTTGTTGTCTTGCTAACGTCCCCATCTGTTGACACAGGGATCGAGTCGTGGCTGCACGATCCGTTACCGCCATGCAGATAATATGCCTCTCATCTCGACTGCTAGTGATACGACGCTGTTGGAATCCAGCACGGCGTTCCGTATTGTCTTCCTCAACCCACCGATTCCATATTCTTAGGCATCACAATAACGTTCCATCAGGCAACGCCGGTAAACTTCTGTTTGTGTATGAGAAATCGTTTGGAAACTTTCCTCATGTCAGCACGTTGTAGGTGTCACCACCGGCGTCAACCTTGTGTGAATGCCCAGAAAAGCTAATCATTTGCATATTACAGGATCTTCTTCCTGTCGGTTAAATTCCGCGTCTGTAGCACGTCATCTTGGTGGTGTAGCAATCTTAATGGCTATGAGTGTACAAAGTTACCATCATCGGATCATCTGTTTCAGACTCAGACATTTTTCTTAATTTGTGGAGGCACTGCTATATTTTCCCATAAAGGGCGAACACAAGAAGTTCGTAATAGGCTGCCACATTAAAAGAGCTAGTAGTGCTAGAATGCATAGTTCCCAGTTTTTCAACATCATAACCAGCACCTGTTATTTTTACTAACAATGTACAACATTTGATGACATAGATGCTTGCCATCGCGTCAGAATAGAAGCCACTGACCAGATGTCCTCTCCAGCTACATCAATTCTGTTGTAATAAAGTAGCAAACCAAATAAATAAATAAATAAAATTAAAAGACACATAGAGAACATATGTATTATTCGCTAAAAGCAAACAAGATAAAACCTTTGTTGCGTAAATGTAATTGATAAATGATTGCGGAACGCTACAACAGTCTTGTACGAGCGGCCAAAGCGAATAACGTATTCCATGATTCGGATCGATTCGACCGTCGTAGTAGTCGAAACAGGACTGAGCTAACTACTCTTATGTTTACAAAAAATTATACTATACAAAATTCTGAAAATGTCGAAAGGTAGGTTAGTATGGAGAGATTTTTTTCCCCTCGTACTAAAACTATCGGAAACAAATTATGATTTATGAAATATTAATGAAGGAAGACCGACGTCTCACTATTATGGCGGCAACTAATCAGATCAAATTTCTTACAAAACGTGATCCAAACTCTTCCCACCGTCAGATATGCCACACCACTGATGACGTCTTTTGAATCTGTGAGAAGTCTCCAGCTATACCGTCTATAACAAAATGTTAAAATAGGAACTGATAAAACCAGAACCGTAACACCTGACGAGTGTATACGACTGGACGTGAGTATAAGCATATAATCACTTCCAATAGTGTGGATCAACTGCCGATACAGCTGGCCGAACCTTGGAATACATTTACACAATCTTCAGTGTGTGATTACTTTGCGTGGGGAGCCCATACGTCAAAAGCATATCGCAACAAAATTTATATAGAACTATAGCACCTGGGACGGTAGCAAATCCGGCAGTTAAGCTTTCGACAGTCTATAGCAATAACTCTTAAAACTGTTGAGAAATGATTGGTGCTCACTTTCAACATATGTTGCAGTCAAGATGGTGTTGTATTTCCTTTCCTCTGATGTAGGCTATCCTTTGAACCCGGTTCTCTGTTTGGGCCACATTTATATCCTCCACCGTTTTCAAAATGTTCAAATGTTTGTTAAGCTTAAGGGACTTAACTACGGGGTGATCAGTCCCTAAACTTACAAACTACTTATGAACTAACTAATACTAAGGACGGCACAAATATCCATGCCCCGACCGTAGTGACCGTGCAGACCGTGACTGGAGCGCCTCAGTCCCCTAGGCCACCGCGGCCAGCGACATTTTTCACTACCAGGGGAGTTGTGTAACTTGCGCGGATACATCAGTTCTGTCATCATATAGCTCTAGAAACAGGATAACCTTATTTTTTTGAAGCGCGGAGAATGACGGAGGAGGTGTTACCCTAGGCCCACGATAGAAAAGAATTAAAAAAATAGAACTGTTGCATATTATGATAGATACATACTTTAAAGAGTTCTTACGTGTGTTGTCAAGATCCTTAGAATGTCAATCGACAAAATCGTATCAATATTAAGATACTTTCAATAATGTGTACAACCAAAAGGAGGGAACCTTTCGACAACCACGATAAGAAATTTTCTTAAATGCAATCTTAGAGAAGTTTTCTTTGATCAACAATATAATTTTTGGAGAGCTATTATGTGTCAATTGAGTCGCGAACCTAAAAATATTGAAAGCGACATTCCCCACAAAAGGTCGAATTCACTATGGAAACAGAAATTTGTCATTTACATCTCCATCTACATATCTACTCTGGAAATCACATTTAATTGCCTGGCAGAGGCTTTATCGAGCATTTTTCATGGTATTCCTTTATCATTTCATTCTCTATTACAGTGGAAGAAGAACGAATATCTGCATGATTCAGTTTGCGATCTGATTTTCCTTTTATTATCCTGTTTTCTTATGATGATCCTGTTTTCTTATGTTCGTGAGTGCTAAAAAAATATATGTTTGTCTTCGGAGGAGAATGCGGGTCAAAGAAATTTCGGAAATAGCTTTCGCTACAATAAATTACGCCGTAACTCTTACATCATCTTTTTGACATTCTCCCCCTTGTTTCGTGATAGTACATATCGAGCAGCACTCTCCCGTCCTTTCTCTATATCCTCCGTCAGTCCCACTTGGAGACGATTCCACAATGTGGAGCAATAGTGTAATTTACACATTATAATGTGGCGACCTCAAAAGACTTGTTATATGGATTGTCAATCCATATATAACTATTGTGATTGTTTGTTCAACACAAAACATTATTTCTCGAAAAAGAATCCGTGCTACTTCTGCACACAAAAACAACACAACACTCTTCGGTTCTAGGCCGTCAGAAAACTTCACTACCTTAGTAAGTACGGCTCTATGACAAAGTCCTTGCAGTCCTGGACAGTCCAACGGTAGGCCTAAAGTGAAAGAACGAGTACCCGTCCTTCGCGGCGGCTGGATCTTCCGTTCCGACGCAGGGATCTTCTTTCTTCGGTCTTCAGGAGGCGAGTCCTAACCCATCCGTAGGCCAGGAAGAACTGGTGTGAGCTGTGTTTTTTTCTTTTTCTTTTTTTTTCTTTTTCTTTATTGTGGTTTCCATTCCCCTAAAAAGGGGCGGGCTGGCAGCGCTCGCTGGCGCTCTTCAGCCTACAGAAAGAAAATTTAACACAGAAGAAACATACAAAAATAAAGGAGATAAAATGTGGGAGGTAACACAGGCATAAAACGGAGATGTAAAATGGAGATAAAACAAATTACATAAAATGGAGGGAAACGGTGGCGACATAAAAGATTTGTAACGGCGGTACTGGTGAATAAAAAGACAGCTGCCCGAAGGTCAGTGGCACACACATAAAACGATCGCAGGGCGGCGGCTAAAGGTAGACCGTCCGCTATTGTGGAGTTAAAACGAAAAAACGCAACACACACTCGGAGAAATACCAAAGTTAAAAACTGATGGTGTCAGCTGCGGGTTGGCCGTCCACTGTTGTAAAATAAAATAATGGAACTAAAGGTACCACACTCGTTGAAGCAGTCACTAGTATGCACAAAGAAGGTGCCACAGATGGCGGAGCACTTACGGCAATGAAGATGTGGTGTGGGGGGAAGAGGGGATGAGGGAAGAGGGAGAGGATGGGGAGGAGCCACAGGGCCGGTGGGGAAGGGACGAGGGGGATGATGTCCCAGGAAGCCACGGGGAAGAAAAAGGGAAGGGCAGTAAGAGGAGGATCCGGAGGGACAGCTGGGTGGAATGAGGAGAGGAGAAAGGACAAGGGAGAGAATGGGGAGAGGGGGCAAGGGGAAGGCTCACAGCTGGTATGAAGGATAGATGTCAGGTCGGAGGGCATCATCCGGGAAGGGTACAGAAGTTGCCACGGGAAAGAATCTGGAGGGTGGTCAAGTGGAGAGCAGGGGGAATACAGGGGTGGAGGCGCGACAACGGTCCAGGTGCAGAGAGGAGGGGATGGACTAGAGGATTAGGCGGGTCTGATTTGCGGGATATGTAACGGAGGCGGAGATGTTCAAGAAAGAGGACGAGTCGGCTGAAAGGAATGAGATCATAGAGGATCCGCGTGGGGGAGGGGGGATAAAGGCGGATACGGAAGGCGAGGCGGAGGGCATGGCGCTCCAGTATCCCCAGAGATTTGTAGAAGGATGGGGGAGCGGAGATCCAGGCTGGATGGGCGACACATAGGATAGGACGGATGAGGGATTTGTAGGTATAGAGGACGGTAGAAGGGTTGAGGCCTCATGTTCAGCCAACAAGGAGTTTGAGGAGGTGGAGGCGGGAGTATGAGCTGTACCTGGTCGAGCTTATATACCCGGCTTAGTCGTGCTGGAAACTTCCTTCTTCACTGGCGACCTCTGGAAAACAAAGATCTAGAATTAACGGACAGCTGTTGTTGTTGTCATCTTGGTGGCCCTGAAATGTTTACTTATAGGTTGACTGGTAGCCTCGGAGCCTGTCGCAGTGAGGTCTGCCGTTCCGCTCATCTGCGGTGTTTTGATGGTTGCGTGTAGCCAGCTTGCAGGCGTTGCTGGACGCTGGTGGAACAATAACACACACGGACGAGTGTGATACAGGTAGTTTCTTCAGTAGAACTTCTGAGTGTCCAGCTGTTGAAACGTAGCCTCTGGTTCACATTTCCAATTAAAGTGGTTCTTCACTGTAATTCCCATACATTTAATTGAATTTAGGGACAGGAAACTTGACTGAATTATCGTGTAAATGAAGTTTAACGGATTTCTTCTAGCGCTCATATTTAGGGTGAATTATCAATTTTTGCACAATTCAGAAGCCTTCTCTAAATCATTTTACAGTTGATTCTAATCTTTTGGTGACTTTACATTATGATAAACGACAGCATGATACACTAACAGTCTAACAGAACTGCTCGGATTGTCTCCTAAATCAATTATAGAGAAAAAGAACAGTAGGGGCACCATAAAGTTTCCTTGGGAAACGACTTCCCATCACTTGCTACGTACTGTGTACTTTCTGTCAGGAAATCACAAATCTAATCGCACAACTAAGACTATATTCTAAAAGCATGCAACTGGATTAAAAGCCGCATGTGAGGTTCAATCTCAAAAGGCTTCTGGGAATCTATAAACGTAGAATCGATTTTTGATCCTTATATTTCACAAGAACGATAATTTATTGTGTTGATTATCAGTCAATAGGTCGTTGTCTTCGATGTAGTTCATAAAGTTCAAACAAAATATATGTTTCCATGTTTTTGTTGTGCTCTTCAGTCCGCTGGTATGACGCAGCTCTTCGCGCTACCATGAACTGTGCAAGCCTCTTCATCTGAGAATAAGAACGGCAACCTACAACCTTTTCAAACTTCTTACTGTATTCGTCCCTTGGTCTCTCTCTACATTTTTTAAACCACACACTTTCTTCTTATGCTAAGTTGACGATTCATAGATGTATTATAATGTGTCCCACCAACCTGACTAAGAAAAGAGTCAGCTTCTTTTCTTCTTTTCTCCTTAATTCTCATGAGCATCTCCTTATTAGTTACTTGGTCTACCCGTCTAATCTTCATCATTCGTCTGCGACATCACATTTTAAATGCTTCTATCATTTTTTGTCTGATCTCCTTATCGTGCACATTTCACTCCCGTGCAATACTACATTCCAGACAAATGCTTTCCAAAAGAACTTCCTAACATTTGAACTAACAATGGATGTCAACAAATTTCGCTTCTTCCGAAGATGTTTTTTTCCCATAGCCATTCTGCATTTTATATCTTCTCTACTTCGGCCATCAGACGTTATCTTGCTACCCAAATAAAAATGATCTACTACTTTCAGTGACTCATTACCTAATCTAATTCCTTCAGACTTGCCTGATTTTCTGAGATTGCATTCCATTACCCTGGCTTTACTCTTTGTTAATGTTCGTCTTTTACCTTCCTTTCAGGACTCTATCCATTACATTCAATTGTTCTTCCGGATTCTTTGCTGTCTCTGGAAGAATTACAATGTCATCAGCCAACTGAAAGGTTTTTATTCACTCTCCCTGGACATTAATTCCCTCTCCAAATTTCTGCTTGTATTCCTTCACAGCTTGCTCAAAGTACAGGTTGAACAACTTTGTGGATAGGTTACAACCCTGTCTTACTCTATTCCTAAACCGTTACCCTTTTATGTCCTTCGACTCTAATAATTGCTGTCTGAATTTTCTACAAGTTGAATATAACTCTTCGCTCCCTATATTTTACCCCTGCTACCTTCGGAATTTGAGGGTGTATTGTCAAAAGCTTTCTGCAGATCCACAAAAACCGAAAACAAAGGTTTCAATATCCTCCATAAAAACGACGTGAATGATGGGGGCCTTTGATGTAGCGTATCATTGCTATTGTGTTTTTTGAATATTGGTGTTACTAAAAATTTTAAAACAAGCATGGCATCTGATAGAAGACTTCATTAGAAACAATAAGCAAAATGCAAGAATTGAAATACTTGACCAGAGTACCAAATTTTCAAAAGGTTGGCGTAACGTACGCATCCTGTTCCTCCACTTAATAACTTGTCGAACCGCTGCCCTTTTGTGTTGCATAATTGAAGCAATAAGCTATTAAGCGGATGGCCGTTTGGCACATCACTGTGCTCTAGGAGCCATACACTAGACGCCGCATAGACGGTGCTGTGTTAATATGATTGAACAACGTGGCAGAGCGCGGTGGCAGAGTTGCGACACTGCTGGTCGGCGTCGTCCGCTGGGCCACCCATCACGCCAGACACTGTGCCTCCCCCCTCCCCCCCCCCCCCCCCCCCAGCTTTAGGCGCAGCAGTAAATCCCCCAGACCAGACCCTGTCTGACGCACGGCCTGAGCCCACTGCGGCGCCGGACGCAACGAAGGGGCAGGGACAGCTGAGTCTCCATCGCCACCGCGGGGCGCGCCAGGATCACAGGGCACTAGAGTCTGTGTAGGAAGAGAATGGCCGCCATGTTTTTACCAGACTGCGTGCGGGACGTGCACTTACATAGCGTTCCAGGCGACTTAACGATTGAAATACGACATCGTTTCCACCCATGAGACCGCAGCACGACTTCAACTTACCAATCAGTACACTTGCGCATAATAGTTCGCGATCGGGAGCGCGCACTTTGGGTCGCGGCTCTGCCGCGAACTAGTTCGTTCTTTTAATTCGTCCGCTCCCAGTGACGGCTGAGTGGCGTGTTCTGTGCATGCAGGTGGAGGAAGAAATTCCCCACCCAGCTGCTTCATGCGCTTGCTGCTTGGGCCGCTAACGATATCACGCAAACCAAAAGAAACAGTTTGAAGATATTGTTTCGCGTTTAAGTTTAGAGTTATCTCTATATCTTGGCATTACGGAATTTATTAGTCAGATATTGCACAGTGCAGAATACTTCAAAGCAGAAATTTTGTAGCACTGAACTATGTTATCTAGAAGGCAGACTCTAACCTCGAAATGGCTCTCATCTGCAGAAGGCAAACACGTGATTTTTAATTATGTTCGTGACCTATTGCGCATATTTTAGATCGCGACATATCGCGTGTATTTTAGTTCGCGACCTATCGCGCATATATTAGTTCGCGACCTATCGCGAATATTTTAGTTCGCGAGCGATCGCGCATATTTTAGTTCGCGACCTATCGCACATATTTTAGTAATGTGACCTACCGCGCACATTTTAGTTCGTGGCCGGTAGCTCTCCTTTTAGTTCGCAGCTCGGCCGCGAAGTAGGTCGCTCTTTTTAGTTCGTCCCCTCGTTTTGAATTTAGCTAACACTACTAAAACAACAGCTCAGCTGCATCTCCGCTCGAATTACGGCAACTGGCAGAGGGAAATCACGCGATTCTGTGCGCTCTCGCGTCCTCTCGCTGTTACCCGTCAGTCTTCGGAAAAGCAGCAGACGAACTAACAGGCGAGGGATCTGCGAACTAGTTCGCCTGTGGGAGCGCTCTTCCGAACTAGTTCGTTGACGAACTACACAAGACTACTAATCAGTACATGGTTAAATGTCGTTCATCTATGTTTATATAGGCATAATAAATTTGTAAGCAAATAAATCCCATGAAACAGTTTCTATGACTGTCGAATGTTAATAGCCATATTTTACGATGATGTGGTTAACTTGGAAGTTGATTAATAAGAAAGAAGTATTTCATGTTATGTATCTTGAAGAAAATTATCCTCTTGCAGTATTTTCTGTCTGCATATCCATCGGTGAAGTTAGTATCCTATTACCGCTTTCCGCTACCATACAATGCATTTCACGTGTGCTCCTGTCGATCATATATTTTTCCTACACTGGGAAATAGCAAAAACGTCATACTCTACCTACTTTTAGGAACAGACTCAAAATAGGTAACTGAATATATACAGCGAGTCAATAGTCCCTCCCCCTCCATATTTAATCCCATAACCAATTATAAGATTGTGAATAGCCAATAATACACACCCAATGAGGATACATGCCTTGTATCACGACATGAACTAACAAAGAGGTAGAATATAGTGATATACAAAAATCGCTTACTGGATCCGTACTCGCGACCGTAATAATACAAATTCAGTAGGCGACCACTAAACCACGCGGGATTTTGATAGGCAGTAGTTCTGTGAATTATTTTCATCAATGCTTTTCTTGCTTTGGGGGCGGGAGGGAATGCATCACATAGACAGGAATAATGTGTAGGTTTCCGTAAGTCGCCTTTTCGGTTTCCGCTTTGTAGGTTACCTTTCACCTCCCACTTTTTCGTCTTTCCTCATTCCTTGCTAACACAAGCATCATGTAACAGTCTTCGGTTTTTACAGCCAGCAAAAGAACAACGAGGCGTCTCTCTTGACTGTCCTTAATGACTATGTAATTCACATTATTAATTACACTCACTAAATCACATAAAATCAATATTTAATCTTAGAAATTTCCATGAATTTCTAAGGTTATCGTTAACGACCGACGAACAACACGTTGTTGTTGTTATGGTCTTCAGTCCGGAGACTGGTTCAATGCAGCTCTCCACCCTACTCTATCCTGAGCAAGCCTTTTCATCTCCTCATAAGAACGGCAACCCACATCCACTTGAATCTGCTTACTATACGTGTATCTTGGTCTCCCTCTGCGATTTTTACCCCACACACTTCCCTCCAATGCTAAATTTACGATTCCCCGATGTCTAAGAATGTGTCCTACCAAGCGGTCCCTTCTTTTAGCCAGGGTATGCCAAAAATTCATTTTCTCACCAATTCTGTTCAGTACTTCTTCATTGGTTATGCGATCTACCCACCTAATCTTCAGCATTCTTCTGTAACACCACATTTCAAAAGCCTCTATCCTCTTCCTGTCCACACTGCTTATCGTCCATGTTTCACTCCCGTACAAGGCAACACTCCACACAAATGCCTTCAGAAAAGACTTCCTTACCCTTAAATTAATATTCGATGTTAGCAAATTTCTCTTTTTCAAAAATGCTTTTCTACCCATTGCCATTCTGCATTTTACATCCTCTGTACTGCGACCATCACATGTTATTTTACTACCCAAGTAACAAAACTCATCTACCACCTTCATTGTTTCGTTACCTAAGCTAATTTCTTCAGCGTCGTCTGATTTTCTAAGACTGCATTCCATTATTTTTGTTTTGCTCTTGTTAATGTTCATTTTATACACTCTCTTCAACACACTGTCCATTCCATTCAACTGCTCTTCCAGGTCCTTTGATGTCTCTGAGAGAATTGCAATGTCATCAGTAAAACGCAATGTTTTTATTTCTTCCCCCTGAACTTTAATCCCTATTCCAAATTTTCCTTGCTTTCCTTCACCGCCTGCTCGATGTACAAATTGAATAACATCGGAGAAAGGCTACAACCCAGTCTTACTCCCTTCCCAACTGATGCTTCCCTTTCATGCCCTTCGAGTCTAATAACTGCGGTCTGGCTTTTGTACAAGTTATAAATAACTCTCCTTTCCCTATATTTTACCCTTGCTGACTTCAGAATTTGAAACAGTGTATTCCAGTCAACATTGTCAAATGCTTTCTCCAAATCTACAAAAGCTAAAAATGTAGGTTTGCCTTTCCTTAATCTATCTTCTAGGATAAGACGTAAAGTGAGTATTGCCTCCCGGGTTCCTATGTTCCTCCTGAATCCAAACTGATCTTCCCCGAGGTCAGCTTCTACCAGCTTCTCCATTCTCCTGTAGATAATTCGTGTTAAAATGTTGCAACCATGACTTATCAAACTGATGGTTCTGTAATTTTCACACCTGTCTGCGCCTGATTTCTTTGGAATTGGGATTATTACATTTTTCTTAAAGTCTGAGGGTATTTCGCCTGTCTCATAAATCCTACACACCAGTTCAAATAGTCTTGTCATGGCTGGCTCTCCCAGAGACTTTAGTAGCTCTGAGGGTATGTCATCTACTCCTGGGGCCTTGTTCCGACCTAGGTCTTTCAAGGCTCTGTCAAAATCATCTCTCAGTATAGTATCTCCTCTTTCATCTTGATCTGCTTCCTCTTCCCTTCCTACAACATCGTCTCTAACTTCATTTCCTTTGTAGAGCTGTTCTATGTATTCTTTCCACCTTTCAGCTTTCCCTTCTTTGCTGAGAACTGGTTTCCCATCTGAGTTCTTGATATTTGTAGAGTTGCTTTTTTTGTCCCCAAATGTCTCTTTTATTTTCCTGTAGGCGGTATCTACTTTTCCCCTTCTTATAAATTCTTCTACAGCTTTGCATTTGGCTTCTAGCCACTCCTGCTTAGCCATTTTGCACTTCCTGTCAATCTCATTTTTTAGTCGGCTGTACTCCATTTTGCCTGTTTCATTTATTGCATTTTTATATTTTCTCCTTTCATCAATTAAATTTAGTATTTCCTGTGATATCCAAGGATTTTTTGTAGGTCTTGCCTTTGTACCTATTTTGTCCTCTGCTGCCTTCACTATTTCATCTCTCAATGCTACCCATTCTTCTTCTACTGTTTTATTTCCCCCTGTTTCTGTCAATTGTTGCCTAAATCTCCCTCTGAAATTCTCCAGAACTTCACTTTCCTTCAACTTATCTAAGTCCCATCTCCTTATTTTCCTACCTTTCCGCAGTTTTTTCAGTTTCAGCCTACAGTTCAGGACTAACAAGTTATGGTCAGAGTCTATATCTGCCCCTGGGTACGTCTTGCAGTTTATAACCTGGTTTCGGAATCTATGTCTTACCATTATAAAATCTATCTGATACCTTCCGGTGTCTCCTGGTCTCTTCCATGTATACAACCTTCTTTTGTGATTATTAAACCAGGTGTTTGTTACGATTAAATCATGTTCCGTGCAAAATTCTACCAGGCGGCTTCCTCTATCATTCCTTTTGCCCAGTCCATATTCACCTACTATTTTTCCTTCTCTTCCTTTTCCTACTACCGAATTCCAGTCTCCCATCACAATTAAGTTTTCCTCTCCCTTAATAGTATGAATAATTTCCTTTAGCCCCTCATATATTTCTTCGATTTCCTCATCATCGGCAGAGCTAGTTGGCATATAAACCTGTACTACTGTTGTCGGTGTTGACTTCGTATCTATCTTTACAATGATAATGCGATCACTGTGCTGCTCATAGTAGTTAACCCGCATTCCTATTTTCTTATTCATTATCAGTCCTACTCCTGTGAAACCCCCAACTGATTTTGTACTTATAATCCTGTACTCACCTGACCAGAAATCCTGTTCATCCTGCCACCGAACTTCACTAATTCCCACTATATCCAACTTACACCTATCCATTTCCCTTTTTAAATTTTCTAATTTTCCTACTCGATTAAGGGATCTAACATTCCACGCTCCGATCCGTAGAATGCCAGTATTGTCTTTCCTGATGACAACATCCTCCTGAGTAGTCCCCGCCCGGAGATCCGAATGGGGGGCTATTTTACCTCCGGAATATTTTACCCGAGAGGATGCCATCATCATATGTTCATACAGTCGAGCTGCATGTCCTCGGGAAAAGTAACGGCTATAGTTTCCCCTTGCTTTCAGCCGTTCGCAGTAGCTGTGTGGCAAAGCCACATTAGCTGATGTTACAAGGCCAGCTCAGTCAATCATCCAGACTGTTGCCCCTGTAACTACTGAAAAGGCTGCTGCCCCTCTTCAGGAACCACACGTTTGTCTGGCCTCTCCACAGATACCCCTCCGCTGCGGTTGCACCTACGGTACGGCTATCTGCATCGTTGAGGCACGCAAGCCACCCCACCTCGGCAAAGTCTGTGGTTCAAAGGGGTGGAACAACACGTTAATTTACGTAAATAGAACCGACAGAAGACGTGCAAAAGTGCCCACTGCAATAAAAATTGCATGTAAATGTACAGTCAAAGGATAAAAATGCAGCCCTCGGACGCAAATTACAAATTATTTAACCTGGTTTCGGCAATGACTATGATTGCCTTCATCAGAAATTATAAAATAGAACAGGTCACATAATAAAATATACAACTCAGCTATAAAGCTTACGTCACAAAATGTAAATCTTAAAAAGAGGTACAGGCCGAAATTATTATTGACTGATACAATTTTCACTTTATAAAAAATCAGTACAAAATTCCATTTATTTTTTATAGTTCCTGTAAATTTATAATTTATTAAATGTTGCTAGATTATTATTTTGTTAAAACGTGAACCCCACTCATTTCAAGGCTTGAGGAATAACATTTTTATTCCATGTGTTAGAATATTAGTTAATATTGCTAGGTTTTTCTTATTTTGTTATGTTAATAATTTATTATTACATTAATTAATGTGGCATAAGTACGGCTTCTCCGCTACTCCACGTTCCCTGTGAGAATGTGCAGTTGTTTTAATTTTGTGGGTGTGAGAATTTATGGTTGTCTGAATGTGGTGAGTGATAGATCGCTTTGCATCGTTCTCTCTGGCTCAGCATCGATAGCTGCTGATAGTACCAAAGAGGTTTCTACACCCTTTGGTTACAGTCCAGTCAGCGAGCTTTCTTTAGGGCGAGTCTCGCTGTCCGTCCCCACCATCGCTGTTTTCGTGGATTTTCCGGTTTCCGGTGGCTCTTCTGGGTGTCTGGTGATGTAAGGTAGCTTCTACTCCTGATTCTGAAGATGGTATAGTTTCATTGACTAGCACGCGTAACAGATTCGTGAACTTAGAATCAATTTTTGGAATATTTCCTCCGATCGTGTGCGGAATTTTAAAATTCAGTAATTTCCAATAGACAAACGCGGTGTGTGTGATAATTGTTGCAGTTTGATAACGGCTTGGTATGTTAAAACCCTTTGTGATGCTGTGGCGGTAGATGAACTCTGTGTAAATACTTTCTAGCTTTGTTGGGCCCGATTTCTAATACGTTCATTTTATACAGTGCGTGTAAAATTCTTCTCATCGTTTCCTTCCGTGAGTGATATGTGTTCCACGTGATTGTTTCATAGAACAAAGCCTTCAGCTACCACTCTTGTTTGCTCTATGCCCATCAGGCAAGTAACTATGCGGATATCCTTCTGATTTCCAATAATATTTCGCGATCTCCTCTCCCCGCCTATTTTAATTTTGCTGTCTTTTCTCCGTCTGGTAGTACGCTCTCTGTCTTTGTCAGTAATTCTCTCTGAGCCTTGTACAACCTCCTTCAATAGCTTCCTTATGTAATTCTAAACATTTCTATGGGTTGCATGCTGTTATTTTTAATGTTTATTTTCCCTACTTTGTAATTATTTCACTTTTACAAGTTTTGGAGACTGGACTTCATCCGTGTCTGTAATCACTCCCTATCGCGTGTATCTGTATTTCATTCGCTTCCTTATGTAATTCTAAGCATTTCTATGGGTTACATTCAGTAGTTAATTTTCTTTATTTTTCGGAAACTGAATTTATTCAATTTTATCGATTTTCTGAACCACGTGGGTCCGAGTTCCAACTTCCGGGGTTTGCAGCTAGTCGCCTGAATTCACGCCACTTCTCATATAAAACCAGTACATAGATCGATTTCTAACAGACTGTAACTTAAGAATCCACCGTGATTTTGTATAATGAATCCGACTTTCAACCACTTCACCTTCAGTGGAGTGCGTTCATGTATCGTAGCCGTGTGTCGCCGTTAGCATGTTTGCTCGCGGTCCAATTCAGATGTAACTTGCTATACACACGCACAGCGTTTATCTCAAAACAGGCACCAGCAAACCAGACCCAGCTTCAAAGTGTTTGTATACTGTACTTTGTGCTACCTCCGACTGGCTCAATTTCACCTACGATAGCGGTGCCTGCTTCCGCCTCATCTCAGCACGCTGTATTTGGTGAGTTTCGCTGTGGCATTGATTGTGTGAAAGAGAATGAGTGTTGTTTGTGAATCCTTCCCCCCAGTAGCGTTAAATCATGTATAACTTAGGCTGGGCACCGTCCGCATTAATGCATGTAAGAGACGAATTTTATTGAATTAACAATATTGGTTCCCCATTTTGCTTGTTTTCTATCCGAATAAACAAGTTTAAGCTCAGCATATTCCGTAAGTTGCCTATAAATTGTAGTTTTAGAGCACCTTCCCTCTTTTATTTAATATTCTCAGATGGAATGTTTCTTACGACTGAATTCCGTTGCCCACAAATGTTTTCTTAGCCACCTTTCTAAGATAACTTTAATTGTGGTGGCTTTCTTATTAATGTGTGTGTTTAATAAAGTGTGAGCTGCAATGTATATTGACCATTGTAGTATTAACTTCCTGTTATTGAAGTAATTTGAAACGAGTCAGTTCTCAGTTTGGGCCAGGGAACAAGGCTTTATAGCAGGGAGTAACCGGTAGTTCACACGGACCATACTTGCTAATTTTAGTGGTAAAACAAGGCTCTTGTTAAGTACAGTGCTCGGCTTTTAATGGGAAGTATACATTAGTCGCTATTGTTCACCAGGCGTACCGCAGATAATTGAGAGCTATGGGGGCAGCCCACCCCTCCATCCACGAGAGATGACCACTTACTTGTTGAACTGTTGATCAAAGGAACGTGCCACACTCTAACAATAGCGCACTTCCCGGAATGTCAAGACAGTTGACGTCTAACAAACTCATAACAGGAGTCTGAAATTTCCTAATCAGCTTCAATGGACCTACAAAAGCCACCTCCCCCCACTAGAGGCCGACCCCAACATTCAAGATGGCGTCGAATTTCTGGCCTGCTCCACTGACAGGTTGAGACTTGCTTGGTTGTCGTCCTCAGCAGATCCAGACGTCTGGCTGACACCCCCAACGGTAGGTGTGGGGAGTGGGGGCAGTACAAGGATCTATAACGTTCGTAAAAAAATAGATGAGTTTCGAGATAAAAAATTGCATACAAACGTTTAATATTAAGTACTATTTTTTATGTAAATAAAAAAATGCGGTATGGATTACCCGGGGCAGGGGAAACGGAAGTACTCCGTACCGAGATACTTGGCAGGCGTTTCTCGCAGAAGCGATTAGTGCGCTTTTCTCGCACCGCGCAATGTGTTTAAATAATTCTCCGTAAGCCACAGCAGTGCGGACGGCGAATGGAGCATGTGTGATCACAAGTACTCGATCGTCGTGGGTAGGGAGGCCGAATCTACTGGGGGGTGGTAGCCAGGAAAGCCTGGATCTGCTGAGGGCTGCTACGAATCAAGTATCAACCCGTCCGACGAGCAGGCCCCCAAACTACAGTCATCTTGAATTTTGGGATCGGCCACCGGTGGGGTGAGGTGGGTTTTCCAAGTCCTCCGAAGCTGTATACGAGATTTCAACCTCTTGTTAAGAGAAATATTCGATGTCAATCATCCTGTCCTTTCAGGATGTGCGCTATTGTTCGAGTGTGGCAGGCACGTGGGGCAAGTGGGCTTCTCTCGGTGTTGAAGGGGTGGGTTTTCCCGTCCGCCATCATAGCTGACAATCATTTGGTGTAGGCCCGGCAAACAATAACTACTTACGTTTACCAAAAAAAGTAAATAAATAAATTAATTAATTAATAAGTAATAAATAAATAAATAAGTGAACAATATAGACGATCTACTTGGCAAAGCTACTACAATGAAATGAAATGAAATGTTTGTGGAGTCTATGGGACTTAACTATGGGGTCATCATTCCCTAAACTTACAAACTACTTATGAACTACTTACAACTAAGGACGGCACAAATATCCATGCCCGAGGGGGGATTCGAACCCCCGACCGTAGTGGCCATGCAGACCGCGACTGGAGCGCCTCAGTCCCCTCGGCCACTGCGGCCGGCTACTACAATGAGGGAGTACGTAATAAATACTGTTACTCTGAACTAGAGGGCGTATGAAATTGGAGAGTGATAATCAGTGCTGGACGGTAAATGGTAATGTTAAATCGGCATATATCGGGGTAAAGGGGAAACAGCGCACAAAATGGTTACAACGGCGGTACATAAATGTACGTTTTCATACCCCGTGCCGAGTGCTGTGTGTCCTGTCCACCTACTAGCCGGGTGGCTAGGCGAACGCTCCGCGGAACCACTGGAGTTCGCAGGCGCCGCTAGCAGCGCGCCCAGAGGGTGCAGAAAACAGGAATCTACTCCCGTTCGCCGCACACGTGTTCGGGGAGTTGGGCAGACGTCCTTCCTCCTGCGTACTTAAGGTCGGGCACAGCCTAGCAACAGCAGCCGGGCGTCTGCTGCTACCTCAGGTGCAACAAGTGCAGTTTTTTCGTGGAACAAGTCGAATACTTGGGACATATCCTTAGTGCAGCCGGTATTCGCCCCACCCCGCAATATGTCGAAGCGATCCAACTTCTCCCCCTTCCTAAGGATGTGAGCCACTTCAAATTTTTCTTGGGCCAAATAATTATTATTGGAAATGTGTTACCCATGCGGCGGCCATAGCCGAACCCCTCCACCACCTCCTCCTTAAAAAGGTCGTGGGATTGGTCCCCAGCATGTGCCCAAGCTTCTGAAGCCCTCAAACAAGCCCTTCTTCGCTCCACGTGCCTTATTGCTTACTACCCTTCTCTTCCCCTCATTCTAGCAGCTGATGCTACTGACTATGGCGTAGCGGCCGTTTTGTCACACACATGCTCAAAGGAATAGAAAGGCCCACTGCTTTTGTCTCATCAGCACAACGCAATTTCAGACAGGTGAAAAAGGAGGCACTGTCCATCATATTTGGGATAAAAAATTCCATGACTATCTCTATGAGAGACCCTTTACCTTTATTACCGACCACAAGCCTCTGATTCCTATTTTTAGGGCTTCCGCTTCAGTCCCCACGAAAACAACCCGTCACCTACAGTGCTGGGCTCTTCTCTTATCTGCCTATTCGGATGACATAAAATAACGCCCTACCAATCATCATGCAAATGCCGACATATCGTCTCGCTAACCAGTTACTCAGGACCCAGAATTCGACAAGGACTACGAGGAGTGTTTCCACTTGGACACTGCAGCGGAAGACGCCCTTTCCCACCTGCCGTTGGATGCCTGACTGGTGACTCGCCACTCTGCAGACGACCCAGTTCTTAAGGAACTCCGACGCTTGATCCAACAGGGTTGGCCTCCCGACCGTCGCCGGATCACCAACTCTGAAGTATGGGCCTACTGGCACGAGCGCCATGAGTTCTCGACGCTGCGTGGAGTTCTCCTCTTCCAAGGTGAAAACCAATATACGCGGGTTGTGGTTCCCGCATCACTGCACAAGAATGTGTTGGACCTGCACCAACATGGGCATGGTCCTCGCCAAGCAGCACATCTACAGGCGAGGTCTCGATGCAGCACCACCCACATGGTCGCCGCGTGTGTCACCTGCAGAAGCAAGCAGGTGGCCCCACCCCGCCGTTTCTTTACCTGGTCACAGACGGCAACACCATGGTCCCATCTGCAACTGGATTTTGCCAGCCAATTCCTGGGACATACATAGTTCATCACAATAGACGCTTGTACAGGTTTCCCCTACGTCTCCCGTATGGCTCTTCCCGTCACACCATCCATGACTTGGCCACTATATTTTGCATAGAGGGTCTTCCACCTTCCAGAGACTATTGTCACATACAATGGGCCACAATTCATCACCGCTAAGTTTTGCTCCTTTTGTGACACAAATGGCATACAGCTCCTCCATAAGGCCCCTTTCCATCCTGCCTCCAACGGCCTAGCTGAATGTTTTGTTCATACCTTTAAACAGCAATTAGCCAAATTCACCCATCACCATCCTCTAGAGGAGGCCGTCACCCTTTTCCTTCCATCCTATCGTTCCACACCTCAGAATAAGAAATTGTATGGACGAGCTCACAGATCGAAACTAACTATCATCCATCCATCTCTATCATCCCCACTCACACTATTCAGTCAGGGACGTATATGCTCTGCAGGAACCAGTCTGGGCCCTCTTTTTTTCCCTACGACGATCAGCAATCTATTTAGCAGAGCCATGGTGGAAATCACCCTCACCTCCTGCGGAGTATGCCGCAAGCATGTAAACAGTTGCGAACACGTGTCTTGGTCAATGCATGCAGAAAGCTCACAGACGTTGCCTTTCCCAGAGACGGACGAAGGGCCAAAGAGGTCCAGCGCCCCGCCACCATGCTGCCGGCGGATCAGACCACACTCCAGGCATCAATGCCCATGGACTTCGACATCGTGCCCAGCGACGCGGAGCCAGCCCTGCTTTCCGATGTCGACATGAGCTGTTCTCTCTCAGGCCGGACTTTTGGCTAGGACGAGGTGGGGAAGGGATATCCTATCCGCCTACTATAGCGGCAGCAATCATGACACAAAGGCGTCGCGTGTTGCCGGGCAGCTAGGCGCACGCTCCGCGGGACCACTCCAATTCGCAGGCGGTGCTAGCAGCACACCCAGAGGGCGCAGAAGACAGGGACCTACTCCCGTCAGCCGCACACGTGATCGGTGAGTAGGGCAGGCAGATGTCCTTCCGCGTGCGTGCTTAAGGTCGCGTGCAGCATAGCCACAGCAGTCGGACGCCAGCCAATGGACATGCCACGCCTCCGTCAGCCAAGAAATCTGCCACGCCTCCGCCCTCCGACGTCGCCGCCGCCCAGCCGCGCCACCAGGGACACCATCGGGTCTCCGCAGCACCTCCGCCGACTGTAGGTCCTCCTCACTGACATCCGAGATTGGTGAACTTGAATTGTTGAAGTTCTGGAACTGCAAACCAGTGGACCTTTAATTTTGTGTATATTTTTTTAAACCGGTGTAGTGTACTGCCTTTTTTGTTGTAAACTGTATTGAAGGAATACACGAGTGACATCCTTACAGTAAATTCTTCACTGTATGCTGTCGTTGCTGTGGGCTGTCATCGGCTCCTAATAAGTAAATAAATGAAAAAAAAAACTGAAAATAAAAATAAAATCCAAAATAAATTTTGCGGTCTCGCGTACACCGCTATCGGTGTTTATGAAAGTCGCGTGAGTTCCTAAAGTCACTTTCCAAGTGATAAACTGCGACAGTGGTCTTCTAGAGGCACTGACGTACAGGTCACTGAATATGCGGTTGATCAACAAGGAAGCTGCGCACCACTTGCTCACTGCAACTGTGAACAAGTGCCTTAGAATGTCGACTGTCGGCATAGCAGAGCCTCCAATTATCCCTCTACACAATGTACAACTACACGATAGCGGAATTAAGTCACTCTTCAGGTGAACAAGACACACTGGCTGAGCACACAATCAGCGCAAAGTGCTCTAAACATCACTAGTCGCGAAACGGTACGAAGTATTCAGCTTCTCCCGCACGTCAAGAGATCTAGATATAAATTAAAAGTGAACAGACAGTTTAATACTGCATGAATTTACTACCAGAATCGAAAAGCACAAGCAAAAACATGGCACAAGGGTTATAAAATGGCGGGGGCCCCACAGGTTACTAGCATGAATTACACTTAACACAGCGGACTTTACCGGAGGCTAGAAGAAGCTATTAGCGTGCGACAAGGAGCAATTAGCCTAAAACATAAGCACAATCGTGACGATTTTGGCAGCAAGAAATACATATGCAGGAGAGGAACTAGAAAGTTCATTTGCCATGCAAACCAAAAGCAAACACACTAAAATCAACGGTTATAGCACTTACGTTTGGCGTATTGCAAATCTAGCACGGCAGCGGTGTAGACCGACGAAGAAGTGAGCATTGTACTACACAAGCAGACGTCGGGCAGTGAGTTATGGCTGTACTCCAAGCCACGAGCGCCGGCTCGCAGAAAAGACCGAGATCAAGGCTGTCAGCCGGACGTGGAAATGTCGACAACTCGTGCGCTGCTAGGAGGGTCTGTTCCACCACGCAGTCTACGATCCTCCAGGCCCAGCCCTGTCTCGGCGTCTCGTGCCGTCCTTAAGGCGGTATTACACGATACACCTCAGGCGTACGCCTATGCAGCAGCACCACAAGTGTGATTATCTGGAACTACCTACCGCTTAACGTAAACCTATTGCATGATGCATGTGAGATATTCCTTCGACCGAATCCGCGCATGCGCAGTAGACAGTTATAACGCGCATGAAACGCGAAGAAAACAGAGCTCATCTAATCGTTCATTCATACCATTCATCCGAGGGAAGCTGTGATTTCCTAGAACATCATTCATTTAAATTATTTCTGAGAGCTTACGGTTCCTAATTAATGTAAAATGGTCATTTTTATTAAGTATTTCGTTTTCTGTTATGTAGTTAGCACAGAATTGAGTCACTATTGATTTGAATTACAGACTCAACACTTTCGTATTACATTAAAATTCAAAGTTTATTTTTAAGGGCCAAATTAATTAGTTCATCGGTCCCTAGACTTACACACTACTTAAATTAACTTATGCCAATGACAATATGCACACAAATGGTTGATGGAGGAAACTTTGGTGGGAGCGGCTGCGCAATTCGTGACATGGAGCCCCAGACCGCATGACAGCTTTATTTTACGACACTAGGTTGCAAATCTATATGTCTGTCTAAATTTCCATGTATACAGCATTTCGCATATAGGTCACATTTTTTTGACAGTAAATCTTCAGATTACGGCACAACAACGAAGAAAAACAGACTGCGGCCGGAAAAAAGGAAGGCAGAGGAATATACTCACAGCTAATAAAAGAAGTCAGTCCCGGAAATTCGAATGTTCAAATGTTTGCATAGCTTATGGGACTTAACTACGGGCTCAACAGTCCGTAAACTTACAAACTACTTATGAACTAGCTAACACTAAGGACGGCACAAATATCTATGCCCGAGGAGGGATTCGAACCCCCGACCGTAGTGGCCGTGCAGAACATGACTGACGCGCCGCAGAACGCTCGGCCACCGCAGCCGGCTGTCCCGGAAATCCGCAACAAATTTGGAACTTCGTGAGGAAAGACGTGGCCTGTTTCGAAGAGCTGCTGTTTGTAAAGTTGTACGCATATCATTGAGGAGTAAACGATTGCTGACATAACTTATGATAAAGGTATCGTGTGGGTTATACAAACAACTTTCCTCCCTGCTTAATTACTGCATTTATGAAAATCTACTAACTGAAAAAAGTGGCAAAACCGCAACACGGAAGTCTGAAAGCAAGAATCAGTCCTAACCACGAATGTCATACACAAATAACAAGCAGAAAGCTATCTGCAACATCCGCTTCAGCGCATGCGCGCGTTAGCGCTGCCTAGTGCGCATGCGCGGCTCAGTTTAGAACTGGTCTCTATTCCGGCGCGCGGATAAAGTGTCTGCTAATAATCGCGGTTCCGCGGTAGTTCCACGTGTTTCGCCGCTAGATGGCTGTCGCACTAGACCTATACCTTTCGCGGCGGATCGTCGTGTAATACCGCCTTTAAGTACCGCGAGGCAAAGAGTTCATCAAACCACCAGACAATTATCCAGGCGCGCCAACCTCGAAAGTGGAAGGCTCAAAAAAGTTGTGGGAAATCGGTGCTCATATAGTCTTTTCTTGAAACTCATTCCTCCCACGCGAATGGAACGTACGGCCGAGTCGAAGATATTAGGTGGATAGGGAGTTTGATAAAAGTCGTTGGAACGTTATATAATCCATCTGTCTCGCTAACACTTTCTCCAACACTTTCTCTCGGAGGTGTTACCACCGCACTCCTGCCAATGTCGCAAGGTTTAATTATGTGGCACTGCACGTGAGGTCCGCAGAACTACACGCATCGTCAGTGATTGCACTTAAGAGTTTCCGGTCACAAACCTGGCTTCTTTCTACCGTTGCTGTCCCCACGCAGAAGGAGCACACAGGTCGTTAATCGTTGTGTTTTGAAGTTAAATGCTGTGGAGTTTTTAGAACTGTAGGTACTTTTCAAATAAAAAGGCATGCCAGTTGATCATAATATTTATTTATATGTCGTGAAACAACAAGCGACATATACTGGCCATGATCCTAGTAGACTTGAATTGTATTCACAGTAGTTGAAAAATACGAAGTTTGAAGTGCCTGACGTATTTTAAGAACACGATTCTCACAGTAATTGTTAACGCGAGAGCCGTCTGTGCTGTATTGACTGTAACTGGGCAGTGCTGGACCCGCATACTACCAATTTTGGCGCGAAGCGCGTTTTCTAGAACTTCTACATTCAACTGTCTTTGTTAACTAGAGCATAATTACGTAAACAAATCATACCATAATAAAGTTTCAAGTAAACACAGGAATTACATTAAGTTATATACAATAGTTTGTCTAATTATTTCTTTATTTTCAATATTGTTCCCCTTTACGAGAGCGATTGAACTTTGATTAATAATTTCAACTTCGAATGTTTTTTTTTCTTTGCTTCCGACAAACTCTTCATCCTCTGAGAATGCTCCTTCTTCCGTTTCTCTGTCCATTTTTTTAGCAGGCAGGCGCTACGTTCTTTCATCAAATTTCATACTTGTGACTTTATTCCGGCATTCAGTACAATCTTCGAGATTTTTTTTTTATTAATCTGCTGCAGATCCTTCTGGACTTCTTTTAGTCATTATGTGTCTCATTTACTCTTTGTTACAGTACTGAATAGTTTCTTTGCCGTTCTGGAGTCTTCCATCCTGTAGATGTGTGTATAAAATATGGCTCGGCGTTTTCTGATTTCATTTGTTATTGTGTCAATCTTGCTATAGAGTTCGTTTTGGGGTCTCTTCATACAAATGCCGCTTTTGTTGTTTGCACCGTAAATCTTCCTGAGAAATTTTCTTTCCTGCTTTTCTATTTCCCTTATTTTCGAGTGACCATCAATCACCATTGTTTCAGCTGCATAGATTGGTTCTGGAAGAATCACTATTCTATAGTGTCTTAATTTTGTGTCTGTGGAAATGCACTTCTTGTTGTAATGCGTCCATGTCAGCTTGTAGGTCTTCTGGAGCTTCGTGGCTCTTTGTTCATTGGCGATTCGGTTTAATCCTGAGGATTGTGTAGTTTCTACGAGGTATTTAAAATGGCAGACTTGTGCCTTGTGCAATTTTACCATATTTTGTAATTACAGGGGGTTTATTTTTGGATGTCTTCCCATAATTTTTTTTTTAAGATATCTGTAGAACTTGTTTTTTGTGAAATTTCGTGTAGTTTTTTCACTGCATGAATCGCTTCTGTTCTGCTATTGGTGATAATTGCAATATCATCACTGAAAGCAAGGCAGTTGACTTTAATTCGGTTCTCTTTTTTGATACCAATTTTGATGCGTTTTACGTGAGGACCTTGATGACCACTTTTAGAACAATATTAAAAAGGATTGGGGATAGTCCGTCTCTCTGGCGGACTCCAGTTTTGATTTCAAAGGATCCCGATATTTCGCCCATGAATTTCACTTTAGACGTTGTTTCTGTAAGTGTCTGTTCTGTGATTTTTCGTGTCTTTCGGTCGATCCCAAATTCTTCTGTTATTTTAAATAGGATTTGTCTAATATTTATAATTAAAAAATCATACTGGGGATCTCGTACAAATGTGGGAGCAACCAATTGCAATACGTCTAGGCAGAATTGGCGCAATTTCTCACGCGAATGCGATAAGTTATATTTTCCTATTAATTTCATTGTCAAATGAGAGAAACAGCGATCTATTTGGTATGATTTAATATTACAAAAAAGTCTTGATCGCAAAAGTTAACAGTTTTCATTGACCGGTTTAGACCTGATGTAGGTCGTCTTCGGAACCAGCTACCAGCTGGCAGCAGAACACCCAGGGCAGCCCAGCCCAGCCGAGTCCAGCACTGGCACATGGGCTACATTTTATTCCGAAGATGACCTACATCAGGTCGAAACCGGTCAATAAAAACTTAATTTTTGCGATCAAGTCTGTTTTTTGTAATATATATATATATATATATATTCCCATCCATTCCACCTATGATGTAGTCTATTAGCTATTAAAGTTTCTTAGCAACACAATAGTCATACATATGGCCATGAGTACTATCGGCATAGGAAGGGAATTTACAGTGGTAACACAAGTACCAGTGCTTCAGATGACTTTGGGTTCAATTCTTCACTTCTTTCGGTGCCGGATCTTGATGGTGGACGTTTCACCCACCTCCCCCTCCCCTTCCCCTCAACACCGGTCGGCGTCCAAAGAGAGAATTTGGCGCACCTCTGTGAGTGGCGCCGGAGCAAAGCGCCCAGGCCTCCCCGTCTTTTTTTAGATAGATTTTCGTTACGAGATCTTCTTTATTTCACACTCCTCTTTCAAGCTCAAAGATGAGTAATTTGTTTCCAAAAGATACTGAACGTCCTTTATTTTTCTTTGGTAGTAAACACCAAGAAAATATGAATATGCACATGACCACTGAAAAACAGTAAGTAACTGATTACACTGTTAAGTAACTGTAACAAAATGAATGTGTTACATTGAAGAGACAACCTAACTTCGTGTCACGTGACACTTTAAGCAGAACCCCGTCCTAACCTTACGCATGTGCAAAGGCTGCTCTCCCCATTAAAATTTGTGACGTGGTGGGACGTCGTACTTAGACTATTCATAGACGCCTTAGTCTTCAGAGGTGCGGTGGTCTAACGGTAAGAGGCCTAGTAAGCATGGAGGTCCTGGTTCGATTCCCGGCCGCACCACAAATTTTAATTCATTGCTTTAAGTCAAATATTGGTTACAACTAAAAGTACCGGATCTGAAAACTTAATAAATCACGGAATAATGTAGATAGAGGTAAAAATTGACACACATGCTTGGACAAGGGGTTTTAATAGACAAAAAAAAAAAAAAATTGCTAGGGACATGAAAGATGTCTTGCGCGTGTCGTTTGTTGATGATTGTATGCTCAGCCGACACTTTTGTCATGATTGGCCTTCCAGGTCCCCAGACCTCGTCCGTGCGATTATTGGCTCCGGGGTTACCTGAAGTCGCAAGTGTATCGTGATCGACCGACATCTCTAGGGATACTGAAAGATAACATCTGACGCCAATGCCTCACCATAACTCCGAACATGCTTTACAGTGCTGTTCACAACATTATTCTTCTACTACAGCTGTTGTTGAGGAATGATGGTGAATATATTGAACAATTTCTGCAAAGAACATCATCTTTACTTTGTCTTACTTATGCTAATTACTGCTTTTCTGATCAGATAGAGCGCCATCTGTCGGACATCTTTTGAACTTTTCTTTTGTTCTTATAAAACACCATTTTATTCCAAGCATGTGTGTCAATTCTTACCTCTCAATCTACATTATTCTGTGATTTATTAAGTTTTCAAATTTATACTGACTTTTTGATTACCCGGAATTAATATCATTGACCCTCAATATAGCGACACATTTGCAAAAACTTACAAAATTTATGTGGCAAGTAACAATACAAAAGTTATTGTAGTTCCAATATCAGTTAAAAAGAAGGTTGAGTTAAAAAAAATTCTTGTAGTCGGTCTGAAACCCACTACCTTTGACAACACAGCGCTATGCCGCTAACCACACGGGTATTTTTTCTAGTTGTAGGTAATTGATTATTTTCATGATCTGATCTTCTGAAGGCTTTTACAATTGATGCGTCTTTAATTTACAGTTATAACGTATTTTACCAAATATGACGTTATTAATGAATCTTAAATGCACCAACAACAAACAAGAACTGCGAATGTTGCCTTCATGGAGGATTTGCGCTTGCGCGAGGCGAGGTGCGCAGTAGCTCCATTCCCTTGCTACGGGACCATTCGTACGTAACCGCCAGAGCACGAGTAGCCAAGAGATGGCGTCTCTTCCAGCTCCAATGGTAAAGTTAAAAAGCGGCGTTTCCCTTCATCCCTCTCTGTCTCGGGAGCGCCCGTATGCTGCCTTCATGGGGTTCAGAAGAGAATTTGAACCTTAGCCGCGCATGTGCATTGCAACGCCGCGGTCACTGCCGCTTGTATAAAGCGGCCGCGCTACGATTGGTATACGTGCTTTCTCCGCAACGTAAAACATTTTGTCATGCGAAAAAAATGCTTTGAATCTAACATCTTATAAAATAGCCTGTATGTGTGTACGTATGTATGTTCCACATCTCCTCCTAAACTGCTGGACCGATTTTAACCAAACTTGGTACACATGTTCCTTAATATCAGCCAACAATCGCTTTCGTGGTAAGAATCACTTACGACACATACGTAAGGATATAAGACGTCATAAACAATGAGATGCATGCGTCAAACGACAATGCTGCATATTTTCTCCAAAACCACTGGACCGATTTAAACCATATTTGCTAAACATATTCCTTACGTGAGATAACAATTGCTGTAGGAGAATTAACCACATACGACACATGGTTCGGGAGATATAACGTCATGAAAAATAGAGATCGCAAAAAACTGCTAAATAATGCGACCAAGACTTTATAAATACACTATATGAGAATGACATTACTTGGCGACTTGCAACAAACTTTAAACATAATAACAAACCTTTATTAAACGTTTTCTCGCAGACAACCATATCAAAATAATGAAAGGAAAAAAGTTTCTCGCTTACTACTTACCCGTTGTTCATGGAGCAAAACTATGGCATTCGGTATAATGTTACAATTTATAATTTCTATACTACCAATTCTACTCGGAGGAAATTTTGCAGACAGCATACACACGTAAAGCTGAATGTACGTTCGAAATCTTATCACAGTACGACACACAGTTCATGAGATATGAGGACGTATAGCGTAACGTTCATGGAAAAACGTCCCATCAAGCATCACACTGAACATAGTGTTACTGATTTCGCTTTTTGTATTAAATAATTAGACATTTCTTTGCTTGTTTTGGCACGTTACACTTTTTTATAAAAAGCGTTAAGAAGATACATCGTTTCAGACAATGACTTTTACTTACGTTTGCCATCTTGGCTAGGGCAATTGAGTTTATTGACAGAGCGATCCAACAAGGATTCTGTTTTTACTGAATGAGGTTGTGACGTACCTTCTTATCTTATTTCTTTCGTTCTTTTTTGTTCTTTACAATTTTACCTCCTTTTAACCACTGGGTGGACCTTCCCAAGCGCTGTTAAACTGACAGCAAGGGCTTCCATACACAGTATGAAACGGGCTTGGTAATTTCGCGTAGGCTTTATCCTGAGCATGAATCTATACTGGTTGACACTTATTTCGGTCGATGTTCACATGAACATACCGGCTTGATTAAACTTGATAAATGAAAATGGCGCGCAACGGATAACGCATTTTTTTGTTTAGAATTAACGGAACCAGTACACATCCACCTCAAGAAAGGATACGTCTAGTTTTAAGCCCCCAGGGTAAGTTCGAACAAATACCAATTTCAATCCTCATAATGATTGTGAGATCCCTTTGTTTCCCGTCCAAAATGGGGAACACTGAAGGAGAAGCTGAGGGGTAAATCAGTTATTCTGACACAAAATTTAATCATAAAGGGTTTATTTTTTTAGACAATTTGCTATAAATATTGCTCAACTGGCCTTCTACTGTTTTTAACCACTCTGTACACTATTCAATGTCACACATGGTGGGTGAGGAGGGGGGTAGGAAATCTGCACACAAACGGACATAAAACATGCAAATCACTCACCGCATGATTAGCGCAAAGCTCTATACATTTACTACTCAAACTAATCCTGCTGGTCGAACAGTAAGTGGGCTTGTGGACGCAATATACAGAACAAAATTTACGAATACTTTAAAAAAGAATGACCCGATATTCTCACCTTTAATATCTGAATAGTTATTTGTAATTGTCGCACACTTGTAAAGAACAATCGGAGGCACTTGTAGGTGCATAACCACCAAACAAGTATGAAGGAAATGGGGACCACCAGCTCAACACAATGAAATACAAATACAATTCACTGAGAATTACGAAAACTCAGTCCTAAATTTACCTAAAGATATTTTAATAAATCAAATTCCACTTCCCCACTTATGACTTTAATTATCTCTTGTGCCGCGTTTCTTACCACATTCTGGAGAATTTTGCGCAGCAAGCAGCACCAGCGTCCGTACATCTCGATGGTCTCCTTCCAACTCCCCTAAAGATGGCTCCCCTCTACCTCAACCGTCCGCCAATTCGAGCCACGCCAAGAAGACGCGCCCTGATTGGCGAAGGCAGGTGCAGTCAACTGGGCACCTTCCCTTTACTCGTTCGCGAATCCACCTGCCTACCATCGACCAGCAGCAAATCTTGCTAAACTCTTTGCACAACTAGCTGCCTACACAAAAATCGAAAGACTCACAAACTACCGCCACCCCTACTGGTTCAACTATGCTCAACCACTCCTTCGCTCACGCTGTGATGGGAAACATGGGAGTGTGATATGAAAACACAAACTCGCCATCTCTGCTTCTACTTCTTTGCCCTCGCCAGTCGGCCATGAAACCACATGATAATGCTCAAGTTAAATCAATTTATATTGAAGATAGCAAACATTACTAATACAAGTGAGAAAAACATGAGCAAGGTAAGAGAAATTGGCAAAATCGATTAGGTGGAGCAATGAGGCGGTATGACAGTAACGTCTCAAGGTCCAGAACCATGAAAAGCCATGATCCACACATGCCCTCCTTCAAAAACCATTGCGAAGCATGGGCATATAAGCTACTGAGCATATAACATAATCTGATGGGAGAAGGAAACGAATAATGATTGTTTAAAAACATTTAATTTAATTTATTTATTTCCTTTTTTTTCACGACGAGCTTTTTTTCCGGGGGTTCACTGAACCAGTGAACACGTAGGACGTGCCGCTACTGACAAGTGCTCTCCGTTACGCATTGTAATATGCGTAGCACGTGGGTGTAGCCGCGGAGAGTGCTTCAGAGGAGAGGAGCGCCTGAGAGGTGGGCGTGGTCAGCCAACAGCCGGCTGCTGCAAACATCGGCCGTTTCCCGCGTCCTCCCCGACAAAGAGGCGGTCGCCGCTTTGTGCTCCACGCGCCGCTATTGCCTCTTTCCTGGTAAGCGCTGCTAATTATATACTCTCACGGAGCGTCACGCTTGGCTGGCACTTTTGTTTGACTTCCTGTTCCTCTCATTGGATTTCTCATTGCCGGCTTAATTCAACGGCCCTTCTGTGACCGGCACTGCACGCTTTTGCTCTTCGAGTCCACTCTTAATTTCAGTTCCTTCTGGCTAACTTTTCACCTGAATTCTTCTCACGGCAGGCCCTTTCTTCTGTGTTTCGTTAATTTATCGCCCCGGCTTTTAAATTCGCACTTCTGCCTCAGATGGTGGGCGTGCTCTACTTTGTGCCGTTTCGCACAAAAACCGTTCTCGCTGCTTATTGTTTGCGCTTTACCAACTTCTGAGTGGCGCCGGACATCAGGAACTCTTCCAGAATTGCGCCCTTGGATACTTCCGTGAAATTAAAAATACAAAATTACATAAAAGTGATTTTTTTTACAATAACTAAGCCTCTCTGTAACTAATGTCCGGATAACCAAATCTTACACTAGCAAGAAGGTTCTGCCAGTCATTAATTTTACTACACCCATTAATTTTGATGTGCAGCTCTTATTATTTCCGTGTTTGCAGTAAAAAAATCCGCCTGATATGCAATACCACTGCTTTTACTATTCACCCAAACATGTTTCAGCACCTCTGAGATTTTTTTTGTTTATTTCATGATGATGCGACACGTTTGGCTTAAAATATTACACTGTTTTGCATATCAAGCACACCTCATACCCAGAAATTTTACTACACCCTTTTACTAATCGAACGTAGATTTCTATCTGAATATGCTGAAGCGATAGCCGTATACAACCGCTCTCTCAAAGAAGGATCTGTACCAAATGATTGGAAAGTTGCACAGATCACACCTATATTCAAGAAAGGCAGTAGGAGTAACCCACTAAACTACAGGCCTATTTCATTGACGTCAATTTGCAGCAGGGTTTTGGAACATATCCTGTATTCCAATATTATGAATTATCTCGAACAGAATGATCTATTGACCCAAGGTCAACACGGATTTAGAAAATATCGTTCAAGCGAAACACAACTAGCTTGTTACTCACACGAAGTGTTGGGTGCTATCGACAAGGATTCGCAAATCTATTCCATATTTATTGATTTCCAGTAGGCTTTTGACACCGTACCTCACAAACAGCTTTTAACCAAATCGCATGATTATGGTATTTCGCCCCAAATTTTCGACTGGATAGCGGACTTCATGTCAAAGAGGACACAGGTCGTAGTAATGGATGGTAAGGCATCGACTAAAACAGAGGTGATATCGGGCATTCCACAGGATAGTGTTATTCGTTCTCTGCTGCTCCTTATTTACATAAACGATTTAGGGGAAAATTAAGCAGCTCTCTTAGGTCGTTTTCAGATGACGTCGTCATTTACCGTATAATAAAATCATCTGAAGATCAAAACCAACTGCTGAACGAACTGAATAAGATATCACTATTGTGTAGAAATTGTCAATTGAGTCTAAATAATAAGTGTGAAGTCGTCCACATGAGTACGAAAAGAAATCTGTTAAACTTTGTTTACAAGGTAAATCAATTAAACGTGAAAACCGTAAACTCCACAAAATACTTAGGAATTACTATTACTTCAGACTTAAACTGGAAGGAACACGTAGATAATGTCGTGGGAAAGGGGAACCAGAGACTGCGTTTCATTGGCAGAACCCTTAAAAGATGCAACAGAACTAGAAAAGAAACTGCATACACTACGCTTGTCCGTTCATTTTTGCAGTATTGCTGCTCAGTGTGGGATCCTTATCAGGTGGGTTTGACGGAGGACATCGAAAGAACTCGTTTCGTATTGTCACGATACAGGGGAGACAGCGTTACGGAAATGATACAGGATCTGGGATGGGAATCATTACAACAATGGCACTTATCGCTGCGCCGTGGGCTACTTGCGACACTCCTACCGCCAACATTCTCCTCCGAATGCGAAAATATATTATTGACTCTCCTATACATAGGTAGAAATGATCATCAGAATAAAATACGAGAAATCAGAGCTCGAACAGAGAGATTCAGGTGTTCTTTCTTCCCGCGCGCTATTCGAGAATGGATTGGGGGATAAGTAGTATAAAGGTGGTTGGATGAACCCTCTATCAGGCACTTAAATGTGATTTTCAGAGTATCCCAGGTATATGTAGATGTTCATGCATATCATTACATCAGCTATTCCCAATGTCTTTCGTAATAGAACCCACAATCTTCTTACAAATATTTTAATGACCCAATATAACCACTACAGCGACAACACAGCAATCTATTGTAATATAAAAATAATATGTAATTTACCTAACTTCAAAATGACACTCAAATGCTACACTCAGTAAGATTTTTAAAAATTGAATAAGGTATGTGGTACTGTTTAATCTTGGTGTTAATGAAACGTTCAATTACTAAATTGGCACTTGTTAATTTTAAGAGAGAATAGTTTTGCACCCAAAGCTTGATCCTTTTTTTTAATTTCATTTATTTACTTATTTGTTTTAAACTAAAAGATGAACTCTCGCGTAAGTAAGTACTTGTGACACCGATTAAATCCATGAATACCTTACTTGCAAGTACTCAATACGTTTCCTTAATTGTGAACTAAAATGGGAAAATATTTTATTGTTCAAGGAAAGTTTTAGTTTTTATGGCAGCCCCTAGAAACGAATTTCTTTTCCGTAACAATTAATGAGTAATCCTCAGTAAGGAAAAAATAAAAAAAGTAAAAAAAATAAAAAATTAATTAAATAAAAACCCTTGATTTTAAGATAGAAACCCTTAAGCATAAGTAAGTAGCCCATAGAACTCAATTGTTACTTTTTTATTTTTGAATGTAAATATTAATAGTTACGAAGTAAACTATTTTCAGTTGACATTTTCTTATGTAATTTGAAAGTGGTCTGGCGACCAATCTATTGATACCCCCGACTCCCTAGTGGATTGCGGCTGCATTACATCATTCTGCACTGATTGATAATATTGCACAGAAAGAAGTGGTTGAAAGGAAACGAAACTAGGAATGATAAAACTTTATCACACTGTTTACAATATTCGATGAAGAGATAAGAGCTTTAGCAGTGTTGGAAGCTTGGAATCTGGCCAGTAGAGCTTCGAACCCACGTTGGTCGCTATGCATGGTTTCAGGCACTTAAGGTTGGATGGTCCAGTTGTTGCAGCTCTCGCACAAGATCTCATGGGTTGGTACTGGGACAAGGCTCCTACCCATGCCATCCAACACCTTTTAATGTTACGAGGAATGAACAATAATTTGAAAAACGATCAAATAAATTCAGTACAAAATAATATAAAAAACTACAGACAAGATCTTCTAAGAACACTTATTTTACTAATTTCGTGACGCCAGTGGCAAAGACTTATTTAAATTAACATGAAGGCAGAGAGAAATAGATAAATGTGATGAAAAGTGAATGTGACGTAGTTTTCGATTGTCTGACCCGCGGACAGAAATCTTGCTCTCTCGCTTTGTCATTATAGGACGTGTTAGCTATCTTCTCCTGACTGTGTTAGAACATTCTGGGAAACGATATGTCTGTTTGCTTGGATATCTTAATTATAATCATGATTCAAAGATAACTCTTTCATGTCGCGTACGTTATTATTGAATCCGTGTAATTATTATGGCTCATAAATTTGCGAAATCGCTGCAGTGATCTCTATAGAACCTGCTTGATATATCTTTTCTTCGTGCATAGTACACAGAGAGCTCAAATTACATAGAGCGGCTATAGGTTCGCCGTGTTCGAGGCAAATTGATCTGGAATCCGCCGCCATGTTATTTGGGGTATCGGCTGGCTGCTGGTATGCCAGACTCACTAGAGAATTTCACCTATTTACAGTTCCACTTTTTAAACAAAGACTTACTATTGGGTACGGGTGTGCATCAAGTTCCGTCAGACTTCATGGAAACTGCGAATTGACGATTATATTGTCTAAAGTGCGATGATGAAATGTCACAAACCTGTCGGTAATATAGTTCCATTTCGACGTATAACAGATGGGGTTTGCAATAACAACAAAAGTGCCGCCGCCGTGGAGTAGCCGAGCGGTCTAAGGCGCCTCGCTTCGGAGCGCGCAGTTGCTCGCCGTCGGAGGTTCGAGTCCTCTCTGGGGCATGTGTGTGTGTGTGTGTGTGTGTGTGTGTGTGTGTGTGTTTGTTCTTAGGTTGAACTTAGTTTAAGTTTAAGTAGTTTGTAACCTACGGACTGATGACCACGCAGTTCGGCCGATAGATTAACAAACATTTGAACAAAAGTGCCGCTGTGAAAAGAGTTTTGTTAGTTATAATGCAAATACATGATCTTAACGAGTTTCGGAACATATACTGCACAGTAAGTTTTAAGACGAACAATCATGAACATGGATTTACATCTGTTGTTAATGTGTTGTAAGAACTGCTTTCATAAGGTCTGGTATACATATATCTGATCTTTACTAAACGTATTAAGTCTACAGACTTGAAAAATTGCTGTCAAAGGGTTTGGGTGTGAACTTTGGTGGACGAAATTTGAGTACAATGACGAAAGTGACAACAAAATTCTGAAAATGCGCCTCGTTCAGCTGCAAAAAGTGCATTCCACTTCGAAATATGGAGTCCTTAATAATTTTTCCTGTTTTCATGATTAAACAAGTAACGTTTAGTACGTGAAATATCAGTACAAAGAGAAAAGTGATAACAATATTGCAATAAAAACGCAGCTGTGTCTGCTGCCATAGAAACATTCGACGCAGAAATAACGTATCATTAAAACTTTCGTTGTTGCCACGCTGAAATAAGTACATATTTGTTGCAAAGAACACAGACATATACAGGTGAAAAATTTTGGCTGTTACTATTGCTTCCACACTTTGCACTGGTTTCAAGTCAATCATGTTCGTTCAAGTATTGTCAAAAACAAATGAAAATATTTTTAAAGAAGGTGTAAACACTGAAAAGTGTGGTTTCATCAGCCACAAGAGCAACAGAGGAAGAAACATCTCAAAACACACTAAAACTAGGTAGAGAACCGAGTATTTTTATGGTGTGTACATCAAGGGACTTGCTGGATGTGTGATCTGAAGACACCGGAAGGTATCAGATGGATTTTATAATGGTAAAACATAGATTCCGGAACCAGATTCTAAACTGTAAGACATACCCAGGGGCAGATATAGACTCTGATCATAACTTGTTAGTCATGAACTGTAGGCTGAAACTGAAAAAAAATGCAGAAAGGTAGGAAAATAAAGAGATGGGACTTAGATAAATCGAAGGAACGTGAAGTTCTGAAGAATTTCAGAGGGAGATTTAGGCAACAATTGACAGAAACATGGGGAAATAAAACAGTAGAAGAGGAATGGGTAGCATTGAGAGATGAAATAGTGAAGGCAGCAGAGGACAATATAGGAAGACAGGAAAGACCTACAAAAATTCCTTGGACATCACAGGAAATACTAAATTTAATTGATGAAAGGAGAAAATATAAAAATGCAGTAAATGAAACAGGCAAAATGGAGTACAGACAACTAAGAAATGAGATTGACAGGAAGTGCAAAATGGCTAAGCAGGAGTGGCTAGAAGCCAAATACAAATCTATAGAAGAATGCATAAGAAGGGGAAAAGTAGATGCCGCCTACAGGAAACTAAAAGAGACATTTGGGGACAAGAAAGCAACTCTGTGAATATCAAGAACTCTGATGGAAAACTAGTTCTCAGCAAAGAAGGGAAAGCTGAAAGGTGGAAAGAGTACATAGAGCAGCTCTACAAAGGAAACGAACTTAGAGACGATGTTGTAGGAAGGGAAGAGGAAGAAGATCAAGATGAAATAGGAGATAACATACTGAGAGATGAATTTGAAAGGGCCCTGAAAGAACTAGGTCGGAACAAGGCCCCAGGAGTAGATGACATACCCTCAGAGCTACTGAAGTCTCTGGGAGAGCCAGCCATGACAAAACTATTTGAACTGGTATGTAGGATGGGTGAGACAAGCGAAATACCCTCAGACTTTAAGAAAAATGTAATAATCCCTATTCCAAAGAAATCAGGCGCAGACAGGTGTGAAAATTACAGAACCATCAGTTTGATAAGTCATGGTTGTAAAATTTTAACACGAATTATTTACAGGAGAATGGAAAAGCTGGTAGAAGCTGACCTCGGGGAAGTTCAGTTTGGCGTCAGGAGGAACGTAGGAACCCGGGAGGCAATACTCACTTTACGTCTTATCTTAGAAGATAGATTAAGTAAAGGCAAACCTACATTTTTATCTTTTGTAGACTTGGAGAAAGCGCTTGACAATGTTGACTGGAATACACTCTTTCAAATTCCGAAGTCAGCAGGGGTAAAATACAGGGAAAGGAGAGTTATTTATAACTTGTACAAAAGCCAGACCGCAGTTATTAGCCTCGAAGGGCATGAAAGGGAAGCATCAGTTGGGAAGGGAGTAAGACAGGGTTGTAGCCTTTCTCCGATGTTATTCAATTTTTACATCGAGCAGGCGGTGAAGGAAAGCAGAGAAAAATTTGGAATAGGGATTAAAGTTCAGGGGGAAGAAATAAAAACATTGCGTTTTGCAGATGACATTGTAATTCTGTCAGAGACAGCAGAGGACCTGGAAGAGCAGTTGAATGGAATGGACAGTGTGTTTAAGAGAGCGTATAAAATGAACATTAACAAGAGCAAAACAAAAATAATGGAATTCGGTCTTAGAAAATTAGGCGATGGAATTAGATTAAGTAACGAAACAATGAAGGTGGTGGATGAGTTTTGAACTTGGGTAGTAAAATAACATGCGATGGTCGAGTATGGAGGATATAAAATGCAGAATGGCAATGGGAATAAAAGCATTTTTGAAGTAGAGAAATTTGCTAATATCGAATATTAATTTAAGTGTAAGGAAATCTTTTCTGAAGGCATTTGTGTGGAGTGTTGCCTTGTACGGGAGTGAAACATGGACAATAAGCAGTGCGGACAAGAAGAGAATAGAGGATTTTGAAATGTGGTGCTACAGAAGAATGCTGAAGATTATGTGGGTAGATCGCATAACTAATGGAGAGGTACTGAACAGAATTGGTGAGAAAAGGAATTTTTGGCACACCCTGACTAAAAGAAGGGATCGTTTGGTAGGAGACATTCTTAGACATCGAGGAATCGTAAATTTAACATTGGAGAGAAGTGTGTGGGGTAAAAATCGCAGAGGGAGACGAAGAGACGCGTATAGTAAGCAAATTCAACTAGATGTTGGTTGCCGTTCTTATGAGGAGATGAAAAGGCTTGGCTCAGGATAGAGTAGGGTGGAGAGCTGCATCAAACCAGTCTCCGGACTGAAGACCATAACAACAACAACTGCGATTTTGTGTTAATTTATTTTCTACAAGCGATGAATTTGTTCCTTTAACTCAATTATTTGTTACTCCATCAATAATGCAGACACCATCCTCCGCTACCATGCTGGAGTCATGAGCATATAGAAATAATTTTGAATGGCCTGTTATTATCAATATTATTATATAATATTGGACGCAATAGCACCATGCGAAGTGCATTTAGTCAATGTTGATTTTAACGGTTAGCCTTCGTTTGTGCCCAGATTCATTTCATTCTTCCAGCATTAACTCTCTTTCTTTCTTGAGACCACGGTGTCCCAGTCTAGTTCCTAATTTCCTACTGACCAACTTACTAATCTAAGATTCTTTCATATCCACGGAATTTATGACAATAATTTCGAATAATTAAAGTTGAAAATTTGTACCCAGCCGAGATTCGAACACGCGTCTCCTGATTTCTAGGCAGTTACGCTGACCCTTAAACGAATGGGGACACAGAGTTCATCACAACTGCGCGGATTACTCAAGCATGCTTTCCGTCAGGTACAAATTCTCATCTTTACCCTGCTCACTAATGCTCCAACTCGTAGTTTTGTAAACTTATTCCCGTAAGAATGAGGGCCTAGGAGCGCCTCCGCTCTGAAAAAATGGTCAATGTCTGTCATCGGAATATTTTTGTAGTATACAGGGGTGTCGCATTTATCTTGATCATCCAAAATATCTCTGGAACACCGACTATTGTAAAACGATTTCCACCGGTTTCAACGTAAGGCAGGGCCTCATGAACGTAAATTATTTGAAACATTCTAAAACAGAAGCATATGTGTTCATTAACACAAACTTATGTGTTTTTAAATGGACACCCTACATTCAAATGTTCAAATGTTTGTATAGTCTATGGGACTTAACTACGGGGTCATCAGTCCCTAAACTTACAAACTACTTATGAACTACTTACGAACTAGGACGGCACAAATATCCATGCCCGAGGGGGGATTCGAACCCCCGACCGTAGTGGCCGTGCAGACCGTGACTGGAGCGCCTTAGTCTCCTCGGCCACCGCGGCCGGCCACCCTACATTCTTTCATCAGAAATCTATATCATGACACATCAAATAAACAATGGAATTGATTGAATCGCAATACGACAATTACATCCCGAGATATTGGGAAGCGAAGTTGACGCTTGAAATACGCGGAATGCGCAGCTAGCGCGTGTTTCAATGAATTTTGAACATCTTGATACGGAGTGAGTCATATAGTAATCATATAGCATTCCACCTTTACTTGTGCGTCAGCGGTGCGTGTGCAAACCTATTACTCCCAAATATAATGACTTGGTTACTTACATGTAACAATCAATTCGACTAATTGTACATTGTAGATGGCTGTATAGAAGAATTCCGGAATATGATTTAAAAGAATAAATAAATGTCAAATTGCGGCGAAGTCACACAACTACTTTGCATGACTGTGGCTCATGAGTACAACCAAATATTAGATCCCCACATAATTCTTCTCCATTTTTGTGTGCACATCATAGGCATATTTAACAATTCAGAAATTCCTTTTTGCCGTTTGTTATTCAAGTAAGTGAAATAAGATACTGCTCTTCTCCTATAGTGTTCTAACTTGTGTAACTACATTTTTTTTTTAATTTTTTATTTTTATTTTTTTTTATTGGCACATTGCACGGCGGAGTGGCCGAACGCATTGAGGCGCTATCCTCCGATGCGCGAGGCCGTTCCCCGACGGGCGTTCGAATCTCCCCTCAGGCTGCCTTTAGTATAAGTTAATTTATAAGCAGTTTGTAAGTTTAGGCGCTGATGACACCGCAGTTAAGTCCCATAAGCTTAACAAACATTTGAACCGTTTTTTGTTGTTGTTTTTTTTTTGTTCTGTTATCGGCACAATCAAATGTACATCTTAAATAAAAGAATACGCCTAGCGTTCGCAGCTCATCATTTAATCATCCAGTGCCTCACAAAGAACCGAAAATATCGCGTTTTCGGTTTTGTAACAGTTAAAGTCCACCTGACCTTTCTGGGCATTTGCAATGGCATGAGCTTGTTTTGTGAACGTGACAAGGCTAACGGTAGTAAGGGATGGTGGCTATGCCGTTCTTTACATCTCCAATTTAATCTTCCTGTAAAAACCGCTCAATACAACCGGTTTTGTAAAAAAACAGCTTTCGATTTTTATTGCAGAAATGAAAAGTTGAAAAATTTATTACTTCCTCAGACTTGTGAATTATATTTTTGTTCAAGATACGTAAAATCAAAATATCTGGTAAAATAAGAAATTGAAACACAATTTAATCTGTCTACGTTCGTTGCTTTAATCGAAAAGTAATACAGAGTTGAATACTCCAAAAAAATCACCAGTTTTCTCCTACTGATTCAGAATCTCGGTTGAAAAACTATGTTGTAATCAAGAATCACATCACTATTTGGGCACTATGAATAGTCAGTAATAAAGGGTAAAAAATTAGGGTGGCGAATTTTGTCTTTCGTGTTAAGTTGGCCGTTTCGAAGGGTTACAAACGGATACAGCATAATTTAGACATGTGCAACGGATCACCTTTTTCTAAATTTTAACAATGTGAGATGGAGGTAACGATTCAATAGTAAAAAAGTGAAAATCACAATACAACTCATTTATTTATTACCTTCACCACATTTAGTAGGCCATTATCAGATTAAGAGCACCATAACAAAATGGTGGTCTTAATCTGAACATGAACGACTAAATTTGCCGATACTCGTCATTTCAATAAGTGAGATTCTTGCGATCTGATTGTTTTTACTTACAGACGATTTCATCTGGAGTCAGGTGCAGAACGACCACATTAACCCAGATAGCGCGGAATTATTTTTGGTTTCAATTTTATTTCATAAGGTATAAATTACTTTCATATGATTCCAGAAAAACATTATAGGTGATTTTTGCCACAAACACACCATTAGTTTTGGAATAGTGCCCATCTTTCTAGAAGGACTTCAAAATGAAAGTTTCAGAATTTTCGTCTGATGAACTATTATTATTAACACACTGTTTAAGATGTATACATATAAATGTCGCAAAAATTAAAGAATGTTCATGAAATACTTACCCAGCTACGAGGAAATCTTCAATATCTTTCGCACGAACCGCAACTTTGCAGCCATATCTTACCACTTTGCAATCAACCATACAAACAAAACTTGATCTAAAATGGAAACTGGAGGTTCAAAGAAATGAATTACGACACTGCGCTCGAATTCATAACTACAAGTATGAAATAGTAAGATATCATTGTCGTCCGTCTGGAAGGACGTCAGCGCTATCTGGGTTAATAACATAAATAATGCAGGAAACAGCTTTGGTACCACAAAATCTTTATTACTTGCACTACTGCGCATCGATTCCGGTCACGGAGTGACCATCTTCAGTGCTAGAAAAGAGGCCATGTAGTTCCACATGAACTAGCAGTTGTATTCCCATGTTAAGATGCCATTTGATAGAGTATGCGGGCCTACAGGGCTTCTTTTTTAGCAATGAGATGGCCACTCAGTGACCAAAGTCGATATACAATAGTTCAAGTCAGGGCCGGCCCAAACAAATTCGGCGCCCTAGGCAAATAATTTTAATGGCGCCCCATTTAACCCATAGCTTCCCAGGTCATTTTTCTGTTACATTTTGTCCCAGGTGCGGTCTGACAAACCGCAATTTTTAAATAATCATAAATAGTCCTGATTGTTATCTAAGTGAACTAATTCATTTCATTACGCAAAAGGCTACTTTTCTCTACTTAAATTCTGCAAAATGAATGTATTTTAAAATTGATTTTATGAAACATATATATTAAAACATAAAATTGCAGTAAATGGATTTAAAATTATATTATTTTATTATCACTGTAAAAAGTCAAATACTCTGGCCTTTAATTTTACTTTGTGCCATTTTTTGTTGTTTACTATGCATTTAATGGTAAAAACATAAGAAAGTCTAAAAAATCACCAAAATAAGAATTTCACTACTGCTTTGTTGGTAACTTTTGTCTTTTCAAATGTTTTCTCTGCACTCGATGTAAATTTTGGTAGAACACACAAGGTAGGTGGGCTTCTTGCAACAGTGGCAAACATAAAACATCTTTCTATTCTTTTTTGGGTCACAGTGGAGGATGTTCTACGATTCACAGGTGCCAATACAATTTCTTCTTCACTTTCACACTATTCTGAGACTGAATTACGTTCACTTTGAATCTCATAGTCCCTGTCTGATTCCACATCAGTTCCTGAATGGTCCTCAGACCATTTGAAAACAGTTTTCTCAAAATGAGGGACTGTAGCACCCACAGTAGAGGAAGAGCTTGGTGGGGAATACATAACACAAAGGGCCCGGTGCGGTCTCAGAGACCGCTAGCACAAAAGATGATGTGATAATATTGCTCCGACTCGCGTTAACGTGGGTACTGACAATATAAAAAGGGCAGCTGTTAGAAGCAACGGTTACACAACGCTGTGTTATCCTTCCCCACTCCTGTCCATTAAAAATTGACTAACAATTAAACGTTTGCGGTCTGTGAGACCGCACCTGGGACGTTAAGGGTTAATAAACTTGCAATAAAATATCAATGTAAGATACATATTGCATATTTTTTTATTCAGATACTTAATTACAACATATTAATTATATAAACATATTTCCCCATTAAAATGGGACGCATCACATACACATTTTACAACAATGTTCCTTTTTCATAGTTTTTACATTTTGTCTGTTAAAAAGGTTTTGGTTGATTGTTTACAATAATTGATACATTTACAAGATTCATTATACAAAGTTTACTTGGGGCTGACGGACGATTTAGAAAAAACTCAGAAAAGGACAGCTAGTTTTGTATTACCGCGTTTTAGGGGAGGGAATGTCACGGAAATCATGCACGAGTTGGGGTGGAAATCGTTAAAACAAAGGTGTCATTTGTTGCGACGAGTCTGTTTACGAAATTTCTTACTCCAACTTTCTCTTCAGAATGCTAACATATGTTGTTAGCACCCACCTACATAGTGAGATATGATCATCATAATAAAATAAGAGAAATCAGATCGAAAACAGAAAATGTAGGTGTTCCTTTCTCTCATGAGCTATTAGAGAATGGAACTGCAGAGAAATATCATAAAAGTGGTTCGATGAACCCTCTGCCATGCACTTAGATGTGATTGCAGAGTATCCATGTCAATGTAGAAGAGTCACATAAATTTAATTTTCCTTGCCTTGGCTTTTGTAAAATCTGAAACGATCTCCTTCCTCGTTCAATTGACAAAATTGCCAACCCCACACGTTTTTCTTGAGTCACTGTGGATTGCAGATATGTTTTTATATAGTTTTAATTTAGAGAAGCTGCGCTGCTACAGACAGAGGAAGAGCAAGCAACACTCATAGTACAGTAACTAAATTAGGTACAATGTATATAAGTCAATTTTTTACAAATATAACTCAGAACTCTGCTATCAATAGATTGTAATTCATTGCATAGATCAGTAGCATCAGTATCTTTGCAATCTTAGTGAGTTAGAGAATCTTCGAAATTAAGACATTCTTCAAGAACAGCTTTGGGAGTTTTATTTCGTACATCATGTATGTTTTACAGAATGCCAAATGCATGATTTACGTTGTTAATCTGATGAAATCTCTACAGTATCGTCAGCTTTGATCACGGGTTGATTAGTAGCAAACTGCTAGTCGTCTATTCATTAAACGCTCACTAGCTTCTCAAGATTCAAAGAGAATGCTGTGTAAGATTGAGTTGCGTCTTGTCTCTTGCCTGTTGCTCTGTCGATGTGTACTAACCGTGAATGCACCCTCGTGGAACCGCAGCGCAACAGCAAAAGTAAAGCGCGAGCGCACGAGGGTTCGTCACGCACGACAGATTTGCCGCCCCCCACCCCCCCCCCCCCCTAAATTCGAGCGCCAAAGTTTGCCTATATGGACGAGCCGGCCCTGGTTCAAGTAATAAAGATTTCATGCGAACAAAGCTGTTTCCTGCATTATTAAATTGATTGTTTTCACTACTTGTCTTCTTCTATTTATCCTATAAAATATAGATGAATTGCTTACTTTTTATCACTGTTGCCATAATATCGTTTATCTTATGTTATTTCACAGAAATGGCAGATAAATAAAATGTTCAAATGTTTGTATAGCTTATGGGACTTAACTACGGGGTTTATCAGTCCCTAAACTGTACAAACTACTTATGAACCAGCTAATCCTAAGGACGGCACAAATATCCATGCCCCAAGGGGGATTCGAACCCCCGACCGTAGTGGCCGTGCAGACGTGACTGGAGCGCCTCAGTCCCCTCGGCCACCACGGCCGGCGCAGAGAAATACTTGAGTGGTACTCAAGGTACCCTCCGCCACATATCGTCAGGTGGCTTGCGGAGTATGGTTGTAGATGGAGATGGAGATGTAGATTTCGAGACTCGGGATAGTGCCTCTGCAGACACAACCGATGTTCGACGACGACGGCGAGGAGAGTCTTGGATACTGCACGTGCATACACGTCGTCTACCAGGCCACGACACAACAGGTGCAGTGATGCCTCAACAACAGCTGTACCAAATCTTGTTCCACACGTTCGTTGCTCGTTTGAAACTCGCAGTTCTTCCAAAATTATTCACTGATCGCATTTCCTAGTTTCTGCTGCAACCTATTATATCACAGCTGGAGAAATTTTAGGGTAAATGTTAGTAGGTTTTTATTTTATTTCTTGATTATTTAGAAAAAAATTAGAAGCCAGTTGACATAATATTTTTCTGTGTATTGTACCGCGTCATAATGTAAGATGGCTATTACATTAACAACCGACATTTCGGCCAACGTTACAGTGGCCTTCTTCTGGCCGAATCGTCGATTATTGAAATAATAGCCATCTTACAATATGATGCAATACAACATCCAGAAAACGTTTGTGTCAACTGACTCTGGCTGCGGAAGCCTACGCAATTATAATAGTTATACGAGTGTTTTTACCCGGTTATTGGAAATAACTAAAAGAACCGGTTACAACCGACAGCAAATTAATACTGAAAAAAAACAGTGATCCAGAACAAAAATCCCGGTATCGGTTTAAGCTTGTAACGCCTCCCGACGGTGTAGTGGAACACATCAGTGCTTTCGACACACATTTATGCCCGACTTCTAGCATTTAAAGTTTGTATTAGTGGTCCCTGCATCGATGGGGACGTCACAAAGGTTTTTCCCAAGGTATTAATAGGTGAATTTCTCTAAAAGATGATTTTTTCATTTTATTCACTCGACGCCTCAGATGTTGAATCCAGAGATTATATACACGTTGCCTAGCGCTGTTCAACAGTTCCGCTGTTTCTAAAAATTTACTTATTGCAGCCTTATTTTTACACGTAGGTAAAATGCTTGAAAGTTTAAGTCCAATAGAACTTTCAGATTCTTCCTTTCAAATACTAAAATCAGTTAGTGAAACCTAAACGTTATAGTTAATATATCGCATATCAGCACATGACACATTATCATAGATATTATTTAAATGAACCTCCAACACATGTAAATTCAGTTCATAACTCGTATATTCAAATCTGATTTAAAATGAAAATGTTATTGAATGAAAAGGGGTTCTGAGTCGGTTAAATATGTTTTCTGTTCCACAATTATAATTATTTCGTGTATCCCACACTAACTTTATATTAATGTTCGCTTCTCGTAAAGGTTTCCTGCAGTTGTAACTATCGATTATTTGATTTAAAGTTCGACAAGATGCCAACTTTATAAAACATTGTTTCTTTCAGGGCTGTAGCGTATTTAAACTTCGAAATGATTAACTTGAATAATATTTTAATGTACTTCTACCTGAACTGACTGCTAACAGATGAAACATGCCATTAATCCCTGTAATTTCCTTTCATATGCCAACACGGAGTAAAATACGGCCGATGTTTGCACTCTGTGCTGGTACTCCATTTCTACTTTGCTTTTCAGAATACTAAATATTATTCCCAGAACTAATAAAATTCTAAAATTTCCCACCAAAACCTCATTTAATGAAACCAAAACATTAAAATTTAATACCAGGATTTTGACAAGGGGGTTACATGCTGCAACCTATTATATCACAGCTAGGGAAATTTTATGTTAAATGTTAGTAAATTTTATTTATTTATTCTTAAGTCATGGTTGCAAAATATTAACACGAATTATATACAGAAGGATGGAAAAACTGGTTGAAGCCGACCTCGGGGAAGATGTTTGGGTTCAGGAGAAATGTAGGAACTCGGGAGGCAATACTCACTTTACGGCTTATCCTAGAATATAGATTAAGAAAAGGCAAACCTACATTTCTAGCTTTTGTAGATTTGGAGAAGGCTTTTGACAATGTTGATTGGAATAAACTCTTTCAAGTTCTGAAGCAAGCAGGAGTAAAATATAGGGAGCGTAAGGTTATTTACAACTTGTACAAAAACCAGACAGCAGTTGTCAGAGTTGAAGGGCATGAAAGGGATGCAGTGGTTGGGAAGGGAGTGAGACAGGTTTGTAGCCTTTCTCCAATGTTATTCAATTTGTACATTCAACAAGCTATAAAGGAAAGCAAGGAGAAATTTGGTGAAGGAATAAAAGTTCAGGGGGAAGAATTAAAAACATTGCATTTTGCCGACGACATAGTAATTCTGTCAGATACAGCAAAGGACCTGGAAGAGCAATTGAACGGAATGGACAGTGTGCTGAAAGGTGCATATAAGATGAACATTAACAAGAGCAAAATTAGGGTAATGGAGTGCAGTGTAAGAAAATCAGGCGATGCTGAAGGAATTAGATTAGGTAACGAAACAATGAAGGTGGTAGATGAGTTTTGTTACTTGGGTGCTAAAATAACATGCGATGGTCGCAGTACAGAGGATATAAAATGCATAATGGCAATGGGTAGAAAAGAGTTCTTGAAAAAGAGAAATAACATCGAATATTGATTTAAGCCTAAGGAAGTCCTTTCTGAAGGCATTTGTATGGAGTGTTGCCTTGTATGGGAGTGAGACATGGACAATAAACAGTGCGGACAGGAAGAGGATTGAGGCTTTTGAAATGTGGTGCTACAGAAGAATACTGAAGATTAGGTGGGTAGATCGCGTAACTAATGAGGAGGTACTGAACAGAATTGGGGAGAAAAGAAATTTCTGGCATACCTTGACTAAAAGAAGGGATAGATTGGTGGGACACATTCTTAGACATCAAGGAATTGTGAATTTAGCATTAGAGGGAAGTGTGTGGGGTAAAAATCGCAGACGAAGACCAAGAGATGGACACAGTAAGCAGATTCAGACAGATGTAGATTGCTGTTCTTATGTGGAGATGAAGAGGCTTGCTCAGGATAGGGTATTGAGCTGCATCAAACCAGTCTCCAGACTGAAGACCACAACAACAACAACATTTAAAAACAGAAAACATTTAGAAGCCATTTGACATAAAAGTTTTCTGTTTGTTGTTCCGCGTCATAATGTAAGGTGGCTATTACTTTAACACTCGGGCGGTAGCGCCTGTTACTATAACTTCAGTAGCAGCGCGGTGCAGATTTGCTACTACTGTGTATTCCGAGTTACACGCCTAGTATATAGCAATCATATTATCATTGTTCATGAATGAGAGAGCTTGCGTCTCTGACGTCACGCCCCTTGCGTTCCCTTTTGAACCAGGGAAGATTTTTATGACAATCTTTTTCAGTGTTTTGGAGTGCTGTTTGTATGGCGATTTACTACAAAGAGTGGTTCCCTCTTCATTATCAGATTCATTGCGTCTGAAATATTGTTCGGGATCGGAACTAGGATTTACATTTGAATAATAATATCCTGTTCACGATCTGATGAGGAATCTAGACAAAAATCACTAAGATCTTCATTACTTGTCAAAAGAAGTCTATTTCCTCATCTGTTAGACCCCTGCCACGTCTACGAGGCCTGAAGATTAAATTATGTAGTAGAATAACACTCATTTTCGCATTGTGTAAGGCTTAAATACGGTTAAAATTAGATTGACGGAAACTGCAGCATGCCTAATCAAGATAAACTAGAGGACATTTTATCGAGTGTTAAACTTCCATTTACACAATAAATTTCAATTTTTGAGCATTCTAATATGTAGCGTAAAATTCATACAATAAACATTTACTAGAAACTGCCACAAATCTATTTGCAAGGAAAACTAGACGTAACATAAAACAATTCAAATCTGTTTACATGACAGGCAGCGCGGTGCAAATCTGCTACAAGTGATGTACTCCTCAACAAAACCTTTTTTGGGTGGACACAGCCGTGCACTAGAAACAGAATCGTCACTGCCATCATTTTTAAGGCTTAATTGAGGAATAGCTAAAGCGGAAACACGCCATCTCCATTATTGCTACATCAGTGAGCATTTAAAGAAAAAATGGTAGCGTATTTGCACCAGCGCTGCCCTAGAGGGTTGATATCCAACTTTTCGGCCGACGTTACAGTGGTCTTATGCTGGGTCTATCAGGTCTGTTATTGAAGTAATAGCCATGTTACATTATGACGCAGTACAACACCCAGAAAACTATACGTCAACTGACATAAGCCGCGGAAGCCTAAGTAATTATAATAGTTATACCAGTGTTTATACCAGGTTGTTGGCAATAATTAAAAGAATCGGTTACAACCGACAGCAAATGAATACCGAAAAAACCGGTGATTCAGATCTAAAAACCCGGTATCGGTATCAGCTTGTAACGCCCCCCGACGGTGTAGCGAAACATATAAATGCATTTGACACATATTTATGCCAGACTTCTAGCATTTAAAGTTTGCATTAGTGATGCCTGCATCGATGGGGACGTCACAAAGATTTTTTCCCAAGGCATTAATAGGTGAATCTCTCAAAAAGACAATTTATTTTATTTCATTCACTCGACGCCTCAGATGTTCAGAGATTATGTAACGTTGCCTACAGCAGTTCAACAGTTCCGCTGTTTCTAAAAATTTACTTATTGCAGCGTTATTTTTACTCGAAGGTAAAACGCTTTAATGTTTAACGTCCCATTGAACTTTCAGAGTCTTCATTTTAATTACTAAGTCAGTTATGGACACCTAATCGTTGTAGTTAATATATCGCATATCAGCACACGACACATTGTCATAGATATTATTTAAATGAACCTCCAACGCATGTAAATTCAGTTTATAACTCGTACATTCAATCTGATTTAAAATCATAATGTTAGTGATTGAAAAGGGGCCTTGAATCGGTATAAAATGTGCTTCCTGTCCCACAATTATTATAATGTTCACTTCTCATAAGGGTTTCCTGCAGTCGTAACTACCGATTAATGTTCAAATGTTCAAATGTTTGTACAGCTTATGGGACTTAACTACGGGGTCATCAGTCCCTAAGCTTACAAAGTACTTATGAACTAAGGACGGCACAAATATCCATGCCCGAGGAGGGATTCGAACCCCCGACCGTAGTGGCCGTGCAGACCGTGACTGGAGCGCCTCAGTCCTCTCGGCCACCGCGGCCGGCAACTACCGATTATTTGATTTAAAGTTCGATATGATGCCAACTTTATAACACACTGTTTCTTTCAGGGCTTGAGCGGATTTAAACTTCAAAATGATTAACTTGAATAATATTTTAGCGTACTTCTACCCGAACTGACTGCTAACAAATGAAACATGCTAACAATCCCCGTAATTTCCTTTTATATGCCCACACGGAATGAAATATGGCTGATGTTTGCACTCTGTGCTGGTACCCCCATTTCTAATTTGCTTTTCAGAATACTAAATACCATTCCCAGAACTAATAAAATTCTAAAATTTCCCACCAAAAACTCATTTAATGAAACGAAAAGATTAAAACTGAGCACCCCGTATTTTAACTAGGGGTTTCATGCTGCAACCTATTATATCAGTGCGCCTCCGTTGCACAGAGGTAGAGTGCCCGACTACAAATACAAAGATCGCGGGTTCGATCCACGCCAGGTCCCAGGAGTTTTATCTGTCACTTTCCACTTCTTTGACCGCTGGAAGTATTGCTCATATGAAAAATACCGAGTAGCACCGTGGTTCGGAAGACACGTGAAACTGTAGTTCCCCCTATAACTCGCTGGGTTAGTCAGTTCGAATGTCAGAGGAAGGCAACGGCATACCGCCTCCAAACAGGACCATGCATAGTAAAGCACTGTGGTGTTCAAACCAATCTTCGAATTGTTGATTGCTTTACCTTTTTTTAACTATTATATCACAGATGAGAAAATTTTACGATAAATGTTAGTAGATTTTATTTTATATTTTTTTGTTACTTAAAAAAGAAAAACATTTAGAAGCCACTTGACGTAAACGTTTTCTGTGTGTTGTACTGGGTCATAATGTAAGATGGCTATTACTTTAACAACCAACTTTTCGGCTAACGTTACAGTGGTCTTCTTCTGCGTATATCAGGTCGGTTATTGAAGTAGTAGCCATGTTACATTATGACGCACTACCACATACAGAAAACTTTTATGTCAACTGCCTCTGGCCGCAGAAGCCTACGCAATTATAATATTTATGCCAGTGTTTTTACCCGGTTATTGGCAATAACTAGAAGAATCGGTTACAACCGTCAACAAATGAATAGCCGGTCGCGGTGGCCGAGGAGACTAAGGCGATCCAGTCACGGTCCGCACGGCCACTACGGTCGGGGGTTCGAATCTCCTCTCGGGCATGGATATTTGTGCCGTCCTAGTTCGTAAGTAGTTCATAAGTAGTTTGTAAGTTTAGGGACTGATAACCCCGTAGTTGAGTCCCATAAGATTTACAAACATTTGAACATTTTTTGAACGGAATATCATATACTCCAGGAGTATCCTTCAGTGCTCTGTCAAATACTTTTCGCAGTATCATATCACCTACTCATCTTCCTCCACTTCTTCCATTTCTGTAATACCGCCTTCAAGTTTATTTCCTTTGTATAGGCCCTCTGTATATTCCTTCCACATTTCAGCTCTCCCCTCTTTGCTTATTACCAGTTTTCCGTCTGAGTTCTTGATATTCATACAGTTGCTTTTCTCGACTCGAAATATCTCTTTTATTTTCCTGTAGGCGGTAATTATCTTTCCCCTAGTTATGCATTCTTCTACATTTGTCCTCTAGCCACTCCTGCTTAGCCAATCTGCACTCCTGTCAATCTCATTTTTCAGACGTTTGTACTCCCTTTTGCCTGCTTCACTTGCTGCATAAATTCGGTATATCCTGTGTTATCCAGGTATTTCTATCAGGCCTTCTCCTTCTGCCCATATGATCTTCTGCTTCCCTATACAAACATTTGAACAAATGAATACCGAAATAATCGGTGATTCGGAACTAAAATCCCAGTATCGCTTTCAGCTGGTCGGTTTTTTGCCATCCCTAACCCGCAGTGGCGGCTCGCCTCTGATTACTGGGGTGTGCAGCGCGATGACGCATGCGCGCCTTCCGCCCCCGCGACGCCTCCTGAGTTGGGGCTTCTCTGGTAGTCTGCCCCCCCCCCCCCCACTTCTTCTTCGGCGCCTGATTTGTTGGGCTGCGCCGAAGCGCGGACGTCGGCCGCACCTGTTGCGTGTCCCGCGCTCAATGAGAAGTTGCCGGCCGAATGGTGACGCCATTGTCTGCAGCCAAAACTCTGCCCAACTGCGCCCCAGAGGCGCTTAATCGCCCCAACTCTGCCGGCCGCCCATTGTGAGCCGCCACGCCCCCGCCGAGTACCACTCGCGATTTCTGACTGTTCTGAAGCCGTCCCGCTCTCTATAGCCTCGAAACTTTCCGCACGCCGACGCTAAACGAGTTAATCGCTTTCTCCAGTGGTCCCCCGTTGAAAGCCTCTTGACTCTACCTTGAATAACATTCAGCGTCAAGAGGCAAAGTGTAGCGTACGTTTGACTTCGTGTGAGGAAGAATTTGATGGTTTACTCGATACGGGGCAATACCGCTAGAGTAAGACAATAGTGATTATTTGATCTGTGTGCAGAAATTTAAACTGTCCCGTGAAACTGCGACAACAATGGAGTCGGCGCGCGATGTCTTACTGAAGATAACATTGTTATTTTCTTTGCTGAATAACAAGAATTTTTTCACTTGGCGCTTACAATCTGCCAGTAATTGTGCAAAGTTGTCTATTGAGTGAAAAGCAAGTGAACATTGAAAACTTCAGCAGTGGCGGACGAAAGGGGGGGGGGCGGAGGGGGGGGAGGACAGTCCGCGCCGGGCCTCTCGTCTTGAAGGGTTTCCAAATACCTCGAAAGCAAGTCGTGTTTTTTTTTGTTTATATTTTATTATTATTATTATTATTATTATTATTATTATTATTATTGCATCGTACTTGGCCTCGCGTTCTGAGGCCCCGAATCTCAAAAACATTTTTTTTAGACTCTTCCTTGACGCTCATCGAGAGGGGCCTCCAAATATCAAAAGTTACTTTTTATATAGTAATACATTTATTTACAAGTGAACGGGGGTCCATATTGTTATTCCGCCGCCCCGTACCTCCGACAGCCTTAGTCCGCCACTGAACTTTAAGAACTACACAGTCTGTTCAAATAGAGTGAATTAATATCCGTAACTGTTCCTTAGCTCAATGGCGGACTGAGGAGGAACGAAGAGGTCGTGAGGCGGACCACCCCGACACTCTCGTCTTGGGAGGCCTACAAATCTCTAAAGTTACTTTGTTTATAGTAATTCATTTATTTCAAAGTGTACGTGGGGCCTTATTTTGTTTCGTTGCTGCCCTGGGCTTCGACGGTGTCCGGACACACTGGGCAGTTACCACGCCGGACATGTGGCAGGTCTTTATATATGCTGCGAAGGATCGAATACCCTTGTTTTCTCCCTCCATCTCCTCCTACTCCCACTCACCCCTTACAACTGATCAATGAATTCCGTGGACGGTGCCCAGAAACCTGCACATTGGTCGCTTCCGCATGTCCTTGTGTGACCATCAGTATGTAAATTATTACGACGACCAAGGGCGGACCTTTTGCCCATTACAGTGGTTACGCCTATCGAAGGAAATCTAAGGACGGTGGCGTTACGTGGATGCGCTTACGTCGCAAATCAGATCAATCCAAGGGAAAGCTGCTTTCGAAGAACGGTGAAGTGTTGAAAATATCTCAACATCTCTGTAAACCACCTGATAATGCGGCTGTGGAAGAGATGAAATGGGCAAAGAAACTACAGAGTAATCCAATATATACGTGCATGATATGGGAAATCTACATAATAAAGATTATGATATTGTGATAGCCGACGTCCTTAATTTCTTGAACAACCCTGCGTGCACGTTTGACACATTCATACACCTGCTCCCTCTGTAAATGTATCAGGGCGTTCACATTTACCTCCCCTAACCTGCAGTCACCATTCGGAACCATTTGATTATTAGATTTTATGACCCTGATATTTATTGTGGTTTCAATTTTCCACTGCTTAATTTAGTTTCTATTTCGCAACGCTGGTTCCGAATTGTGGCCACTGGCTATGATTTTGTTAGGCTGTCGTACTTCCAGTTTGAATGGCCACCACGACTCGAAAAAGCAGTTTAGATACATAATAGGGCTTAAAGGATGGGCGGAGATACGGATTAAATGAGAAGAAGGGAAGAGATTAAATTTTACACAATTTATTGAAGATCATACGTCAACACTATACATATAAAAAGTGAATTCTGCCGACTGATTTGATTTGATTTGATTTTTTCCAGGGAAGCCAAAACAGTCTTGGTCTAATCCGCCACTGCCCGCACCGAAACTAAGTTTATCCTGCCGACTGGCTAGTTGTAAAATATTTAAAATCATTCATTCTCATATAGTTGGAACTGGGGACAAAGGGAGCTAATTCTCAAGTCAAACATCGTTCATTCTCCCCACAAAAAAACTAGAAACTACGGAAATTTGCAGTACTCCTAAGAGTAACAGCACAGAGGTTCCCTGGCACTGCCAGCAAATCTTATGTTCCGTGACTTCCATTAACATTCGCGGAAGGAAAAAAACACAAATAAAAATAAATAAATAAATAAAATATATATCTTAGGAGGAAAATACCTCTGACCGTTAAGAAGTATATAGATGGTACACTAATTCTCAACAAGTCCGATACAGAGACGCTTCTAAGTCACGTGGTGCCAAACATTCACGTCGTCTTACTAAGAAAACCGTAAATCTGGCGATAATCTCGAGACAAAACTTGTACCAATCGATATTGAAACATTAATCTCGTTACACTGAAGGTGTTTACAGGGGATTTGCTAATCTACTAAATATGAAAATGAAGCAACTGAACAATGGCGGGAAACGACTGCAGCCATGTGGGCTTCCACTAATAATCCATTAATATCTCGGGCAGCACTCTTATTTTCATAACCTGCACGCGCGCGATATACTGTTCGCTTTAGTTCCCTGCTATAGAGCCACATATTTAGCTGCAAGTCGATGGAGCTGATGGCCCATGACTGCTTCATAAGACTTTTGAGCGTTGTCAAATTTTAACATCGCACACTGAGAAAAAAGGCAAAAATTTACGAATGATTTCAAAAATTATTTAGGTACGGTAAATAAGAAAAGTTACTTAAGCTCACTTAAGGTGATGATTAGCTACTATTTCGGCCTTAAGGACACAAAATTATAGAAACAAGAAATGTCGAGAACTTATGCTTAACACGTTCGTTACAGAGAATTAAACATGATTCTATCACAGGCATTGTCATTAATTTTCCAAAACAAAACTCGCACTTGGTCAGGAATAATTACTCCCTGATATTTATTTGAAACAATAAATTGAAGGACTGAAGCTGATGGCTCAAGTCCCACACAAAAGAAACCGTTACAATTTCAATTCCCACATTAGGCCGAATTTCTGATACTACTAAAACCCACTAAATCTCCGTTATCTCACCACCTCTGCCACACTCAAACATACACACGGAAGTGGGTATTGTGGAGCCTGGCTCCTTGTATTTTCTTTATTTAATTCACTTCTGCGTCCACTGATCCCTAAATTCCTTTAAATAAAGGATCCAACTATTCTGTCGCCATTAATAAAAATGAATATTGAATATTGTAGGATAAGGTAATGAAGCGAGCTAACAGTACCCCATCAGTTGTTACAATGATGCCTGACTCAGAGTCAAGAGCAGGGTAAGCAACAAAAGCCTAAGAATTATGAAATTGATCTTCATGAAGATTTATTAAAATGGGAGATTGAAATAGATTTCTTCCAGAAGACGGTGAGAGGGGAGAATAATGATTTAAAGTGGAAACAGAGGAAAATAAATTTTGGAAAGGTGTTCAAATATATATTTTTTTTAATGAACGAGCTGCAACAAACAGATTGCACATATCTACAACAAACACGTAGACGTGGGGGACCCGAGCCACGAAACATTCTTCCTGCACTGTTTGCAGTGTTCCCTAATAAGAAGAAGGCATATGTTCGTCTGTTTCGTCTCAGAAAACAGGCAGTGCGTGAGTGGTGTCATAAAGAAATGAAAGACGATTTTGAGGCAGTTGCGGTCATTTGTCAAATTTTTCCACAAGTGAAATAAGTGGACGGTATTTTCATATGAAGAAGAAGAAGAGTTTATAGAAAATAGTTTGAGATATCGGTCTAACTGCAGAGCACCGGCAAAACCCGGATTTAAGACTTCGTCAACATGTATGCAGAGCTGACATTTGTAAAACCGGAGGACCCTAAATAATCGATGGAATGAGATTCATTCAGAAGCTGTTGATAAAGGAAGGCTGTCTCAACTTTTTGACTACTTTGTGGACACGTGGCTACAGAATGAGGATTCCCCATAGAAATGTGGATTTTTTACGGAAAATGACTTCGAACGACGAATGCTGCTGAAAGGTGGCGCAACAAATAAATAGTATTAGTGGAAACCATTATCCTACAATCATCTATTTAGGTGAGTGAATCAGGAAGCAGAGCTCACATACTGCATGTACATGATGTTGGAAATGAATCTTCAAGGTAAGAAGAGAAAGAAGAAGAACTTGGACGATAGGATAGGGATATCGGAGTTTAGAGAGTAAATTAATAGGGAGTTTGTTGTTCTTTATTTCTCATTGTTTCTTTGGACATGCAGTTACAGTAATTAAAGTCGGCACAAATTCTGTGGTCAAAATTAAATAATTAGCGAACTTTCGCATTATCTTTACATCATTTTCTTCGTATTCCACGTGTAGCGATGGAAATCATTCGTCTGTAACACCATATTTCAAAAACTGCTATCATTTTTTTTGTCTGAACTCCATATCGTCCACGTTTCACTCCCATACAATGCTATACTCCAGACAAATGCTTTCTACAAGGACTTCCTAACATTTAAATTAATATTCGATGTTAACAAGTTTCGCTTCTTCAGAAACGCTTTTCTTCCCATAGCCATTCTGCATTTAATATCTTCTTTACTTCAACCATCAGAAGTTATCTTGCTAGCCAAATAACACGAATCATCTACTACTTTTTTGTCTCATTACCTAATCTAATTCCTTCAGCATCGCCTGATTTTCTGACATTACATTACACTACCGTCGTTTTACTCTTGTGAATGTTCGTCTTATATCTTCCTTTCAAGACATTGTCCATCCCATTCAATTGCTCTTCCAGATCTTTTGCGGGAATTACTATGTCATCGGCAAACCGCAATGTTTTTATTTCTTCTCCCTGCACTTTAATGCCCTCTCCAAATTTCTCCTTCCATTCCTTCACTGCCTGCTCAATGTACAGATTGAACAACATTGGGGAAAGGCTACAACCCTGTCTTACTCCCTTCCCAACCTCTGCGTCCCTTTCTTGCCCTTCGACACTAATAATTGTTATCTAGTTTTTGTATAGGTTGTTATAACTCTTCGCTCCCTATATTTTACCCGTGCTACTTTCAGAATTTGAAAGAGTGTATTCCAGTCGATATTGTCAAAAGCGTTCTCCAAATCTACAAACGATAAAAAAGTAGGTTTGTCTTTCCTTTGTGTATCTTCTAAGATAAGTCGTAATATGAGTATTGCCTCGCGTGTTCCTACATTTCTCCTAAAACCTAACTGATCTTCTCTGAGGTTCGATTCCACAAGTTTTTCCATTCGCCTGTAAATAATTCTTGTTAGTATTTTGCAACCATGACTTATTAAACTGATAGTTCTGTAATGTTCACATTTGTCTGCACTTGCTTTCTATGGAATTGGAATTACGATATACTTCTTATAGTGGGAGGGTATTTCCCCTGTCTCATACGTCTTATATACCACTTGGAACATTTGTTTCATGACTGGCTCACCAGACGGAATATCGTCTACTCCAGGGGCCTTGTTTCGACTCAAATCATTCAGTGCTCTGTCAAATTCTTTTCCCAATGTCACATCACCTATCTGATCTTCCTCCACTTCGTCTTCCATTTCTAGAATATTGCCTTCAAGTTTATTTCCTCTGTATAGGCCCTCTGTATACTTCTTCCACATTTCAGCTTTCCCCTTTTTGCTTATTACTGGTTTTCCGACTGAGTTCTATATATTAATACAACTGCTTTTCTTGACTCTAAATATCTATTTTATTTTCCTGTAGGCAGCATCTATCTTTCTTCTAGTTATACATTCTTCCACGCTTCTGCAGTTGTCCTCTAGCCACTCCTGCTTAGCCAGTCTGCACTTCCTGTCAATCTCATTTTTCAGACGTCTGTACTTCCTTTTGCCGGCTTCACTTGCTGCATTTTTATATTTTCTGCTCTCAAGAATTCAGTATATCCTGTGTTATCCAGAGATTTCTATTAGGTCTTCTGCCTATATGATCCTCTGTGGTCTTAACTACCCTATCTCTCAGAGTTACCCATTCTTCTTCTTAATGTTGCCTCTGAAACTCTCAAGCTCCTCTGGTTCCTTCAATTTGTCCAGGTCCCATCTCCTAGCTTTTCTACCTTTCTATTGTCTCCTAATATTTCGACAATTTTATGGAAACATTGATTTTTCATGTTCGTATATTTAATAATGTCAGTCATTTTTTTTTTTTTTTTTTTTTTTTTTTTTTTTTTTTTTTTTTTTTTTTTGTAATTGCAGTAGTGTTTACAATTTTTAAAACGTAAAAGTTTGATCGTTCTAACCTATGGAAAAGTGAAACATCAATAATAAGGCATAGTAAACTACTGATAGGAATTACTCCAGAACATGGGGTAACACCGATCGGCGATTTCTTGTTCATACTCGCGATGTATTCACTCGTTCCAATTATCAAACAGACGAAAAAGAGTATAATATAAAATTACGTAAATAAATGTTTGATGCTGTGGAAATATAAGAAAAAACAGCCAAAAATGATTGGTATTTTCCGCTTTATGGTGCTGTGCGGTTATGATAGAAGCGCACCGCACAATGTACAGATGAGAGTCCTGTGAGGTATTCACTGAATGAAACTTACTCATGGGATGTGCTACCGATATGTACAAGAACGACTTAATGTCTAATTACTTACCGTAAAGAATTTGCTAAGTCGCTGACAGGCGCGAAAAATAGACGATCAGATTCACACAAATTTTCGGCATGGCCTTCTTCAGAAAAAGAAACACATACATTCAGGGAATCACTCATACATCTATACACACACAACTACCAACTCTGGCAGATCCAGCGATAGAAGCATCTTGATAGTGAGTGAGGAGGGGAGCGGAGAGGGACTGATGCCGGGTAAGGGTGGGGATCGAAAGTTCCGCGTTTCATGGTCGATTTTCTGATAGGTGGAAATATGAGATGCAGAGATGAATGCAGTGAAGGGAAGGAGCGGGAGAAGGTAAAAGGGATGTGTCGAAATGTCTGGGGAGGGAGGATAGATTTGAAGCGAAAAAAATATTAAATTAAAAATGAAAACATTAAAAAAAAATGTAACTAACGGGCTATTGTAAGGGTCACACAGCTGGAAGGAAGACACTCGAATTGGAGTGATACAGAATAATGATTACAAAAGGGGGGGATATCAGGTACATAGGGATGGAAGTTATCTTAGGTTGAGGCCAGAATGGTTGCGGGACCGTATTATTTGTTGAAGGGACAACTCACATCTGCGATGTACAGAAGAGCTGGTGGTGGAGGGGAGGATCCGGATGGCTCGGGTAGTAAAGCAGCCGTTATAGTCAAGTGTGTTGTGTTCTGCCGCATGTGCCATAGGATGTCCCAATCTTGCTTTTTGCGACAGTTTGACGGTGGCCTTTCAACCTGATGAGCAGCTGGTTTGTTCTCATACAAATGTTAAACGCTGTCCAATGATCGCAGCAGAGTTGGTAAATCACATGGCTGCTTTATATGCAGTCCGATATCTGATAATTTAGGACTGACATTCCAGTCGGATTTTCCATTGTTAGATTTATTGTTTAAGCTAGACATGTGAAACGGTACTGCAGTACCAGGTGTCGGTCCATGCTGAAACACCCATCTTACTACGTAGCATAGCCCTCCTCATGCAACAATGTAGGTGCTTATTATGGCTTCTATGCGATCACAGATATTCCAAGCCTGATCGACCTGTTCACAACAATGGTCGCAATCTTCTTGTATGACTTTGTCTCATGTTGAAATATTGATGTGTCAGACAAACAAGAGCTGTACGTTGCACTGTCGTAGTCCCAAAGTGTGTTCGATTGGAGACAACTCCAGGTAAACCGCTAACCAGGTGAGTTGCTCCATTATTTCAGGGCACGTTGAATTGCGAGTATTACAGCATTGGAACAGCGCATGACCTTCCTGTTGCAAGAAAGGCAACAGAATAGTTCTTACAGCATGTTGCACGTAGTGAGACCTAGTGAGCGTTACCTCCAAACACACAAAGATGAACGACAGTTGTAGCTTAGCGTAGGCCAGTGTAGGACACGACAAGATTGGTCACATCTCACCAGCCAGACATTCTTAATGACACTTCATCCGAATGGGATTGCAGGATATATCTGCGACCTCCTTCCCTCTGCCGCAATGTAGCATATCATACACTATCAGGGGTGACAGATCGTCGCCGTTTATTACAGCAAGGGTTACTTGCGCGTCGTCCCATTTAGCGCCTAACTTTGACTAATGAGCCGACACTTGCTACACACACCAATGGTGTGTTGCATGACGTCGTTGGGAAAGGAAGGGAATCACTGCTTTCGGACTAATCCAATTTCTGTGTCTCTGAAAAAATATGACTTCATTTCGTTGCGCCACAGTCTGGGGGAACGTCATTACAGTGACTACATTCTCGAAGTCATAGCCGGCCGCGGTGGCCGTGTCTCAGCGCGCCCGGTCTGAGGGCTCAACGCTCTTTGTAATAAAAAAGCTGAGCCAAAGAACATGTAGAACCTAAACGAGCAAACACGATCAGCGTCCGCAAGGACAAGAACTACGCATAAAAAGTGGACTGAGGCGCGCCAGTCACGGTCTGCACGGCCACTACGGTCGGGGGTTCGAATCCCCCCTCGGGCATGGATATTTGTGCCGTCCTTAGTATTAGGTAGTTTATAAGTAGTTTGTAAGTTTAGGGACTGATGACCACGTAGTTACGTCCCATAAGCTCTACAAACATTTGAACATTTTTTGAAGTCATACTTCGTCAACTGGAGGTGTGTGGTGCTATAAATGTCACAGAAATAAATTAAATTGGTCCCAATCACCCGGTATCGACCAAGGTTTTCAGGAGATTTTCTTTGGTTGTGAGGCGTATGCCGGAACTGGTAAGCCCCTTCCACTCCAGTTGGGATCACCTTTTGTTCCGCATTCAGCGTGACTGATAATTGCCTGAATAGAAGCGCGACTCTTTATGGGCCGGATCTCAAACAGCCCGCTGCACTCCTCAGTGTTTTCTTTTTATTATTATTTTATTTTTATTTTTTAAAGTTAGAATCACAAACGTTTGCTCTCAGTCCAGGGCACTTTGACCAGTTTGACATATATGAAAGACAGTGGTGGCCAGTGGTACCTGAAGCTGAGTGTTGCACCGAAATTTCAGTGTAACATTTTTACATGATATGTTTACAAGGAACAAAATTCTTTAGCTCAGTACCTGGCCTTTTGACATTTTTATTGTATAAATATCCCTAAAACTCTTGGTGTAAACATTGTGAAAAGTAAGAGGTACATCAGTGACAGAAAAATATCCGTGGCAAAATGTATGTCATTATCGATTAATAATCGTTACGTAACGAGCTACACTCCTTGTCGAAATTAAATGCATTCTTTCAGTTGAAAGACTGAAAATAAGAGACATATTATAAATTATAAGTAAACTTATTTTAACTCATCTGTACTAAAAATTTGCCCTACTGTTTCTTATCAATGCAAATTTATGAGTCACCCGCTGATTGAAGTCCGTGATCTCCACTACAAAATATCTTCCAGTGAAAATCATTACCAAGGCTGACAATCTTTCCTGGAGCAGAGATTTCATTCTTTTCAAAGTTTAAAAGCAACTTTCAGCTTCGACTGATTTAATGGCAATATGAATATTAGCTTCATTAGTTTAGAGCACTCAGTGAACGTCTTCCTTTGGTCGTTGACTATTATAAACTCTGCTAGACTAACAGCACCGGATTATCATCTAAATTGGTAGGTAATTTATGAATGAAACAAAATTCATGCGACTTCTGTATTGGTGGCACAGTGACACGCCCAGAAGAATGAAGCGTGGGGAGTAGTGTCCCCTGAAGAGCAGCGCCACCTGGCAGAGCTCTGGGAACTGCTTCTGGCCAGGAGGTTTGCAGCAACACCACCTAAAGAGAAGGCCGTGGCGCTGTCGTGTGACGTCACGCCGAGTAACGTCACGTAGCTAAGTGGCTGGCCGGTAGAGCCTGCTGGGCTGGGGCCTAGTGGACAGCCATTGAGCTATGTGGTCGCGACTTACGCTGTGCGACGTCACACGAGAGCGTCGCGGCCTTCTCTTCCGGTGGTGGTGGTTTGCAGGCAGCCTGCAACCCCTTGTGACGTCACTGGCGAACAAGTTACGAGGTGCCACGGTCAGACCTGGACTCACCGGTGCTGCAGGTATAATGGGCCGGCTGTCAGACAGGGAGCTGCAGGAGCAGTGAAAACCACCTGAGCTCGTCACGAGGCCGTCATCTATTTCCCCTCAATTTCCTACCCCATCCTCCATCTACGAAAACTCGTGTGCATCTGTTAAGCTTTGTGATGATCAGTAAATCAAAGTTTATTGCAAGGTACCCTATGACATGCACCATACAGAGGCTAGCGGATTATAAAGACTCTCTCAAAGAAAATATACAATGATAAGCTAGCTTTCAATGTAACTGGTACAACCGTGTCAATGTTGTTGAAAGGTAAGCTCTGCCAAGCGCAATACGGTACATTACGTCGATAGTCGCCTTCCTCTTGTGTTGGAAATCATGGGTAAAATTTCTTCAAAATCGGAATGAAAATATTCGTTGCAGAATAGCAATACGCACTAAGGCGCCCTGCTGCGGTGCTCGTGGTCTTCGCCGTCTGGGATTAGAGTTCTCCCTCAGGTATGGGTGTTTGTGTTGTCAAAATGTTCAAATGTTTGTATAGCTTATGGGACTTAACTAAGGGGTCATCAGTCCCTAAACTTACAAACTACTTATGAACTAGCTAATACTAAGGACGGCACAAATATTCATGCCCGAGGGGGAATTCGAACCCCCGACCGTAGGGGCCGTGCAGACTGTGACTGACGCGCCGCAGAATGCTCGGCCACCCCGGCCGGCTTTGTGTTGTCCTCAGCATAAGTTTCTTTATGTTAGTGTCAGTGGTTTGTAAGCCTAGGGACTGATAACAAAGTAGTTAACAGCCTTAGATATTTGAAATGTTGGTTAGTGTCGAAGTCGGTAGGTAATCTGGCCTCCGCCAGGATTCATATGGTAGTTCGTGTAGTCATTATGTCGAATAATGTTTGCTGCGACCAATGTTGTAAGCAATTACTGTATTGTTGGATATGAGTGAAGAATGTATAGAGTCTGGCCCAATTCCGGTAATCAATGCTCTGGTGGCAGAACCAATTGGACTTGGTCATTCGCGCAACTCAATCCAGAGGATTCATTTAATTATGTACGAACATACACGTGGAATTTCACAAAGAAGAAAAAAAACTGCACTGTTTTCTAATTTTTCTACTAAATTTATATTTATACAAAAGTGAGTATGTTAAAAAAGCTACATACCAAGATGCTCATGGGCATTATTAAAAACCTTCACCATGAAAACATACTACATGAACCTACTTTCATGGTAACTTCATAGCAATTATCATCAAGATCGGAATAAAAACGATGATTTTGTCGATTTCCGTTAGGTGAAATACCATCCGCCATGCACCATATTATGTTTCATGTAGAGTAATCTACATCTTTGTTTACAAGATTAAGTGTCCGAAACTTCATCAAGATCGGAGCAAAACTATGGATGTAGTCAAATTCCGTGAGTAAAGTACCGCTGCGGCGGAGTGGCCGAGCGCACTGAGACGCTGTGCTCAGATTCGCGAGGCCGCATTCGTCGGGGGGTTCGAATCCTCCATCGGGCATGGATGTTTGTGCTTGGTTTTGTATAAGGTAGTTCATAAGTAGTTTGTAAGTTTAGGAGCTGATGACCCCGTAGTTAAGTCCCATAAGCTATACAAACATTTGAACTTTTTTTTCTGACATATGACAGTCCTGCGAATCACAGACGTTGTTAGACATCTGTAGACAAAACGCGACCGCTGTTAGGAGGGAATCAGGCCTAATCTCAATATATTTCGAGGCGTGCCACGCATATTTAATCACATTTTGAAACCGTGGGGAGGAAAACTAATAATGCATGACTGATTGCAAATTGAGAATATTTAGGGGAAACTGCAGTGATTTGCACACAATAATTTTCTCTGTTTCCTGTAAAATGCCTTCCACTGGCTGAAAAATTCTCAGTCTAACGGTTGAATTGCGTTCTTCTTTTGTTAGGGTGATCTCGAAATACAGCTTTTAATGAATCAGAACTTTTATGACCTGACCACGAATCTAGAAGGAGAAAGATTTGTTCCCGCAGAACGGAAGAAAAGCATGATGCATGAAAAGTGTAACATTATCATTTCCCATTTTTCCAGACTTCGATGTGTCTACCACAAGATTGTCTGCGTAGAACAGTGTTTGTTTGACACGTGGTCCATAACGTCCATTTGTTTCTTGAAGACATACATATAGTTTAGGCAGCAATGAACCATCCAGACTAATTATGGGCATTATAGTGTATGATTGGGTGGACTGCGCAATTGCCTCAAGATGCTTTTCCCCTTTGATTGACAGTGTTCTTTTAGCACGCATTTCTTTTTGAAAACCTGACTGATGTGCTTTGTAAACGTAAGATTCACTAAAACTGGCGATCTCATTTTTTGCAGTCTTAAGAAAAGCTTCTATCATTTCCATTTGAGTCATTTCACTTTCCGACCTGCTTCTCGATACATATTTTGTAATTTTTCGGGCCACAGTTTTATGTGATCTTTTGAAGCGACTAATCCAACTTTGAGAAGTTGTAAATTCTTTAGCGCATATCGCGTTGGCAATCTTTAACGCCCAATCACGCAAAGTTGTGTCTCTGACACTCAATGACTGTCGTCTGGCATCGGTAAATTGCTCAAAAAGTCGCGCATTTATCTCCGTCGCAATATCCAGCCGACTCTTACGTCGTTTAGCGACTTCCTTTTTCCATCTATACAATTCACGTTCAGAACGGACAAAGCGATACCTATTTTTAACAGTACTGACACGTAGGCGTTTCTTACCACTTTCGTTCAACCAATATTTCACCGCTTTTTCTTTGTCTGATAATGTAACTGTAGTTGCTCGTGTTGCTTTCGGAGATAACTCATAATGGTACGTGGCACTATTACTCGAAGAGTCTTCATATGTGTAACTTTCTTCCGTTTCTTCGCCGTCTGTAGTTTGACAGTCTGCAATATCGAGTGTTTCAGTCGTTTCTAGCCACATGTCTGCGCTATTTACATGCTCGTCTAGAAGTGTACTTACCATGTCGCACATCACGTAGTCTTCACGCGTGTTTTCTGTTGATTGCTTCATTTGGCGTCTGTGGTATGTCTCCGTGGCAAGCAGCAAAACATTTACAGGGTTTGCCATCACCTGTGAGGGGAGATAGAATGTTCACCGTAAAGTGGCTTGCGGAGTATAGAGGTAGACGTACAGGATTTCTTTCACATCTCTAACCAGTTTCAGGACGGTATGTTTCGAAATACGTAGTAGAAATGAAAAGGAAGTGCATGCCACAGAAACGAATATGCGTTTCACCTTTCCACTTAAACCGTGCAACGATATTCCTCTTTAGCGGACGCCGCGATAAGACGGCCGCACCTCCCGACCATGCGCACAACGCTCACCATAACAACAGCTCGCGATTCGCCGTTTCCAGGCGTGGCCGGCCGTCACCGAAAGCGCCGAGCAGGAAAAACAGCTATTTTCGTGATTTTTAGGTGACTTCCAGGTCATGTCAGCAGCTAATATTCTGTATACAGACTTCCTTCAATGTTAGCAGTGTTAAAAAAATCAATACACGTTTCGGCATGACAAGTATGACCATTTCCTTGTAAGAAATATTATAACAGCCCGTTCTTCACAGTCAGCGGGACTCAGGATTATCGGAGGTATCTTAAACAGTCAGTACATAAACAAGGAAGAATCAGACTGTAATGGCGTCAGTCAACATCACCTAAGAGACAAGGCCTCACAACTGGCCGCGCCTACGTCATACCAAGAGGCCGCGGACGCAAGCTGACTGTCCGACCGTACGAGGCGATGGGCGTTGCCCAGCGGCCAGCCAGTCAGGCGGTGTTCTGTCAGTGCGTAGACAACAGATGTAGGTACCCAGTGCGCATAAAATTATTGAGATACCTTTTTTTCCGAGTCTGGAACGCTAGTGTTTTCAAAGAATATTGCAACTGCACAAGGAGGACAGAGCTCCAAATGAAATTTTGGAAGGCATAAAACGGTAGTATTTAATGTCCGTTAGACGAGACTTCTTTTAAGTAACCGTAGCCGAACTTGCTTTGTTACACGGAATCCGATAATTTAATCTGTTGCTGTTTCAGCTTGTTGGAACTCAACCACATTTAACAGAATATTTTCTAACCTGTTGTTTAATTAATTCATAGCGATAGCACATCTTTGCCCGCTTATTGAAGGCGGACGCACTGCACAAACTGCAAATTTTGTTGATACAGACATCTCTTGCACAGCATAAAACTCCCATTTAGCTGCTCGAAGGGTTATGATACAATTAAAATTTTGAGCGGCGGAACTTGGCGACTGGCGGAAGAGAGGGTTTTGACGTAATTAAATGTGAAATTATAAGTCTCGACAAGTTTCTAGAGAGAGACTCTGATCTTATTTTAAGAGGCGGGTATTCAGAATTCTCGAAGCAGCGATGCTCTAATTGTTCGCTAACTTTAAATGGAGTGGCATTTTCCGCTCGGAAGTACAACGGACCTTTCGGTGCTCCTTCGATTTGGCGGCTTCCTGCATCTGCTGCGCGAACAAAATAACGTGTTTCGCAAGGTTTTGCGTCTATGGCGCGGGGGGGGGGGTACTTCTGCGAGACGGATGACGTTTACCGATAAATAAAAACATTCCAGAGCTTCCTCCTGACGTGGAAAAGGACAGTTATTCTGACAGTTGCACGCTTTTCAGTGCTCATTGTTCTGCCAAGTCTTCATCCAGCATATCTTCTGTATCTATAAATTTGAATGTCTGTTCGGTGTACGTTTATCACGTCTGAACCACAAGACATAAAGAGCTAAAACGTTGTACAGTTACTAATGTCTACCCGCAGAAGGCTTTAGGCACGGTTTTATGCCGATCGGATAGATATATAGCTATCACATGTAAAAATGCACTCGTTTCGAAGAATCCAATCACGAAATTCAACAATAATGATTGTAATAATATCACAGATCAATCACTTGATGTAATGCGCTAAACATCAATAGTTTTTTAAGAAATGTATTAAAAGAAATTTCTTTTTTACTGCTTTATTTATTCTTATATTTCCTTATTCCAATGCTTATCCTTATACTAAATTCAGTAATTTGAAGAATGTAACGCTAAATGCGGAACAATAACTACTCTTTGAAAATTATATTTACTCTTTGAAAATGCTTTTATTGGTTGCATTGTTGCTTGAGGGTTGATAATGATAAAAGGCTGGTGTATATTGGAATGGAAAGTTATCGGTGTATATAAAATTCTACGTGTGTGTGAGTTAAGATTTCGCTGTGCAACGAAAACTACAGAACACAAACGAATGGTCTCTGTGTAATTGTTGTCGGAAGTCTCCTGTTGTACACCATAGCAGTTCCATGCCAATAGCTATAAGGGGATGGAAGATATGGTGGTTGAAAGTCGTCAAATTTAAAAAGAAAATCGGACTGAAGGCCAGCGATGACGTTTGCGACTCTATAGGAAGGAGGTTACATACAGCGAAACATAATGCCACAGACCATATCTTTGGTCTACGCGTGCTACAACGTCTTCAGCTCTTTCTCTGTAAGGATAAGCATTGGAATAAGGAAATGTACGAATAAATAAATAAAGCGGTAAAAAAGAAATTTCTTTTAATTCATTTCTTTAAAAAAAATGATGTTTAGCGCATTACATCAAGTGATTGATCTGTGATATTATTACAATCATTATTGTTGAATTTCCTCATTGGATTCTTCGAAACGAGTGCATTTTTACATGTGATTTGATCTACACTACTTACTTTAATGATAAACGGTAAGTGCATAGACTTCTGCAATCTTACAAATTTTGCAAAATGCATAGAGGAAGATCACTTGGTACATACGTGTTTGTGTGGTACATGACAGAGGGTACCTTGCAGAAAACGTTGACGAGAGAGGGAAAGGTGGAAGCGATTAGAGAGCTGGGAGAGAAAGAGGTATATGCAGGGACAGGGGGAATGGGAGGTGGACTACGAGAGTGTAGGATAAATAAACACCCGGGAAACGCCGGTCTTACAGCCAGTATTCTACACACATGCTTCATTTAGCATTCCCGAATCTCCAAAAGGCTTTTGATCGGGTGCCTACTTTATGCGGATGACGTGATTCTGGCAGGAGAAAGCAAACTTTATTTGCAGAGACAAATCCAAGAATGGAGTTATCGTGGCGCAACATGGTTTGCGTCTTAACCTGAAGAAAACGCGACGTCAAGTACATCACGTCAGACAGTCATGAAATGGGTAATCATCACGATTAATGGTGAACATGTGACCCGTCCGAATAAGTACCTTGGTTCCAAGATCACTGTTGACGGTCGACTCAACGAAGAGGTCCACTCCAGAACTCAGGCAGCCTGGATGAAATGTCGAACAACAACCGGAGTCACTTGCGACCGCAAAGTGAAAGATAGCTTAAAATAAAAAATCTGCCGTACTGTCATCTGACCAGTCGCCTTGTACGGCTGCGAGTGCCGGTGAGTGGAGGCATAACGCCGCCTAAGTGTAATGGAAACGAAGATGCAAAGGTTGCATCAGCAGGTGTAACTAGGTTAGATCACGTTCCCAACGGCAGCATCAGGAAGCAGTTCGGGTCCAAGACAAGATGCGCAAGAGCCGTCTCATGGTTTGGGCATGTTCTAAAGCCCTTTTACACGATCGACGTTTTTGTCTCAGTTGACTACTCTAGCCCAATGTGTCTACTGCAGCGCCCCTGGCGTGTTATTCGCGTACTGAGTCTTGTCTCTTTTGAGTGGTCGTTTTCGTTTAGACGATAGTATCAGAAATGTAGAGGTGTCTGCTGCGTAGTTTCGCATCTGAAAATTCAAATGTAAAAATGTTTGTAACCAAACTCCTTTCAATGTTTGTAACCAACCTACTTTGGTCATCAGTCTCTAGACTTACAAACTACTTTAAGTTAAACTGACCTAAGGACAACACACACATCCACGCCCAAGGAAGGATTCGAACCTCCGACGCGGGAGACCGCGCGATCCGTAACGTGGCGCTACAGACCACTCGGCTACTTCCGCGTGGTTTCGCATCTGAATAACGAAGTTAGCTTATAGGGCAGGTTACGTGCGAGAAGGAAATTATATTGAGTTTACTGATGACTAAATTGTTATAATTATTTCCTATTCTCGTCTAACATCACGTGTGAAATTCTGTGCTCCATTTATGACCTCAAAGACATACGAAAGTATCATCGAAAAATCTCAAAACTTAATCATTTATTATCTGCAGAATATTTATCATTGCAGCACATGAAATAATTACGAAAATGAAGTAAAAAAGCACCTTTTTTGTTTTCTTATCTTGTTTTCTTGCTAACGTTCAAATTACGTGGAAAATCATTTTATCTTCTAATAAATCTGAGTCTTTCCGTGTTGAAATAATTTTCATCACAACACGTTTTTATATTTACTCTCGTATTTATGTGTAGTGGCGTGGCACGCCGTGCTGCAAGACTATTTTCGGCTCCTCTAGAATCGTCTCCATGGAAGAATTACACTCCTGGCTATTAAAATTGCTACAGTACGAAGATGCGGGCTACAGACGCGAAATTTAAGCGACAGGAAGAAGATGCTGTGATATGCAAATGATTAGGTTTTCAGAGCATTCACACAAGGTGGGCGCCGGTGGCGACAGCTACAACGTGCTGACTGAGGAAACTTTCCAACCGATTTCTCACACACAAACACCCTGGTGAAACGTTGTTCTGATGCCGTTGTAAGGAGGAGAAATGCCTACCATCTCTTTTCCCACTTTGATAAAGGTCGGATTGTAGCCAATCGAGATTGCGGTTTATCCTATCGCGACATTGCTGCTCGCGTTGGTCGCGATCCACGCCACGCCACACAAGATGATGTTTATTCCATTCCCAAAAATGCTAAATGGGGGCCAGATCTTGGGATCGTGCTGGCCGGTGTAGATGACGTACACCTTGAAGACTACGTTGGGTGTTATTGGATACATGTTCAAATGTTTGTATAGCTTATGGGACTTAACTACGGGGTCATCAGTCCCTAAACTTAGAAACTACTCATGAAGTAACTAATTTTAAGGACGGCACAAATATCCATGCCTGAGGGGGAATTCGAAACCCCGTCCGTAGTGGCCGTGCAGACCGTGACTGGAGCGCCTAAGTCCCCTCGGCCACCGCGGCCGGCTGTATACATGTTCTGCTGGAAGAGAATATGGCGATAACAGTTGCACGCGGGTTGAGCGATGATTTCAATTTCCCGTACACTAATCAGTGTTCCCTCGACGATTACCAGAGAAGAACGAACACTGTAGGAGATCGCACCCCACACCATGATGCTTGATCGTGTAATGTCGCAGTAGGCTCTTACGGAAGCCTTCAGATATGTGTCTTGGTTGCGAGTGACGCTCATACAGTGTGTGGCGTCGTGCAGGGGAGCGCGAAAATATGGGGTTTATGTGACAGAGGTACATGGGGCCGACACCCGGCATCATGTTGTGAAGAGCCATATTATATACTGTCGTCCTCCTCTGGCTATCATCAAGGAAACATTGACCAGCTCACGGTACATTGAAACCATCATTCAACCCGTCTTGCTACCGTTCATGCACCAACAAAGCAGTGTGATTTTCCAACTGGACAATGCGCGTCCACATGTATCACATGTCATGAGACTCTCTCTTTTGTCTGGAGTCTGGACATTATATGAAATGTCTGGAGAATCCAAAAGAATCCTCACCCTCTGGAAAGCCTAAGAACAATTAGAATTGTTCATATACGTTGCTCGTAAGTCGGACTTTCTGCTCTTCAAGGTTGAAGTCAAGAAACATTTTCTTCTATTATTTGAAAAACTGCTGGGTGGCACAAGGCACGCAAAACATTTGAAATCATCTCTGGGAGCACACGACTTATTAGGGATGTTTATATAAAATGTAAGTGTATCTTTGCGTTATGTGTGGACGTTTTGGAATTTTGCCGAGGGCTGGCAGTTGGCGTTTGAACTCCGAGCGGGTGTTTCGGCCGACAGGATGGTTTGGGACGACTTTGTTTTGCGCAGAACTGTGGTGTCCGCTGTGGATAGCTGCCGCTGAACAGTGTTTAGATATTGAGAGAATTGTGTCCATTTTCGAATGTTGCCGCTGCTTGTCACCGAAGTCGCCGAGTCTGCTGAAATTTCAACCCTGTTAATTGAAAGTGAGGAGCGCTAGTTTTGCTGAGAGCAGCTCCTCAGATTCCGGGAAGCTCCTGAAAGATGAGTGTTTTAATATTATATTAACTACACTGTGCACGTGTCATTACTGTTGTTGACGTTGGTGCCGACTTGTTACTGTTTAATTTCCTTTAGTGTTTGGGTCTGGCTTTAACTAAATTAACTGAAGAGTCCCACTGTCCTCATATATTGGCTAGCACTGTTATGGCAGTATTTCCGATTAAGCAGTAAATCTTTATTTTAGGTTTTGAGATATATATGTGATTTATGTTGTCCTTGGTAAGAAACTGCCCTCGCCGTAATTATGTTTACAGGTTCCGCTGCTTGTGGGCCCTGTGTCCAGTTGTTTGTCACATCAGCGCCGCGGTGACGCCTGGCTCGTCGTAGCGCCCAGAGATCCACAAGTCTCGCGCCCACATTTTTGGCGCCTTCTCCTTTACTTAAGTTTTTATTTTGCTACTCTTTCGGTCTTGAGAGAGGTCGTGGACGACAGTCAGGGTCCACTGAGGCGTGCTTAATTATTGCTCTTAAAAATTTTAATGTCTCATGTAAAGGTTCACACTTCAGTCAATTTGCCGATTCAGCAAGTAATTTTAATTCGGATTGCTTCTATTTATATCTTATTGATGGCTTTTCTTAATTGTATTTTATGTATGAAATTTATCTTTTTTTCTAAGGTTAAACATTTCCTAAGAAGGTGGATAAAGTCCGGTCGGTACCTTTTCTGTTGATTTGGGCTAATTACTGTGTAATCCTGAGTAAGTGAAATTGTAATTTTTATGTTTTTCCTTCGCGCCCTGCTGTTTCGCCTTTTGGTTAATCAAGTTTAAAGCAAAGTTAAATATTTGCCTTGCTCTGGGCAGTTATTTGTTAATAAGTTTAAGGATAATGTAAAGTTTTTGTTTTTTATGCACTGCCCAATTAATTGTAAACCTCATGTTAAAGACTTGTCAAGGGATGTTAGGTAATGTTGTTTTGGTTTTACGATGTATTATTGCTAAATAGATTATTATTAAATAGAACGACAAACGACTCGTGTTTGGTCCCGCCCTTCCAAGTAGTTTCATAATATACCTTCCTTGATTTCGAAATCCTGAGCTAAATACTGTTGATGCACAAGCACTTCTGTGGGTAGCAGCTAGTTTGCCATATTTCTACCTTCACAGCACAGCAGAAAAATTCTCAGCGAGTATTCCACGTGTAGAAGAGAATGCAAACGTATCGCGCAACAAGTAAATGGAAAACGCTTGTCGCACCACAGGGGTGTCCAGAAGGGCATGTACTGGCGTTGCTATGGCAACCGCTGTCGCATATGGCCGGCCGGTGCGTTCCACGCGTGCCAATTAATTACTCAGCCGGCTGGCGGATGGAGACGCTGAGCTGCCTCGGGATATGCCGCCCAGGCCAGTCCCGATAGCGTCAGCGTGATTCCGTTGCCTCAGTGCATTTACAATACACTCTGACAAACACACATGCACAGGTCGCCGTGAAAAATTCAATTCCCTGAGGAGAATCATTCCAGGTAAAAACTGCAGCAAGCGTTTGAGGCAATGAGAGGTGCACCTGCTTAACATTACAGCCCAGTCGCAATATCGCGGCCGCCTTTAGTAACGCCTACAAAGGGGAAACAGGCGACAGTCTGAACGTATTGCAGTCGTTCTTTCGTGAGGTTGTTTGTTCTAGGTTAGCAGGATCATTCTGTCTTGCAAAATTGTCGTTTAAATATAAACGTTTCGGAGGCAGAATTACAGAAACCAGAACGTGTATATCAGAAGCACTGACCCTCGCTGTTGAGGTACTTGTCACACTGTGACACAAGGCGGTCAATGGCAGTCTCATAAAATTCTCGGGGCTTCAGTGTGAACCAGTTCAGCACTTAGAGCTGAACGTCGCTTTCAGAAGTCAACCGTTTGCCCCTCAGAGGGGTCTGACCTGCTGTGGTACACAAAACAGGTTAGTTCACTGTTACAACAGCAAATAATAAAGCATACCAAATTTAAACGCACAAAAAATCTCCAAGACTGGCAATCTTTTACTGCAACTACAAATTTAGCTCGAACATCAGTGTAAGAAGTTTACAATAGTTACCATAACGAAACCCTGGCACAAAATTTGGCGGAGATTTCTAAAATATTCTGGTCGTATGTAAGGTATACTACTGGCAAAACACCATCAATGTCTTCTTTCCACGATATAAATGGTGATGCTACTGATGACAGTTATACTAAAGAAGAATTACTTTACACAGTTTTCCGAAATTCCTTCGCTAGAGAAGACGAAGCAAATGTTCCAGAATTCGTATCAAGAACAGCTTACAGCCTGCGTAACTTAGAAGTAAATATCCCTGGAGTATTAAAACAACTTCAATCACTTAACAAAAGTAAGACTCCCGGTCCCGACTGTATATCAATTAGGTGTGCTGATGCAATAGCCCCGTACCTAACCAACAGATACAACCGCTCGCCCAGAGAAAGTTCCGTACCCAAAGACTGGAAAGTGGCACAGATGACCCCAATATTTAAGAAAGGCAATAGGAGTGATCCGCAAAATTACAGCAGGATTTTACAACATATACTTTCCTCAAATATTATGAACTTCCATAGTTAACACGGATTCAGAAAGTTCCGATCTTGTGAAACACAGCTAGCTCTTTACTCCCATGATGTGATGACTGCTAGACACAAGGGATGTGAAATAGATTCCGTATTTCTAGATTTACGGAAGGCTTTTGACACTGTACCGCACACGCGTATTCTAATCAAATTGCGTGCTTATGGAATATAGCCACAGTTGAGCGATTGTATTCGTAATTTACTGTCAGAATGGACACAGTTTGAATTTCTGCAGGAGTACCGCGACTATGTTGGCGGCATGAGGCTTTGCATTGTACTGGAGCACAATGAAAAATGTTCAAATATTTGTAAAGCTTATGGAACTTAGCTGCATGGTCGTCATTCCCTAAACTTACAAACTACTTATGAACTACCTTACACTAAGGACAACAGAAACATCCATGCCCGAGGGAGGCGTAGTTTCAGTTTTTATGCCTAGTTGCCTCGTCACGAGGGATACCCTGCCGTCCTAGGAAGAGGGCGCTACTGCCAATCAAGGGTTTTCTGTTCTCCTTATATTGTTTCTCTTAATATTGCTGTACGATTATTGTTCTTTGCGCAGGGCTACAATTTGAATTGTTTTCTTTTATGAAGACATTTTCCGACGCGGGAGTCCCCGCGGTCCGCAACGAGGCGCTCCAGACCGCTCGGCTACACCCGCGTGGCGGAGCAGAATGACTCCACGGGTGAGATTGTCTGGTCGTTTTGATTTTATCTGTTTCTGAAGGGTGGTTAAGGTTTGCAAGTGACTCTGGACATTCACTGTTGTCCCGTGCTGCAGGATGTGAATGAGAAGGGGCGAACGTGTAAATAATCTTTCCTGCATAAGTGGTGAAGACTTTGTCGTTCTGAATCTGGTGATGAGAGCATGAATCATCTCCAGCCACCACTCGTATCAGGAGCGCATTCCATTCCCGAGCATAGCGCTGCATGCTTCCTGGTGTGGCTGAAAACTGTACAGCCGCGGTAGAGTAGCCGAGCGGTCTAAAGCGCCTCGCTGCGGAGCGCGCGGTTGCTCGCCGTCGAGGTTCGAGTCCTTCCTGGAGCATGGGTGTGCGTGTTTGTCCTTAGATTAGTTTACCTTAGTTTAAGTAGTTTGTAAGCTACGGACTGTTGACCACGCGTTTGGTCAGATAGATTTACAAACTAATGAACATTTGAACATTTGAAAACTGTACAGCACTCATTGTGCACACACAATGCGCAAGTGCAATCGTTCCTTCATGATGGTGTGAACACACCTGACGCTCAATTCAACCATGGATGTCACTCGGCGGTCTTAAGGGGTGCATAATCCAGCTGGACCATGTAGTCGGTACAGCCGTTTGGTGCTCCAGACAGTGCATCATCAGCAAACGACACCAGTTCTTTCCTGAAACGCTTGTGCCACGCCTTGACGCTTGCAACGAACATGCAGAACAGAGCAGAACAACACCGTTTTGCTCTTCTTTTGATGCCTCCAAGTCACTGTTTGCAAAGCGATGGCAGCGTTGGACGATTCATGTATTCTACTGCTAGGTTTGTATAGTCACGAACGCGCACGATTGTCCTCCATCGACGAGCTGTGAACTTCTACGCAGTGGTCGGAACCACAACTCGTTACATACGACACGATATCACCCTCCTGTCTCGCCGCTTTGTGCATTCCACTCTCCGGCTCGTTTCTTTTTGAACACAACTAATAGAGAATGTCTTTCGACAACTTCGCGAAACTGAATAAGGGTAAAGGTGCAGCTGAAGCGATACCAGGACTCCAAGTGGCCAGTGGGGAGTAACAGAAGATTGGCATGATACGCACTCACTGTATTTGATGCTGTTACTTTCATAGTTACTAGTCACCACACGTGGTGCTGAATTTTCTGATACAATTGAAACGTCATTTCGGTAATGCAACAAAATCTGTTACTGATTATAGTTACAAAATGTCGTACGGCTCAGAGTAGCATAGAAGTAATCCTATCGTCCAAAAATGTATTAAGAGCAGAAATTACAAGCAACCTCATATACGCAATTAATTTTGACAACATTGTCATGGGAGAAAAACAGCGATCTATTTGGTACGATCAAAATACAAAAAACAGTCTTGATCGCATAAATTAACTGTTTCAATTAACCGGTTTCAACCTGATGTAGGTCATCTTCGGAATTACAAACAGCCCATGTGGCCAGTGCTGTAGTCGGCTGGGCTGGGCTGTCCTGGGCTGTTCTACTGTCAGTTACCTGCTGTTTAATTTCTGCGATCAAGACTGTTTTTTGTTCAAAAATGTTCAAATGTTTGTTAAGCTTATGGGACTTAACTACGGGGTCATCTGTCCCTAAACTTACAAACTACTTAAGAACTACCTATACTATGGACGGCACAAATATCCATGCCCGAGGGGGGATTCGAACCCCCGACCGTAGTGGCAGTGCAGAACGTGACTGGAGCGCCTCAGTCCCCTCGGCCACCGCGGCTGGCCTGTTTTTTGTATTTTGATCATAAACTCAAGTTCAATACCACCTGACTGTGATTATATTCCCGTATTCGATGCGTTCTTTCGCGTTGCATGAGTTTAGTTTTATACGACTCTGATCATGTTAATATTTTCAAAACTAGACACGATTTTTTACATTATTGGTGACTAAGTTGTACGTCTTATAGAGGCTCCTTTTTGCCTTGTCCTTGTTTCTGTATCATGCATATACCTAACATTTTCGCTACTTGCAAGGTATCAAATTGCATATCCACAAGAATGCGATATACTAATATTAACAGTTTATAAATGTACATATTTATTTATAGCTACACGTTAACTGTTCCAAACTAGCAGGTACCCGCCAATATATGTTGGTATAGAGTCACCTAACATTACCGATGGATATATTTCGTAAACCACATCAAATATTGACGAACCGATTCCACAGAACGAACGTGAGGAGAGAACCATAAAAGAATGCGCGGAAGTATGTTTTTAACACAAACCTACTTTTCTTAATGGAACCCCGCTAGTTTTGTTAGCACATCTGAACATATAATCAAGTACGTAAACAGTGCCGCTTGTTGCATTGTAAAATGTTAATTACATCCGGAGATATTGTAACCTAAAGTTGACACTTGAAACCTCTGACGTTCAGTTGCGTGTCGTAACAACCACGGGCCACGGTCGGCAAGCAGCATCTGCAGGGACTTGTTTACGATGACGACCGTGTTTACGATTGTGGCTGTAGTGCACTGTTGTGGTTTGGTCTGGCTGTCGCAGTGTCCGCAAGTAGCGGTTGCTGCTGTTGTTATTCTGCATTCGTCTTTGCACGCAGACTAATTGTAGTACACTGTGGTACCAGACATCTGTGATAGTGTAGAGTTGTAGGAACTGTGACCATGGTGTATTCGAACTCTGGCGGAGATGATACTCATCTATGGCGAGTGTCGACAAAATACAGCTGAAGCCTGCAGGGTGTATGCAGAACGGTACCCAGACAGAGAGCATCCAACGTGCCGCACATTTCAAAACATCTACCGCCAACTGTATGCAACAGGTATGGTCGTAGCACGCAAACGGGTCCGTATCAGGGCCGTCGCAGGAGAAGCGGGTGCAGTTGGTGTGTTAGCTGTTGTTGCCGTGAACCCACACAGGAGTACACGGTACATTGCGAGAGCCGGTGGACTGAGTCAAAGTAAGTGTCATGCGCATACTGCATCGTCACCGCTTTTACCCGTTTCATGTGTCGCTACATCAGCAATTACATGGTGATGAATTTAATCATCGAGTGCAATTCTGTCAATGGGCATTAATGGAGAATGTGTTACAGTTCTACCTGTTTACGGATGAAGCGGGTTTCACACACCACGGAGCAGTGAATCTACGGAACATGCATTACTGGTCCGTGGAAATGCGTGCTGGCTCCGAGAGGTAGAGCGACAGCGACCGTGGACTGTAAATGTATGGTGCGGAATCATTGGCGACCACCTCATTGGTCCTCACTTCATTGCAGGGGCCCAAACAGCTGCAACATACATCGCGTTTCTACAGAATGATCTGTCAACGTTGCTCGAAAACGTCCCACTAGAAACGCGTCGACGTATGTCGTATCAGCATGATGGTGCACCTGCACATTCCCGAATTAACACTAGGCTGACCCTTGACAGGATGTTCGATGGGCGTTTCATAGGGCGTGGAGGACGCATAAATTGGCCAGCCCGTTCTCCTGACCTTTGACGTCTAAGACTTCTTTCTGTGGGGTACGGTAAAGGAGAAAAAGGAGAAAGTGTACCGTGGTGTGCCTACAACCCCAGAGGATAGGAAACAACGTATTGTGGCAGTCTGCGGCGACGTGACTGCGGCGTGTACAACATTCATTACGCCATAGATTGCAATTGTGTGCAGGAAGTGATGGCCACCACTTTCAACATCTATTGGCCTGACATGTCGGGACACACTCTATTCCACTCCGTAATTGAAAACGGAAACCACGTGTGTACGTGTACCTCACCCCTCATGGTAATGTTCATGTGCGTCAGTGAAAAAGACTAATAAAGGTGTTAGCATTTGGACGTAATGTGCTGTTCTACTCTCTTCTGTACCTAAGGTACATCACCGTTCCCTTTGGATCCCTACTTAATTTGGTGCTCTCCGATACACACGATCGAACAGCGGAGGTGTAATACTCAAGCGTCAACTTTAGGTTACCATATCTCCGGATATAATTAACATTTTACAATGCAACAAAAGGTACTGATTACGTATTTGTTTATATGCATTTTTTTCTTTGTATTAACCAATTACACTAACCCCTCTCCTCACGTTCGGTCTGTGGAATCATATCGTCAGTATTTGATGTGGTTTACGAAGAATATACATATGTTAGGTGACTCACCCTGTATAGGCGTCTGATTTTTGTGGTACAGAAACCTACCACCGTGACATCCACATCGACATATTTGCTCTGCAAATCACATTTAAGTGCACGGCAATCAGTTTATCGAGCCGCTTTCATAATATTTCTCTATCATTCTATTCTGTAAATGCGAGTGGGAAAGAAGATATAATTTCCCAAATTATTATTATCATATCTTCCTATTTTGATGGTTGATAAGAAAATACAACCTCTGACAAGTTAGATGATTAGACCATCTACATCTATATGGGAAACTCTGCAAATGACATTTAAGTGCCTGGCAGAGGGTTCATCGAACCACCATTATACTATTTATCTCCCATTCCATTCTCGAATAGCGCGTGGGAAGAAAGAACATCTGAATGTCTCCGTTCCAGCTCTGATTTCTCGTATTTTACTGATGATCATTTCTACCTATCTAGGCGGCAGTCAACTATATATTTTCGCATTCGGAGGATAATATTGAAGATTGGAGTTTCGCAAGTTGCCCACGCCGCAGCGATAAGCACCGTTGTTGTAATGATTCCCATCCCGGGTCCTGTATCATTTCCGTAACGCTGTCTCCCCTGTATCGTGACAATACGAAACGAGCTGCCCTCCTTTGAATTCTTTCGATGTCCTCCGTCAAACCCACCTGATAAGGATCCCACACTGGGCAGCAATACTCCAAATAAGGACGGGCAAGCGTAGTGTAGGCAGTCTCTTTAGTAGTTCTGTTGCATCTTTTAAGGGTTCTACGAATAAAACGCAGTCTTTGGTTCGCCTTTCCGATGATATTATCTACGTGTGATTGCCAGTTTAAGTCTGAAGTAATAGTAATTCTTAGGTATTTTGTGGAGATTACGGCCTTCACTTTTGATTTATTTATCTTGTAAACAAAGTTTAACGGATTTCTTTTCGTACTCATTTGAACGACTTCGCATTATTTAAAGTCAATTGCTAATTTTTACACCATAGTGATATGTTATTTAGATCGTTCTGCAGTTGATTTTGATCTTCAGATGATTTTAGTAGATGGTAAATGACGGCGTCATCTGCAAACAACATAAGAGACCTACTTAGATTTTCTCCCAAATCGTCTGTGTAAATAAAGAACAGTAGATGACCAATGACACTACCCTATGGAACGACATATATCACCTCTGTCGGGAGAGGTTCGAATCCCACCTCTCCTCGGGCATGGATGTTTGTGCCGCCTTTAGTATAAAGTAGTTCATAAGTAGTTTGTAAGTTTAGGGACTGATGACCCCGCAGTTAAGTCCCTTAAGCTTAACAAATATTTGAACATTTTGAACTTATTTCATGGCAGACAAGCTTTTGAAGAAGTTACAGAAACAAATTTGGTATATTTGCTTGAATAATAGTAATAGCAAACCTAATGTATTCATTATTTTAACAGTTATTCTTTTTTTAGCTTTATAGCACTGACGATTTAATTATAACTAGTGGTTATCTCCTTTGTAATGGGAATCTTAGCCGGCCGCGGTGGCCGAGGGGACTGAGCCGTTCCAGTCACGGTCTGCACGGCCACTACGGTCGGGGCTAGTTCATAAGTAGTTTCTAAGCTTAGGGACTGATGACCCCGCAGTTAAGTCCCATAAGTTCTACAATCATTTGAACATTTTTTTGGTAATCTTAATTGTTGTGTGTAGTTCATTGTACAACGTAATCTAGACCTATACACGTCTGAATCACAAGACATAAAGAGCTAAAAATTTACGACAGTTACTAATGTCTACCCGGGGAAGGCTTCAGGCACGGTTTATGGCGATCGGATAGCTATCCATGCCCGAGGGGGGATTCGAATCCCCGACCGAAGTGGCCGTGCAGACCCTGACTGAAGCGCCTCAGTCCCCTCGGCCACCGCGGCCGGCCAGCTCCAATAACTGGGTACTTTCCCAGCGTATATAATAACATTATTTTGCAATAAAAGTAATATTAGGGTTATTATGCGAGATAAAACTCTTCCAAACTGGGCCAAGTGACACTCAATATGGACAATTCTCTTTAAAATCATTTGCGTAATTTCATATTTTATTACATGTGGCGTATGTAATTGATTTTGGACGTGACTTGAAAGAAACGGTCTAACAAGTGAGACAGGAAGAATGTCGCTTTCATTTTTGACCGCCACTTACCCACTTTGTTCCTTATGTTAACCAGAGACGCCGATGGTGTAGAGCACAAGGTTACCAAATGGGGCCCAATCCTGAAACTAACTTTTTCTTCTAACATAAATCGATTTCGCATTAACGCATTATCTTATCCAAGTCGACCATCTTGGTTTCAACCTATGGGATTGAAAAACCGTGACTTGAGTCCTGATTTCAGTAGGTAGGAACTGATGGTTAGTTATAGGTGATTGTTTGATAGCACAGAAGTCCAACCAGTTCGTCAGTGCATTGCGTGTTAGTCAGTAGCTACTAATAAATTACGGAAACGCTCAAAACTGGAAAATCATTTATCAAGTAAATTTAAAGGTACGTAGATAAGCTAGTCGATTATTCCGGGACCAAAAACACAGAATATTTTAAACCAAAATCATTGACAGTTTATCTTATATGCTAGTTGTTGACAAAGGCGTTCCTTTCATAAATATAATAACGTGCCTCTAGTATTGTGACATGCTGTTTCCAAAATTCTTTTATTACTTTGACTACAATATCTGTTTTTGAAGTTTTATTCGGAATTTCATGTTATCTTTGTATTATGAAAAGGTGGTTCTTTCAAACTAAAAACTTTTAGAAACACACTTATTCGACAACGTTATTGTTCGCTTGTCATCGTTTAATTTTTTTATGAAAACACTCATTCTGTTATGTGATGTGTTCACACTACATTAAAACAAAACTGACTAAATCAGCCCAACTCACAATATGATAACAGATGCCGCAACAAGCATTACATTTGGGGTATCACATTTTCCTGATATCCAGAACAACAGGAACAGCAATAAATTGATTGTAGGGATTGCTTCCTCCACTAAATATGACAAACTTTTATTTTCTGTTGTTGTTGAGTTGCCCTAAACTAATCACAAATTTTCGTCCAGTTTCATCGATGTATAATGTGTCACAGTTTTCACAGGTAATTTTATAAATTACTGGGCTGTTAAATTTTGCTGTGATTGTTATTGCTTTATGCATTTTAATGTTTAATATTCGCACGAAAATCAAGTCGTATTTGTGTTTCATAGGTAATATCTCAAACGAAATACATGTAATTTTAAAAGTAACATAAATTAAACATCATACACAGAAATATGAATACAGCTTGTAGAACCGAGATATTTTTCCATCACTATTTTATTAAAAATTTAACAATCAAAAATTTCATTTTTTTTCTCACAGATTGCTTGACAGTAGCTGAAAGCCTAATTAGCTGTAGTAAATAAAAAAAAGGAAAAAAAATACTCTGCTCAAAACATTTGGGGGATCAGGTGAGATATGGTACAAAATATACACATGAACCCCAGACATTGGCCGTACCGTAGGTACAACCAGAACGGAGGGTTTCTGTGGACAGGCCAGACAAACGTGTGGCTCCTGAAGAGGGCCAGCAGCCTTTTCAGTAGTTACAGGGGCAACAGTCTGGATGAGTGACTGAGCTGGCCTTGTAACATCAGCTAATGTGGCTTTGCCACAAAGCTACTGCGAACGGCTGAAAGCAAGGGGAAACTACAGCCGTTACCTTTCCCGAGTACATGCAGCTCTACTGTATGAATATATGATGATGGCCTACTCTCGAGTAAAATATTCCGGAGGTAAAATAGTCCCCCATTCGGATCTCCGGACGGGGACTACTCAGGAGGATGTGATCATCAGGAAAGACAACACTGGCATTCTATGGATCGGAATGTTAGATCCCTTAATCGGGTTAGTTAGAAAATTTAAAAAAGGAAATGGATAGCTGAAGTTAGATATAGTGGGGATTAGTGTAGTTCTGTGGAAAGAGGAACAGGGTTTCTGGTCAGGCGAGTACAGGATTATAAATTCAAAATCAGTTTGGGGTATTACAGGATTAGGTCTGATAATGAATAAGAAAATAGGAATGCGGGTAATCTACTATGAGCAGCGCAGTGATCGCATTATCAAAGACACAAAGCCAACACCGACCACATTAGTACAAGTTTATATGCCAACTAACTCTGTCGATGATGAGGAGATCGAAGAAATGTATGAGGAGGTAAAGGAAATTATTCAGACAATTAACAGAGGAGGAAATTTAACGGCCGGCCGCGGTGGCCGAGGAGACTAAGGCGCTCCAGTCACGGTCTGCACGGCCACTACGGTCGGGGGTTCGAATCCCCCCTCGGGCATGGATATTTGTGCCGTCCTAGTTCGAAAGTAGTTCATAAGTAGTTTGTAAGTTTAGGGACTGATGACCCCGTAGTTAAGTCCCATAGACTATACAAACATTTGAAAATTTTCGAAAACTTAACTGTGATGGGAGACTGGAATTCGGTAGTGGGAAAGGGAAGGGAAGGAAAAGTAGTAGGTGAATATGGACTGGGCAAAAGGAATGAAAGAGGAGATCACCTGGTAGAATTTTGCACGAACATAATTTAATCATAACAAACACTTGATTTAAGAATCATGAAAGAAGGTTGTATACGTGGAAGAGACCAGGAGACAATGGAAGGTACCAGATAGATTTTATGATGGTAAGACATAGATTTCGGAACCAGGTTTTAAACTGTAAGACATACGCAGGGTCAGATATAGACTCTGACTAAAACTTGTTGGTCATGAACTGTAGGCTGAAACTGAAAAAAAAAACTGCTAAAAGGTAGGAAAATAAGGATATGGGACCTAGATAAATTGAAGGAACCTAAGTTCTTGAGAATTTCAGTGGGAGCTTTAAACAACAATTGATAGAAACGGGAGGAAACAAAACAGTAAGAGAAGAATGGGTAGCATTGAGAAATGAAATACTGCACGCTGCAGAGGACAAAATAGGTATAAAGGCCAGACCTACAAAAAATCCTTGGATATTATAGGAAATAATAAATTTAGTTCATGAGAAAATATAAAAATGCAATAAATGAAGCAGCAAAATGGAGTACAGACGACTAAGAAATGAAATTGACAGGAAGTGTAACATAGCTAAGCAGGAGTGGCTAGAAGGCAAATTCAAGTCTGTAGAAGATTTATAAATAGGTGTAAAATAGATACCGCATACAGGAAAACAAAAGAAACCTTTGGAGACAAGAAAAGCAACTCAGATGGAAAACCAGTTCTCAGCAAAGAAGGGAAAGCTGAAAGGTGGAAAGAGTACATAGAGCAGCTCTACAAAGGAAATATAGAGTGGCTCTACAATGGAAATGAACTTAGAGACGATAGGAAGGGATGAGGATGTAGATGAAGATGAAATAGGAGATACTATACCGAAAGAAGACAGAACACTGAAAGACCTAAGTCGAAACAAGGCCCCTGGAGTGGACGACATTCCCTCAGAACCACTGAAATATCTGGGAGAGCCAGCCATGACAAACTATTTCACCTTGTGCGTAAGATGTATGAGACAGGGAAAATACCCACAGACTTTAAGATAAATGTAATAATCCCCATCCCAAGGAAATTAGGTGCAGACAGGTGTGAAAATTACAGAACCATCAGATTAATAAGTCATGGTTGCAAAATTTTAACACGAATTATTTACAGAAGAGTGGAAAAACTGGTAGAAGACCTTGGGGAAGACTAGTTATGATTCAGAAGAAATGTAGGAATACGCGAGGCAATCCTGACTTTACGGCTTATTTTAGAAGATAGATTAAAGAAAGGCATACCTACATTTCTAGGTTTTGTAGATTTGGAGAAAGCTTTTGACAATGTTGATTGGAATACACTCTTTCAAATTCTGAACTCAACAGTAGTAAAATATAGGGAACGGAAGATTATTTACAACTTGTACAAAAATAAGACAGCTGTTATCAGATTTGAAGGGCATGAAAGGGATGCAGAGGTTGGGAAGGGTGTAAGACAGGGTTGTAGCCTTTCCGCAATGTTATTCAATTTGTACATTGAGCAAGCTATAAAGGAAAGCAAGGATAAATTTGGAGAAGCAATTAAAGTTCAGGTGAAGAAATAAAAATCTTACGTTTTGCTGATGACATTGCAATTCTGTAAATTACAGCAAAGGACCTAGAGGAGTAACTGAACGGAATGAAGAGTGTGTTCAAAGGAGCATATGAGATGAACAGTAACAAGAGCAAAAGAAGCGTAAGAAAATCCGGCGATGCTAAAGGAACTAACGAATCAATAAATGTGGTAAATGAGTTTTGTTACTTAGGCAGTAAAGAAACATAAGATGATCACAGCACAGAGGATATAAATTGCAGAATGGCCATGGGAAGAAAAGCGTTTTTAAAAATGAGAAATTTGTTATCATCGAATAATAATTTAAGCATAAGGAAGTCCTTTCAGAAGGTATCTGTGTGGAGTGTTGCCTTGTATGGGAATGAAACCTGGACGATAAACAGTGCGGAAAGGGAGAGGATAGAGGCTTTTTAAATGTCGTGTTACAAAAGAATGCTGAAGATAAGTTGGGTGGATCCCATAACTAATGAGGTACTGAACAGAATTGGAGAGAAAAGGAATTTCTGGCATACTTTGACTAAAAGAAGTGATCGATTGGTGGGACACATTCTTAGACATCAAGGAATCGTGAATTTAGCGTTGGAGGGAAGTGTGTGGGGTTATAAAACGCAGAGGGAGACCAACAGATGACTACAGGTAAGCAGATTCAAATGGATGTTGGTTGCCGTTCTTATGAGGAGATGAAGAGGTTTGCTCAGGATAGAGTAGGGCGGAGAGCTGCATCAAACCACAACAATGTATGTTTTCATATATTGGCTACAATTGTAATATGTGTGGGATACACTACGATACTTTGGTGTCTCAACAATTTACTTGAGGTTTACATAGGTTTACATAGTGAAAAAGTCATTCTCGTTGCCCTCTACATGGTGTGTGGTCATCTCTGATGGCCAGTACAGTTGCACACCAGCGTACCATGGACACTAGGAGGTTACCAAATATGGCCTTTCTTCGATGTGTGCAACATTCAGCTCTGCAACCATTGTGGGATGTGCTGGTCTGGCTGCAAGGCGAATGACAAGTGCATACCAGACATGCTCAATGGGAATTAAATCCAGTAAACAGCTGTCCACTCCATTTATTCAATTCCCAGTGCTTCAGGCACGTTGTACATCAGCGCAGCTCTATGGGGACGCATGTTATCATCTATCAGTGTAGGGCTCAACAAAAAGGTCATTGGATCTCGTCTTTACACCTCTGAGCAGTCAAAGCGCCAATCTGAACGACACAGAGGTCCGTACGTCCACCAATACCGACTTCTGTACACACCATTCGGGTAAAACTCCGGGACTCAGGACGAGACGTACGCGTCATAGGGCGGCGATGTTGGCAGCAGTTGCGCGGCATGCTGCGACGTAGAGTATGTGTGGCAAGTAAGAAACGGGATAGTATCGTAATACTTAGGTACTGTAGATAATAAATAATCTGTCATTATCTTCGTAAATGGAGCTACAACGTGCTTTTATTGAGGTGTATCGTATAATAAGTCGTAATATGACATGTTGTTTGTTGTTGTGATCTTCAGGCCGGAGACTGGTTTGATGCAGCTCTCCACAATACCCTATCCTGAGCAAGCCTCTTCATCTCCACATAAGAGCGACAACCTACATCTGTCTGAATCTGCTTACTGTATCCATCTCTTGGTCTTCCCCTGCGATTTTTTCCCCATACGCTTCCCTCCAACGCTAAATTCACAATTCCTTGATGTCTAAGAATGTGTCGTACCAATCTATCCCTTCTTTTAGTCAAGATATGACAGAAATGTAAAAGTGGGCAAGACTCGAGAATAGGTGGTCATCGCCCTTACCTTTCAGCGTATTTTACGTTTCGTAAATAACACATCTCCACGAAAATTCACTGTACTATAATTTCCATCGAAAATGATCAGTGTTGTAAATGATTAGTTTTTTTTATTATTATTATTAAAACATGGGGCTCGGTATGTGGATGTGCGAATTTAAATGGATAAGTTTTAAAATGGCACTCGGAATTCGCGGCATTTTGGAATAATTAATGCCTGCCATGCCGACGCAATATTTCAAAACACACTCTTAAACACAACAAAACACAAACTTCAACACACTCTTAAACACAACAAAAAAAACAAACTTCAAATTCGGCACTATTAAATTAATTCATCGTTCCTCGCCTCTCATTGGTTACATGAAAGTGCCACGCCACTGGCTGCACGAAATATACTGCGTTGCCAACGTAACAAACTTGTGAACTCTCGCTCGGACTGCGTCCCGGACTTTAGCCCACCATTCATCCAGCACCATAAGATGTAAATCTTTCCTGTACATAAACAGGGTTTTTCATAGTTTCAGCGTCCCTCCAGATGAGGGAACGCTGATTGTCTGTCTGAAGACATAATCTTGTCTCATTTGCGAACAGAACCCGGCGACATTCATAACGACTCCGCTCTTGATGTTTCTCTGCCCAGTTTCTGCGGGTTAAACGGTGTCGTGGTTTTAATAGGGGACACACCATATGCTAAAAAGATGTTCAAATGTTTGTAAAGCTTATGGGACTTAACTACAGAGATGTGTAAAACATCTCTGCTTTACACATTCAATGTTTTAAATATCGTATGCATATTTTAATTATCGTACCGTATTTTTATACTTATATCACATACAGTTTTATAATTTTTTATGTCTGGATATATTCAAGAACCCCACTTTTAGAAATATTTATATAGCAAATAATTGTACGATATATTAGGGCTCAACCTATCCATTACAATCCCTCCACCCCCCCCCCCCACCTACTCTTTCCCTCCCCACCACCACCTGCAACCAAATAAAAAATACCTACATCGAACTGTAAAACTCAGTACCAATTAGTACTCAGCCAGACGAGTTGCGGACGCAACTATAAGGTAAAGAAAAATCTATCCATTTATGTATAAATTAACTATTGTCAATTAACCCTTAGTAAATTTATCAAATTGTACTTTGCTATTTTACTTTTGTTTTTTAGATCTGAAGATGATCCAAGTGATCGAAACATGTCATTAAACAATTTTATTGAAACTGTTGACTGAAATAAACACATTTAAAATAACATAGTGCAGTTGCGGACATTCTCAAATCGACCAGGTCGACTATAATGACAAAGTTGAAAATCTGTGCTGGAGCGAGATTCGAAACCGGACTTCCCGCTATGGGCCAGCGGTCGCCTTAATCAGCTAGGGTGTCGAGACACGCTTCCCTTTGTGAAAGAACAATAAAAAAGTCTGACGTGGTTGTATTTTGTAGTTTGAATAATCAAAGTCCTAAAAGTCGCCGAGTGGACGTCCTGCAGTACGCATTACTCCAGCGCCAGCACATTTTCAGTTGTAACTGTAACCGGCTTCTCTCTAAAAGCTACATATTTTGACTTTTCAGTGCGCTTTCCCTTCAGTACATTAAATTTATTGTGTGCTCGCGTTTTTATTTGATTCATATTCACGTTAAATATCTGGTTAGTGTATTATTCCGCCGTGTGATTCGCGTCGCGACAGTCGTTTGTCTTTATTTTCTGATTAGAAGCGGCATATAGTATTTTGATTTTCGTCTGCGCGTTCTCGTTTCAATATGTAAATTTGTACTGTGCTGTCGTGCATGTTAGATTCAAATCAAATTCCTTTGAACACATCGCGACTGTAGTATTTGTTTCTTCAGCACTGTAACCATGAATAGGAACTGTGACTGCTGTGTGCGGATGCAGTCTGAGCTGGTGACACTTCGCTCCCAGCTTCAAGCTGTGTTAACCTCGGTTGCACAGTTGGAAACTGCGATCGAGTGGCGTCGTTGTTGTTGACCGGTAGTGGGGACCAAACGGACTCCTGTTGTGTCCACCGATCGGCCTGCGACAGCGAAATGTCCTCATACTGCTAGCAGTGAGGCAAACATCCCACCCATGGTTGCGTGGGAGGTTGCTCCATTGCGTGGCAGGAGGCGCAAGACATTCCGGGGGACCGATCGTAAGGCCTCCCCGGTTCGTATTGCGAACAGGCTTGAGGCGCTATCTGTTCAGAACAACGTTCCTGAGTCGAGTGGCTCGCATCCTGAGATCACCACCCAGCCTGCACGATCCGCGCTTTCACAGAGGGTGGGTTTGCTTGTAGTTGGGAGCTTCAACGTGAGGCGGGTGATGGAGCCCCTTAGAGCGATGCCTGTCAAGGAGGGAAAGAAGGCCAACGTGCACTCCGTGTGGATACCGGGTGGAGTCATTCCAGATGTGGAACGAGTCCTTGGAAGAAACAAAGGTTTTTAGAATGGCTAGGAACTGTGACTGCTGCGAACGGATGGAGGCAGAGTTGGTGACTCTTCGCTCGCAGCTTCAGGCGGCGTTGGCTTCGCTGGCAACGCTTGAGACTGCGGTGGGTGGGCGCCGCTGTTGTGGGCCGCTCGCGGGGGTACAGCAGACGCCCTGTGCGTCTGTTGTGCCCTCCGATCGGCCTGCGGCTGTGGCCAGCCCGCTCACTGCCCGCGAGGAGGTAGCCCCCCAATCCGTGGTGGATTGGGAGGTCCCCTCAGCGCGTGTCAGGCGGCGTAAGACTTCCCGGGGGACCGAAGTGGAGGCCTCCCCGGTTAGTCTTGCCAACAGATTCGAGGCGCTGTCTGTGGCAGGGGATGTTCCTGATGCGGATGGTGTCGCTTGTCCTGTACTCGCCCCTCTGCCTTCAAGATCCGGGCACTCACAGAGGGTGGGTTTGTTGGTAGTTGGGAGCTCCAACGTTAGGCGGGTAATGGAGCCCCTTAGGAAAATGGCTACTAGGGAGGGGAAGAATTCCAATGTGCACTCCGTGTGCATACCGGGGGGAGTCATTCCGGATGTGGAACGGCTCCTTCCGGATGCCATGAAGAGCACAGGGTGCAGCCAACTGCAGGTGGTGGCTCATGTTGGGACCAATGATGTGTGTCGCTTTGGATCGGAAGAGATCCTCTCTGGTTTTGAGCGGCTATCAGAAGTGGTTAAGACTGCCAGTCTTGCTTGCAAGATGAAAGCGGAGCTCACCATCTGCAGCATTGTCGACAGGACTGACTGCGGACCTTTGGTTCAGAGCCGAGTGGAGGGTCTGAATCAGAGGCTCAGACGGTTCTGCGACCGTGTCGGCTGCAGATTCCTCGACTTGCGCCAAAGGGTGGTGGGTTTTCGGGTTCCGCTAAATAGGTCAGGAGTCCACTACACTCAGGAAGCGGCTACACGGGTAGCGGGGGCTGTGTGGCGTGGACTGGGCGGTTTTTTAGGTTAGATGGCCTCGGGAATACACAAAATGGGTTTCAGTCTCAAAGGGGGCAGGTCAGACACGGGAAGAAAGTAGACATAAAAACCATTGGTGTAACAGTTGTAAATTGTCGTAGCTGTGTTGGGAAAATTCCAGAGCTCCAAGCGCTGATAGAAAGTACTGAGGCACAAATCGTTATAGGTTCTGAAAGCTGGCTGACGCCTGAGATAAATTCGGCCGAAATTTTTTCAAAGGGCCAAATGGTCTTCAGAAAGGATAGAATAAATAAAACAGGGGGTGGCGTGTTTATTGCTGTTACAAACGGTTTATCCTGCAACGAAATTGAGGCAGATACTTCCTGTGAATTGGTCTGGGTAGAGGTTATACCTGACCACCGAAATAAATTAATAATTGGATCATTTTATCGGCCCCCTGACTCAGACGATGCGGTTGCAGAAATGTTCAAAGAAAGCTTGAATCATATTTCAAATAGGTATCCGAAGCATACTGTTATAATCGGTGGCGACTTTAATTTACCCTCGATATGTTGGCATAATTACGTATTCAAAACCGGGGGCAAATATAAAATATCGTCCGAACTAGTTCTGAATGCTTTTTCTGAGAACTACTTCGAACAGTTAGTTCATGAACCCACTAGAATAGTACGTGGTTGCGAAAATACTCTTGATCTCCTAGCAACAAATAATCCCGAGATAGTAAAGAGCATCAAAACAGATACAGGGATTAGCGAACATCGAGTTGTAGTAGCGAGACTGAATATCGAAATTCCCAAATGCACCAAAAATAAACTAAAAATATATCTATTCAATAAAGCAGATAAAAATTCGCTTCACGCTTTCCTGAGTGATAATCTCCAGTCCTTCAAAACTAAAAATGCGAGTGTAGATCAGTTGTGGCTTACATTCAAAGACATAATATCAGTAGCAATCGAGAGATTTATACCAAATAAATTAATAAAAGAGGGGGCTGACCCCCCGTGGTACACAAAACAGGTCAGATCACTGTTGCAGAAACAAAGAAAAACGCATGCAAAATTTAAAAAGACACAGAATCCGCAAGACTGGCAATCTTTTACTGAAACTCGCAACCTAGCGCGGACTTCAATGCGAGAATCTTATAGTTGTTTCCACAACGAAATCCTGTCTCGTAATCTTGCAGAAAATCCAAAGAAATTCTGGTCATATGTGAAGTACACTAGCGGCAAAACACAAACAATACCTTCACTACGCGATAGCAATGGTAATACTACCGACGACAGTACTGCTAAGGCAGAATTACTAAACACAGCTTTCCGAAATTCTTTCACCAAAGAAGACGGAGTGAACACTCCAGTATTCAATCCAAGAACAGCTGCCAGCATGCGAAACTTAGAAGTAGATGTTCATGGAGTAGTAAAACAACTTAAGTCACTAAACAAAAATAAATCTTCCGGGCCAGATTGTATACCAACTAGATTCCTCTCAGAGTATGCTGATGAAATAGCTCCGTACTTAGCTATAATTTACAACCGATCACTCAGCGAAAGATCCGTACCCAAAGACTGGAAAGTTGCCCAAATTACTCCAATATTCAAGAAAGGCAATAGGAGTGATCCCCAAAATTACAGGCCTATCTCATTGACGTCGATTTGCAGTAGGATTTTGGAACATATACTTTGCTCGAATATTATGTACTACCTCGAAGAGAACGACCTATTAACCAATAGTCAGCACGGATTCAGAAAGTATCGCTCTTGCGAAACACAGCTTGCCCTTTATTCACATGAAGTGTTAAGTGCCATCGACAAGGGATCTCAAATCGATTCCATATTTCTGGATTTCCGGAAGGCTTTTGATACTGTACCCCACAAGCGGCTTCTAATGAAATTGCGTGCTTATGCAATATCTCCCCAATTGTGCGATTGGATTCACGATTTCCTATCAGAAAGGACACAGTTCGTTGTAATTGACGGTAAGTCATCGAGTAAAACAGAAGTGATATCTGGCGTTCCACAGGGAAGCGTTATTGGTCCCCTATTCTTCCTCGTGTTTATAAACGATTTAGGAGATAATCTGAATAGCTCCCTTAGACTGTTCGCGGATGATGCTGTCGTTTATCGGTTAGTGAAGTCAACAGAGGATCAAAAGCAACTGCAAAGCGATTTAGACAAAATTTCTACTTGGTGCGAAAATTGGCAATTGACACTAAATAAAGAAAAGTGTGAAGTAATACACATGACCACTAAAAGAAATCCGCTGAACTTCAATTACGCGATAAATCAGTCAAACCTTAAGGTCGTAAATTCTACCAAATACCTAGGAGTTACAATTACGAACAACTTTGACTGGAGAGAACACATAGAAAATATTGTGGGGAAGGCGAACCAAAGGTTACGTTTCATTAGCAGAACGCTTAGACGATGCACCAGCTCCACCAAAGAGACTGCCTACATCACACTTGTGCGTCCTCTCTTGGAGTATTGTTGCCCCTTGTGGCACCCTCACCAGGTGGGACTGACGGAAGATATTGAGAAGGTTCAGAGAAGGGCAGCTCGTTTTGTTTTATCACGTTACGGGGGGGAAAGCGTCACGGAAATGTTGCACGAATTGGGGTGGAAATCATTAAAAGAAAGACGTTATTCATTGCGGCGTGATCTGTTTGCGAAGTTTCAATCACCGACTTTTAGTTCTGAATGTGAAAATATTTTGCTATCACCCACCTACTTAGGGAGACATGACCATCCCAATAAAATAAGAGAAATCAGATCGAAAACGGAACGATTTAGGTGTTCTTTCTTCCCGCGCGCTATTAGACAATGGAACGGTAGAGAAAAGTTATGAAGGTGGTTAATGAACCCTCTGCCAGGCACTTAAATGTGATTTGCAGAGTATCGATCTAGATGTAGATGTAGATGTAGATGCCATGAAGGGTACGGGTGCAGTCAACTGCAGGTGGTGGCTCACGTCGGTACCAACGATGTGTGTCGCTTCGGATCTGAAGAGATCCTCTCAGGTTTTGAGCGGCTATCTCATGTGGTAAAGACTGCCAGTCTTGCTTGCAAGATGAAAGCAGAGCTCGCCGGTCGCGGTGGCCGAGGAGACTGAGGCGCGCCAGTCACAGTCTGCACGGCCACTACGGTCGGGGGTTCGAATCCCCCTTCGGGCATGGATATTTGTACCGTCCTTAGTATTAGCTAGTTCATAAGTAGTTTGTAAGCTTAGGGACTGATGACCCCGTAGTTAAGTCCCATAAGTTCTACAAACATTTGAACATTTTGAACATAATCAGAAATCTAATGGGTATACAGTCTGGACCAGAAGACTTGTTATTGTTAAGTGATTGAAGTTGCTTCACTACCCCGAGGATATCTACTTCAACGTTACGCATTCTGGCTTACAAACATTTGAAACATTTGAAAGCAGAGCTCACCATCTGCAGCATAGTTGACAGGACCGACTATGGACCTCTGGTACAGAGCCGAGTGGAGGGTCTGAATCAGAGGCTCAGACGGTTCTGCGACCGTCTAGGCTGCAGATTCCTTGACTTGCGCCATCGGGTGGTGGGTTTCCGGGTTCCGCTGAATAGGCAACTGTTCAACTATTTGTAGAACTTATGGGACTTAACTACGGGGTCATCAGTCCCTAAGCTTACAAACTACTTATGAACTAGCTAAGACTTAGGACGGCACAATATCCATGCCCGAGGGGGTATTCAAACCCCCGACCGTAGTGGCCGTGCAGACCGTGACTGGAGCGCCTCAGTCCCCTCGGCCACCGCGGCCGGCTCGCTGAATAGGAGTCCACTATACGCAGGAAGCGGCTACACAGGTAGCGGGGCCTTTGAAGCGTGGTCTGGGCGGTTTTTTTAGGATAAAGGGCTACGGGGTAAAACAAAATGGGCAATCTCAAAGGGTGCAGGTGGATCACAGGAGAAATGTAGATCTGGGAACTATCGGTATAACAGTTATAAATATCGTTAATAGAGCGCATAGAAACACACATCATTGTAGGCAGTGAAATTTGGCTGAAGCCGGAAATGTGTTCAGCAGAAGTATTGTAAATGCGACATAAAGTCACTGAGGAGGCAGGCGACCATGATGAAATGATTAGGTAGTACTGCTGTGAAGCTGGTTAGGTCGCAAATGCCTTATTATAGGTCACACTTCAAATATGACGCGTTTCGGAATTACCATCATCAGATTAGCATCTACAAACATAAAAATCAACTAAATTTCTCACATGATAGAAAAAGTAGTAAGTTACATTTCATATTGAAAATTATGATTTACGTCATGTCATACCTCTTCCGTGCCTTGTGCACACGTGAACAGATGGAAGATGTTCTTCAATATACTTACAAAAGCAGACTACAAGCTTTAACACATACGATACTGTCCAGGTAGACATTTCTTGCCACCAGGTGCCATTACAATGAGTATAGTGGCGACATATCACATAAGGTATGCGTATTAATTACATAGGGCAGCTGTTAAATTGTTAAAACTTTTTGTTGTAAATCATGACGGGCTATACAAGCACTATGTAGTCAAAGTTAAAACAACATACGCAAAATAAAATTAATAAACACGTGACAGAAAATAATATTACATTTAAATTGAGATAGACATCTCGACAAATCCAGAACATTGCCAGAGGTGTTTTAAAAATATGATTAGCATTCCTTACGACAGTTGGCTGTAGCCAAAGATAGAACAAATAGTCGTAAAATTAACATAAGACACTTTACATCAGATAAGGAGGTGTAATTACATTTGTAAAAGCAGTAGCATTCATCATAGATATAGGGAACAAGTGGGCTGGGCACTGTTCATAATAAATCCCGAAAAATGTCAAAGAACCATTTCCTGTGAGAACGGATTTGTTCGTTCAAAATTCCATCAGGGTTTTCCTTGCAGCATTTGTAAATTTCAATATCTTCCAGAATGTCTAGGTCTAAACCTTTCGGCTCTACATGAAGAATTTTTAAGGATTTTTCAATCGTATCTAGATTATGTTTTTTGTCGTTGAGATGACACCGCATAGCTGTATTATTTTTATTACAATGTTCTTTAAATCTGATTGAAAAATCACGCCCTGTTTGTCCAATGTAAACACTATCACATGATGAACAAGCTATTTTGTAGACTCCCGATTTTTTGTATTTATCCTTCATGCTGTCAATAGAGGTACGCAGTATTGTCTTAAGCTTATTGCGCGTCCGGAATCCTATTTTTATATTGGTTTTCTTGAAGGCGTTAGCAATTTGTTCACAGAAATGCCCTGTGTAAGTCAATGACGCAAATCTACATTGATTCTTGGAGGGGTTAGATTTAGGTGTTTTTCTTTTATTGAACACTGATTTACGAATGTTCTGTATCGCACGTTTGGTATATCCATTACTTATACCTATTTGTGTGATTATATCAATTTCTTTTTTAACACTTGTTGCATCAAGATCCAGTTTAGCCAACCTGTTGAGTCTTGGCCGAAAGGAAGCATTGTTATGGGCGCGTGGGTGGCACGAGTCTGCTGCAATAATGTGTAGAGGGTTTTCTAAATATGTCTAAACAAAAACCCGTAGATTGTCTGGTAATGTTCAAGTCCAAATAATTAATGCTCCTGTTTGATTCTACTTCTACCGTGAAGTGTATCTTAGGATGTACTAGATTAAAAGATCCCGCAACCTCATCTATGACTGATCCCGTACCTTCAAGTGTAACAAAAATATTGTCAACATATCTGCGATACAGAATAATCTTGTCGCATATTGATCCATGATTAGCAAAGAATTTACTTTCTAAATGGTTGATAAAGATATCTGCCAGGAGGCCTGAAAGACAGCAACCCATTGCCAGACCGTCCTTCTGAAGATAAATTTTACCGTTAAAAGTAAAACAGTTGAACGCAAGTGTTAGGCGTAATATTTCCAGTAATTCATAGATTTCCCCTATTGGAAGTTTCATATGTTTAATAAGGTTCACTCTAATTATATCTAATGTCTCTTCAACAGGCACATTATTGTACAAATTGGTTATATCTAGGGATGCCATTATTGCATCATGAGGAATCTTAGTATCTATCAACAGCATTGCCATCTCCTAGCTATTTTTGACAGCCCACGTTTTTTCAAAAGTGTATGCAGCTTTTAATTTAGCATAGCAAAAACTGTTAACCATGTAATTTGGGTCCTGGCAACCGTCTACAATTGGACGTATCGGCAAATTACTTTTATGAATGTTTATTTGTGATCTAAGAACAGGAAGTTTTGGGTTCATCGGGATTTGCCTACGTTTAGCGTGATCGGTGGCAAAGAGAAAGTTGGTACCTTTCACAAATTTCTTTACTTCGGTAACAAATTTAGGGAGGGGGTTCCTTACAGCTTTCACTATATCATCAGAGCGGAAGAAATCCAAAGTCTTACAGACGTAATAAGAATCTGAAATAAGCACAATAGAATTTCCCTTGTCTGCTTTTGTGACAACAACTTTATTTTCTACTAGTTTTCCATTAACTTTATTTAAGATGGTTGAGAGAGAATTTGAAAAAGTGCCTATGGGGACAGGTTTACTGAGTTGTCACCGCTATCTTGGCCTGTACAGGTTCTGGGACATTTAGCATCTCACATACGCCTTTTACTTCGGCTATAGGTAGTTTAATAGTATTAGAATTCATCCTGGTGGGAAGATTGAAATTTAGGCCTTTATGAAGCAGAGAATTTTTTTCATGAGAAAGGTTCAAGCTAGTAAGATTAACTACTCTATCAGCAAACGTGTGTTTACTAGCAGCGACATCGGCCACGTCAGTTGGGGTCTGCTGGGCCATAAGCGGCCGTAGTTTGCGGCAATGCCGCCTGACAACAACACTACGTTCGGAAAACAGTCACTAATCAGTTCACGTAAGTCATAAAATAGAGAACCAGGGAGAGTGCGTGACAAATAATTGGATAATTCAGTATCTGTAATCTCGGCCATATGTCTGGTCTTATGTGCCATACGAATTTCACTTTTTATAAAGAGGCGTTCACACTTCAACTTGACACTATGTGCACTTATAGCCACAGATCTAAATTTGAGCTTTGCATACTTAGGAATAACACCACTAATCAAACACTTTCTGTTGAACTCAATACGTAGCCTACTTATCCTCACTTTTCTTCTAACAATATATATAAATTTGGCCTCTCCAATTGGCATGAAATATTAAATGCGACATAAAGTCACTGAGGAGGCAGGCGACCATGATGAAATGATTACGTAGTACTGCTGTGAAGCTGGTTAGGTCGCAAATTCTTTATTATTGGTCACACTTCATGTACAGCGTGCCCTGTCGTAAGGAATGCTAATCAAGTAACATCTTTGGTCAACTGTCAGAACATCACGATACAAAATATTAAAATTTTATTTAACGATATTTGTATAAGACTACATAAGTGTGACACAAAAGTTCACATTATCATTAAATAAACAGCAAGACATTGCCACGGAGGTAATTGGTCGTAAGTAAAAAACTTTATATCGCAATAACAGGCATAACTTAAAAGTATATATAACAAAACGATGATTATCATGTAAAAATTTTGTATATTTCGCAGATTGTCTGATGATGACTAATTGTGTCGAAATGGATGCATAACAACATTATAATAATAAACTTTATAGGAGCATATTGGTATAATTACATGATGTCTCTCAGAGATATATTCTGTGCTGCGGGCCCATTGGATAGAATATATATAATGATTAATTATGGACTAAGGCTGGTAGGGACATTTCATTCAAGGGAGTGATTTGAGAACATAACAGTTTACACAGAGGATTACCAAATGTAATTTAGTTTTATTTATTAAAAGATTTGAGAAAACAATAATGTCTCAGGGCCGATTTGACTAGACATGGAAACGACTCGGATATGAACAGGAAAGGGAGAGCTATTTTCCTACTTCACCACCATTAACTTGAGGCGGACGTCAGGCATAGTATCGGCGGGTGCTGTGTGGCGGCGCGTCGAAGCGGGAGTCGGCGGCTGTCGCGGCGGTACGGCTCACGCCTGCTCTACCTTGCTCTGCGCTCTGCGCTCTGCGGCTGTGTAGCGCGGCGCAATCCTCCAGCGAAAGCGTCAGTCCCGCATCTGCCCAGGCGTGAGCTGCCAGCATGTCTTCTCGCTTCTCCGGCCACAGACCAAGTTTCTTCTTCCGTGGTTTCTCACCAAGTCCCCTTATCGCTCAACAGCTACAGTTTCTTCCCGAATTTTGCGCCTTTTTGGCTCTGTGATTGGCGGGTTGGTTTCGCAATGCTATCTAATATCTGATTGCCGTTTGCCCGACCACATCTATCAGTCACTGGTGGAAATTTTATGTGGGCTGAGATGAGACTCGCAAACTGATGTCTTTCCCATGTTTCAAGCGTGTTGTCTTTATCTTCTGCACTCCTTCTTCGTTCGAGAAAACAGTTCTTTGTGGCAGTTGTGTTAAGACTGTCTGGTATGCCATTTATCAGGGTATTTTACCTGGCCAGAAACATTGTTTTGATGGAACCACTTTATCTATACTACTGGCCACACTCTCTCCCACTCACGCACGTGTGAACTGCAGGGGTTTGCTTGTCTTCTTCCCATCTGCAGGGGTCCACGGTTTATCTGCGATGCCGTCCTTGGTTTTTGGATACTACTCCTCTGGACTCTGCAGATAAAGGCTTTCTCTGCCCTGCATCCATTGTCTTTCGCCATTTATCTGGACGCTCCTAAAGTCAGGCTGATTTCACCGTGTACATTCTTACAAGAAAGCTACGGCAATTCGCCAGGATGGCCCCCATGAAGCGAGAGAATGCGGTGCGGCGGCCGGTGACGAAGATGCAAAAATGTTCAAATGTTTGTTAAGATCAAGCGACTTAACTTTGGGGTTAACAGTCCCTAAACTTACAAACTACTTATTAACTACCTTATACTAAACACGACACAAGGGGGGATTCGAAACCCCGACCGTAGTGGCAGACCATGACTGGTGTCCCGCAGACCGCTCGGCCACTGCGACTGGCACAAAGGTAAAAGTTATGGTGGTCGCTGCTGGCTCCCTTTTCATCCCCCAGACTGGATGCCGGCTTGGCGTGCGCGAATGCCTCCATCGGCAAAGTCACTGAACAAAACCGTCCCTGGCCGAAATATTACAATATGGTGTCTGTTCTTTTCGGACATGACTGAAATGAACAGTTATTAATTACTGATCACATAATTGTTTTCATCGGTGGACGAATAGTGCATGTAGCATCAGGATATTTGCTATACGGACGACATTTTGCACCCAGAATTTACAAATTGTCATTATTATTATAATTATTATTATTATTAATACTAGCTTATATGTCCATGCTTCGCGACGGTTGTTAAAAAAGGGCCTGTGCGTACCATGGCTTCTTAGGGTTCCGAACCTCAGTCAGTTTTAAACATAAATGAAACATGCAGAAAGAAATGTCGTTAAATATGTAGCACACAAAGTGAAATCAGTAATAGTATGTTCAATGTTTCTTGGTATTCTTAACATTGCGTCGCTTAATTCTGTCACAAATGTACGTTCCTTGCTGTACTACACCTCACTCATTACGCAGCATCGGCGTCTATTATATCTTTGGTGCACTAAAGCGCCTGTCTAGTCTGAATTTACCAGCGAAACCCCATGCAAGCTCGTGTAGTAGTTTTGGAGATTAATCTTTGCAGATAGACACTGATTACTTTTAGACAAATGTTTAAATTGTGATATATTTATTTTCACTGATACGATTTTGATGAAATGAAGCGTGTATCCAACCACACGATATGCTCAAGTTCCGGCTGAAAATCCTATGAGAATTCGACATAGAAATGCCGTTAAGCTGTGAATATACAAAGTGTAATCACCAACTCGCTCTTCAATGTTAGTTTGTATTTGCAGAGGTAAGATTGCGGCTCGTAATTAAAAATACTTCTGTTACTGAGGGAATTCGCACAACACGATCATGTATTGTTGCTTCGCAGTACTACAAAACCAACAGCAGCTTTATTGGTTCGTTGCTGTTGTATGCCCTATCCATTAATAATAATAATAATAATAATAATAATAATAAAAGAAAAATGGAGCAGCGCTATTAGTTCTTTGGTGCACTACATAACCAACAGGGACTCTTTTTGTTCTGTACTGTACTGTACTATACTACACCGGTTTTTAGTCATTCCTAAACACAATGGACTCGAGATGTAAGAAGTACGCACAGAAATCATAAAGGAAACAACATAAATTTCGTCTTTCTTTGCAGAGAATTCTTAGTAAATGAAAACATCGATAGACGCGAAGGAACGTTGTTATGTTTTAAATTCAAATGATACCCACGGAAAGAAGCACTTTTTTCCTTTACGTGGCATTGCAAGGAATGCGGGATACAGCTAGTTACATTTTACTTGCAGTGATAGCGGTTTAGTGTGTTAACGTTGACAACGAAATATTCGCTTTAGGGGGATCATTAATTTACTAATCGGAACAACATTAATTATTTATTTCATTGTCAACACAAAGAATTATTCTCATCATTGTACGTGACCGACTTTTAAAAAAGGATTCAGCGGCCGTTGCCAACATCAATACACTACTCCGCTGCCGTAAGGAAAATCCTAGACATTTGGCATATATACTATGTAAGTAACAGCGCCTCTATCGGATCTTTGGTATACTACGTTGCAATTCAAGCATATCATACACCAGAAACTGTGAATTACGATATCTTTTCTTCCCCTGATCCTATTTTAATGAAATGAAGCTTATATGTTGGTCCAAGGTACTCTCAGTTGACTTATGACACCCCATGGAAGTTCGTATAGTACTTATGGAGATTAGCTGTACTACATCATACTTATAATCAGAGAATACACAAAAAACTTCAAAATACGATAGCTTTCTTCCTCTGGTCCGATTTTGATTAAATGAAGCCTATGTTTGTCTTCAAACTATTCTCAATTTACCTGTGAAAACCCATGATAGTTCGTGTAGTAATTTGGAGATTACCATCACCAAATAGACATACACGATGGCTTTTAAATAAATTATTAAATTATGATATCTTTATTTTCTCTGATCCGATTTTAATTATTGAAGCCTTTATGTGACCGCACGATATGATAATGTTACGTGTCGGAACCCGATGAAAATTGGACAAGTAGTTTTGAAGATAGGATTTTTATGAAACGAAGTATATATGTTGTCCAGAGTTACGCTGAAGTTACCAGTGAAAACAGCTTGCAAATTTGTGAAGTAGTTTCGGAGATAAGAGGTTTTTATTGTTGAACAAAGAGACACGACGGTTACTGAAAACACAATTACGATATCTTTTTTCCCGTGATCCGATTTGCATAACATTATGCCTATATGGTGACCCAAACGTTTCACATGTATCCTGTGAAAACCGCATGAAGATTCGTCCAGTAGTTTTGAAGATAGCGACAGGCCTACATTTACAGATTTATTATTAGTATAGATTAATATTAATTCAAAGATTGCTCGGTAATGGCTGCAGTGAGAAACATGTGTACAACACAAAGTTAGTTAGCAGCATTACAAGGTTAATTCTTTATCGCTAATGTTTCCATAAATATTGTGGGTACCATCACAGAAAAAGATTGAGGCTCACTGATCTACCCCAGCTACTCTGCTATAGGACGAGAGGGCACGAAACGATAACAAAGCAAAGCCATTACTGGGCGACCTCTGCGTCGGCAGTTCCGTGACATTGTCAAGAGACGGCACGGCCAGTGGGGAGCTCCGACAGGCGGATCGAATACCGCCGCCCCAGATATCGGGCACAGTACAGAACAGCGGGTCGCGTCAGCTCATGCGCAACAAGTCTGCGGCGGACGGCGTGGCAGTCGCGACGTCGCCGGACGGGCGGTGCCGCCTGCTGCAGACACGGGCGGCCATTAATGCCACTCAATTAGGCGGAAAGCGCGCTGCCACTGTCTGATTGCCTCCGCCACGGCCTCGACCCCTGCCCGGCTGCCTCCAGACGGCGTGCGTGCGAGCAGGGCTGCGACGCGCCTAACGAGCTGCGACGGCAGCCAGCGGCAGGCAGCAGCCTTTTTCAATTCCGTCTCAATGAAAACGCCGGGTCGCTCGGTTGTTACGGCCAACGCCGCCTCGTCGCCCGCTACCTGCAACTTCCTCCGCTTGTTACGTCGCCCTGTTTAGTGGCAGGGGGGAGGGGGGAGGGGGCAGGGGGAAAACGTGCCGTGCGATTCAAAGGCATGCGCGCTCCGCTGCAGAGGTACAGGTGAGAGATGGCAGCCTGTCTCTCATATTTATTATCGATGTTTATTGTTCACATATTGTCGTAATGGGTCCTGTACATACAATTTTCTATTGTTGTCGGGAATACGATGCAGAGAAGATTTTTGCTAAGGTGAGATGCAGAGCTGACTTGGGCCTGAGGGGGCGCATTCCTTCCTATCTGCGCCCTGCGGCGCTGTAGGAGGCTGGGCACGCTGGCCTTGGGCACAGAGTAACATATACAGAGAAGCAACCCCCTCTAAACCACTGTTCTACGATCCCCTCGTAGTTCCTTAGCCGGCCGCAGTGGCCGAGGGGACTGAGGCGCTTCAGTCACGGTCTGCACGGCCACTACGGTCGGGGTTTCGAATCCCCGCTCGGGCATGGATATTTGTGCCGTCCTAGTTCGTAAGTAGTTTGTAAGTTTAGGGACTGATGACCCCGTAGTTGAGTCCCATAGGCCTTACAAACATTTGAACATTTGTAGTTCCTTAAGATGCTAGCAAGTGTCAGGCGGTCTCCTGGCTTAGTACCGGTAGACGACACTAGAGGCGCTTCTGAGGGTAGCATAGAGGGGAGTCTGAGTGGAGAGCTCATGCCGCCTGCCACAAGGCAACGGCTGTGTCTGGCGGGCCGGCGTTTGAGGGGAGGTGGTGGTGGGGACAGCCACTACCTGCCGCCTTCTGTGGCCAGTTTAAAGGGCTGCTTCTGACCGCAGCGCTATCATGGGACACCTTACGGAACTGCTTCAGAACTCCCTGCCCCCACCCCTGAGCGTAGGAGCGGGCCCTTACGGAGGTTTCCCGTCTGTATATATTTGTTTGTGGTAACATATACAGAGAAGCAGCCCCCTCTAAACCACTGTCTTACGCTCCCCTCGTAGTTCCGTAAGTTGCTAACAGGTGTCAGGCAGTTCCCTGGCTTAGTACCGGTAGACGACACTAGAGGCGCTTCTGAGGGTAGCGTGGAGGGGAGGCTGAAGGGACAGCTCTTGCCGCCTGCCACGAGGCCATGGCTGTGTCCAGTGTGCCCTTTAAGCACGCCAGAGCAGGCGGCAGGTAGCGGCTGCCCCCACCACCACCTCCCCTCAAACGCTAGCAAGCTGGACACAGCTGTGGCCTCGTGGCAGGCGGCACAAGCCTCAGCCTCCCTTCCACGCTACTCTCTGACGTGCGAGAGGCACCCTAAGCCAGTGATCCGCCTGACACCTGCTAGCATCTTACAGAACTCCGAGGAGAGCGTAGGACAGTGGTTTAGGGGAGGCTTCTTCTCTGTATATGTTACTCTGTGGTGGCACACTGACAGAGCAGTAGGTCGTAAAAATATAGCCCTGTGTTCCAAACTGTGAAGGAGAGGCATCGTCTGCACTTTTTAGAAGAAGATAGCAGGACACACGGCTGTGGCTGAGGGTCCGAAAGCGAAAGCGACGCCGCGGTGGAGTAGCCAAGCAGTCTAAAGCGTCTCACAGCGGAGCGCGCGGTTGCTCGCCGTGGAGGTTCGAGTCCTCCCTGGGGCATGGGTGTGTGTGTTGTCCTTAGGTAAGTTTACCTAGGTTTAAGTAGTTTGTAAGTTACGGACTGATGACCACGCAGTTTGGTCCGATAGAATAACAAACATTTGAAAAGCGGCGGAATGTTTGCTGGAGGCTAGGCAGCCGCTCCCATGGGCGACGGTTAGAGGCGTTTAGTGAGAATCGCGCCAGAAGTGTGTGTGGAAGGGATGCCGTCTTTGATTGGCTGATTTTCAAAGCGCCAGCTTTTCGAAATCAGCGATTGTCTTGTGAGATTTTACTGGCTGGAGTTCGAGAACTCGACGCTGATTGGCTTTATGTAAAAACGGCGTTTCTCGGTGAAACTTGTGCGGAGACGCAGTGATAGAAGGAGACTTCATGTTTGGCAGCGCTGGAGTACGGACGCGTCTGGTGGCGTCCTGTCCTCCCAGTGAGCGGACTTGGAGATTTTGCTTATTGAGCCGATACTTGGACGAGTGAACTTGTACAAGTTTCAGGGTACACTCTGAGATTTATACTTGAGCTGATTGTTCTTGTTTTCGGTTTGAATAAGGTCAGCCAGCCAATACTAATGCACTGAAGCACTAGTTGGGATATACTCAACTTCTGGAGTCATTAAGACCTTCAGTACTCGTGCGTACTTATCTACGCTCACTGCAGTGGTCCTGACTTGGCAGAATTCTTTGAGATCGTAGGCATTGTGTACTGCCGAGCGCACAGAGGCTGATAGCAGGGAGTACAGCTTCCGAGTGATAGAGCGAGGTTTTTTTTTTTTTTTGTATTTTTTTTTTTTCGTGGTCGTGCAATTTTTCAGCTTACAGTCGCCGTGCCCCCACGCCACTGCAGCGCATCACCTTCACACGCAAGTCGTCAATTTGGTAATGTGTGGCAAAGTGCTCTCCAACAACATATAGTCGATACATCAGGATCTGCCTTATAGTGGGGATTGTGTAGTTAGGAAAGTCAACCCTGCACTGGTATTCCGACTCGATTATCCCGCTAAGAACATTATATTATTTCACGATAGGGGTTTCAGACTTGCTAGTCGTTACTAATTTCCAGTTTCGTAACAATTTGAATAACTTCATATGCATTACATTGTTCTTTCTTATTTGGTTATAAATGAATTCTCGTTGTTTATGATTTTAGTATTGGATTAATTATTGTGTGTTTTAGCCTGCTTAAAAAAGGTGTAATAAATATTGTTGGATTTGAAAGATGTTTTTTCAACATTATTAGTATGTCAGATCCCAGTTAGTTCGTTAGATTTTTGGTGGGGACAAATTATTAATTATATTTTATGCCACTTGCAGGAAGTGGAAGAGTTTCATTACAATTATAACTGCAAATTATTTGATACTAGCTTAAACCCGGGGCTCCGCTCGCGTGTTGGTTGATTATAATAGATAATGCGCGAAACGACAAATCAATTTTTTTAAAGAGATGTATTAAAAGAAATTTCTTTTTTACTGCTTTATTTGTTTATTCTTATAGTTTCTTATTCGTATGCTTATCCTTACAGAGAAAGACATTGTATCACGCATAGACCAAAGATACGGTCTGTGGCATCACGTTTCGCTGCATGTAACCTCCTTCCTATAGAATCGCAAACGTCATCGCTGGCCTTCAGTATTAATTTTTTTTATAATTTGGCGACTTTCAACTACTCAACTACTATATCTTCCACGTCATTATAGCTATCGGCATGGAACTACTTTGGCGTACAACGGGAGACTTCGGACAACAATTACACACAGACCACTCGTTTGTGTTCTGTTCTGCAGAGCGAAATATTAACACACACGCACGTAGAATTTTATATACATACACCGATAACTTTCCATCCCAATATACTCCACCCTTTTATCATTATCAACCCCCAAGCAACAATGCAACCAATAAAACCATTTCCAAAGAGTAAATATAATTTTCAAAGAGTAATTATTATTACGCATTTCGCGTTATGTTCTTCAAATTGCTAAATATCTATCAAATCGCTATAAAACCCTGCCTAAAACCTTCCTCAGGTATAAATTAGTGACTATACAAATATTTAAGTTTCTGTGTATAGTCGTTCGGACGTGATAAGCGTACACCGAACAGACATTCATCCTATCTACATAAAACCGTGCCTAAAGCCTTCGCCGGGTAGACATTAGTAACTGTAGAAATTTTTAGCTCTTTATTTCTTGTGGTTCAGACGTGATAAACGCACACCGAACAGACATTCACATTTATAGATATAGATGATGTTAAATATCACTAATTAATACAGGGTCAGCCGCTCCTGTCTTCCTATTGTATTAACCCACATTAACCTTCCCCAGCCGGAATCATTCCAATCCATTTCATTTTTCCACCACCACACCTTACACAGGCGCAAATGTCTTGGATGGGACAGACTGCACATCGACAAACAAAATTTTCCTCAAATGCCGCACAGTACTGACTGCTCATCAGGGAATACCACTACGCCTTCCTCCGGGTCTGATTGTGCGGAGTAAAGCGCTTGACCGGTCGCGTGTTCGAAACCCAGTCGGATTTCGGATTCTTTCAGTCTGCGTTTTAACCCATCTTCACCTCTCAAAGATGTGAAGAGTCGCCAGAAACGACAGGTGGTTCGCATTCAAGGTTAATCTGTAGGTCCTCTTTCTCTGGTTGAATATATATTTATGTATCATATGGTAATACAGATACGTAAGAAAGGAACAGACAAATCACTAATGAAATGTGTTTTAGCAGGGTTACTTTATTACCAGTTTATAATACTAATGGAGTGGAAGCCACTAGTCCATAAGAGGATACATTGTTTGACAAGTTTTATTTAAGCCTTCATAAATTTACAACACTACATAGATCACTGGTAGACATAGTAAAATATGCATATACATAAAATGTCTTAAAACGATTAAAATCGGCCACGGCCCTAACACCTTGTGAAATAAGAAATTTTAAAGAACTATAAAATAAATCTAGTAAATCAAATTAACTGTTCCTTCATAAATGTCAATATACTAATCAATCATTTAACCAAACTTCACCAAAACTACAACGAAGTTAATGCTTTTCTCTCTCACTCCTCTCAATATTTACAGAAAAAAGTTTTCAGTTCTTTTCTTGCAGTAACAGCAGAAGAGGCCGGTTGTGATACACTAAGCTACTACAATTCAGTTAAAGAAAAACCTTTTAATATATAGTGGCACCATTACGAATATATTTTAACTTATCAGCATCCGTCGCCAATGGCTGATCGCATGCAATTGAGGTTGCATAATACACGGTTATTTAACTCGTCTTGTCACAACAAAAATAGTGCCTCTGTAACACAAATTACTGTTACAAACAGGTGACGCACAACAAACTTCAACATTCCGTTGGTGGAGAATAACGTAACGGAAACTACACGTTCAAACCAGTAGGGAAATATTAAAATAGCGTTTTGATAACAACTAATGAAAAAAACCCAAACCACATCGGATCTCAAACAACCAACATTGCATGAGATCGGCTTCACAGTGTGTATCTTTATCAAAATAACGATTCACATGTCAGTACCACAACATCGCCGTGGTATGTATCAGCAAAAAATAATCGAGTTTTTCCCAGTACGCCTGTTGTATAGTTAGCTGGAAACTTGGTTTCTTTTGACATTTCTGAATTCTTTGCCGGACATTTCACAAATGTCCCTTTCCCTCGAACTAAATATTTGGTCTTCCTAGCTCAAACGGACTCAAAGGAGCTAATGTGTTAGATACAGAGCACCAGTGCTTTAAAAAGTGTCACAGAACGTTGGATGTTATCTACGAGGTCATTTACATGTTGTTGTTGTTGAGCTCTTCAGTCCCAGATTGGTTTGATGCAGCTTTCCACGCTACCCTGTCTTGTCCGAGTCTCTTTACCTGATAATCAGTTCGGCTACCTACATCCTTTTGAATCTGAATTTTAGATGTGGTAGTGTAGGATATTCAAAATTAAATGGACTGGTAACATAAGGAACCAAACACAAGAAAGGAATTCGTAACCAATCGCTTCAAATAAGTGGAAAGACTTATGATAAAAATTATTAAAGAGTTCAATCTTTAGCCATCAGCTGTTTATTACAAAACTAAACCGTGTAGCGGTTTGGTCGAGACTATCACCACTGTACACAAAGCGGAAACTACTCACCATCTAAAACCACGATACATTATCGCACTGTCTAGAGATAAAATATAAATTATCGTAACATTTATCCTGCCAAACTGAAACCACTCAGCAGCATACACAGCGCCGTAATTGATGTATTACGCTATTAGTTGATCGGTATCTCCCTTGTGTACAGTGAGTGTGTAATCTGCAGATAACTAAGGTGCATAATAAAGAGGTGAAATGGACATTGCTGTAATTAGCTGACAGCTGTCAGGTGTCACCTAACGTAAATTCTGATTTATAAAGTTTCCGATATTCTGGAACGTTGTTTGGACCGCACCCTCTGCTAGCCAGCCCCGGAGGCAACGTTAGGTAACCTCGGCGCTCCCCTATGCGTGTCGGCGCCAATATTCTGCCCTCCTGGGGAGGGCTGCGGTAACTTCGAAGAATTTGTGAGAGGGCTTTGACCTTAGAGTGCTCCCGTGCAGCCCCTCCCTTCCCAAGTGCTCAGAATTCAATTTCCTCGCGCCTTTATTTCCTTAATCGCACTCACCATCATACACAACTATTGAATGCTTTGAAAACTCACCACTTAAAATCTGTCAATTATCGAACGAATTCGATTGTGTCAGTTTTCGTGGAATACGTAGCTCAGTACACGCTTAGTTCAGTTCTTGTTTTAAGACACAGAATGCAGAGAGTTACCCTACGATCTTCTAGTAGTAAAAAGAGGTCTGATACGTATTCATCAATTGGAGAAAATACTCTTAGAGTCCACAAGGTAAGTGAACGTAAATCCGCAAATAAACAAAAACTAATAATAATAAAAAAAATCTAACATATAAAGCAGAGTGTCCGTATGTTTGTACGTGTTGCATACAAATCTACGGTTTTGTTCCAATCTTTATGAAATTTTGTACACGTAAGCTTCAATCCATGAGGACGGTCGCCGTAAGTGTAAGAATCACATACGATATATAGTTCACGAGATATGACGTCATATACAATGAGATGCGCGAAAAACTGTTGCATTTTGAGACAATGCTGCTCATTTTCTCCTAAACCATTGGACCGATTTCAACAATATTTGGTACACACATTTCTTACCGTTAGGTAACAATTGCTGCATGGTTAAGAATCACATACGGCACATGGTTCAAAAGATGTTACGTCATAACCAATAGAAATGGCAAAAAATGCCGTATAATGCGGCGAGATTTCGAAATACACTGTATGAGAATGACAGTACTTAGCGACTTGCAACAAACTTTAAACGTAATTTCAAACCTTTATTAAATTTTTTCTCTCTGGCAAACATAGCAAAATGATAGAAGGAAAAGAGTTTCTCGCTTACTACTTTTCTGCTGTTTATGGAGTAAAACTACGGCATTCGGTATGCCGTTATAATTTATAATTTGTACACTACAAATCGTAGCCGCAGGAAATTTTACAGTCAGTATAAACACATATAGTTGAATATACCTTCGAAATTGTATCACAGTACGGCATGTAGTTCATGAGTTATGAGCACATAAACAGTAACGTTCCGCTGTTCATGGACCAAAACTACGGCATTCGGTATGACGTCACAATTTATAATTTCTACACTACAAATTGTAGCAGCAGGGAATTTTGCAGACAGTATACAAGCATATATTTGAGTGTACATTCTAAATTATATCACAGTAAGACACGTAGTTCATGAGATATGAGCACATAAACCGTAACGTTCATGGAAAACCACCCCATCACGCACCAAGTTTCAATCTATTACTTCTTTATTACAAATTGTATACCCAAGAGATTTTTCAGACATAAATCACTTGTACAAATGAATATATACCCGAAAATGGCAGGAATAAATAAATAAATACCCGGGCAACGCCGGGTTTTCAGTTAGTAAATAAATATTTACAAAACTTTGAGATATGCTAATACTCTCGGAAACAAGAAAAATTAATCCACTGAACACGGAAGAGCTTACTTTCTGAATTGGGATGTATTAATATGAACGGCTGTACTTCGCTTGTTTGCGGATATTAGCAAAGTCATTGCATTGGTCCTCCGTCAAATAATTCAGAAGGATATTATGATGACCTACTCACAGTGCTTTATCCACAACTAGGTGTCTGCAATACAATGTGCTCTTCGAGTCATGTTGTAGGATTACGTTAGCTTTCGTTATGTTTTCTGCCTAATTGTACAGTACCATCAACTGTGCGTTTGTATCGATGTTTTACCGTCTTACAAACACAGATTCACTTCTCTGATTACTGATACTGTATTGTTTCTACGTGCAAATGCCGAAGCACATCTTCAGCAGGCTGTTCCAACAGGCTGCTCCGGGAGCAGGAGAGCGCACGAGCGCTTACTGCCGCAGCTCGGAGCTGCGGTGATAGGGGAAGCTGACGTCACGCTCGCTGGTACTCGGCGGCCAAAAGTAAACAGACGCGCTCATTTAGTTCTCGCCAATATGTAGTACTAACAACAACAGAAATATCTAGTTGCAAAAGCCCAGTGTGTGTTTCGTTAGAGAAACCGTACCTCGTCACTGACAGACAGGCGTCCACAATATCCACTGTCACAAAACTCTTGTTTGCGCAAAACATGAGTAAACTAAGAATATAAAATAATGAAAACAAAATGAATTTACAGCATCATTACAGTCCTCTAACGTTCCTATAACTTTTATGAGGAAGCAAACTGCATACGTATTTTCTTGTACTGTCTTCCCAAATTGAAAACCGTAGTATTTGCGCCATTTATAGTGGGTAATGCTGGATTGGCCGTTATGCAACAAATTGTCGACACAGTTTACGGAGGTCTGTGAACATTTAAGACAGGTGACGTTTAGTTAGTGTAGTTATCGGCAATTAAGTAGTGTGTTTCTCATTTCTATGATGTAAGCTACTAAGCATAAACGCAAATGTACTAATTGCAAACGAAGGCTTCCGCGACCGTTGTTATTGTTGATAAAACTCTTCTGGGTATTGCACCGCATCGTCAATATATCAAATATTTCACCGACGTTTCGGCCACTATTGCAATCGGCCACCTTCTGGGGGTTATGTTTGCTGTAAACATAACACCCAGAATATGGCCGCTTGCAATACTAGCCCAAACGTCGATGAAATATTTGATATATTGACGTTGCGGTTCAATATCCAGAAGAGTTTTATCAGCAAATGTACTAGTTCTTGAACCTAAATGAAAGTCGTACTTATTTCGAAATAAATTTCATTTATGAAATTCATTGTAAAATTCGTATTGCCATATATTTACGATCAACATGGCGAAACTGCGATGCGATTCAGCGTTGTAAACCAGTCATAATCTAGCTGCTTTTGATACTCTAGCGCTAACTTCTAAAATCATTGACGTTTTCACCAAAAAGTAATCAGAAAATTCGTTATATACTTCATAAGAAATACTTCTTACGTTGTTTCCATGAAACAGGCACCTAAAAATATAAAATATGCCACGATAAACATGGTTTATTAACTTTCAGTCATAAAAACAAATCTTTGATATTCAGGATCACAGAACTTTTACATTGATTACAATAAGGAAAGACGTAATATTTTCCACGAGGATTGAGCCTGAAGTCAAGTGTCGCGCATTTTCATGGCGGAAAATGGCAGTCTCAATTATAGCTGTTTTAGAAACAATTGTACCCGAGGCGGGAATTGGACTGCGGCTGCAGTTTCTCGTGTGGTCACTGCCCAGCCGGCTGCTTCACTTCGACACACGATCGCCCCAGCCTTGAGCCCCATTTGAGAACGGCTCACGGCCGAGAATCGGTGCCCCGCGAGCAAGTGAGCGCTCCGTAGCTCACGGGCGAAAGCACGAGCAGGAAAAGACTGATATACAGTTTATCTCTTACACCACTTGCTAGCAATGGCGGATACGATACTCTGCTGTAGCTTAGCAAACGAACGTATCCAGAGAGCCCCTCTATGCCAAAACAAATCTAAAGCAAAGTGCTCTCTGTTAAGCTGTTCGGCAGTGTTTTCCAACGACATAGGGTCACGCGTACCCTAGCACCTCAGATGAGAGTGGAAGTTAGTGCTCAGTTCACACGACTCATATGGATAAGCGAATGCTACATATAGAGAAAGAAAACCCTTCAGTCGGTGTGCTACCGTTAGCAACGGTTAGCAGCTGCAGAAGACTTGTCTCACACTCTCGTCCGGGGGGTATTTCGTGAACAATTTCTCTGCGCATATCGTCTACAACTCGTTCAGCCCTTAAGGGCACAAGATCCTCTCGGCAGTCGGCGATCCTATCAGTAGTTGTTGCACAATGGGCTGCACATTCACTGTTTGCATCCAAGTTTTTATTAGCCTATGAGGCAGAGTTCAGAAACTAGCGCGTGCGGGCGAAATATGCATTACTGGCCATTAAAATCGCTACACCAAAAAGGAATGCAGATAATAAACGGGTATTCATTGAACAAATATATTATACCAGAACTGAATTTCCACGAAATTTGGGTGCATAGATCCTGAGAAATCAGTACGCAGAACAACCACGTTTGGCTGTAATAACGGCCTTGATACGCCTGGGCATTTGAGTCAAACAAGAGCTTGGATGGCGCGTACAGGTACAGATGCCCACGCAGCTTCAAAGAGTAGTGATTGGCGTATTGTGACGAGCCGGTTGCTCGGCCACCATTGACCAGACGTTTTCAATTGGTGAGAGATCTGTAGAATATTCTGGCCAGGGCAGCAGTCGAACATTTTCCGTATCCAGAAAGTCCCGTACAGGACCTCCAACGTGAAGTCGTACATTATCCTGCTGAAATGTAGGATTTCGCAGGGATCGAATGAAGGGTATAGCCACGGGTCGTAATACATTTGAAATGTAGCGGCCACAGTTCAAAGTGCCGACGATGAGAACAAGAGGTGACCGAGACGTGTAACCAATGGCACCCCATACCATCACGCCGAGTGATACACCGATATGATGATGGCGAATACACGCTTCCAATGTGCGTTCACTGCGATGTCGCCAAACGCATGCGACCATCATGATGCTGTAAACAGAACCTGTGTTCATCCGAAAGAATGACGTTTTTCCATTCGTGCACCCAGGTTCGTCGTTGCGTACACCATTGCAGGCGCACGTGTCTGTGGTGCAGCGTCAAGGGTAACCGCAGCCGTGGTCTCCGAGCTGATAGTCCACGCTGCTGCAAACGTCGTCGAGCTGTTCGTGCAGATGGTTGTTGTCTTGCAAATGTCCTCATCTGTAAACTCAGAGAGCGAGACGTGGCTGCACGATCCGTTACAGCCATGCGGTTAGGATGCCTGTCATCTCGACTGCTAGTGAAACTAGGTCGTTGGGATCCATCACGGAGTTCTGTATTGCCCTCCTGAACCCACCGATTCCATATTCTGCTAACAGTAATTGGATCGCGACCAACTCGAGCAGCAATGTCGCGATACGATAAACCGCAGTCGCGATAGGCTACAATCCGACAAGTCGGAAACGTGATGGTTTGCATTTCTCCTTCTTACACGAGGCATGAGATCAACGTTTCGCCGGCCGCGGTGGCCGAGGAGACTGAGGCGCTCCAGTCACGGTCTGCACTACCACTACGGTCGGGGGTTCGAATCCCCCCTCGGGCATGGATATTTGTGCCGTCCTTAGTTGTAGCTAGTTGATAAGTAGTTTGTAAGTTTAGGGACTGATGACCCCGTAGCTAAGTCCCTTAGACTATACAAACATTTGAACATTTGAATTTGAATCAACGTTTCACCAGGCAACGCCATACAACTGCTGTTTGTGTACCAGTAATCTGTTGGAAACTTTCCTCATGTCAGCACGTTGCAGGTATCGCCACCGGCGCCAACCTTGTGTGAATGCTCTGAAAAGCTAATCATTTGCATAGCACAGCATCGTTTTCCTTTCGGTTAAAATTCGCGCCTGTAGCACTTCATCTTCGTGGTGCAGCAATTTTAATGGCCAGGAGTGTAATTCCCCTCAACCAATATACAGGCAGGCGTACTTGGAGATAAACTAATAATACTATATGTGCTATATGACAAAGGGAAAACGGGGCGCATTCTCTGAACTTTCTCATTAATATATTGCTACTTTTAATTGCACTACACTATTTATACGTACAAATAGCGTTATAATAGTATACTCAAAACTTAATCAGATTTGGAAACCACCATGACAAACCGAGGACTGACTATTATAAAATAAGGCTCACAAACACAACGAAAACTAACACAGCCTACAATACGACTCAAACCGTACAACTGACAGCAGACTACCTACTGTTAGTGTGTTGGGATTATGACGTCATAATTATATTAGTGCCTGTTTCATGGATCATGAATACGATATCCGTAATGATGCGGAACGTGTTAGTTTAATACAAGATATCCTTACATAATATTTGAAGACATCTTTTATTTTTATAAAATTACTAACATTATACCTAAAAATTCATCTACTGAGTAAAAGCACTTGCAATGCAAAAGTTTTTTTTTTTTTTTTTTTTTTTTTTTTTTTTTTTTTTTTTTTTTTTTTCCTTGCAGTTAGCTATCTGTCAGACATTTTATGTAATTTGGTAAATGACCAAAGTCTTTCGTGACCATAACTCATCCCTTATTACAGGGCCAAAGTTAGATTTAACCTTTAATATGGGAGATCATCCTTTTTCCAAGTGTTGCAGTCATGCACGCTATGACTTTTGAGTTGGGTTAATAATAACAAATTTCATAAGTAACTATTGCAGGGTCTTTACAAACTCCGTGGAGTGTGGCCTTGTATGGGAGCGAAACATGAAAGATAAGCATTGCGGACAGGAAGAGGATAGAGGCTTTTGAAATGTGGTGCTACAGAAGAATGCTGAAAATTAAGTGGGTGGATCGCGTAATTAACGAAGAGGCACTGAGCAGAATTGGCGAGAAAAGGAATTTCTGCCATACCTTGACTGAAAGAAGAGATCGATTGGTAAGACACATTCTTAGACATCAAGGAATTGTGCAATTAGCATTGGACGGAAGATGAATATAATAAGCAGATTCAAATGGATGTGGGTTGCCGTTCTCATGAAAAGATGATAGAGGCTTGCTCACGACAGAGTAGGGTGAAGAGCTGCATCAGCTTTTATGTTCGGTTGATGGCGATGTGACTACGATGAGTAAACGCGACAGAACAACAGAGCTAAATTAAAACTAGGTACACCTTATGTACGTCGAGCTTGAACGAACCGGTAAGGAATCCATCTAGGAACATACATGACATATCGTAACACTTAAAAAGAATGTGGTACACAGAATGGGCTACATGTGCTAAACATTTGCGTAGTCTTTGGAAAGCGAACCCCTTAACAGTGAACGACTAGGATCGCGAGTTTTGGAGTAATAAATCTCTCTGTACCCTGCGGTAATAGAGAAACGATTTGACTCACTCTGTGTGCAATGGAGCAGCAGTTTGGAGAGCATGGGCGGATCAGATTGTCAATGAAACCTGCAGAATCTTTGCGATTATGGTTCGTGGACGATACCATTCCTGAAATTAACCGGACCTGCCCAGAGTACCTCCATGAACCCAGTGGTTCACCTTTGCGATGAGTGAGACCTTAGACTTAGCTCCAGACCTGACCGTCCTCATCCAGAGATATATAGGTACTTCTCTATTGCAAGCAGATCAATCCAAGAGCCCAACAATATTAATGTCCACTAATACGTGCACGCAAACGTTTAATTTGTTGTTGTATATGGCTCATTAGTATAAAAGTATATGAACCCTGGTAACCTCCAAAAAGACAACATCCTGAACGTAGCTGAAATTTGCCTTTAAGGCGACAAGAGATGATTATCATTTCAGCGCAGGCGTATTACGGGCACCGGTAGCGCCACCTGGCATCACTGTAAAAAAAAAAGTAAAAGACGGTGGTTTGCATGTACTGGAGGGTTTTTTTTTTTTTTTTTTTTTTTTTTTTTTTTTTTTTTTTTTTTTTTTGCGTGCAGTTGTTTAGCAACTTCAGTATGCCTCGTAGAAGAGGATGAGCTGTATTAATTCCAGAGAAAATTGCAGAGAACATACATACTATGGATGAATTTACACTTACTGTTATTTTGGGTTAATTGCCAATTTTTGTACCATGCAGATATCTTATCCGAACCACTTTTCAGCTACTTTTGATCTTTTGGTGACTTTACTAACCGATAAATGACAGCACCATCCGCGTACAGTGTAATATAGCTACTCATATTGTCTGCTAATTCGTTTATAAAGATAAGGAACAATAGAGGCCCTATAACACTTCTCTGGGAAACACCAGATATCACTCCTATTTTACTCGATGGCTTTCCGTCTACTACAGCGTATTGGGTCCTTTATAACAACAAATCAGGAATCCAGTTGCACTTATACTGCAATGTTGTGTCTTTTGATCTGGAAGTTAAATCTGCAAATGCCTCACGCTATGATGGTAACTGGATCTTACGATATCATAACTGCAGTTTCTGTTAAATAATCTGCACGAGCTGTAAGAGAACTTGCTCAGTCTAGTGCACTCTGTACTTCAACGGTCAAGTAGACTTACAGACCTCTCGAAACAGAACATTACCCACATAGCAGGTGTCTTTCAGATGTGGAGAAATCATATGAAAAAAAGACCCTCGCGTTGTTTTTATGGCTTGTTTGCTGAATGTCTACTTTGCATATGTCCAGCGGGCTAAAAACACAAGCAGCCATAATTTTCTCTCTCTGTGGCACATATCACACAAGGAAAACAACCTCAAAGCCAGTCATTGCTCTTGTTTGTGAGGAACCGCAGCTGGTTTTGACAACGCCCGCGTTTCGTTTCTCTCTTTCGTTCATTTTTCCGAGGAGCCCTGTTCCCCAGTCATGATTTATTTCTCTGCCGGTCACAAAGAGAAAGTAGGCAGTTCGTACTAGCCTTCACATGTCGCGCGAATATTTTTTCCCGGTACTGCAAACATTTCAAAAGACTGACAATGCTTTCAAATACTCAGTACTCCTTTATTATCGTTGATGAGGTATCCAGAAAGGAGGAAATTATGCGTCAGACCTGACTAGTCCACAACGAAGGGAGAAATGTTTTGGACACTGAAGAGTTTTGCATTCTAGCGGCTTCCACCCTGTCCTTTCCCCCTCTTACTCTGTACGTCTGTCTATATTTCATGACTGCAGCCTGAATCTCACCACAAGGCGTATTCTTCTTCCTCTTTCTAATAAACAAATTGGAGGGTACGATGAATCAACTTTGACTACTCTTCATTGTATTAGATTCCTTCAGTTTACAAATTGCCTTCATGCTTTTTAGGGTGTTGTTACCTTTCTTCTTAAGTCCACTTTCGTCTAGTTACTCCCTTTCTCTCCTGAAATTCTAGTTTCTCCCTTTCTCTCCTGAAATTCTGCCTTGTGAACTGTCTTTCTGAAATTTGCCCTTTTACTGTCTATGAAACATGCGGTCTTAAGTTCGTAACTACTGAGTAATGTGAATATCCGCTTGGTTACTCTTTGTTATCCATTCTGAATATATGTCCAAAAAACTGTAGTCTTCTTTTCCTCATTGTCAGTTTTTCGGGTTTCAAGTATAGCTCTGTTTGGTCTTAGCCTGTATTCAGCGTTGTAGTTTCTGTGAGCTTCCTGTATTTTCCTTAAAATTCTACTTGCGACCTTCCCTAATTTCTCAAGATCTCAGTTTCTTGTTAGCAGAAGTGTCTTTGCCGCATACAGAGCTTCATGTCTGGTCACTGGTAGCGACTTAATTTCTTGTTCCAGCAGAAGGATTTTTTGTTACAAACGTTTATGGTCACATGAAACACTCTTTCCATTTTCCGCACTCTACTTTCTAAAGCTGCCTTTTCTTTTGAATTGTTTGTAACACACTCTCCTAGGTATTCAAAGGATTCTGTTTTGTGTATTGCATTGTTATCAACTGCAATAATTTGAGGTGCATCACAGCCTTATTTTGGCTGCTTGTTCTCTTATTTATACTTGGGAATTACCTACCGAATCTGTAATCAATACCAAATCATCTGCGAAGGCTAAACAGTCGACAGTGATCTTGTTTGGATATCGTTCTAGTTGAATCCCTTTAGTATTCATGGTCTACCTATATTCTGGAACTACCTTCTCTAAAACACAACTGAGAAGCAGACATGACAAACCATCTCTCTGTTGGACAATTGACTTTATTTCAAACGATTTTGAGAGTTCTTTCTAAATGTTACTTTCTACTTTGTATTTGTCAAAGTTGCTTTAATTATTTCAGTTCTTTTAGTATCGAGTCCAAATTCTTTTAAGATATCAAGCAGTATATTTTTGTTAATAAAGATTACAGATGAGTATATAATACAAGCCTTTGTACCAGGTACTACCCGGAAAAGTATTTATTATTCTCTTAGTCCAACTCTGTTTTGTCCCTTTGTTGCCTTCCGCCAAATTTTCTGTCCGTATCACATGCATCTGAGGCCAATTTTGGCTAGATTTTCGTTTTCACGCGGTACCATCCTTATAACATGATATCTCTTGAACGGTATGTCAAATAATTGTATACTGTTTTGGGTACGCTGAGCGTAAGTTTAGGAAACTGTCTCATTAAATGTTTTATGAACACAGGTAGTATTAAAGAAAATATGGATTAAATGCTTTTGACAATATTGACTGGAATACACTTTGAGATTCTGAAGGTAGCATGGGTAAAATATAGGGAGCGACGAGTTATATTAAACTCGTACAAACACCATACAGGAATTATTAGAGTCGAAGGTCATGAAAGGGTCGCATTGGTTGGGAAGGGGGTAAGACAGGGTTGCAGGCTTTCCCTAATGTTGTTCAATCTGTTCATTGAGCAATTTGTGAAGGAATGCAAGGAGAAAATTGGAGAGGGAATTGAAGTCCAGGCAGCGGGAATAAAGCCTTTCGGTTTGATGACGACATAGTAATTGTGTCAGAGAAAGCAAAGGACCTGGAAGAGCAATTTGAGAGTGTCTTGAAAGGAAGGTATAAGATGAACATTAACAATAGTAAAATAAGAGTAATGGAATGTGGTGCCAGAAAACAAGGTGATACTGAAGGAATGAGATTAGGTAATGAGACAATAAAAGTAGTAGATGAGTTTTGTTATTTAGGTAGCAAGATAGCTGATGATGGCCGAAGAAGATATAAAAGGCAGAATGACTATGGGAAGAAAACAATTTCTGAAGAAGCGAAATTTATTGACATCCAATATTAGTTTAAATGTTAGGATGCCCTTTCTGAAAGCATTTGTCTGGGAGTGTAACGTGGACGATAAGGAGTTCAGACAAAAAGATGATAGAAGCTTTCGAAATGTCGTGCTACAGACGAATGATGAAGATTAGATGCGGTTAGATCACGTACCTACTGAGGAGATGCTCAACAGAATAGTGAAAAAATTCAGTTTGTGGCATATTCTAAGAGAAGGGATAGGTTGGTTGGGAGCATTCTGAAACATCAAGGAATCGTTAACTTAGCATTAGAAGACGGGAGGAAACTATGCGTCAGACCTGATTAGACCACAATGAAGTGCGAAATATTTGGACACTGAAGAGTTTTGCATTCTAGTGGCTTCCACCCTGTGTTTTCCCTCTCTTTCTCTGTACGGATGTCCATATTTCAGGACTGCATCCTGAATCTCACCACAGGGCCTATTCTAGAGGAACGAATATTGTAAGCAGATTCAAAATGATAAAGGTTGCCGTTGTGTATTCTCAGATGAAGGTTACCTAGGAGTAACTATTACGAACAACTTAAATTGGGAAGAACACATAGAAAATATTGTGGGGAAGGCGAATTAAAGTCTACGTTTCACTGGCAGGACACTTAGAAGATGCAACTTTCTACTAAATAAACTGCCTATAGTACACTTGTGCGTCCTATTTTGGAGTATTGCTGCGCATTGTGGGATCCACATCAAGTGGGACTGACGAACAATTGTTTTATCGCTATGTAGGGGAGAGAGAGTAACCGACGAGTTGGGGTGGAAATCATCAAAAGAAAGGCATTATTTGTTGCGGTAAGATATATTTAAGAAATTCCTTTCACCAACTTTCTCTTAAGATTGCGAACATATATTGTTAGTAACCACCTACATAGAGCGACATGACCATCGTAAAACATAAATCGGATCGAAAGCAGAAAGATTTAGGTGTTATTTTTTCCGCGAGCTATTAGAGAGTAGAACTATAGAGAAAAATCATGAAAGTGGTTCGATGAACCCTCTGCTATGCACTTCAATGTATTTGCAGAGTATCCATGTAGATGTAGGCGTAGAAGAGGCTTGCACACGACAGGGTAGCATGGAGAGCTGCATCAGACGAGACTAGGGACTGAAGACCGCAACAACAGATTAAAACTTGAACTGTAACAGGTGGTTTCTTATGCTTGTCACAAGACGGTTTTCCGGCCTCGTAAATTCATTTTGGTATGCGACTTAGCATGTCAGTGGTATACGGCGTGTCTACACATACAAGGCTTAAAGCGCAGTATCGAGAAAATTCTGGGCTCCAAATTTTTTGCACAAAAATGTGTTATATACTAGTCAATGTATCCCGCTCATTTGCGTAGCCAGATGTTGGTTCCTGGGGTTCCAATCCCTCCTGAAATGTTGACAAAGCTAACAGGAGTCATTCTGTATCAGTATGAAGCCCACCCACATGTTGCAAAGGAAGCCGTTACATGTGCTCCATACTGTCCCTATATATCCCTGTGTGATCCCCATGCGTTTTGGAGGCTTGAAGGAAGACATTCATGACGATCTATATGTTTCAGAGGAAGAAGCTGATGCGGTAGCTACCTGGGAACATACTGACCATCTTGTCTCACGGTGTGTTACATGTGTTAACAGATGAGGTGATTACTACTGAAATAATAAGCAGTTTACTTACAATTTTCCCAGATGACTTCTATTATTGTGTCTTGGGACCGCTCTTGGCCTTTCATATTGGAGGACTCCAATTATCACGAAAATCTTGTTTTAGACCGCCATTGAACGTTTTAACTTAATCCGGCAGAGATTCTCTGCAGGTACTGTCGAGCTCTGGAGCTTCACTTTGCTTAAAAGATTGCTGGAAAGATTTGAGCTGTTTCTCAAGACCATTATTAGAAATCGCAATGTCAGTCATCAATATTTCACCGCGGCGGAGTGGCCGAGCGCATTGAGGCGTTATGCTCCGATGTGAGAGGCCATTCCCCGTCGGCTGTTCGAAACTTCCCTCGGGCATGGATGTTTGTGTTTCCTATAGTATAATTTAGTTTATAAGTACACTACTGCCCATTAAAATTGCTACACAAAGATGAAATGAAGATGATAAACAAGTATTCATTGGACAAATATATTATACTAGAACTGACATGTGATTCCATATTCACGCAATTTGAGTGCATAGGTCCTGAAAAATCAGTATCCAGTACAACCACCTCTGGCCCTAATAACGGACTTGATACGCCTGGGTATTGAGTCAGAGCTTGGATGGCGTGTACAGGTACAGATGCCAATGCATCTTCAGCACGATACCACAGTTCATCAAGAGTAGTGACTGGCGTATTATGACGAGCCAATTGCTCGACCACCATTGACCAGACGTTTTCAATTGGCGAGAGGTCTGCAGCATGTGCTGACAATTTCCCTCATCCAGGACCTGCAACATGCAGTCGTGCATTATCCTGCTGAAATGTAGGGTTTTGCAGGGATCGAATGAAGGATAGAACCAGGGGTGGTAACACATCTGAAATTAACGGACACTATGCAAATTGCCGTTGATGTGAACAAGAGGTGACCGAGACGTGTAACCAATGGCACCCCATAGCATTACGCCGGGTGATACGCCAGTATGGCGATGACGAATACCGGCTTCCAACGTGCGTTCAACGCTATGTCGCCAAACACGGATCCGACCATCATGATGCTGTAAACAGAACCTGGATTCATCCGAAAAAATGACGTTTTGCCATTCGTGCACCCACGTCCGTCGTTGCATGCACCATGCAGAAGTCCATATTGCTGTAAACGTCATCGAATTGTTAGTGCCGATGGTTGTTGTCTTGCAAACTTCCCCATCTGTTGACTCAGGGATCGAGACGTGAATGCGCGATCCGTTACAGCCATGCGGATAAGATCCAGCACGGCGTTCCGTACTGCCCTCATGAACCCACCCATTCCATATTATGCTAACAGTCATTGGATCGCGACCAACGCGAGTTGCAATGTCGCGATACGATAAACCGCAATCACAATAGACTACAATCCGGCCTTTATGGAAGTCGGAAACGTGATGGTGCGCATTTCTCCTACTTACACGAGGCGTCAGCACGTTGTAGGTGTCGCCACCGGCGCCAACCTTGTGTGAATGCTCTGTAAAGCTAGTCATTTACATATCACAGCATCTTCTTCCTGTCTGTCTTTCGCGTCTGTAGCACGTCATCTTCGTGGTGTAGCAATTTTAATGGCCAAGAGTGTATTTTCTAAGTTTAGGGACTGATGACCTCGCAGTTAAGTACCATAATCTTAACGATAAACAGTGCGTATAGGAAGAGGATTGAGGCTTTTGAAATATGGTGCTACAGAAGAATGCTGAAGATTAGGTGGGTGGATCGCGTAACTAATGAGGAGGTACTGAACAGAATTGGGGAGAAAAGAAATTTCTGGCATACCTTGACTAAAAGAAGGGATAGATTGGTAGGACACATTCTTAGACATCAAGGAATTGTGAATTTAGCATTGGAGGGAAGTGTTTGGGGTAAAAATCGCAGAGGAAGACCAAGAGATGGATACAGTAAGCAGATTCAGGAAGATGTAGGTTGCCGTTCTTATGTGGAGATGAAGAGGCTTGCTCAGGATAGGGTATTGTGGAGAGCTGTATCAAACCAGTCTCCGGACTGAAGACCACAAGAACAACAAGCTTAACAATATTCCTTGATGTTCCTATAAACGAATCACGGTTCCCATATAGTCATAGAGTATCTTCTGTACACTTACGTTTTTCCGTTGAAACATTTCACGTACCGAACAACTACATAAGTTATTCAAACCTTCACGCATTGCGTTTCTGATGCCGTCCGCGTTTCGATCACATTTGCCAGTCATCATGACATTCGAGGAATACATGGATTCTGAAGAAGTTTTAAAACCTTGTTTCTATCCCATTTTGTATTTCTAGTATCAAGTCCTTTCCAATGAAAAATAATATAATATTTATAGTATTAGTGCCGTTTGCACTTATATTGCAATTTTCTCTCATTGAAAATACATTCTGAATTCATATCCTGTCTACGCCTATGATCCCGTTCTTTGTGGTATAGCGAAATGGCTCCCCCCAGTAGAATACTTTGTCACGTAAATTATAACAGTTTTAAAATAAAATTTAAGGGTGTATATATTTTCAATTAAGCCGTAAAGAACATTTCTTTTTGAAATGACGGTTGCAGATAATACGTAAATTACAATTTTCTTTTCAAAAAGACAATTTTTTTTAAATGCATTTGAAAATTAATATAGCTACATTAAAGTGTCAAATACTCTTGTAATTAAAATTTTATTACAAACTTTGGCGAGTTTGTAAGCTGCAATAAGATTATAAACATCCGTTTTAAAATAGAGAAACTGTACCTTCATAGAAAAAAATCGAGTGTTTCCATTATTGTATTGTATGTATATAAGCAGGCAAACGTTGAAGAACAGTCAAATAAAAAGTAAACATTGACAATGGAAGGTAGCTTAGAAACCACACCTTCCTCATGACTAGCGACCACGCTACCACCTTTTGTTTTTCTTCTTTTTTCAGGTAGATCGCTCCTTTGCATAGGTAGGTTCGCTTTGTTCTATATTGATGGTTGTGTTGTTCACTCAGTTTCTTTGTTACAGAGGGCAGAAAGTCCTCTCGCCGAACCGTTGAACTACCACGCAGGCCCGTCTGGGCTACTCGATTGTCCTGCAGTTTAAGTTTCACTGTAAAGTCTATCAGTTGTATATGCGCTGCGCTTAAAATTTCAGAGCCTCTTGGATTTTTCCGGATAGTGCGTTTTAGTACTTCAGCGAGTGGACATCCTTAAGGTACTCTACTGAATATCCGAGTACCGGAAGGTACTCTTGTCAGTCCTATTTCTGTAAACACAGTCTTGATTGCAAGAGACTTCGTTTTGATTTGAAAACCGGTTTCAGCCTCCTTGTGAGACCATCATCAGGCTCACATGACAGCCAACTGTGGGTAGGTCAGGAACCGTTGCCTGTGGAAATCGACTGGCAGTGCTTATGACGTTGTGACGTACCCTCTTTTAAAGTTCTTCATAATTATTTATTTTACTTTATTATCTTCTTACCCCTGAAAGATCTACCCAAGCGCTGTCTCAATTCGACACCCAGAGCTACCACACGTGCTGTGTGAAATGGTCTTGGAAATCACCTAGGCTTTATCCCGAGAATACGTCTATATTGTTTCCAATATAAATATTCAACTGAACGAACTGACTGTAATAATCTTATAAGCAAAAGGACTGGCGACGGATAACGCATCTGCAAAACAGCGGAGCTAATACACACACAACTCAGGAAAGAAAGCGTCTAATTTTTAAAGCCCAGGTTAAGGTAATATTTCACAATAGTTTGCACATCCTTCTACCAAAATAGGGGGCAAAGGCAGGAGATGTTGTTGTTGTGGTCTTCAGTCCACAGACTGGTTTGATGCAGCTCTCCACGCTACCCTGTCCTGTGTAAGTCTCTTAATCTGAGAGTAAGTTTAGCAACTTGCATCCTTTTGAATCTGCGTACTGTATTTGCCCCTCGATCTCTCTATACGATTTTTATCCCACACACTTCCCTCTAATCCTGACGATTCCTCGATGTTTCATAATGTGTCCCACCAACCTATCCCTTCTCTTAGTTAGGATGTGCCAGAAACTCCCCTCTCCAAATCGGTTAAGCACCTCCTCCTTAGTTACGTGATCTATCCATCTAATTTTCATCATTCGTCGGCAGAACCACATTTCAAAAGGTTTTATCATCTTTTTGTCTGAACTCCTCAGAAAGCACTTCCTAACATTTAAATTAATATTGGATGTCAACAAATTTCGCTTCTTCAGAAACGATTTTCTTCCCATAGCCATTCTGCATGTTATAACTTCTTTACTTCGGCCATCAGAAGTTATCTTTCTACCCAAATAACAATACTCATCTTTCTACTTTTACTGTCCCCTTACCTAATCTAATTCCTTCATCATGGCCTGACTTTCTGGCGCTACATTCCATTATCCTTGTTTTACTTTTGTTGATGATCTTATAGTCTCTTTTAAGACAATGTCCATTTCATTCAGTTGCTCTTTCAGATCCTTTGCAGTCTCTGACAGAATTACTATGTCAGTGGCAAACCGCAAAGGTTTTATTTCTTCTCCCTGAACTTTAATTTCCTCTCAAAATGTCTCCTTGCATTCCTTCATTGCTTGCTCAATGTACAGATTAAACAATATTGGAGAAAGGCTACAACCCTTACTCCCGTCCTAAACTGTGTCTCTCATTCATGCCCTTCGATCCTAATAACCGCTATCTGGTTTTTGTATAAATTGAATATAACTCTTCGCTCCGTATATCGTACCCGTGTTACCTTTAGAATTTGAAAGAGTTTATTCCTGTCGACATTGTCAAAAGCTGTCCCCGAATCTACAAATGCAGAGCTGGTTGGCACAAAAACTTGTACTACTGTGGTGGGTGTTCGTTTTGTATCTTTGCTATGATAATGCGTTTACTATCCTGTTCGTAAGTATCAGCACTGCTGTTTTCTTATTCATTATCAGATCTGCGCTTGCGTTACCACCAACTGATTTCGTGTTTATAGAGTACCAGACCAGGAATCCTGTTCATCTTGCCACCGAACTTCACTAAACCGTACCATATCGATCTTTAACCTATCCATTTCTCTTTTCAAATTTTCTAACTTACCTACGCGATTAAGGGTTAGAACATTTCACGGTCCGCCCCGTAGAATGCCCGTTTTGTTTTTCTTGATGACGACATCAAATATTTGCTAAGCTTAAGGGACTTAACTGCGGGGTCAACAGTCCCTAAACTTACAAAGTACTTATGAACTACCTTATACTAAAGACGACACAAACATCCAAGCCCGAGGGGGGACTCGAACCTCCGACTGTAGCGGCCGTGAGACTGGCGCGCCGCAGTCCCCTCAGCCACTGCGGCCGGCGATGACGACAACCTTATGAGTAGTCCCCGCCCGGAGATCCGAATGGGGGACTATTTTACCTCCGGAATATTTTACCCAAAAGGAGGTCATCATTCAGTAGAGCTTCATGTCCTAGGGAAAAGTAACGATTGTAGTTTCCCCTTGCTTTCAGCCTGCGTGGCAAAGCTATGTTAGCTGATGTTACAAGGCCACCTTAGTCTATCATCCAGACTGTTGCCCCTGTAACTACTGATAAGGCTGCTGCCCCTCTTCAGGAACCACACGTTTGTCTGGCCTCTCCACAGATACGCCTCCGCTGTGGTTGCACCTGAGGGACGGCTATCTGCGTCGTTGAGGCACGCAAGCCACCCCATCTCGGCAATGTCTGTGGTTCATGGTGGCGGCAAAACCATGTTATATTTGGTAAAATATAACTATAACGCATCAACTGTAAAAGCCTTCAGGAGATGCGATCATAAATAATAATTAAGTCACAATTCTCCACCTAGCAAGAGGAGCCGTGTGGTTAGTGGAATTGGGCTGCAGTGTCGAAGGTAGTGGGATCAAGACCGACTGCAATCAATTTTTTAAACGTTATCTTTTTAACAGACAGAGGAACAACTATAACTTTTCTATTGTTATTGGGAGATATTAGGATAAATCAGTTGCACAGATACATGATTATATATCACTAAGGGGTTTATTACTCATTTTTAGAACATCTAAACAAATCAAGATTGTATAACGAAATAGGCAATTTATAGGGCCCCACAAAGAACATAGAAAAATTACCGAAAGTAAGCAAAACCTTAAACATGGGCTAGCATAAGTTATTATCAACGTTTTATTAATCTAACTGGTCTCCTATTTCCTGATTTTCTGTGGTACGCAAATTACTATCAGAGTCACACTAGGGGGAAGGGTGAGAATAGGAAGTACCCATTCAGACATTCCAACACACCTCAAATTGATAAAACAGGCACAGTATAAACAACATGCTCGCTAAAGGGCGCCACACATAAAGCATATTTGCAATTGCTACCTGTCGGATACCGAGCTGCTTTCACGGTCGTCACACACCAATAAAATCACCGTAACCTTTCCAGATTGACTTTATTCCGTTCCTAAGGTTCGGCATTGTGAAAAGCATGGGGGAGTGCTCTGTGGGACTGCGATCTGGATAGCCACAGAACACCACGAGAACCAAATAATAATTAGCTCAACCCAGCAGAATCGTAACTAAATTTACCCCAAAAGCATAACAAAATACATTGTAGCAACACTTAATGATAAAATAATGCAGAAACAGTGATAAGGAACTAGTGCTGCCCCACCTAACGTGGTTATATAGTGCAGCCACACCACGTAGCTGGCCAAACGGTTGAACTAAGAAAAGTGGCAAAAGTACTAAATTTACTTGCTTGAGTAATATTTCAGAGTGACTCGCATTTAGTGTCTAAAACGATGCTGTAAATTACACGAGGGCTACCGCAAAGGCACTACCGCCACGACACGCTAGAACCAACTCCCAGAACTCACAAAGAAAAGTGACAAAATTTATAAAAAAGGTTTTGTACCCCAGCCTCGTCGCCACTTTTGTGTCTCGTTTCCGCCGGTTGTCGTCGGTGTCGGTGGCCGAGAATAAAGAGACCGACACAGGAATAAAGGATGCACGCGTGTGCAGGTACGGAGGTGACCAGTCAGTGGGGCAGCAGAAACTAGAAACACTAGAGTAAATTAGAACGAGATACATGTTTCATAGAGACTTAGTAATACTTAATTTTTACATAGTTCTTGACTGCAGAATGCTGATACATAGATTAGATAGAGGCCTGCCTACTAATGATTCGTAGTACCTATCCGATAGCCTAGTCTTAACTGGTGCCTATCTGGTTCCCAAGTGGTCGATGCAGCAGTCGTGGCCACGAGCGGAGTTGTAGCAGAGGGCGCTCGTGACTGACGTCGTAAGAACGCCGCGCCGTGTGTGCATGGCGGCGCGCGGCGTAAGTACGTGGCGCGCACTTCATACTTGTGCGACACCACAAAAAGTTTCCACAAATTATACACGAAAGCATAGCCCGTTTAATTTCCCACAAATTGGTGCTCGTTTCGTGCGAGCCAAAGCACATTTACTGAACCCTGCTATTGTTTGTCATTACACCCGCCAAAATCTAAGTTCAGAAATGCACAAAGTATTTCAGAAATCGAAATTATCCCACAAAAATGTGCCTCGGAATAGACTACGTTACAAATCCCATCAAATGCTGTACCACACTTAAACATTACTGGACACAGAGCAGAAATAGCACGATACAAGTCAGCAACCTTCGTGCTGGGGCACAAGTTTTCTAACACCCTAATTTTATAACAAATTAACCAAATTAATACAATTCTGTAGCTACATTCGCTATTGCGACTTCGCGAAAGTCACCAAGACTACAAATCTGAATTGGGCCGGCAATTCTTACCAAAATCAGCACAAGTGGAAGGTCAAGCGGCGGCAGCGTCTGGTTATCTCGGGGCCCGGCTAACGACTAGAAGAAGATGCTCCAGCCAGGCCCAAACGTTCGCGAAGTCGAAAGGCGCGGACATCGCGGAACCGGTGGGGCCAAGCAGGCACCTCGTTTGGAGTGAACGCAAGACCAACCGCTTGCTATCGACCAGAACTATGACCTACCAACATCTTTGCCCTATTGGATGACTACTTGATCTTTGCTTGCTAAAAGCAGACAGCTCAAAATTCAAACAATTCAAATGTCTGTAGAACTTATGGGACTTAACTACGGGGTCATCAGTCCCTAAGCTTACAAACTACTTATGAACTAGCTAAGACTAAGGACGGCACAAATATTAATGCCCGAGGGGGTATTCGAACTCCCGACCGTAGTGGCCGTGCAGACCGTGACTGAAGCGACTCAGTCCCCTCGGCCACCGCGGCCGGCGCAGACAGCTCGCAATTTCCACCGTCACCAGAATGTTCTATTAATCTACAAGTGCATACACGCACATACACACTATGAACAACTCCACCAAACTCACGGTGATGGGAAACACGGGAGTGTGAAACGATTGTTTATGAAATAAATGAAACACAAACTCGTCATCCTTGATTCTACGTCTTCCCCTCAGTAAATCGGCTAAAAACCCATTTTAAAACGCTCCATATAAGTTAAGGAGTTGTAAGAATAGTATACACCACAGGTAAAAGTGGTTAATATACGAGCACGTAATGTCAATTGGACAATTTAGACCGGATGGAGCAATGAGACGGTACAACAGTATCGTCTCAACTTCATATTTAATGAACTGTTTCTCGTACTATGCTATAATTTTGAAAGAACATTCATGATGCCAGTAAAATTGGTGGCGCATATAACGTCACCCATAATGGACTACTTTTTCATGCTGTTGATGATATATATCCGGAAATATGTGTCGATCATACTGTCTGTAAAACATCTCTAGAACACCGTTAGTAGTGTTTAGGTAATAAATTGCTGATTGACTACAAGCACGTCATGTATTTTCCATTCATTGCAGTTCAAGGGTTATCAAGGAGATATAGTTTCGTAAAGGTTTGAAATCACGTGTTAAGTTTGTTACAGTTCGCTAAATAGTATCTATGTCATACAGTGAATGGATACATAAATTGACATATGTCGATAAAGAATGTGTTGATCAAGTTTGGCTGAAATCTGTCCAGTAGTGTACGAGGGACGAACGAACATTTTCGCATAATACGCCAGTTTTTCTGGCATGTGATTGTAGTGGTCTCATGTCTCCTGGATTATTTGTTGTTATTGTCCCCACATTGATTTTACTCTCATTTAGAGATCAAAAGTGCCGAATATCATCAAGATCTGAATGAAACTGTTGAACCAAATGAAACTGTTCTTCTGAATGACTGAATGAAATAAAATGGAATGGACACTTTACATCTACATCTTCATCGTCTCTGAAAATCAAGACTTTATTCCTTCAATGTTTGAGAATGAGAGCACTTGGCAACTTGCTTCAAACTTCACACATATTTTAAAACCTTTACGAAATCTTTTCCTGCTGAGAATTCCAGTAAAATAATGAAAACATATACACGTGCCACTGAAGCAATGCGACAGATAGTTCATGAGAAATCACCTCATAAACAATTTATTTAATGGAAAACCGCTTCTTACGGCATTAAATTTCTAACTATTATGTCTTTACTAGTAAGACTATTCGCGACTTATATTGCAGACATTATTCACGTATGCCCTTTGAGAGGAACTATGCCAGCCCTTGTCTGAACTTAAAACTGTTAATATGTTTGTCAATCTATAGCGCTTAGTGACTGTTGTTATCAGTCGCTAGGCTTACAAACTACTTAAACTAACTAAAACTAACCTAAGGACAAAACACACACACACACGCACACACACACACACACACACGCACACGCACGCGCGCGCATACACATACACACACACACACACACACACACACAGAGAGAGAGAGAGAGAGAGAGAGAGAGAGAGAGAGAGAGAGAGAGAGAGAGAGAGAGAGAGAGAGAGACGAGGCAGGACTCTAACCTCCGAAGGAGAGCAACCGAGCGCTCCGCAGCAGGATGCGTTAGAGCACTCTGCTACCCCACTGCGGCTTGCCTGAAGTGATTTACGGTAGTCACGGTAAACCTAAATCTGATGACCGGATGATGTGAGTTTAACATCCGTCCTCCATAATGTGTTACCACTAAAGTTTCTTGAGTATACATTCATAGAAGAGCGGAACAGACTCCTGTCTTGTTGAAATTCGTGAAGGTAACAACATTAGGACACAAAGAGGAACACAGACACTTAGCAGCCATATTTTTTTCTTTTTTTTTTTTTTTTTTCAAAATTCATTCGTGGAAAGGGGGAAGGTATAACTGAAAACAGTTCGCTATAGGACACTTGTCCTATCATTCATTTCCTTATTCTTGTTAGTGTGTTACGCACAGACCCTCTTCACCGATTCTGTGGAGAACTGATTTCTAAATTATTCTGTAGCACCACATTTCACAAGCTGCTCCAATGTTCAAATGTTTGTTAAGCTTAAGGGACTTAACTGTGGGTGATCAGTTCCTAAACTTACAAACTACTTGTGAACTACCTTATACTAAAAACGACAGAAACATCCATGCCAGAAGGGGGACGATTCGAATCCCCGACGAAGAGCGGCCCAAGCTGTTCAGATTCTTACTTTTCCTACTGACCCTGATTCAATACTACACGATTCTGTGTTCTAAAGACTAAGGCATGACAGCCTGTGCCGGTCTACGTTTTATTTTTCTTCGTCCATGGTAGGTAAAAGCTAGTAAATTAATTTATAAATTCGAAATATTTAAACCTTTCGACCGTTCCAGACCAATGAAATAAGTCCAACGGCAAATTGAAAATAAGTGCTGGACCGGAATTCGAACCCAGACTTGCCGCTTCTTTCGGTCATGTACGAAAGGAACAGACACCATGTCAATAATTGTATGTAAGTCTCAGACAGAAAATTGACAATTTAAAGGTGGGCGCATTAATACGCTCGATCCCTTGCGGGTAAGGAGCAGTGCCATCGTAGTGTGCTACAAAGTGAGAATCATGGTTGGAAGACAAGCTTGGCTGGGAAGCCCAATTCGTTAAGGCGACCGTTGGTCCGAAGCGGGAATTCCTGGTTCGAATCACGGTCCAACAAAAACTTTCAACTTCGCCATTGAATTTATTTCTATTCGCTTAAACGGATGAATTGTTTAAGAATTTGAATTCGTCAAATTACGCCCGTTAACGTCAACCAATGGTGTCTACTTGTCATTACTTTGGTCTTTTTCCTGTATGCAATTAATCAATATTCTGTACACATTAGACTGTTCATTCCCGTCAATAGATCCTGTAAGCGTTGGTTTCATGAAAATTTAAGTACTGGCAGTTTGCCTGAAGGAGAGGCAACCTATCAGGCAGGCCGGTTATGCGGGAGTGCCTACGTGGAAGGCGATGCCCACAGAGCAACGCCGTCGCCAACCTCCGTACTAGAACCGCCACAGATCGGTGCAAGAGCGAAGTTCTCTTTGGTGCCGATGCTATTCTCCTCCAGATACTGTGGGGAGATCTAAATCGTCAAATGTGTTACAAAGGAACTGACTACATCTGCTTCAAGTGAGCATTAAGTTCAATCGAAGTGGAACATTTGTGCTGTACCAGGATTTGAGCCAGAGTAGTCCAGCATACGATACAGTCGCGGTGGACACTACGCCACTAGAACAGATCGCGAACACCACTACTGCGCGGGATTACCGTAGCTGTTTTAGGAAAGTACCAGAGCTCCAAACGCTAATAGAAAGTACTTAATATCAAATAATTATCGGTGCCAAAAGCTGGCTAAGGCCGGAGATAAGTTCACCTGAAAGTTTTACTAAGGGACAAATGGAGTTCAGAAAGGAAAAAAGGTGGTGGCGTATTTATTGCTGTCACAAGCGGGTTATCTCGTTGCATAATTGAAGTAGATAGTTCCTGTGAATTGGTATGGATAGAGGTTACACCTGACAACAAGAATAAATTAATAATTGGCTCTTTTTACCGACCTCATGACTCAGATGATTCAGATGTTCAGATGTTTGTTAAGCTTATGGGACTTAACTACGGGGTCATCAGTCCCTAAACTTACAAACTACTTATGAACTACTTACGAACTAGGACGGCACAAATATCCATGCCCGAGGGGGGATTCGAACCCCCGACCATAGTAGCCGGGCTGACCATGACTGGAGCGCCTCAGTCACCTCGGCCACCGCGGCCGGCTCAGATGATTCGACTGCAGAAATGTTCATAGAAAGCTTGGACCATAGTTCAAAAACGTTCCCCGAGTTTACAATTTAAATTGGTGGTGACTTTAACTTACCCTCGATATGATGGCAAAAATACACGTTCAAAACCGGAATCAATCATAAAACATCGTCCGAAATCGTACTGAACGCATTCTCCGAAAATTATGTCGAGCAATTAGTTCGTAAACGCACTAGAATAGTAGATGATTATGAAAACATACTTGACCTCTGAGCAACTAATAATACGGAGCTAATAAAGAGTATCAAAACAGACACAAGAATTAGCGAACACAAAGTTGTTGCAGCGAAAATATCGGATTTCTCAAATCTACCAAAAATGAGGGATATACATATCTATTCAGTACAGCAGAGAAAATTTTGATTAACGCTTTCCTGAGCGAGAATCTCCAGACTTTCGAAACTAACACAGCTTAGATCCGATGTGGCTGAAGATCAAAGAAATTAGATCGACAACCATTGTTAGATTTATACCAAACAAATTAACAAAAGAGGATTCTCACTCACTGTGGTAGACAAAACAGGTTAGATCACTCTTGCAACAATACAGAAAAAAAGCATGCCAAATTCAATCGGGCACAAAATCCTCAAGCCTGGCGGTCTTACAGAAACCCGCAATTTAGCTCAAACATCAGTGCATTAAGATTATAATAAATTCCACAACGAAACCCTGTCACATAATTTGATAGAGAATCCTAAAAAATTCTGGTCGTATGCAAATTACGCTTGTCGTAAAACACAATCGATACCTTCACTAAGCGATAGTAATGATGATGCTACTATGACAGTTCTTCTAAAGCAAAATTGCTAACACTGACTCCAGCCTCGAGAATTCGTATCAAAAACAGCTGCCAGTATTCGTACTTTAGAAGTTGAGAGCACTGGTGGACCTCTATGTGTTCATAAACCATTCATTCGATTGCAAGTAATCTTTGATGAACTGTTCACCGTACACCCACAAAGGTTCCTGACACAAAAACAAAAGAGCAAGAGACATAGTTCAGGAGATATGACGTCATACATAATGAGAGGCCACCGCGTGAGAATACCCAGATTTACGCGTCAATGATTGGAAAATAGGAGCCGTTAGGGACATGAAACAAAGTTTTGATGTAATTTCGGACGTTTATGAACCGTTTTGTAACTGCCCCCCCCCCTTTCCGAAAAACACAAAATGATGAAACGAAAAGAAGTTTACAGCTCACAACAGTTTCGCCGTTGATGCCGTAAAACTGTCACATTAGGCATGATTTTGTATCAAATAAAGTTAGCGTTACAGATTTTTATGTTACTACCTATTTATGTCTGCAAGTCTCCCTTAATTCTCTTGCATCAAAAATTAAGCACTCTGTTTTCTTGATCTCTATCTATATAAAAGCGAAAGGACACTCACTCACTCACTGACTAAACGCGAAATCTCGAAAACTACTTCACCTATGAAGCTGAAATTTGGCAAGAATGTAGTTTATAGGTAGAAAACGAAGCTAAGAAAGGTTTTTGGGATAGGTGCTTGGTGGAGCATACTTCTGCTACAGACTCACGAAATCTACATTTTCATTCCGAACGTCACGAAATTTCGCATGCATGACCTTCAAGAGGACGGTCACCGTTTAACTTAAGTGTCATACAGTGCCTGGGAAAGGGTACTTTGCAACATAAAACTGTATCCCTAAATACCTTGGTCGCGCCATAACATGAGAACGGCTCGACCGTTTTCACAGATCCTCTTTTTGTTGTTTTCGTTATTCTCAGAACAAGGGTTGTATTAAATAAAACCGAATATTTTAGAACAACAACGTGTGTTTTTCAATGTAACCCTGAGATTGTATTGCATAGAAATCTATAGTTTCGTTCGGTGCAAGGTCGAGGGTACTTAAATTACGGAATTTTACAAAATGCACAGTTTTTCTACAATCTTTATGAATTTTGCACACATGACCTTTACAACAAGAGGAAGATAACTGGGAACATGAATGTTTGAATGGTACATGGCAGAGGGTACTCTGCAGAAAACTTTGCCGAGAGAAGGAAAGGTGGAAACAACAGAGAGATGGGAGAGAAAGAGGTGGATGCAGAGAGAGAGAGAGAGAGAGAGAAAGAGAGAGAGAGAGAGAGAGAGAGAGAGAGGAAGGTGATGTGGACTACGAGAGTGTAGAATAAAGAAACACCCGGGCAACGCCGGGTTTACAGCTAGTCACTTAATAAAAGTAAGTCTCCCGGTCCCGACTGTATACTAATTAGATCGCTTTTAGGGTATGCTGATGCAATAGCCCCATACATAGTTATCATATACAACGGCACGCTCAGCGAACGTTCCATACCCAAAGACTGGAAAGTTGTACAGGTTACGCCAATATTCAAGAAAGTCGATAGGAGTGATCCGCAAAGTTACAGGCCTATATCATTGACATCGGTCTGCAGCAGGATTTTAGAACATATACTTTCAAATATTATGAACTACTTCGAAGAGTACGACCTATTGACCAATAGTCAATAAGCAGTCAGAAACTATCGTTCTTCTGAAACACAACTAGCTCTTTACTCACGTGATTTGATGGGTGCTGTCTTGAAGGGATGTGAAACAGATTCTGTATTTCTAGATTTAGGAAGGCTTTTGACTCTGTACCTCACAAGCGTCTCTAATCAAACTGCGTGCTTATGGAATATCGCCACAATTGTGCGATTGGGTTCGTGATTTTCTGTCAAATAAGTTACAGTACGTTGTAAATGACGGAAAGTCATCGATTAGAACTGAAGTCATATCTGGCGTTCCCCAGAGAAGTTGTCTAGGACACCTACTGCTCATTATATTTATAAACGATTTAGGATACAATCTGAGTAGATCCGTTAGACAGCGGATGATGCTGTCACTTATCTTTTAGTAAAGTCACCCGAAAAATTAAAGTAACTGATAAATGATTTAGATATCTGCATGGTGCAAAAAATGCAAACAGACCCTTAATAATGAGAGCCTGAAGTCATTCACATGCCCGCTAAAGAAGCCCGTTGAACTAGATTTACACAGTAAATCAGTCAAATCTGCAGGCCATAAAGTTGACTAAATACCTAGGAGTAACAATTACAAACAAAAAAAAGAAAACATAAAAAATATTCTAAATCTACAGCTATATACATACTCCGCAATTCACCGTAAGGAGCGTGGCGGAGGGCATACTGTACCAGTACTAGGCATTTCCTTTCCTATTCCACTCCCAAACAGAACGAAGAAAAAAAGAATGCTTGCATGGCTTCGTACAAACCCTAATTTCTCTTATCTTGTCTTTGAGATCACCACGCGAAATGTAAGTAGGCGGCAGCAAGATCGTACTACACTCAGCTTTAAATTCCGACCCTCTAAATTTCCTCAACAAAAATTCACGAAAAGAACGTCTTTCCTCCAGAGATCCCCAATTGAGTTGCCGGAGCATTTCCGTGACACTCGCGCATTGGTCGAACCTACCAGTAACAAACCTAGCTGCTCGCCTCTGAACTGCCTCTATGTCTTCGTTTAAACTGATCTGCTGCGGGTCCCAAACACTTGAGCAATACTCAACACGTGGTCGTACAAGCGTTTTATACGCAGTCTCCTTTACAGGTGGAGTACATTTTCCCAACATTCTCCCAATAAACCGAAGTCAACTATCCTCGTTACTCACAACAGAAATGTAGGGAAATCGAACCAAAGTCAACGTTTCGTTGGCAGAACACTTAGAAGATGCAACAGCTCTACTACAGAAAGTGGCTACATCACACTTGTGCGTCCTAATTGGAAGTACTGTTACGCATTTTGGAATCCCCGCGAAGTGGAATTGACAGACGATTTAGCGAAAGTGCAGAGAAGGTCAGGTCGTTTTGTATTATAGCGATATAGGGGAGAGAGTGTCACTGAAATGATGCACAACTTCGGGTGGAAGTCATTAAAAGAAAGGCGTAACTCGTTCCAAAGTAATCTACTTGCGAAAATTCTTTCACCAGCTTTCCCTTCCGAATGAGAACATACTCTGTTAGCACCCATCTACATAGGAAGACACGATCATCAAAATAAAATAAGAAATCAGATCGAAAACGGAAAGATATAATATTTCCTTTTTTTCCGCGAGGTATCAGAGGAGAGTGTAGAGAAATATCATAAAAGCGGTTCGATGAACCCTCTGCTATACACTTCAGCGTGACTTGCAAAATATTTATATACACCCCTGGTCATTATAATTGCTACACAAAGAAGATGACGTGCTACAGACGCGAAATTTAACCGACAGAAAGAAGTTGCTGTGATATGCAAATGATTAGCTTTACAGGAGCATTCACACAAGGTTGGCGCCGATGGCGACACCTACAACGCGCTGAGGATAGTTTCCAACCGATTTCTCATACACAAACAGCAGTTCACCGACGTTGCTTGCTGAAACGTTGTTCTGATGCCTCGTTTAAGGAGGAGAAATGCGTACCAACACTTTTCCGAGTTTGATAAAGGTCAGATTGTAACCTACCACGATTGCGGTTTATCGTATCGCGACATTGCTGCTCACTTTGGTTGCAATACAATGACTGTTAGCAGAATAAGGAATCGGTGGGTTCAGGAGGGCAATACGGAACGCCGTGCTTGATCCCAACGGCCTCGTAACACTAGCAGTCGACATGACAGATATCTTATCCACATGGCTGTAACGGATCGTGCAGCCACGTCTCGATCACTGAGTCAACAAATGGGGACGTTTGCATGACAAAAACCATCTGAACGAACAATTCGACGACGTTTGCAGCAGCATGGACTATCAGCTCGGAGACCATGGCTGCGGTTACCCTTGACGCTGCACCACAAGCGGGAGCGCCGGCGATGGTGTACGCAACAACGAACCTGGGTGCACGAATGACAAAACGTCATGTTTTCGGATGAATTCAGGTTCTATTTGCAGCATCATGATGGTCGCATCCGCGTTTGGCGACATCGCGGTGAACGCACATTGGAATCGTGTATTCGCCATCGCCATACTGGCGTATCACCTGGCGTGATGGTATTGGGTGCCATTGGTTACCCGTCTCGGTCACATCTTGCTCGCATTGACGGCACTTTGAACAGTGGCCGTTACGTTTCAGATGTGTTTCAACCCGTTGCTCTACCCTTAATTCAAGCCATGCAAATCCCTACATTTCAGCATGAAAATGCTGCATGTTTCAGGTCCTGTACAGGCCATTCTGGATACGGAAAATGGTCGACTGCTGCCCTGGCCAGCACATTCTCCAGATCTCTCACCAACTAAAAAGTCTGGTCAATGGCGGCCGAGCAACTGGCTCGTCACAGTAAGCCAGTTACTACTCTTGATGAATTGTGATATCGTGTTGAAGCTGCATGGGCATCTGTACCTGTACACGCCATACAAGCTCTGACTCAATGCCCAGGCGTATTAAGGCCGTTATTACAGCCATAAGTGGTTGTTCTGGGTACTGATTTCTTAGGATCTGTGTGTGTTATGGTCTTCAGTCCGGAGACTGGCTTGATGCAGCTCTCCACCCTACTCTATCCTGAGCAAGCCTTTTCATCTCCTCATAAGAACTGCAACCCACATCCACTTGAATCTGCTAACTATACGCGTCTCTTGGTCTCCCTCTTCGATTTTTACCCCACACACTTCCCTCCAATGCTAATTTTACGATTCCTGGATGTCTAAGAATGTGTCCTACCAAGCGATCCCTTCTTTTGGTCAGGGTATGCCAAAAATTCCATTTCTCACCAATTATGTTCAGTAACTCTTCGTTAGTTATGCGATCTACCCACCTAATCTTCAGCATTCTTCTGTAGCAACACATTTCAAAAGCCTCTATTCTCTTCCTGTCCGCACTGCTTATCGTCCATGTTTCACTCCCGTTCAAGGCAACACTCCACACAAATACATTCAGAAAATACTTCCTTACACTTAAATTAATATTCGATGTTAGCAAATTTCTCTTTTTCAAAAATGCTTTTCTTCCCATTGCCATTCTGAATTTTATATCCTCTGTACTGCAGCCATAGCATGTTATTTTACTACCCAAGTAACAAAACACATCTACCACCTTCATTGTTTCGTTACCTAATCGAATTCCTTCAGCATCGCCTGATTTTCGAAGACCGCATTCCATTATTTTTGTTTTGCTCTTGTTAATGTTCATTTTATACGCTCTCCATTCAACTGCTCTTCCAGGTCCTTTGCTGTCTCTGACAGAATTACTATGTCGTCGGCAAAACACAATGTTTTTAATTCTTCCCCGCGGAACTTCAATTCCTTCTTCCATTTTCTACTTGCTTTCGTTTATAGCTTGGTCAATGTACAAATTGAATAACACCGGAGAAAGACTGCAACTCTGTCTTACTCCCTTCCCAACTGATGCTTCGCTTTCATGCCCTTCGAGTCTAATAACTGCGGTCTGGCTTTTGTACAAGTTGTAAATAACTCTCCTTTCCCTGTATTTTACCCCTTCTGACTTCAGAATTTGAAAGAGTGTATTCCAAACAAACGCTTTCTCCAAATATACAAAATCTAAAAATGTAGGTTTGCCTTTCCTTAATCTATCTTCTAAGATAAGACGTAAAGTATTACCTCCCGCGTTCCTACGTTCCTCCTGAACCCAAACTGATCTTCCCCAAGGTGAGCTTCTACCAGCTTTTCCATTCTCCTGTAGATAATTCGTGTTAAAATTTTGCGACCATGACTTATCAAACTGATGGTTCTGTAATTTTCACACCTGTCTGCTCCCGATTTCTTTGGAATGGGGATTATTACATTTTTCTTAAAGTCTGAGGGTATTTCGCCTGTCTCATACGTCCTACACACCAGTTCAGTTTTGTCATGGCTGGCTCTCCTAGAGACTTTAGTAGCTCTGAGGGTATGTCATCTACTCCTGGGGCGTTGTTCTGACCTAGGTCTTTCAGGGCTCTGTCAAATTCATCTCTCAGTATAGAATCTCCTATTGCATCTTGATCTACTTCCTCTTCCCTTCCTACAACATCGTCTCTAAGTTCATTTCCTTTGTAGAGCTGCTCTATGTACTCTTTCCACCTTTCAGCTTTCCCTTCTTTCCTGAGAACTGGTTTCCCATCTGAGTTCTTGATATTCGTGGAGTTTCTTTTCTTGTCTCCAAATGTCTCTTTTATTTTCCTGTAGGCGGTATCTACTTTTCGCCTTCTTAAACATTCTTCTACAGATTTGCATTTGGCTTCTAGCCACTCCTGCTTAGCCATTTTGCACTTCCTGTCAATCTCATTTCTTAGTCGTCTGTACTCCATTTTGCCTGTTTCATTTACTGCATTCTTATATTTTCTCCTTTCATCAATTAAATTTAGTATTTCCTGTGATATCCAAGGATTTTTGCCTTTTGCCTTTCTACCTATTTTGTCCTCTGCTGCCTTCACTATTTCATCTCTCACATTCCTCTTCTACTGTTTTATTTCCCCCTTTTTCTGTTAATTTATGCCTAAATCTGAAATTCTCCAGAACTTCACGTTCCTTCAATTTATCTAGGTCCCATCTCCTTATTTTCCTACCTTTCTGCAGCTTTTTTGAGTTTCAGCCTACAGTTCATGTCTAACAAGTTATGGTGAGAGTCTATATCTGACCCTGGGTATGTCTTACAGTTTATAACTTGGTTCCGGAATCTATGTTTTACCATTATAAAAGCTATCTGATACCTTCCGGTTCCAAGAATACAACCTTCTTTGTGATTCTTAAACCACGTGTTTGTTACGATTAAATCATGTTTCGTGCAAAATTCTACCAGGCGGCTTCCTCTTTCATTCCTTTTTCCCAGACCATATTCACCCACTATCTTCCCTTCCTTGTCCTACTACCGAATTCCAGTCTCCCATAACAATTAAGTTTTCCTCTCCCTTAATTGTCTGAATAATTTCCTTTAGCTCCTCATATATTTCTTCTATCTCCTCATCATCGGCAGAGCTAGTTGGCATATAAACCTGTACGACTGTTGTCGGTGTTGGCTTCCTATCTATTTTGACAATGATAATGCGATCACTGTGCTGGTCATAGTAGTTTACCCGCATTACTATTTTCTTATTCATTATCAGTCCTACTCCTGTGATACCCCCAACTGAGTTTGTACTTATAATCCTGCACTCACCTGACCAGAAGTCCTGTTCATCCTGCCACCGAACTTCACTAATCCCCACTATATCTAACTTCAACCTGTCCATTTCCCTTTTTAAATTTTCTAATTTTCCTACCCGATTAAGGGATCTAACATTCCACGCTCCGATCCGTAGAATGCCAGTTTTGTCTTTCCTAATGACGACATACTCCTGAGTAGTCCCTGCCCGGAGATCCGAATGGGGGGCTATTTTACCTCCGGAATATTTTACCCGAGAGGATGCCATCATCATATTTTCATACAGTAGAGCTGCATGTCCTCGGGAAGAGTAACGGTGTAGTTTCCCCTTGCTTTCAGCCGTTTGCAGTAACTGTGTGACAAAGCCACATTAGCTGATGTTACAAGGCCAGCTCAGTCAATCATCCAGACTGTTGCCCCTGTAACTACTGAAAAGGCTGCTGCCCCTCTTCAGGAACCACACGTTTGTCTGGCATCTCCACAGATACCCCTCCGCTGTGGTTGCACCTACGGTACGGCTATCTGCATCGTTGAAGCACGCAAGCCACCCCACCTCGGCAATGTCTGTGGTTCATGGGGGTGGTCTCAGGATCTATGCACCCAAATTGCGTGAAAATGTAATCACATATCAGTTCTAGTCTAATATATTTGTCCAATGAATACCCGATTATCATCTGAATTTCTTCTTAGTTTAGCAATTGTAATGGCCATTAGTGTATATTACATTAACCTGACATTGCATGATGGCACAAGGTTTTGATTGCAGAAACACGAATTTTTTAAAAACCACCAGCTGTTTATTCAAAACCTTATACATCTACCAGTTTCGGTCATAGACCATCTTCACGGATAAGATGGTCTATGACCGAAACTGGTAGATGTATAAGGTTTTGAATAAACAGCTAATGGTTGTTTAAAATACATATTATGAAATATATTACGGTTGTTGACACTCGCCTCACCAAAGCATTCACGAATTTCGTGGTTTCAAATAACCCAGTAACCACGTCAACTGGATTTGCAACTGTGATCTTTCAAAAGGTAAACTGTTTTAAACTTGTACTGACGGTGCATCACAGTGAAACGACATACAAAAATAAATACTTTAATTGAACGGAATTAACGATTATTATAACGCCACAAAAATGTAAATGTTTGTACAGTTTATGGGACTTAACTACGGGGTTATCAGTACCTAAACTTAAAAACTACTTATGAACTAGCTAATACTAAGGATGCACGAATATCCATGCCCGAGGGGGGATTCGAACCCTCGACCGTAGTGACCGTGCAGACCGAGACTGGCGCGCCGCAGTCCCCTCGGCCACCGCGGCCGGCTACAACGCCACAGTTCAAACTGGTAGGAATTAGTTTTTGTAATAGATTTAACTAAGCTGAGGAAAGGAAAATTGTGAGGAAGGAAGGAAACCTTCATCGTCACAGATGTGGTATACACGTTCGACCTCGTACGGAATCCGAAATGGCGAGTGTAAGAGGGTATAGGCGGTGGGGATGCTACGGCTATATTATGCGACCTGCGCGAATTTGAAACGGGTGCGAAGTGAGCCGCGGGTAGCCGAGTAGTTAAGTCGACTCGGATTGGAATTCCCGCTCGGATAACGTTTGACTTGACGTCAGTGAGTAATTTCAATGCCCTAGTGCAGCTAAAGTCATACCTTCCCTCAATCATCCATCTTTCTCTTCTTAATTATTTTTAAACGCATTATGACTGCGTACATGTTGTAGTCTATTAATGGCCGAAAGAGCAGAAGCCACACGACTCTGCAGTATGAGAAGTGTTCAAATGATAGTGTACGAAATGTCTTAACAACCACTCCCGTTGCAATTTGAATATGTCCCTAAAATATTCAAGGCTCTGCCCTCAGCAGACAAGGTGATGTTGTCTTTCACGACGTCCGTGGTTCGATACTTCTTGAGTTCCACGAGCACAGAAAACCCTTAAAAGTGACGTGTACTGCAACAGACTCCGTAGCCTTCGCAAGTCCGTGAAGAGCAATCGGCCTGGGATGTTCACGGAGGGAGTGATTCTGCTACGTGGTAACGCGAGTCCACACGTCTCCAGGGTCACACAAATTTGAAGTTCGGATACATCGCCTTGTGAGTTTCATATACTTGCTCCGAAATGAAAACATTTAAAATGGAAATTCTTCAACTCGGACGACGAACAGGGCACAATAGAAGATTGGTTCTTATCATAGACACAGGAATTTTGGGAATAGGAAATCCTTCGACTCATTGAACTATGGGATAGTTGTGCTGAAGTCTCTGTTGATTAATTTCGACTAAAGGCTTCAATTATATCCACAGAGTCTATTCGTACCTTTTCATTTGACCACCCCTTGTGAATATAGAATTAGTTTTGTTCGTGTATACAACGCCTCAATGATGACCGACAAGCAATCTGTTTCTCTACAGGGTCGTTCCGGTAGCCTCTCGTGCAGGGGTCAGTACTTTGAAGTCCTTGAGGAGCAAGAAACGTTCAACAATCGTTTTAATGGTGTAGACCCTTAGCGGAATCGTTTCAGGAGGCGAATATACTAGATTCAAAAATAAATGTTTACTTATAGAGGAATTGAGAAATAACAAATACACCTCTCAAACGTTCGGGAAATTTCCTTCCGAATTAAGAGAGCCACGCGAAAGTCGCCATGCGCACTAAGGCGCCTTGTTTCGGAATGTGCTTCTGCTCCCCATTGGAGGTTCGAGTCCTCCCTCGGTTATGGCTGTGTGCCCTGTCCTTACCATAACGTAGATTGTAAGTTTGGGGACTGATTCACACTACAATTTGGTCTTATACCTTTACAAACATTTGAACGTGTTTTGATTAAAGGGGCTATTATTTAGAATATCGCCATGTATTAAAGTGCAGTTACATGATATAATAGTAACAGATATGTTCTCCGTAGTTATCGCAAACGTTATTTAATGGATTGCGATGAGTTTAAAAGTTTCTGACAATTATGAAGAAAAATTTCATGGGATGAAGCATGATATAGTGTATGATTTGTTCGTGATGCACTAATTATCTTACCCTTCTGATAGTAATGATTAAGAGAACACTGAAGTTCTATAGAATCGCCCAAAAGAATCATTTTGTAAGGATATAGGATACCGAAGTGAGACGTGTTTGGAATTTTATGAAGTCGTTGATACTGCGATGAGGAATGCGAGAGTTGGTAGTTAAATTACAAAGAAGTGTTCATAGCCGAATAAAAAAACAGACGCACATGCTACATACTCCCAGACAACTTAAAAGAAACAAAGGGTAACAAATAATTACTCTGTCCAACAAAGAAAAAATGAAATTGTTTTTCTGGAGATTTAACACGTTATCAATATGGAAACAAACCTCCTAAATACAAATAAGTAATTAGTTTATCTGTGTCCGGCATAGTTTTCAGGTTATTTGTATGTCTATGCTGAAAATAATAAAAAGCGATGTATTGCGGTTTTATTTTTTCTCCTGTGAACCATGGTGCCTTCTCGAATGATGTTCCAGCAGTAGTTGGCAAGCATTGCAGACATCCATTTTCTTTCATAACGCTTTTCCAAGAACATTATGTCTTGATTGAACCTTTCACCGTTTTCGTCGAAAACATCGCTACAGCTCTCAAGCAAATAGTTTAGAAGTGAATCTAGGAAATGCTCTTTTAACTATATGCATTTATCTTTTTTGTGCCATTTTGATAGCTCTTTTTCTTTCCAAAAAGTTTTAGGTTACATTCTTAAAAGTGATCCATGCCATTTTTTTCTTTAGGTGAAAGGCATTCTTCAAATTATGGATCTTTTTGAAGTTCTCTAATTTGGGGGCCCACAAACACTCCTTCCTTTATTTTTGCTGGAGAAAGTCTATGGAACTTTTTCGAAAGGTACATAAACCCTTACCCAGACTGATTCATGGTCTTTACAAACTGTTTAACGGGGCCTAGCTTGATGTGAAGAGGTGGTAGAAGAACATCTTCACTGGCTACCAATTTCTGATTCTTTAAAAGATTTTCTCCCACTTTCAAGCTCCTTTGAGGTCACAGATTTCTTATATACTAGGAATTTCTGTCACGGCTGTGCCACTCACACAGCAAAACTTCCATATTTCGTGTAGCCTTGTTCCATTCCCTATATCACTGCAACTATTTTCAAGCCGCCATATATTTTCCACTTATAGTCTTCGTAGTTCATTGCAACATATTTTTCAAAAGACAACCTTTAAATTATCAGTCATATTGGACATTTATGATCGCATAACTAAAATACTGTGTCTGATACCGAATTTCTGATTACAGATTTGAGTTTCTCACATGAAAATCCTTTGGAAACATATTTCTATATGAGAAAAATGATCCTTGTCCTACAGTGTTATTTCAGCTGTTGGATGATATCAGTAAACAACCGTTCTTCCCTTATTCTTTGACTATGCAGCCATTTTACTTGCTGTACAACAGAAACAGTCGGTATCTATATGGTATGTAAGCTTCTGCCAGAGCATATCATTTAGTATTTATTATTATTGTTATAATTAATTATTATATTTTTAATTCTCGTGGTACAACCACAGCCCAACGCACAGCTGCGGCTCTCACGCGCATTACTGACAGTTGTTACCGTCTGACAGTTGTCACCACAAAGTCGATCGTGTAAAACGAACTTAACGAACTCTATAAGACACGCAGGAACTTCCCCGACCCGCAAAATGCCAGAATTTGTCTCCAAGCGAGCTCTTATGGATATGATGGAACAACAACTGAAAAACGCGAGTCGTCAACCAAACCTCTTGTACGAGTTTGTTATTGAGGAGTAGCGGGATGATGTATCACAAGACAGTATTCCCCATCCTTATGATTAAATGGATTCCCAAATTAGCGCTTGCAACCGTCCGGGCTGAACCAAGTACAAATATGAGTATTTCAGCTTGAATCGAAACCTGGAACGTAAGTACCTGGCCTATTGGTCCGTGAATGTAAACATTTCATTTACGCCATATGCACTATTTGAACAATAAATCTCGCGTGAATTGCAAAAAAATTTAAGAGCGTGTACTAATGATTATGTCATGTATTGTACACGGGACTAGGCGAAATTCGTGTTCCCGAGCTTCGCAGCGCGATTCCTCACATTCCAGCTATAATAAAAAGTCTGTTACAAAATTTCGTCCTGCGCATATTCCCACAGTAAATGGACGTCACTGAGTGTTTGTTCCATACTTCAGTTGGTTCCAGAATTGTACAGTTACACCAACAAACTTCCAAGGGATGTAGAAAGCGTCTTGAGGGATAAAATGAGCGTAGAAACCCGCAGCAAACAGTCGCAGATTGCAACTCCATCTGTCCATCAGATCCTTTATAATAGAAAATAATAACGGTCCTATCACACTTTCCTGGGACACTAACTGCAGAGGACAACGTACTGGGTTCTATGACTTAAGTAGACTTCGATCCACACAGGTATTTGGTTGCCTCTTTCATACGCTCGTACCTTCGTTAGCAGTCTGCAATGCGGCACCGTGTCAAACGCCTTTTGAAACTCGAGAAATATACAGTCCCCCAGTTCTCCTTCAACCAAAGCTCGCAAGACGTCATAAGAGAAAAGGTCAAGCTGAGTTTCGCAAGGTCGATGCTTCCTAAAGCCGTGATATATATTGGAACTGAGAATAATTTCAAGATTTCTACAGTATAATGATGTTAGAGAGATATTGGTATGTAATTATCTATCTGTATGATTGTATGGATACTAAAATTAGCGTATCAGTTGCCAACCGTGGAGACCACATATTATTATTTGTGTTTGAGCATGAACATACACCTCCGTAGGGCTTGAGATATTGATCTGTAATCCTTTATTAACACCTTATGCACAGCTTGACAGTGAATCTCGAGTGAACTGGAAAACATGTAACAGTTAAATTGAAGGAGAAGCATCGAATTTGAGCTGCAGCCGGGATTGGAACCGGAGACCTGCTACTTACCAGGCAAGCAGTATAACCAATACGCCACTGCGACCTAATCGATACGGTAATTACACGGGGCACAGTGGAATGTCTGGGTACTCTAAAGCGTCTTGCTGTGCATCACGCGATTGCTCCGTGTGGTGATTAAACATTACTTTAAGATAGGCAAAACGCCTCTGGAGACTAAAGAGAAGCTTGATAAACATTATAGTTACTCTGAACCTGCGATAAGATCAGTTTATAACTGGTTTCAAAATTTTAGGAGTGACTTTATTGGCACAAGTGACGGTGAAAGTTCTGGACGCCCTGTGGAGGTTAGGACTCCAGAATCATAATATGGTGATGGATGACAGAATTAAGGTGCGAGAGATAGCTAGAGCTGTGGGCATACTGAATGAACGGGTACATAATATTTTGCGTCAACATTTGGACAACCGGCCGCAGTGGCCGAGCGGTAGGCGGCGCGCCAGTCAGTCTGCACGGCCGCTACGGTTGGGGGTTCGAATCCCCCCTCGGGCATGGATGTTTGTGCGTCTTTAGTATAAGATAGTTCATAAGTAGTTTGTAAGTTTAGGGACTGATGACCCCACAGTTACGTCCCTTAAGCTTAACAAAAATTTGAATTTGAATTTGGACATGAAAATGCCGGAAAGGTTATGTCGACGGGCTATTGGGATTCACAACGGATAATCGTCATCGACTATCTGGAACAGGGTAAAACTATTACGAAGTATATTATTCATCGTTGTTGGACCGTTTGAAAACCGAGCTGTAAGAAAAGGTCCTTTTCCAACACAGCATTGCACCAGCACACACCTCAGCAGTTATGGTCGCAAAATTATTGGAAATATGATTCCAACTCGTTTCACATCCACCCTACTCTCCATACGTGGCTCTCTCGGTCTACTATTTGTCCTCCAATTTAAAGAAATGGCTGCAGGGCCGAAGATTCCATTCAAACGAGAAGGTGATTGCAGAAATTTAATAGCTATTTTGTAAGCTAGGACAATTTCTATTATTCGGAAGGGGGCAACAAATTAGAGCAGCGTTGGACGATGTGTCTAAAAGGATACTATATCGAAAAATAAAAATGGTTTCGCCCAAACACGTTAGTAGTTTTTATTTTGCACCGACTTTTCAAATGGCCCTTGTATACGGCTTAAATCCTTGTAACCACATGGGTGTCGGATTTTAGAATTTTTTTCTAAATTTATATATGTATGGCATGTGATGATCACAACGCAAATAAAAATCAGCCAAAGCCATTGAAGCTAACCTACTGAACCATCGTTTTACGCGACGTCAAGGTTTTTCACCTCGTCTACATACACATAAACAAAAAGTTACACAACACGTGGAAATAGAGATCCCAAAAAGATTTTATATAACTGAATTCGAAAACGAAAAAAATTATCCGTTACTGCGAGATTCGAACCACTAACCCCACACTTGCGAGATCAGAATGCTGCCACCTGAGATACAACTCTTAATTATTGTTTAATTCTCTCTGCACTAGATGGAATTGGGACGCAGCTGATTAGTTTATATAGATGGATGAAAATACCAACATCTGTATGCAAATTCTTAATTAGATTTTGTGCGACCGGTTTAGTGCTTCACTACAACAACTTCAGGCCCCCGTTGTGTAACTGTTATTAAAATCATATTTGAACTGGGTAGCAGTTAAAACCGGTAGCCGTAAATTTCGTGTTCCATTCATGTTACCTGTCGTCGTTGAGGGTGTAACATGAATAGAACAAGAAATGTTACGGCTACCGGTTTTAATGGCTACTCAGTTCCAATGTGCGTTTAATAACAGTTACACAACGGGGGCGTGAAGATGGTTTAGTGAAACTCGCATACAGCTGCTGGTATTTTCATCCATGTATATAATAGTAATTATTGGTACTTAAGGGTACTTCTAAATCTTCAAAGTCTATTTTCCTGAGAATTTTTAGGAGTTGGGCTGAATGGCTTCGGCTGATTTGTTATTTAAGTTCTGAACTTCACGTACCGTTAATACCGGGTAATCAAAAAGTCAGTATAAATTTGAAAACTTAATAAATCACGGAATAATGTAGATAGAGAGGCAAAAATTAAAACACATATCCGGCTATTTTCTTCGAGGAACTGCATGATTCTGGTTTTGTAACAGCCACTGTGACGGGTGAGAGGTACGCCGTTAGGTTACAGAATCGCATCATCCCCATCCTGACTGATAAACACCTGCTGGAACGTACGATTTTTATGCAGGATGGCGCTCCACCGCGTATTACTAGAAGCGTGAAAGATCTCGTTTGGAGATGATCGTGTGCTCAGCCGCCACTTTCGTCGTGCTTGGCCTCCCAGGTTCCCAGACCTCACTCCGTGCAATTATTGGTTTTGGAGTTACCTGAAGTCGCAAGTCTATCGTCATGGACCGGCATCTCTAGGGATGCTGAAAGGCAACAACCGACGGCAATGCCTCACTATAACTCTGGACATGCTTTACAGTGCTGTTCACAACATTATTCTTCGAGTACAGCTATTGTTGAGGAATGATGATGAATATATTGAGCATTTCTTGTAAAGAACATCGTCTTTCCTTTGTCTTCATTTGTTATGCTAATTATTGCTTTTTTGAACAGATGAAGCGTCATCTGTCAAACATTTTTCGCCGGCTGCGGTGGCCGAGGGGACTGAGGCGCTTCAGTCACGATCTGCGCGGCCACTACGGTCGGGGGTTCGAATCCCCCCTCGGGCATGGATATTTGTGCCGTCCTTAGTCTAAGTTAGTTCATAAGTAGTTTGTAAGCTTAGGGACTGATGACCCCGTAGTTAAGTCCCATAAATTGTACAAACATTTGAACATTTTTTTTTTCAAACATTTTTCAAACTTCTTTTTTTGTTTTTTGGTTCTAATAAAACCCCATGTCAATCCAAACCTGCATTATTCTGTGATTTATTAAGTTTTCAAATTTATATTGACTTTTTGATCACCCGGTACTTCGTTTGAAATTGTCATACAACTCTTGTTTTATATATATTTTATTTTTTGTTCTAATAAAACCCCATGTCATTCCAAGCGGGCCGCGGGAACCGAGGGGACTGAGGCACTCCAGTCACGGTCTACACGGCCACTACGGTCGGGGTTTCGAATCCCCCTTCGGGCATGGATATTTGTGCCATCCTTAGTCTTAGATAGTTCATAAGTAGTTTGTAAGCTTAAGGACTGATGACTCCGTAGTTAAGTCCCATAAGTTCTACAAACATTTGAACATTCCAAGCACCTACATTGTTTCGTGATTTATTAAGTTTTCAAATTTATACTGACTCTTTGATCACCCGGTATAAAGAAATTCTAAAATCCGGTACCCACGTGGTCTCCTCCTTCACAATACAATAGCCTTTTTTTTATGCCAAACAGCTGTTTGTGTTATCAACAGAGTTCTGTGACAGCTCACTAGAAAGAATAGGCGGGAGCAGGCACCGCGAAGGGGGAGAGTGAGAGAGCTGGTTCAGAGTTTTGCAATCACCGACTCGGCGAGAGTTTGCGTTCGCCGGTGAGTGGGGACCGTCAAACACGGGACGGCAGCGCAATATCGGGGCGCGTGGAAGGGAGAGGCGAGGGGCGGAACGAAGCGGCGGTCGCCACCCAGTGAGGGCGAGGCGTTTAGCATGCGCGGCCGCTGCCGCTGCCACTGCCGCTGTTTATGTAATTCTCGCCACACCGGCGAGGCGGGGGAGCGGCTGTTGTTTCAGCCGGCTAGGGCGAGCGCAAGGGCCCCAGACGCGAGTGCCGACGCGAACACTTGCCGCCGAGAGCGCCAGCGCGCAGCCTAAGTTGGCCGAGCCGCCGCCGCGGCGCCAGCTGCTCATTATAGCGGCGGAAACTGCCTTGTAACAAAGCAATGGTACCACCTCTCGTCATATCTGACTCCATATCTACCCCTTTAACATTATTTTGTCCAATACCTCATATATTCTAACATTACCTGACGTTGCCGGTTTTGGAGGCGATCCAATAGTTTTGTTGTTGTTGTGGTCTTCAGTCCGGAGACTGGTTCGATGCAGCTCTCCACAATAACCTATCCTGAGCAAGCCTCTTCAAATCCACATAAGAACGGCAATCTACATCTGTCCGAACCTGCTTACTGTATCCATCTCTTGGCCTTCCTCTGCGGTTTTTACCACACACACTTCTCTCCAACGCTAAATACACAACTCTTTGATGTCTAAGACTGTGTCCTACCAATCGATCCCTTCGTTTAGTCAAGGTATGCCAGAAATTCCTTTTCTCCCCAATTCTGTTCAGTACCTCCTCATTAGTTATGCGATCTACCCACCTAATCTTCAGCATTCTTCTATACCACCACATTTCAAAAGCCTGTATCCTCATCCTCTCCACACTGTTTATCGTCCATGCTTCACTCCCATACAAGGCAACACTCCACACATATTCCTTCCGAAAGGAATTCCTTAGGCTTAACTCAATATTCAATGTTAAAAAATTTCTCTTTTTCTAGAACGCTTTCCATCCAGTTGCCATTCTGCATTTTATATCCTCTGTACTGTGACCAACATTTGTTATTTTACTGCCCAAGTAACAAAACTCATCTACCTCCTTTATAGTTTCATTACCTAATCTAATTCCTTCAGCATCGCCTGATTTTCTTAGACTGCACTCCATTACCCTAGTTTTGCTCTTGTTAATGTTCATCTGATATGCACCTTTCAGCACACTGTCCATTCCGTTCAACTGCTCTTCCAGGTCATTTGCTGTCTCCGACAGAATTACTATGTCGTCGGCAAAAAGCAATGTTTTTTACTCTTCACTCAAAATTTCTCCTCGCTTTCCTTTATAGCTTGCTCAATAAGCAAATTGAAAAACAATGGAGAAAGTCTACAAACCTATCTTACTCCTTTCCCAACCACTGCATCCCTTTCATGCCCTTTAACTCTGACAACCGCTGTCTGGTTTTTGTACAAGTTGTAAATCACCTTACGCTTCCAATATTTTACTCCTGATTGCTTCAAAACTTTAAAGAGTTTATTTCAATCAACATTGTCAAAAGCCTTCTCCAATCGTTTTATATTCTTCAAAATGAAATGCCATGATCACATATTAATAATTTATTGAATGACTGTCGGTTTCGGTGAACTATGTGACCAACATCGTCATATATATATTTTACAAGCTGGTCATCTGTTAAAAATATAAGAAAACACATAAATTTGGGATTAAGATGCACTAACACTACCTTATTTAAATATGGATGTAAAGTAATAAGTGGACCATAGCAAATAGTCAATATATAAAACTACATAATTCAAAACACGACAGCTTACAAAATACTGACAGCTTTGAGGATTTTAGTCTAGATATTGGCTCATGTTGGCAGCATCGTAGCAGGATACTGTTTGTATGCCAGTTTCGCAGAAGTTATCTACACTAATAATCATCATCATTTTCCAACTCTAGTCTCCCAGGTGTGGTGTACAAACGCTCGCCATCTCCTCCTGTCTTCATACATCTTCTGTTCCAGAATGTCTTCCCATTTGTGTCCTTTCTCCTCCACATCTGTTCTTACTGTCTCTACTCGGAGTTTCCTTGGTCTTCCCCATATCTTCATCATATGAGGTTGAGCTTGAAATACTTTTTAGCAGGTCTTATACTATTCATTCTCATTAAGTGCCCATAAAACTGAAGTCTACGTTTCCTTATGATGCTGGTGACAGGAACCTCGATACCAGCTACTTTTCTATTCACCTCATGCCTAATTTTATCCTGTCTGGTTGTTTGATTCATAGTTCTAATGAATCTCATTTTCATTGCCTGACTTCTCCTGAGGTCTCTGTTTAGTAGGGTACACGTTTAGAAGCCGTATGTAAGGATTCGAACGAAATAGATATGGTACATGGTTGCTTTTGCTTTTTCTGGCAGAGAAGATTCCTTATTTGACTGTAAAAACTGGATGCTTTCTGTGTTCTGCTGAGTATTTCCTGCTTAACGGTGTTGTCTTTAGAGATCATGTTTCAAAGATATTTGAAATGAGAAACAGATTCTACTTTGGCTCCGTCTAGAAACATATTTGATGTTGTTCCTTGCCTGTTGATGGTCATTTCTCCTGCCTTTGTTTTACTTATCTTTAGTGCGAAATTTTTCAATTTGTTTATTTATTTATTGGTTTTTTCTGTTCCATAGGACCCAATTGAGGAGTGAGACTCTACGGTCATGGAACAAGTCAATACATTGTTACACAAGAATGGTAATAGAAAATTTTTAATCAGTCCTTTGCACACGACAATCTTAAGAGGAAGTGAAAAGAATCAATAAAGAAAAAAATGAATTAGCTTAATTGTTTAATTTTTCTAGGAGTTCCTCAACAGAATAAAAGCAGTGAGCCATGAGGTAACTCTTCAATTTAGATTAGAAAGCGTGTGGATTAGTGCTTAGATTCTTTAGTTCTTGAGGCAGCTTATTGAAAATGGATGCCGCAGAATACTGTACCCCTTTCTCCACAAGTGTTAAGGTGGTGTGATGCAAATGTAGATTCGATTTCTGTCTAGTATTCACCGAGTGAAAGCTACTAACTCGTGGGAATAAGCTGATATTATTAACAACAAACGACATTAAAGAAAAAACGTATTGTGACGCCAGAGTCAAAATTCCCAGACTACTGAAAAGGGGTCGACATGACGTTCGCGAACTTACACCAGATATTGCTCGAACCGCCAGTTTTTGAGCCAGAAATATCCTTTTTGCATCAGGCGAGTTACCCCAAAAAACAATGCCGTACGTCATAAGTGAGTGAAAGTAAGCGTAATAGACTACTTTTCGTGTTGAAAAATCACTTATCTCAGATATTATTCTAATGGTAAATATAGCAGAATTTAGTTTTGGAACAAGATCCTGAACATGGGCTTTCCATGTCAGCTCACTGTCTATACGAACACCTAGAAATTTGAACTGTTCAGTCACACTTATCACATGCCCATTATGTGTAATCAGAATGTCAGCTTTCGTCAAATTGTGTGTTAGAAATTGAAGTTTTACTGTGATTTAACATCAACTTGTTTTCTACAAGCCATGAACTTATCTCTTGAACTGCATTATTTGATACTGTGTCAATATTGCGAGCAACATGTTGTTCCAATCATAAATAATAAATCTGTAAATACAGGCCTGTCGCTGCTCCCTTCAATCTTCAAAACTACTGGACAAATCTTCACCATGCGGCTTGCAAAGGAAGCATCTAATCATTTTATCATAATCGGATCGCAATAAAAATTAAATAAAAATAAAAAAGTAAATAAAAATCAAATTAAAAAAGATATCGTAATTTTAAATATTTTCAATAACCATTGTGTCTGTTTTTTCAACTATTAAAAACCTCTTATCTCCAAAACTACTTCACGAATTTGCATGGGGTTTTCACAGGTAACTTGAGCGTAACTGGACAATATATAGACTTCATTTAATAAAAGTCGGATCATAGAAAAAAAGAATATCGTAATTTCAATTTTTTATCTACGACCGTCATGTTTGTCAGTCTCTTTGAAAACGTATATCTCCAGAACTACTTGACGAATTTTCATGCGGTTTCCATACGTAACTTTAGAACATCTTTCGGTTAGATAAAGGCTCCAATAATTGAAATCGAATCATAGGAAATAAAAATATCTAATCATTTCCTTAAAAGCCATTGTGTATGTCTATTGGGTGACGGTAATCTCCAAAAGTACTACACAACTTTCATGGGTTTCTACATGCAAATTGAGAATAGTTTGTAGAGTAACATAGGCTTACTTTCATCAAAATCGGTCCAAAGGAAGGAAAGATATCGTAATTTTAAATTTTATGTGTATGCTATGCTTCTAAGTATGGTGTGCAACAGCAAATCTCCAAGAGTACTACACGAACATTCATGGGGTTTCACAGGTCAACTGAGAGTATCTTGGGGCAACATATAAGCTTCATTTCATCACCAACGGATCAGAAGAAGAAAATATATCGTAATTTGTAGTTTTATGGTGTATGCTATGCATGAAATGCAGCGTAGTATAGCAAAGACCCGATAGAGGCGCTTGTTACTGACATAGTATAACAAAAACTAATAGATGGCGATGCTGCGTTGCTTACTCTCAAAACTAAAGTGTAATACACTGAAACAAGGGCTATGATTTTCCTTAAGGCAGCGGTGTAGTGTATATATGTTGGTAATGGCCGTTGAATCCTTTTTGAAAAATCAGTCACGTACAATGAGGGCATTAATTCTTAGTATTGATAAATACGATGTTTTGATTAAGAAAAACATGGCAGCCGAGTTACTGTTGGTTGCCACAAGGAGCGCTGTAACCAGTGTCTTATCCAGTCTATATATTTAAACTCATTGTTGTGGAATTTGCTGCCATTTACTGCGCGTTGACTGTATTTGTACGACGACCTCCGTTTGTCATTTACGTGTTGTGAACGGCGACTCCAGGTTGTGGTCATTTATTCGTCAAGTACAGCTAAATGCATACGTAAGTTCACCATTGAAAATTATAATTTGTTTCGTTGATTTCATGTTAGGTGTTTAAACACAGTTATAGATCTGATAAAGTAAATGCAACTATCAGTAAAAATCAAAATACATTAATGGGCACTTGCAAGGAATGAAGTAAAATGGAAAAAGTACGGTAATTTCTATTCCTCATTTGGTGCTAACAAGCTTCATTGTCAGAGTTAGTTTGTGGCTGACGCTTTCGCAGGTTTATTTGTAACAATGATCAATGGATTCAAGTGGTCAGTATGTTTCAATATGATTTTGTGTGATTAAACATCACTAGTTTTGTGCTGCTGAAGTTCTAATGAATTATGTCTACGAAATGCAAAATTCTACTTTTCGTAAATAAAAAGTCACATTGTTTCAAACAATTTCTTGAGTAAGGTAACATTCACCACAAGCATTAGATTTAGACATGAGAAGAGATGTAATTAAAATCTATGTAGATTATTTTTTTTTATTTGTAAGAAAGGTCACTAAACAAACTTCCACCATTGATGAGTTGTAAGCCGTTAATGTCTGAAATGTCTGTTGTCGCAAATTTGAAACGTCTCTAATTATACCAACCACATGTAAGTTTTCTTACGACATTATAAATGATCTAATATACAAATACTGAGCAGAAAATTTGATTTTTTTTATTTGTTTCTAGCAGCAGAACTTAATTCAGGCAGTAAGAGAATATACAACTGCTCCTTCAGAGAAAGTTCCGTACCGAAAAACTGGAAAGTTGTACAGCTCACTCCAATATTCAAGATAGGCAGAAGGAGTGATGCGCAAAATTACAGGTCCGTGTCATTGACGTAGATTTGCAGCAGGATTTTAGAACATATACTTGCCTCAAATATTATGAAGTACCTCGAAGAGAACGACCTATTGAGCCATAGTCAACACGAATTCGGACAATATCGTTCTTGTGAAACGCCTGTAGCTCTTTACTCTCATGATAAGTGCTATCGAAATGGGATGTCAAAAAGATTCCGTATTCTAGATTTACAGGAAGCTTTCGACACTGTACTCCACAAGCGTCATCTAATAAAATTGCGTGATTGTGGAATATTGCCACAGTTGTGCGATTGGATTCGTGATTTTCTGTCAGAAAGGACACAGTACGTTGTAATTGACGAAACGTCATCGAGTACAACTGAAGTGATATCTGGCGTTCCCGCGTGAAGCTTTATAGGGCCCCTACTGTACCTTATTATTATAAACGATTTAGGATACAATATGAGTAGCTCTCTTAGACTATTCGCGGACGATGCTGTTATTTATCAGTTATTAAAGTTACCAGAAAATCAAAAACAACTGCAAATGTTTTACGTATCATCATGTTGCAAAAATTGGCAATTAATCCTTAATAATGAGAAGTGTGACAACATGCATATCAGCACTAAAAGAAATCCGATAAACTTCATTTTCAGGACAAATTAGTCAAAGCTACAGGCTGTAAATTCAACTAAATACCTAGGAGTAACAATCACAAACAACTTAAATTGGAAAGGGCAAATAGAAAATATTGTAGGGAAAGCGAACCAAAGACTACGTTTCGTTGGCAGAACACTTAGAAGAAAGAATCTGCTGACACTACACTTGAGCGTCCTATTTTGGTGTATTGCGGTGCATTGTGAGTTCTACACCAAGTGGGACTGAAGAACAATTTTGAGATACTTCAGAGACGGGCAGGTCGTTTTTTTATTATCGCGATATAGGGGAAAGAGTGTCACGGAAATGATGCACGAGTTGGGGTGAAAATGCTTAAAAGAAAGGCGTTATTTGTTACGACGAGATCTCCTACGGTTTCGTTCCCTGTTTTCTCTTCCGAATTTGAAAATACTTTTTAGTACTCACCTACATAGGAACAGAACATCATCAAAATAAAATAAGAGAAATCAGATTGAAAAAGCAAAGATTTAGCTTTAACTTTTTCCCATGAGCTATTAGAGAATGGAACTGCCGTGCACTTCAATGAGATTTTCAGAGTATTTATGAAGATGTAGAATATTATAAGAGAAGAAGTAAATTTCCAGCTTGATGGTGTGGTATAAAATATTTAATTTAAAAAAAATCCAGTTCGTTCAAATGATTGAACATCATCAGTGTTGATTTTTAAATTGTATCATGCATTAGAAATACCTTCTTCTTTATATATTTTATGTATGTGATTGTTAAATGTTTTATGCAGAGTACATGAATTCTCATGACACGAAATCTGCACTGATGATTTTCAATCATGAGAACAAGATCGATATGTGAAGTCTTAAAACAAATATCTCATATCACACCACAGAGTTTTACGTTTGTTCCTTTTAACATTTTATTAGAGTAACCCTTCCTAGACACAAACGATACATTTCCGCCATTCAGCCTTACTGCATTCAACACTTGAAACCTGCCTGTAAAAATTCAGGTAAGCACTATCGAATCCACTGTTTCACTGTCACTTTTCCCTCACCTATGTCCTGAAAGTATCGTGTTCGACAGCTGTCTTTCATTGGCCAAATGAATAGACCGTGCTCAATCTTGACTGCATGGCTAGTGAGAGATCCTTAACCAGACCACTTTGCCAATCACCTCTCTTGTGACGCGTCCGATTCCACATTGTCATCATGGACCTGCCCCAAACGCTAATAGGAAGTACTGATTCTCAAATTATTATACACATCGAAAGGTGGGAAAAGACGGAGATAATTTCAGCTGAAATTTCAACTAAGGAGCAAATGGTGTTCAGAATGGATAGATTGAATAAAACAGGTGCTGTCATAAGCGGTTTATCCTGTAGAGAAACTGAAGTAGATAGTTCCTTTAAGTTGATATTGGTAGACGTTATACCTGACAACCAGAATAAGTTAATACGTAATTGCTGTTTTTTACCGACCCCCAGACTCAGACGATTCGACAACAGATATCAGGCAATAATAATTGGTGACGACATTAACTTACCCTTGATATATTGGCAAAAATACATCTACAAAACCGGAGGCAAGCATAAAAAAAGTCAGAAATCGTACTGAAAGCATTTCCCGATAAATATCTTGATCAGTTAATGGACCCTGTAGAATAGTAAATGGTTGTGAAAACATACTTGACCTCTTAGCACCAAATAACCCGGAGCTAATAAAGAGCATAAAAACAGCCATTAGGATTAGTGAAAACAGATTTGTAGCGGGACTCAATATCGGATTTCCGTAATCCACCACATGTAAACCAAAAGTATATTTATTTAAAAAAAAGCATATAAAATTTAGATTAACGCTTTGCTGAGTGTGAATCTCCAGTGTTTCGAAATTAACAATGTCAGTGTACATCAGATGTGGCTTACGTTAAAAGAAACGACAGGCTGCAAGGCCACTACGGTCGGGGATTCTAATTCCCCCCCCCCCCTCGGGCATGGATATTTGTGCCGTCCTTAGTATTAGCAAGTTCATAAGTAGTTTGTAACTTTAGGGACTGATGACCCCGTAGTTCAGTCCCATAAGCTATGCAAACATTTGATTTGAATTACCAAAGGAGGCTCTGGCCCGTCGTGGTACACAAAATGTGGTTTCACTGCGAAATCACTTCTTGCTGTGCCGTATCCCCTTGTGGCAGAGTGACTCACTGTGAAACCACCGTATCACACTAAATCCCAAAAAGACTTTTAAAATGAAAGTCTGATTGGAAAAAAAATCCATTGAACCACATCGAAACGATATGCAAATTGTAGTTAACAAATGAAGCCATATAGGACGAGATAGTCATCCTTAGTTTGTGGTGTCGCATTGTGCCCAACGGAAGAAATATGATTTTCAGAATATTATGAGAAATAGAAAGAAGTGCTGTATGTAATGTACATACAAATTTTACGTAAAACCAAAAAATATTTTAGCTTAATTTTGAAAAACATAAATAAGTAAATATGAAATAAAATGTAATATTAGTGTAATAATAAATGGTAAAAATTAAAAATTTGTGGACTTTTTTAATTATACTGAAAAATCCTCTGTGGTTTCAAAGTGTGACCACCTCTCTATATTTTCTATAAAAATTGATGTTTCTTTCTTTTAAGTTGAATGTGCTCCAGTATGGCAATAAAGAAGGATAAAACAAAATTTCAATGCCTATCATATCCAAAAGTATTTTTCTGACTCAAAGAGTTAAACAGGTCAGATCATTTTGCACAACCAAAGAAAAAACATGCCAAACGAATACACAATCTCGAAGACTGGCAATCTTTTACAGAAGCTGGAAATTTTGTTCCAACTTCAATGCGAGAAGCTTGTAATAGTTTCAGAACGAAACCCTGTCACTTAATTTGCTAAAGAATCCTAATAAATTTCTACTCGTATATACAGTATACTATCTGCAAAACAGCAATCAAACCATTCCTACGTGATAGCAATAGTGATGCTATCGATGACAGTTCTTATAAAACTTTATTTCTTAATCCAGCTTTCGGAATTCCTTCACGAAAGAAGACAAATATTCCTGAATTAGAATCAAAACAGATGCCAGCATTCGTAAATTTGAAGCAGATATTGCAGCAGTATTAAAGGAAGAACTTTGTGTTACTATAGACGACATAATAAAAAATTGTTCAAATGTTTGTAAATCGATTGGACCAAACTGCTATGATCATATGTCCCTTTCCTTCTTTTGTTGTGTCGGCGTCATGTTCATTGTTACTCGGAGCTTTGAGATCTGTAATATTCCTACTTGGCTGTATCGACTTAGGTAAGAATAAGGGATAGGTGAACAGGTAGTTTAGTCCCCGTAAACTCCCAAACTAACCAATTCAGACTGTAGTTATGACGTTGTGTCTCTTGAAGAATATGTCACACAGTAATGTAATTTTCCAGGGCCGTAGAGTGCAGTATTGGAAAACTGCAAGCGACAAGATTTACGAGTAGAGTTAGCAGTAAAACCATTGTGAATTAAAAACCTAATCTAATTGTTTATGACGTCATATCTCTTGAATTATGTTGTTATATTTTCTTGAAATCGGTCCAAAGGCTTAGGAAAAAATGTGCAATATTGTCGTGTGATGTAGCAAAATAGTTTTTTCTCACCTACCACTATTTGTGAAGTCATATCTCTAAAGTTATGTATTTTACTAAATCCTTACATCTGCAGTGACCTTCCTCTTCGTTTGTAGGTCAAGTGTGCAAAATTTCATCAAGTTTGGTACAAACCTGTAAATTTGTTTGCAATATATATATATATTCCGGTTTGCAATATATATATATTCCTGTTTTATTTTAGGAACAAAACTAAAAACTCGAAAAAGATTTCATCTTCATGTATCCATGAAAACAGCTTAGAAATTGTAAAACGGTAAAACAAAGTAATACGTATATTGTAAAAAATTTTAAGTGCAGTATCCAAACAACGAAAAATAGTAATGTATTACATTAATTTAATTCAAAACTTGACTATAAATAATATTTGTTGATACTTGAGATGGGAAAGTTTTTGTGACTCATTTTTTACGACGTCATATGTCCTGAACTATGTGTAGTAGGTAGTTTTAACGCCACAGCAATTGTTGTCTGATAATAAGCAATATGTGTACCGCGTTTAATTGAAATCGGTCCATTATTCTAGAAGGAGTTGTGGAAAAATATCGCATGATGCAGCATTTATTCGGAAATATCATTGTCTATGACGTAAATTAGAGGGCACATTCAGCGGTATATGTGCCTAATGTCTGCAAAATATGTCGTGAATGGTATTAGCAATGAGGACGTAATAAATCGAAACCTAATGCGTAATGATGCGGTTTTTCATAAACCAAATTGTTATGAGTTGATATCTGATGCACTATCTGCGGAACTGTGATATAGTATCGAAGGAACCTTCAATGGTATGTATGTGTATTATCAAAACTGTCTCACAAACACAATTTACAGTGTACAAGTAATACCTTTTACCCTCATGCGAAATGCCGTAGATATTTATCATGAACATCGGAAAAGTAGTAAGCGATAAACTTTTTTCCTTTCATCATTTTGTTGGGGTTGTCAGCGAGGAAAGGATTCGTTATGATTTGAAATTATGTTCAAAGTTTATTGCAAGTGGCTAAGTGCTCTAATTGTGAAATAGTTGAGGAATAAAATCAGGTTATCACGCGCCGTACATGATATCGTATGAACTATATAACGTAGGTGGCTTTTCCAACCATAACAAATGATTGCTCATCTTAAAGAATATTTGTATCAAATTTGGTTCAAATCGGTCTATTAGTTTAGGAGCAGAAGTAATATATTATCGCATGATGCGCCCGTTTTCACATGTCATTGTTTATGACGTCATATATCTGTCCGTGTGTGTTGTATGTGGTTTTTACCTTAACAGCGATTGTTGCCTGATAGTAAGGAACATGTGTACCAAGTTTGGTTGAAATCAGCCCAGTAGTTCAGGAGTAGATGTGGGACATACATATTCACATACACGCATACAGCCTCTTTTATAATATACTAGCTTATATGCCTGTGTTTCGCAACGGTTGCGGAAGGAGGGCCTGTGTGTATCATGGCTTTTTAGGGTTCCGGACCTCAGTCAGCAAAAATAGAATTCTCGTTGGATCGCCCTGTCAATAAAATAAACTCAGTTGTCCTAGCGAAGATGTCAAATGTAACTAAAAATTATAGTCCGAAACGATTTATCTTCATAAAGATATCAAATGTAAGTAAAAGTCTTTGTCCGAAACGATGAATCTTCATAAAGTTTTTGATACACAAGGTGAAACGTGCCAAAATGAACAACGAAATGTCGTTAAGTATTTAATACATAAAGCGAAAGCAGTAACAATATGTTCAATGTTTGTTGGTATTCGTAGACATACGATTGCTTAATTCTGTCAAAGACGTTCGTTTCCTTGTTGTACTACCCCATACTTATTACACAGAAGCGGTTTTCAATGGTTCTTTGGTGTACCACAGCGCCTCTATTGCTTGTTTGCTGTACTACGCAATCCATACTTCAAGCATAACCTACATCTAAAACAATTTCCCTGATTCAAATTTCACGAAACGAAATTGCTCCATGCAAATCCGTGAAGTAGTTTAGGCTGGAATCATGCCTATATGTTGCCCCTTTCTTAGCTCAAAGTTCCTGTGAAAATGTATCAGTAGTTTTTATTTATTTTTCCTTTTTAATACGTTTGGGAGACGTGTTAGAAATAGGCATATCTTCATGAACATGAAGTAGTTAACATCATACATCAGTTATATTCGCTATTTAAAACATTTATTTCACGATAATTCATATCTCTGGACAGTTGGCTGAGGCATGGAAAGCTGAAATATAATAAGAACTATTTCCTTAATGAAGTAGAAATATCACTGAAAACAATTATTATTCTTACGACTGGCTCGCTTTTCGTTAGGTGCGCTATTGTCGCTCCAAGTGTGAGAAACTTCCATAGCAGTTGTACATATACATTAGACTGTGATATCAGTATGTAAATATATGGATTAAACATGGCGATGATTGTATCAGTTTCTTATATTCATTGCGTTGCATCATATTTCGTAGAACATAGCAACCAAGAAAAAGATTTTCAGAAATATGGTTCATTTGAAAAATTCAGAGTAAGTTTTATTTTCAAAGGGTAAAAATCCGATCGCTGCGTCGAACTTCAGACGAACACCCGCAGCGCTATCTGTTAGTTCTTTGCTGCATTATGCAGTTCTTTCCAAACATGAACTACACCTAAAACTTCAAATTACGATATATTTTACTTTCCTGATCTGAGTTTGATAAAGTGAAGCCTATATGTTGCCCCAGGATATTCTATGTTTATTTGTGATACCCCCATGAATGTTCATTTAGTACTTTTGGGGATTACTCTCTACAAACAGACACATGCGATTGCTTTAAGAGAAATGTTTAAAGTGTGATATCTTACTTTTTCTGATCCGATTTTGTGAAATGAAACGTTTCTGTGACCGCAAGGTACCCTCACGATTCCTGTGAAAACCCCCTGAAAATTCGTCTATTAGTTTTGGAGATGGAAGAGAAAGACATGACGATTGTCGATGACAAACGTTAAATTGTTCTTCTTTCCGTGAGCCGACATTTATGAAACTAACTCTATACGTTGAACCAAGGTACGCTGAAGTTACCTGTGAAAACCCTATGCGAATTCGTGAAGTAGTTTTGCAGAAGTGGTTTCTAATAGATGAACAGACAGACACGACGGTCTATGAAAACAGTTCGTGATTCTATTTTGATGAAATCATGCATAGATCCTGAACAAATCTTCGCTCATGTTTCCTGTGAAAAACCACATGAATATTCGTCCACTAGTTTTGAAGATTGAAGCGAACAGCACAGACCTAAATTTACAGATTTATTAGTATACATATGTTTTAAAATTGTAAAATTTTGCAGGAATATATTGATTTGTTTAACTGCTGTATGTCGGTAAAATCTGTTGCAAATATGTTTGCAGTAAAGAAGTAATAGATTAAAACGTGATGCTTGACGGGGCGATTTTCCATGAACGCTACCCTGTGCGTCCTCATATCTCATGAACTACGTATCGTACTGTGATACGATTTCCAACGTACATTCAGCTCTACGTGTGTATTCTGTCTGCAAAATATCCTGCGAGTACAATTGGTAGTGTAGATATTATAAATTGTTATGTTATACCGAATGTCATAGTTTTGCTTCATGAACGGCGGTAAACTATAAGCGAGAAACTTTTTTTTCAGTATTTTGATGTGGTTGTCTGCGAGAAAACGTTTAATAAACGTTTTTAAAAATGTTCAAATGTCTGTATAGCTTATGAGACTTAACTGCGGAGTCATCAGTCCCTAAACTTATAAACTACTTAAGAACTAGCTAATACTAAGGACGGCACAAATATCGATGCCCGAGGGGGTTTCGAACCCCCGACCGTAGTGGCCGTGCAGACCGTGACTGGAGCGCCTCAGTCCCTTCGGCCACCATGGCCAGCTGAACGTTTTAAATAATGTTTAAAGTTTGGTGCAAGTCGCCAAGTACTGTCATTCTTATATAGTGTATTTATAAAGTCTCGTCGCAATATGTAGCAGTTTCTTGCGATTCCTATCGTTCATGATGTTATTCCTCGTGTGGTTCGTACTTGTACAGCAATTGGTATCTTACGTAAAGAATATGTGTACCAAATCTGGTTGTAATCTGTCCAGAGGCGTAGGAGGAAATTTGCAGTATTGTCGTTTGACGCATCAATTTTTAGCGCATCTCATTGTTTATAACGTCATATCTCCTTATGTATGTGTCGTAGGCGATTCTTGTCCCAACAGCGATTGTTGCCCGATACTATGGAACCTGTGAACCAAGTTTGGTTGAAATCGGCCCAGTAGTTTAGGAGGGTATGTGGAACATACATACATACATACATATAAACACATAGACTCATACAGCCTATTTTATAAGATGAAAGTTATAGATAGCTACTTACAGTTAGAGATTTCTACAATTCCTAAATTTTATCGTGATTTATAGATAGGTCATTTACAAAGAACTTACTCTTTTCCCTGTGACAGTTTTTCCACTGACACGGAAGTCCTGAAAGTAATTGAGAAATAAGAATGGCTCTATCATATCGGTATCCTATATCTTTAATCCCTAGCGGAAACCCGATGAGTGCCCTGCCGCGGGCACGAAGCCAGGAGCTGCAGAAGACGCCCTTTCAGCTTTAAGGCACGCATCAGACGCGGAAAACGACGCAGGAAATGAAATCTTTTAGTTTATTCAACACGGAGCCGGCCGACCGAAACGGCTCACATGGAAGCCGTTAGCGAATCAATAAACCTTTAAGGGAAAAAAAAATGGTTTCCTTTCAGTGACGAAGGAAAAGGATGAAGAACGTTCCTCGATATCCGCCTGCACGTATCGCATCGAAAAATATAAGCGGGCAAACACAGAAAAGATGTTTGTCTATAGCGCCGGCCGGCCGCCGGAAAACGCGGCCACGGGGCCCACCGCAAGAAATCTCCCCCGGCCTCTGCCTCGGCCGCCGAGCCAGTAAACCAACTTTCCAATATCCCCTGACTCATTGATCACCGGCCACGGCCCGTATGAAACCGCCGCTTATCGGATATATTCAATAAGTTTGTTTGTGGCGACTGCGGCGTATCAATTCACTTCCCTCGGTGAGATTTACGCCTTGGCAGAAGCTGGCAGATTTGCGTCTGAATGCTTACTGGATTATAATACCGTAATATTGATAGCGTGCTTGCAACTCGGCCACGCTTCGCTGTGAATGACTTTGATGTGAAGTGAATGGGGAAATAAATGGAAGTATTTTGGTAAACGTTGAAGAAATACATCAATCATATCACCACGTTTGCGTTGCTGTGACTATGCGGATTAAGATGAACGTTTCATTGACTCTTTTGTCGAAGATGAGCGGTGGGAAATCATATCCGGAATATTGAAGAAACCCTTGTTTAACCCTAGGACTCCGTCTGAAAAAATTTCCCTAGGACTATCAGGGGTCATACTGCGTGTGTACTAATAATTCAGAAAACAACGTACTGCGGATGAATACTGTTTGTTTACATTTTGTGTGCCGGCCGCAGTGGCCGAGAGATCTGCTGCGCGCCAGTCGGTCTGTACGGCCACTACTGTCGGAGGTTCGAATCCTCCTCGGGCATGGATGTTTTTGTCGTTTTTAGTATAAGGTAGTTCATAAGTGGTTTCTAAGTTGGGAATGATGACCCCGCAGTTAAGTCCCTTAAGCTTAACAAACTATTGAACATTTTTACACTTTGTTTCACAGCCTTTTTAAAAGGTATATACATAGTAGAATAAATAAAATATTGCAGAGTAATTCCATATGAAAACTTACAATATTACTCTAAATGTTCAAATGTTTGTTAAGCATAAGGGACTTAATAGCGGGGTCATCAGTCCCTAAACTTACAAACTACTTACGAGCTACCTTATACTAATGACGACACAAACATCAATGCCCAGAGGGGCGATTCGAACCCCCGACCGTTGCGGCCGGCCAGACTGTGATTGGCGTGCTGCAGACCACTCGTCCACTGCGGCAGGCGATATTATACTAAGTCATAATTTGTTTCATTCATAAATGTTCACAATGGCTTTAAATTTCCAGAAAATATGAAGAACAACTCAACAACTCGATAAGGGATCGCAAATTGATTCCGTATTTCTTGATATCTAGAAGGCTTTTTGACACCGTGCCTCACAAACAGCTTTTAATCGAATTGCGTGGTTATGTTATATCGCCCCAAATTTTCGACTGGATAGGGGATTTCCTGTCAGAGAGGTTACAATTTGTAGTAATTGATGGTAAGGCATTTATTAAAACAGAGGTGATATCGGCCTTTCCACAGGATAGTGTTATTAGTGCTTTGCTGTTACTTATTTACGTAAACGATTTGGCAGAATATCTAAGCAGCTCTCTTAGGTTGTTCGCAGATGACGCCGTTATTTACCGTCAAGTAAAATCATATGAAGATCAAAACCAATTACAGGACGATCTAAATAAGATATAACTATGGTGTAACGATTGTCAAATGATTCGAAATAATGAGAAGTGTGAAGTCGTCCACGTGAGTACGAAAAAAAAAATCCGTTAAACTTTGTTTAAAACTGAAATCAATCAAAATTAAGGCCGTATACTCCACTATATACCTAGGAATTCTTATGTCAGACGTAAACAGGAAGGAAAGTCGTGGGAAAGGCGAACCAGAGACTGCGTTTTATTGGCAGAACCCTTGAAAGATACAACAGAAATAGTTGTGGGATCCTTAACAGGTAGGTTTGACGGAGGACATCGAAAGAGTCCAAAGAAGGGCAGCTCGTTTCGTATTGTCACGATACAAGAGAGACAGCGTTACGGAAATGATATAGGATCTGGGATGGGAATCATTACAACAACGGCGCTTATCGCTGCGGCGTGGGCTACTTACGAAACTCCAATCGCGAACATTCTCCCCCGAATGCGAAAATATATTGTTGACTCTTACTTACATAGGTAGAAATGATCATCAGAATAAAATGTGTGAAATCAGAACTCGAACTGTGAGATTTGGGTGTTGTTTCGTCCCGCGCGCTATTCGAGAATGGAACGGGAGATAAATAGTACAATGGGGTTCGATGAACACTCTGTCAGGCACTTAAATGAGATTTGCAGAGTATCCCATGTAGATGTATAAATCGATAAAAACCCAAGAAAAACGAGTTGGTAGGGGAGCTTAAACTCGAGCGTTCTTTCGAGGCTCGCTACTGGGCATTGCCAACCCAACTTGTAACCAAAGGGTGGAGGAACCTCTTTGGTCGCATCAAAAGCAGAGGTTGGTAACGACTACACTGGTAGGGAGCAGCCAGCAGCCGACGACGAAAATTATCATCCGTACATTCAGACTCCCATGCTAGAAGATTCTCATACATGCACATACAGAATAAAGCAAGTACATATTCTCACAGGGACAATATCGTCACGGAGAAACCATTCATCTTGCTACATTAATAGACACAATGATAAATTATTAGCATAATAAAATCCCAGCAATATTACAGAAACTAATATTTAAAAACATGAAATTAAATGCAATTCCTCGTGCCTCCGAACGAAAGGGGTTCTCGTTTAGCAAAAAAGCCCGTCTAGTGAACTTAGATAAATTACAAAGTTAAAAACCTAAGGAAGACGTCTGACAGCCGTCTTTCAACTCCCTTCCTTATAACATACAATGAATTACACAACAATCCGCAAGAGATTTGACGTCTTAAGAAAAAACCATAATAGTTTGAAATATTTGCAAACTAGTTTTATGAGCCACCAATAGTACAATACTGTGTGCTTGAACAAACTGAATGAAAATTAAGAAGTCTGATTGGAACAAAATAATAAATCAAGTGCTTCTGCTGTTATTACTAAACAAACAAACGCAAGGCAAGCACGTTCTTACATTCAGCTACACAGTTTAACACTTCAGAGAAATTATACAGTTAGAACACTCGTTGTCCAGTGGCACCGGACATGATGTGAGAGGCACAGTTCTGGAACAGACTAAAAGCGTCGATTAGCGACTTATGGTAAGGCATAAAGAACCAATTTTATAACAAGGCGCACGCCTTATAAGGACGAGGGAGTTCTCAGGTCGGGATGCAGGCACAACCAGTATACAAGTACGCCGGCCACGCGCGTTAACACGCCTGGGAACTAGCAAGACGGTACGGGACTACAGTAGCACAAACGCACTCCCTCTTGGCACACAGAATTCACAGTGCCCCTGTAAGTCAAAAGACGCTCCGAATATTCCCTCGCTGTGCCTGCCCGCCAGAACGCCGAGACCCCTTTTACTACTGGACGAGCAATGAACATTAAGTGAAGTTAATTGCAATGTTTCTCTCAAATTAAAATAATAGAATTACACTTCTCTCTCCTTCAAACTGATAACAGAATGGGTATTTCCTCTTTAGGGCATACATGCAATATACATCTCTGCCCTTAACAAATATGAAAAGGTCAGATTTCGCCTAATAATACAAATCCGGTATATTAGCAAGTTGAATAAGTTGCCTTTACGGGCAGCAGATATTATGAAAGGAGCAACGTAGGGGCAGAAGCGTTACACAAATACGTTACCAAGAGTCTTTTCCGTTGCAAATCACAGCAAGCTAACGAGACACTCGCAGGGAGGGGTACCACAACTTAGACACGGGCCTGAACTCCCTCTCCCTAAAACCATACCCATCCTGGTACAATAATAATGGTGTATAAATTAATACAATTAACAGGTTAGCGCAGCTAAACATTTCTTGCGATTGTAAGGTCCCTATGGTCCCGACATAGTCGGTTTTCTATGTATTTAGTTTTGTGAACTGGCCACGGATGTATATCGCAAGTGGTGCAGTAATCTTTGGAAGTTCGATTTCAGAGTAACAGCTCTGGCTGCGAGAGGGCAGTCAGTAGCAAGTCAGTTGCGAGCTGTTTTGGGAGTTAGTTGCAGAGAGTTGCCTGTTGTGTGAGGTAGCGCGAGGACGCTGTTGGAGAAGGCAGTTGTTATATATTCCAGCACGCCATTATTGTAATGCATGATGTTAATTTAATTTTATGTAATATTTTTCTACTTCATATTTTTTTTAAGAATACATAATTTCTAATATTCAATTTGCGTTCTGCGTCCTCATTTGGTAGTTAGTTTTCCCTTCCTTTCAGTTTCTTTATTTATAATTATTCTTGAACGTGATGACTAGCTACCTATCATTTCTGAAAATTTTAATACTGAAATACTGCATGACGCGAGCTGCTTGCCTTTTCCTATTTCCAATTTTGTAATAAGAAGATACGAGATAAGTCAATTTTGTTTTATTTTTATCTGTGTCGCGGTCAGATTGTTCCCCCCCCCCCCCCCTTCTTTCATTATTCAAGTTCATCAGTTTTGTTGTACCCTTTGGGAGTACTTCTATACAGGGTCATAAATTCTAATGTTTTAGTTTCCGCATTTCCCAGGCGCGTCCGTTGTGCGTATTAATGTTTTCTAAGGCTTACTTCGTGATCGTAGTCACCACATTGGTCGGTTTTTAAAAGGTCAGTTTCGCACGTATATAGTATTGCTCATCCGCCGTTAAACTTAATCTATTCGGGATTCATTGCACTCTACCATTAAACTTAATTTATTTATTAATTTATTCGGGATACTTTGCACGATTACCAACAACGATTAACCTGTCCCTTACTACAAACGTCTTACGAAATTACACGGCTTGACACAGACTCTGGCAATTAACCGATTCACGACGAAGTAAGGAGGGAAAGCGTTCCCAGTAAATTGTCTCGGTACAATCGACGGCCTTAGGCGTCCCAACCACGTGTCGAAGCTACGCACAAGTCGTCAGGAACCGCCCACTCGCCGCTTGTAGCCACTTCTCCAGCACATACTATGTTGACCAGCTTCCGAGTGTCCAGAGAGCTCCACCGCTGCCCAAATCCAATGAGCTATATAAACTACATAGAGCCGGCCGCGGTGGCCGAGGGGACTGAGGCGCTCCAGTCACGGTCTGCACGGCCACTACGGTCGGGGTTTCGAATCCCCCCTCGGGCATGGATATTTGTGCCGTTCTTAGTCTTAGTTAGTTTATAAGTTGTTTGTACGTTTAGGGACTGATGACCCCGTAGTTAAATCCCATAGACTATACAAACATTTGAACATTTGAAACTACATAGAGAGGTTATCTCTGAGTTAACAGGGCTCCTTGTGGCAGCAACCAGGAACTGTGGCAGTCATTTTATTCAACTTCTAGTGCTCCGAATACGAAAATTAGACGGACGCTATTTACGTGTTTTGGTTTCACATTTTATGTGTCGTTAGTAAGCTTGAAAGGTTATTTATTAAGATGAAAGCATGCCGAGTGAATGCGTAGCATATAACTGTACCAATCGTAGTAATTAGACTGTTGGAATATCGTATTTTCAGTAACTATTTGTATGTTTTCGTTTCTAACATTTCGTGTACTCGTCTTTTGTACTTACCACATTTCTGCATACTGTAGTTCTATGGGTTGTGTATGTGTTTAACTGTAACTAAAATAAGCTGTAATTATATTTTTCAGTTTTCCTTTGAAAAATGAAGAACTTACATAACGATGGTTAGCCAATATGTGGCGAGATAAGTGGAAACATACGGCATACAGTTACATTTGTTCTTCGCATTTTGAGGAGGAATCATGTATGCAACAAATGATACAAAGCGGCTTCTGACTAATGCGATTCCGACGATAGTTTATTTCCCTGAACATCTTCAAACAACAAAAACGCCACAAAGGAGATCTCCAAAACAAAAATAGCTGAATAAGCTTCATTATTATCTATTGCAAATCATGATTTAAGTCATTGAGAGAGCAGTAGGCCTATTCAGTTTGACCATGACTAAGTGCCAGAATACGAAATGCTGACATTATATTCCGAAAAAGTAGTTGAATATATTTCTGGAAGCATAATTAGGCAAGTGATTAAAAATGTAAGTGTTTCGATTGCTTGGAAGTTTTCCTTGCTCCTGAAAATGAGAGTAAAACAGAATTAATCGAATTAAAAGGTATAAAAGACAGTCTGTTCAATACCTCTAAAGATCTTATAAAACTTTTCGAAATGGCAGAAAGGGTTGTGAGGAATCATGAAACGTTATTAGGGAGAAAAAAAATTCTTTTGTGAATGTATGTAGATGTTGGGAAACAGACCTACTTTGTACGAACGTAGGCTTTCCTTCCTGACGAAGGATCCTGCAACGGATCCGACACGTTGGAAAGATTTTATTATCATCACGCGGCAAATAGCTGAGAAGACCTACTTTATTTATCAACTACAAGCACTTAATGGTATCCTCGGAAGTTTGGGAGGAATCTCATTACTCCAGCCTAATAAAGCTGTTATTAAAACATTACTTCAGTTGAGAATACGTCATTTATGTAAAGCCAATTCTGCGGAGGAACGAGGTAAGCAGATTAGGCAAAAGTACACGAAATTAATATTGTTTAAAGGACAGTATGAATTAGACGATGTTTAGCCGTTCCATTGTATGTGACATTCGTAATTAAACTTTACGATTTGTCTACCACACACTTGTTGTCTATCATTTATCTTTTGTACATATTAGCTTAGCTATAAAAATAACAATAAGCGGGTAGAGTGATATGATTCAGTGCTACAGCAGACGACTGGCTACGCCTAAGTGACGTTGTAAAACATGGCGGCCGAGTTTTCAATGTACTTCAAGTATGGCAGCACCCTAGCCAGTCTATGTTGTTTATATAGGTCGTTGCCCAAACCAGAGTGCCCAGTAGTCCTTAAACAACGTACTTCCTGTCGGTGCCTCCAGAGGGCGCCCGCAACAACCCGCGGTACCAACCGAGTGTCCACAAATAATCGATCTCGTACCGAGATCCGCGCCACGGGTCAATGATATTCCCATAACCGTCGCCAAAATGTAAGAAATATGTTGACGACGTTTCATGACAGTCGGATTAACGTTACTGCAGCACGCGCGACACAAACAAATATACGAACATTCATTTTTATATATTACTTTCATGAGAAATTCTGAGTACCTCTTTTTCGAGAGGGAAAAACTTTATATTTATGCACGGTTCGAGAATTTGCAGTTGACCAAACATAACGGAAAGTGAGAAGTCATTCATATAAAATTTAAAAGAAATCTTGTAATGAAAGTTCCGGATCACTGCTTATATTTTATTCAATAGCACTACAGCTGTTTCAACATTTTCATTGTCAAGCGCCTGCGTATATAAGAATTAGATTAGTTAATTAATATTAAATTAGTTAAATCAAATAATACGAAAATGTATATTAAAATTTTTGTTATAAATTTTCCTTATAATTTAGTCTACGATGTTTGGACGTTATATGCTAACATCGGGCGTGACTGTTGTATATAAACTGTATTGAAATATTCTCGTATTTCGCAGTTTGATACGTTTTTCCTCAGTTGGATACGATTTTTGGCTGCCTGGTTTTATGCACCTTGTTACGTTACATTAAAGAAAATTTTATATTTTTCGTAATTAACAACAGCTCTGCCAAAGTTGTTAACATACATATAGTAATCGACTAAGTTATCAGAGACTTCTTAACGTTGACATTGTTTTCTTTAACGTTTTAGCGTAACAAGCTGCGTAAAACCAGGCAGCTAAAGAACGTCTCCAACTGAGAAAAAACGTATCCAACTGCGAAATACGTGAATATTTCGATACAGTTTATATACAACAGGTACGCCAGATGTTACCATATAATGTCCAAACATCGTAGGCGTTAGTTATGAGGAAAATTTATAACAATTTTTTATGTATATTTTCGTATTATTTGATTTGTAATTAACTAATGTAATTCTTGTATAAGCAGGCGCTTAATAATGACAAAATGTTGAAACAGCTGTAGTGCTATTGAATAAAATATAAGCAGTGATCCGGAACTTTCCTTACAATGTAATTCAATGACATTTATGACACTGCAGGCCCAACAATCAGGAACTTAAATCAGTTACACGTCATTTAAACTATAAATCAATCAAACGTAAATAACTTCAAGTAAATTCGAAGGAATAGCAGTTAGGAACCATTTAAATCGAGAGAAACACAAAAATATAAGGGGCAAGGCGAACCTCGTGTCCCGAAGTTAATCGACTTCTGTCAACATAACGATCCTGAAACAGGCAGTCTGCGTTCTTGTTGTTACTGACAAGAAATACAATGGGGGCCGCTCGGTCAAGTAGTAAAAGAAGAAGAAACGTACAAACAACAAATATTCATTGTTATGCACACAATGTTATGCAGCGTTTGGTGATTTCCTAAAGGTAGCTCAAGCGTTAATTTAGGGTAGGAGCTATCTGCATTCCGAATGTCATCCAAATCCGTCCAGCTCTTAGAGTGTGAAGAGAAACGAACTTATTAACCCATTGTAAGGTACCCTCCGCCAGCCACCATACGGTGGCTTACGAAAGGTAGCCCATGTATTAATGCACGGTATAAACAACCATATTCAAAATTTCATACATTTATGTCCAGCCATTTCAGTATGAAGCCGTAAGAAACGAATTAAATAATTGTGAAGCACCCTATACCATGCACTATACGAAGTTAATTTAAGTATGCCTATAACCTTCGTGCGAGTGCAAGCAATGAGTTAACAAAATTTTATCGCAAACGGATGTATCGTATGGCCGTGCATAAAATGCAAACAAAAATACAAAAAAACATTAGTTTTTATATATTGGATAATACACAGCACAATTGGAATAAAAAAACCATGGTTATTTGTCATGCGAATTTGGAAAACACATGTCAAATGAAATAAATTGTAAAACCAAGGAAATTCGTTCAAATATATTGTAAAAATAAATTAGTACGGCTTTGTGGGCTGATGTGAACCCTTCAACTGGACGCTCCTTCAGCGACTTGCCTGTCCCCAACCTACCCCAGCTATCCATTTATTTCTGGTGAAACCTCACACAGTCGAGTCGAGTGAAATATATATCCGTGATCGGAGAGGGTTCGAACCTTTCACTTTGTATCAAACACTTCCCCGCAAGCCCATACTTGAAACATTGGATACTTAACCAACGTAGATAACAACATACAATTCGCAATAAAATATACTGAAGCTATTAATCAAGACAAAAAGTATCTTTTACGTAGGCCAAATTCACATACAGTGCACAAAATTTCATTAAGATTACATGATTACTTTCGAAGTTATCGCGGAGAAACATCGTGACCCCGGGTTTATATACATAACATTTATACACAATGATTGTTTTTTCGGGCACGTCCGAAAGTACGTATGTAATGAAAGGACGGACTCAAATTTGCAAGTGAATAATTCTTGAATTCCGACGTGGCTCAAACTGTTAGCTTTGTATGTCACCGGCACCCAGCAGAAGGTATTCCTTCGGTAACTCCTCACAATTAATGCCTCCCAGAGGAGCAATTTATGCGCAACGGAAGACGGAGGCCGGAAGCAGTGATTAATAACTTTTGTTATTAAGGTCGCCGCTAGGTGGCTGGCTGAAACAATTCCCGGGCCCGGAGCGGTGGCAGAGGAATTTGTGTTCCCCGAGTGTAATAAGGAAGACACACTGCGGACACCCTGGCCTGCTAAGGGGTGCTCTGCCGCCGCGTTCAATCACCAGCCCGACGCCGACGGGGTGGGGCGGCGCCCTGCAAGTTCGCCCATCTGTCTGTCGACCATTCTACCTGTTAGCAACAACTGACACTCTACACATTTTTTTCAGTCCGTCCTGTTGATTTCCGGGCGTGGAGGCTGCTGGTTCGGTACTGTGTAGGGATTTGATTAATTGATTTCATGCGCCGCCGTACCGTTCATACGATTGTGATTAAACTTTGTCAACATATTCCTTGCACTTCCGCGAACGTTATAGGTATAAATATAAAACTATACAACAAATAGTTCAGTAGATTTGACGTCATGATTACTGAGATGCGTGAAAACTACCACATTATGAATGACGTTTAAATTTATTATTTCTGTGCCACTAAGTGTATAAGGAACGTATTTACAAACAGTACCCATGTACGCCAATTAATGTACGTAGTAAATTATTTCATTGTACGAGTTACAGTTTAGGAGATATGATGTCATAAAGACTGAGACGCATGGGAAAGTACCTCACCTTGTTTTCCGTATTTTGTGGCTTGCCGATTGTTCATCAGATTTGGAAGAAACTTTGCTCACAAGATGAAAATGACTGTCTTCGTAAAATGTTGTATGGAATATGAAAACGGTTATATACCTAAACACTTTGACAAAATCTAGGTTTCCACGCCGATCTTGATGAAATTTGGAATACTTAACCTTCAAAACAAGAGGAACATCATCGTATACCCAAGCTTTCATGCGGTGCATGGCAGAAGATACCTGCAAATATACTTAGATATCACTTCACTGATCACAGATGGAGCAGGCAATGGACTGGGGAGGTATGGGAGGAATTCAGCAGAGAAGGGGAGGTGATTGGCAGAGAAAGGGGAATGGGAATATTGGCAGAGAGAGGGGGAGACAAACAGATAGGCAGATGAACAGAGAGAGAGGGGAGATGAATAGATGAAAAGAGAGAGAGGAGGAGGGGAATGGAAAGATGGACAGAAAGAGACGTAAATAGAATGTGAACGTAGTTTTAGCTAGTTATCAATAAAATAAGAAGAATTTGTAATTCATATAAATCTACAGTTTTATTCCGAATTCGATGAAAATTTACTCACTTGACTGCCAAAACCAGCGGCTGACCACTGTGTACATAATACTTTCTATGGTGCATGCCAAAGTTTACTTTAATAGACATCGATATCCTATTACAGATCATCGTGATAGATATGGCAAGCATGTACAGGGGGTGGTGCCTTAGTGTGGAATGAAATTTAATACTAACACGTGTGAAATTATGGTGACAACAAGGAAAAAAGAAAGAGCAGCAGCAGATGTAAAGATTGGATTCGAAATGGTAAAGAGGGTGGACAGTTTTATCTGATAAGTGTGACTGAAGACAGCGGGAGGAATAATATGGAGAACAGCAAAAGAGGAAAGCAAGACTACAGACACCTACAAAACGTGCGAAGTCTGGTGTGGAGCAAAGACGTACCCCAGAAGAGTAAGCAGGTGAAATGCCGACAGAATTATGCTCCAACGCTCACGTTTGCTACAGAGACGGGGATCTCGAAGAAAAGGCATGTGAATAGAATACAGGCGTGTGAGATGTAACTCCACAGGTTCAGGATCGGTGTAACCAGATTGGATAGAATGAGAAACGAGGAGGTGAGGTAAATGACCTACAAGAGATCATACAGGAGTAGATTAGATCTGATTTGATTAAGTCTTGTTCCATGGATCATATATACGACAATTTCGTAATGATGTGGAACGTGTCAGTTTAGTAAATGGTTTCTATTCACCGTACAACATTGCAGCAACAGTTGTGGAATTCCCGGTGATGTTGTGGCCATTGATCCAAAGACTGGTTTGGTGCAACCGTCAACGGTGCCCTATACTGCACAAGACTCTTCATCTGTGAATAGGAACGCCAACCTACATTCCTTTGAACCTCCTTACGGTATTCGTCCCTCAATTTCCTTCTTAGATTTATATCTCCACCCTCAACCCGTCCTTCCCCAGGCACAAACACTGACTTCCTTAATGTCTCAGAATGTGCCCAACCAATCGATACTTTCTTTTACTCAAGATATGACATATTTTTTTCCTTGTGAGTACAATACGTCCTTATGAGTTATGCGGTCCTAAGTAATCTGCCACTGTTATTGGCACGTTACCTAATCTAATTCCTACAAACGAGGTGGAAAAAAATACGTACTGACATTTTTACGACAATTTGATTGTAAAATAAATAGAATTTAGGTTCAACAGAGTTGTATACAATTGCAGACGTTTACCTTGTAGTTGTGTCTGCAACCCTTCTGGTCTACGTTGTGATAAGTACTGTACTTTATGGCTGCATTTAAAATATTTACATGTTTGAGGTAGAGGTAGAGAGATGAGGAGGGAGGTATAGATGGAGGTAGGGAGAAAATTGGGTGATGGGCCTAGTGGAGGAGGGGAGAAGGGACTGAGAGTGATTGGAGGGGAGGAGTGGAATAAGATGTTAGGGGCGGGGGAAGAAATTTAAGAAAATATGGTCTTAACTTATAGTGCAAAACATGAGTAAATGTTTTCGCTAATTGATAGAATACAAAAAGAGCGAACCAATTAATGAGTCAGATGTAAAAACCATAAAATATATGACGAAAAATGTATTATTAAAAGTTGCGTTATATTTAACAATACATTGAGGTGTAAAACAATAAAGTTATTCAAATCAAATGTTCAAATGTTTGTAGAGCTTATGGGACTTAACTACGGGGTCATCAGTCCCTAAACTTACAAACTACTTATGAACTAGCTTATACTAAAGACGGCGCAAACACCCATGCCCGAGGGGGGATTCGAACCACTGACCGCAGCGGCCGTGCAGACCGTGACTGACACGCCGCAGACCGCTTAGCCACCGCAGCCGGCTCTACAGTTATTAAGGACATAGGCCTACTAATAAAGTTTAAACGTAAAAATTATATAAAAGTCAAGTTTTTAACTGTCAAATAATTTTAAAGAAAAGATTCAAATGTTTGTACAGTTATGGGATCTAACTGCCGTGGTCACCGGTCCCTAATCTACAAACAACTTAAACTAACTTATCCTAAGAACAACACACACACACTCCTGCCGAAGGGAGGACTCGAACCTCAGATGGCGAACGACCGCGGTTACCGCAGCAAGGCGCCTTAGTGCACACGGCTATTCCGCCGCGGTAACAATTAAAATATATGTAGTTAGTGTCGTGATTTTCGTAGACTACAGTCAATTACCCTTGTTTTGTTCTTTTTAGTGTTCATCTTATAAGACACTATGCATTCCACAAAGAAAATTTTTTGTAAATACTTATTTCTGAGTGCACCAGATCTGATTTTTCTATCAAACTTTTCGTCTTTAACACTAGAACCGCCACAGCTTTTAACACCCTAAAACCGCCAATGGGACAAAAGTGTTTCATTTCAGATCGATACGTTAGCCTACTGTTTGATCCTAGTCTTTTAATATTAAGGCATGGATATTTCTGTAAGAAATATTGACAATGATGGTCTCATACGTTGCTTTTATTCTAAACATTAAGTAAAAACGTGCTAGATGCAATTTAATTCAAAATGTAACAACATAAATATAATTTTTTTGACAAATGATCTACATTATGCAAATACTTGAAAATTGTTCATTATGTCATAAAGAAATCAAATTTTTTAAATATAAATTCAGCCATAGCATGAAGTTTGAGTTCAAAATGATATTTCCTACAACAAAGAATAACATAACACACCATCAATGTCTAATGTTATTGTGCACTTCGATACATTTTCCGAAGATAAAATTACAGTCTATGTAATTCCTTTTAGACACGTACTGGTCATCACTCTTTGTAGACTGTATTTAGATATCTATACAGACATAGGGAACTACAGCAACATATTTCTTGCAAACTGGCTTGCCACACGATGCACATTTGTTTAAACTTTTTTCTTCTGTGCAGAATCTTCGAACCTGTCAACCACAGCAGTTCCCACCTACATTTGCTGCTTCAACGTGAACTGATAGAGCTCTGACCGTGGTTTTTGTATAGACTTTGGCAAGTTCATCTGCATGCTTCAGAAGGAAATCTCGTCTTGTTATTCTGATATCTGCTAAACCTAGAATATTATAAGACGTATGAACAGGCCACCTTCTTCCACCAGCTTTCATTGAGTATTTGCGGGCCATTTGGTCAACAACATTGTAACGGATTCATTGTAACTTGTCATAGTGTCAGACTTCATATCTTTCCAATTTGTACATATGGATGCAAGGAACTGAGAATTATTATGTTTTTTCCTGGCTGTGTTTGATATACTGTCAGGGTCATATCGTCGTTTTTGAAAACTACAGTCTTGTGTAGGTCATCACGAGCTTACTTCACGCATTCGGGCACTTCCCGTCTAATTTTGTTCATGGTACCAAGCAAACTGGTTCGATTTGGTTTCAGCTCTCTTGCAAGTGAAAGTGACGTGAAGAAATTGTAATTATCAGAATGTTCTTCACTGCCCTCTGATTAATTTGAGACCTGCGTCGTATTTTTTATTTTATTTTATTTTATTTTATTTATTTATTTATTTTTGTGCATCAAAATCAGTTGGAATACAATCTAGATAGTCCTCTTCGGATTTATCTTCAATACTATTCAGCAACGCTAACAGCTGCTCATCTGAGAGATCGCGCCGAAGACCCATGTTACACTACCTCACAGGCCCTGTCTTTTGTGTCCCCGCCTCGTCGCCGCTTTTGTGTCTCGTTTCCGTCGTAGGTGTCGGTGGCCGAGTAGAAAGAGACCGACTCAGGAATAAAGGATGGACGCTTGTGCAGGTAGGAGGTGCGCAACCAGTGGGACAGTAGAAACTGGAAACACTAGAGTAAATTAGAACGAGATATATATTTCTTAGAGACTTTGTAATACTTAACTTTTACATAGCTCAGTACTGCAGAATGCTGATACATAGTTGAGCTTGAGGCCTGCCTAGTGCCTATCCGATAGCCAAGTCTTCACTGGTGCCTATCTGATTCCGAAGTGTTAGCTGGTTCCTATCTCAGTCCCAAGTGAACGATGTCGTTCAGTGATGGCCACGAGCGGAGTTTTAGCAGAGGGCGCTCGTGGCTGACGTCGTAAGAATGCCGCGCCGTGCGTGCATGGCGGCGCGCGGCGAAAGTAGGTGGCACGCACTTTAGACTTGTTTTTTGTTTGTAAAGCTTATGGGACTTAACTACGGGGTCATCAGTCCCTAAACTTACAAACTACTTATGAACTACTTACGAACTAGGACGGCACAAATATCCATGCCCGAGGAGGGATTCGAACCCCTGACCGTAGTGGCCGTGCAGACCGTGACTGAAGCGCCTCAGTCCCCTCGGCCACCGCGGCCGGCACTTTAGACTTGTGCGACACCACACTGTCACCTATAGTTATATAAATTTTTACTGTCAAAGGCACTGAACTCATTGCCCCACATCAGCTTTGTAGCAGTAGACTACAGTAAAAGCCTCTAACAGTATATATCATTCGGCAACGTTTAGTTTATACAGTGGGACAAAAATGTCCCTTCGGCGGTTTTCGGTATTTGTTGTTTTTTCTCGATAACTACGAAACACGTAGCAATGACTTTCATTTAGAAATGGACTAGGGTAAGAAACATTAAAAGTCATGCAGCCTCATCTACCTCATGAAACAATTAAACGAAGGCGAGGCAATTAAAATATTGCCACGGACAAAAATGTCCCATCGGCGGTTCTAGTGTTAATCTCTACGTCTACCTCCAAGTGTGGATTTTTTTTTTTTTTTCACTCTACATGTCATTCAAAAGCATCATAGGAAACACTTCTTGCGGTAAGATGAAGTTGAGGAAGCAAACAAGCTGTTCTTCAATGTTTCCTTAGCGAGAATCTGTCGTAGCGGAAGGTGAATTCTCATCTGCACCAACAGCTAAAGTTGCAGGAGTTAAGCATGTTTACCCTTTGAAACGTGAGCTGGTGGGCGGTTTCCCTCACCGGCCTACACAGTGGCGCACGCAACACCGCGCTCGTCCCGACTCAGACGGCGTCGTCGGCGAGACAGATGTGAGGCAGCACGCCCCGCCCCAGGCCGTCACGCAAATTTATGCTAAACTCCGCTCAGGCCGTGTTATTATTTTCTGAAGCTCGCGTTTACCTGTCTGGGCCTCGGGCGCTATTTGTTGCTTGCTTTCCTTGCTTGGCTCCTTCTGCTACAGTTCCCCTCGAATCGGTTACCAAACAACAGACGCTCGACGACGTGAACGTGTTTCTTTCGTGCTGGGCTCACAAACATCGAACACAGACAACAAGGCATGCGTGAACGTACCTTCTATCAGCTAGTTCACGTCTTTGAAAACCTTTAATTAGAGCAAGCAGAGGGTACGTAGCGAAATACATCATTCGCGAACGGTCTAAGAGAGCTAGTCAGAGTTTCTCCTAAATCCCTTATAAAAATAAGGAACGATAAGTGCCCTATAACACTTCCCAGGGAACGCCAGATATCACTTCTTACTAGAATTGGGCAACACGATTCATTTTCAGGGATCGATTCTTGCGATTCAATCCCACATTGTGAATCGATTCATACGATTCGTTCACCATTCTTTTCAGTCTCCAATGGCACGATTCTTACGTTCTGTATTCTGCTCATAGAGGGCAGTGGAATCTAACCTTGTGAATCTTTTCCTATGATTCGTTCACGATTCTTTCTGGTCTGCGACGTCACGAAGTCGGATTTTTTTTTTATATTTATGGTACGTAAAGTTCAGACTTAAAATAATAACCAGCCAAACCCTTTTGATTCAACTCTCAAAAATTCTCGAGAAAATAGTTTTTGAAGTTTTGCACGCGTATATAAATATATATGCTACCAATTGCTTTTGCTGTTGGTGCAGCTCATTTGGTAGCGTTGTAGTGAATGTAGTTCACATAGCTTGATTCTTACTGTAACCTCATAAATACTTACGTAAAATCTCGTAGTTTCAGGAAATATGTCTATATAAATAAACTTAAAAAATCAGAATCCGTCGCTAAATACTAAATTTTATTCTAGAGACAAGAAATTCTCATTTTTATATACAATGTTTCTTTGTGAATTCTTTTTTTATTTTTTTTTCAAGAAAAATGAACATAAAAACGTAAATAGTAAAAAAGATTTTCGAGATGATGTTAAAAGAAACATTTAAAATCGCGTTTTGATATACAGAATATTTTTTGTAAAATTAAGTTTAAATATATTACATGTAAACTGTATATAGGAAGTGTATGTGTTGCACTGCATTTACAACGGATACGAAGTATATAATTATTCATCATACTTTGATTTCCTGATGTTAATCGTGTGCATGGGCAGCTGTGTATTTCACTACGTTTCGTTTCTGTGCCGGCCGCGGTGGCCGAGGAGACTGAGGCGCTCCAGTCACGGTCTGCACGGCCACTACGGTCGGGGGTTCGAATCCCCCCTCGGGCATGGATGTTTGTGCCGTCCTAGTTCGTAGGTAGTTCATAAGTAGTATGTAAGTTTAGGGACTGATGACCCCGTAGTTAAGTCCCATAGATTATACAAACATTTCAACATTTGAACATTTCGTTTCTGTCATCTGTAATTCGTGAATACTAATTAACGACTCACGATCTTCGTTCTGTGCTCCCTTTATTTATACGCGTCCTCCTACTTGCCTGCTTTCTGGCTTTCGTAATCATTCGGCACGATTCGCCAGTTGCCTTCGAATCATGAATCATTGAATCTTGGAATCGTCACGAGACAGACGATTGTTTTGAAAGACGATTCGTCCGTGTCACGATTCGATTCTTACTATTCTTTATTTGCATTCGTTCAATTGAACGACTCATTCACGAATCGCCACAACTCTACTTCTTACTCGATGACTTACCGTCAGTTACAACTCAATGTGCCCCTTCTGACAGAAAATCAGGAATCCAATCGCACAACTGTGGCAGAATTTCATAAGCAAGCAATTTGATTACGAGACTCTTGTGAGGTACAGTGTCGAAAGCCTTTCGGAAATCTAAAAATACGGAATCTATATGACATCCCTTATCTTGTGTTTCACAAGAATTGTACTTTCTAAATCCATGTTGACTGCGGGACAAAAGGTCGTCCTCTCCTTTGTCATGCCTTCATTCTTCCTATGGCCATACACATCAGTCAGTGTGGTAGCCGTCTTCGCTTTGCCATACTGCTCCATTTGTACATGTGTATTCACTTTACAATTGCCATATAAGCTGAGGGCGCTACGAAATGTTGGCGTGTGCTCCTATTGGTTGCTTCGAATGACGCACGAGCGGTATAACTGCTCTAAATTAAAATGTAACGCGGTTTCTGAACTGTGCTTGCTACACGTGCGGAAAAACTAAGTGAACAATACGAATGTGAAACTGCTGCTTTAAGGTCAAACGATGCAGCAAAGATGGGCAAAGAATACAGTGTTATGAGACTGAGTGTTCGAGGGGGAGTTGGAAAATAAGTTTCCTCTTTCGAATGTGGGCAGAGTTGTGTACGAAAGCAAAAAAAAAAAAAAAAAAAAAAAAAAAAAAAAAAAAAAAAAAAAAAATAGAATGAGACATTAAAGAAATATCTTTATTTTTCTACCTAATTTCCTAGTACAATGAGACCTTTGTCAAACCGCTTTATAAGCTTCAAAAAAGCCGTCCAGGAAAAAGCGGAAGAAGCGTTTAACAGCTATGGAGAGGAAAGAAATTCAAAAGCACTTCGTCTACAGGTAAAGTTCTACTCACCGTTTTCTGGGACGCCCGAGGAGTTATGTTGCTGGACTCTTTTGGGGGCTGCAACCATCAGTGCTGCGCGCTATTGTACCACTTTGTGCCACTTTGTCGATATTGAAAGAGGTGATTCGGAAAAAGCGTCCTGGCCTTCTCACATCTGCCGTGCTGCTGTTAGATAACAACGCGAGACCACACTCAGCGTCGGCAACGCAAAACCATCTTACCACTCTTGGTTGGGAGCGCCTACGCCATACGCCATACGGTCCTGATCTCGCACAAAGTGATTTTCACCTGTTTCCAGCTTTGAAGAATACGCTCGGCATAAAGAGCTTTGGAAGCAATGATGACGTCAGACAAGCCGTTAAGCCTCTCTTTCGTATGCAATTCCGTGATTGTTTCCTGGGAGGGTTTTTGAAGCTTATAGAGCGGTAAGACAAATGACTCAATGTACATGGAAATTATGTAAAAGAATAAATATATGTCTTATCTTTAATGTCTCATTCTATTTTTTCTTTCTTACGCAACTCTTACCATGGTCGAAAGGAGAAACTTATCTTTCAACTCCCCCTCTTACTATTACGTTCACCGGCATCCTTAATTAAAGCAACTCACCTGTGTTACCCCGTCCTGCGTGGAATGCACGAGGTAATAATACAGACTGTCAACAGATGTCTGTACAATCAAGTTCCTTACAGAAAATGGCATTTAGGTCAGTGTACAACCAAAGAGGTATATAAACAACATAGAGGGGCTACAGGCGATCTACAGCGCTCTGGGTGGCAGCACTAAGCAACACTGGACGCCATATTTGAGAACGTCAGTTTGAAGCAGCAGCGTGAGCAGACGCTTCTGTTTGTAATCTAAACTAACGTGTAAGCGCTATTATTAGTGGTAAATCAAGCCCAGTGTACGTTCGGCGTACGATTGCAGCAACCGCAGTGATAAAACTGTTGGAATATCATACATAAAGAAAGAGATATATAATTTCCAGGTCGTTGTGTATCAGCGTGTATTTGCCTATAAACATTCATTATACTTAACTTTCGCATTTACCAAGGTGCAAAAATATGTTTACTCACGACCATCGAAAAGCTAGGCAGAGTACGGATGTATTTGGTGTGTTTTAATGTAATGACACTTGTTTATATAGTGTACAAAATCGTATTAACCACTGGGTAAGTATCCTAGGTATATGAACTGTAATTAAACTATTCTTTGTACAGATTTCCTTTGAAATACAAGGAGTTGCTAACCCAATGGGTAACCAATATGAGGCGTGATAAGTGACAGCCTACAAATTATAGTTACATATGCTCCTGTCATTTTGAATAAAAGTTATGGATGCTACCATCGATCTTAAGCGGCTACTTGCAAATGCCATTCCAACACTATTTTCGTTTCCTGAGTACTTACAGAAACCAAAAGCTGTAAGGAGAGTACCAAGGAAACGTCAAATTGTGGAGAGCTTGATAGATACGTAATGTACTTCAAAATATGAAACATCATTTGAACCATAGGCAGAATAAAGGGAACTAAAGACTTTAAAGAAATTCGCCTGTATTTATAGGGAAGATATGTCGGCAAATACAAACGATAATTGATATTATCCTAACATCAAATAATGCAGCACTTCGACGGTTGTAAACATTACACTTAGGATGCAGTAGTAAACGAGAAATGCTGTTCATAGTGGGAATTACTTTCCGAAATACGCCGACCAGAAATTAAGGAAAAATCGGGACTGGTAATGATTAATATAAAACCTATTACGCAGCGTTAGCAGGCGCCCAGTAACACCTGACGTGACGCTGTTTTCGCCGGCCGCGGTGGCCGAGGGGACTGAGGCGCTTCAGTCACGGTCTGCACGGTCACTACGGTCGGGGGTTCGAATCCCCCCTCGGGCATGATATTTGTGCCGTCCTTAATATTAGTTAGTTCATAAGTAGTTTGTAAGTTTAGGGATTAATGACCCCGTAGTTAAGTCCCATAAGCTATACAAACATTTGAACATTTTTTTGTACTTTGCTAAAAAGTCCAACATCAACAGCTGCTGATAATTACCTCTTAATTTTAGAATTCAGAACGACAGTACACGATCGACTTACGTGACATGGGACAGTCAAGTTATTGTCATAGTGCGACTGCGTATTCTCAGCTTCTGTTGGAATGGATATGCATCACGCAGATAAGCAAATAGTACGTTCAGATGGAAAAGTTCTGAGAAATAATACTCTTCAGTCGGCTCTTGTTCGAGTGTAATCGACGGAAAAATTACAAAGACCACAACAATCCTAATATGTTTTCCTGTCCTCACTTGCAGAGCGTTTCTTAAATCAATGAGAAAGTTTTGTATGTAAATCTGATATTAACTGGCGAGGTGATGAGCATAAAAATCACTATGAAGAGGACTGATTCCTCTCCTGTAAAACTTAATCTTTTTATCTCAGAATAATACCAATGATGCCCTATAAATTCCCTTGATCAAAATACTTCTTGAAAATTCGATAGATAATTATGTACCATTACACATAGTATTGATGAAACAATGTTTCGTACTGTACTTCGTCTTAACGCAGAAACACTGCAGTAGGTTACACAGTGAGAGTGTAAAACTGATGTTCACAATATGAATGTAGTATTTCTTCCAGTCGTTTTTTCCTAGCAACTATAGAGTGTAAATGCACTCTGTTCAGCTTGTTACAATTATGATGAGAAATCAAAAGACATTCTTTACTTGTATGACAATTATTTCAAACGAAGTACAACAGTAACTGACAGAAGGCATATTTATTCGTTGTAAATGTGTATTAACCTTATTTTTATGTAATTACCTTATGAAAGATGAAAAATTAACTACTAGTCGTTCAGTATAAATGTTGGCAGCGTGTGTAATTTTTTTCTGTAGCTAACATTTGTTTCAATTTTTCTAAATGCTTTAATCAATGGACGTATTTTGAAATGAATCTCAAGTTGCTCAGATAAACCATTCACTGAAAAACCTCTCGAGTGTCAAGCCCTTGACACAGACTGTTGTGATTTCACAAAATTACTTTCCATACATTGGATATAAAATTTGACATCACTGGGAACAAAAAGAATTACCGATCTTTCGACCAGAAATGCGAACACAATAGCATAACTGCAAAATGGCGGCATTGCTCCAAAAAAAATTACATCTGCAGGCCAAACCAGCTAATAACCTCACTAATGTGCAACGTGAGATTTTATAAAGCTACTCACACAATTTATTGTTTCAACTTTGAAAAAAAGTTGAGCTTCAATAAATCATAAAAAGTAGTCAGGGAAGTAAATCACGTACGGTAAACAGGATTGGTTTGACTTTAAGACATGAACTGTATTTTATGGTCACTGTTTTTGATTTAATATGTAAATCAGTCAAAAATGTTAGTTCCATGAAGAAAAGAAATGGTCCAGTCAAAGCATAAAATACATCAGTTGCTTGTGGTATTCGGCGTTTGCGATGTATGATGTTAACATTTGTTACATGTATTCAGAATCTCAATAACCCCATCATGTCGTTGAGGTTCGGGATGCATGAAACACCTGTTAATGTCCTTGCTGTTAACAATGAGTCTCTGAGAAGTTCTACGAAGTCACATGCTATCTTACTTTGTCGATGTGAATTCTCCATCCAGTTTTAATCATGTCATAGAAAAAGAAATCGTTCATATTTTTCGCTCCGCATTTCAGGAGCCCACACTTCATGCGCCTTCTAGGACACAATTTCTAATAACGACTTCTCTCCATCAAGTTCTGCACATGCACAGTCGCCTAGCCACTCTCCATAGCAATACCTGGCAATCCCCCGCAACTGTCAAAGAGCAATTTAGACAGACGTGTCATTCATACCTAACCAACGAATACATATATTTTACCTACGGAGACCTATTTCAAAGGGAATATTCACTTAAGTATACCACCAGTTCCCTTTATTCTCTTGCAACGGAACCGTATTTACTTACCTTATCAGGCTAGAGTTTATCATTTCATTCCTTTGTTAGGAATGGGCCTTGATCCTCTTTCTTCCTTTAAACCTTAACTTATAGTTACATCTGACAGATACCATAAATTCAGGTCTATAATTCCAATTATCCGAATAAACCTATGGTTACTTAATTTATTGGGTATTTTCTGTGTGATTTATGACAAATACATCGTTAGTGTTAACAAAATGCACATGTGTGAAATTATTTATACTTACCCTAATAAATACATTTAAATTACTATTTTGCTCCCACGATTACGTCTGTTTTGTTCTATGGCTTAAAAGCTGTCGCGTCGTTCTTGCTTGACGGAACATGTGTTAAAAATTAATGTCGCGGCCGAGGGAAGTGAAGCGTCAGAATTGTGCTTTGAGGAGTGTCGGCGTTATTGTTAATGGAATATGCGGCACCGCCCGCACCATCACGAACGATTGTTTGTTAATCCCGTGGGTTCAGACGCCCCAACCAATGCAGTTGAACGACCGGCGTGCGCATTCACTCGCTTTGATTTTTACTGTTTTGCAATTTATTGCACCTGCCGCATCTCAGTGAGTGCCGAAAACGCTTCGTTTACAATGTCGCTGCTGACAGACACGACACAGCGCGGGTCACTGACCGCATCAACACAAGTAGAGCTGATTCTAATTTTTTTTTTTTTTTTTTTTTTTTTTTTTTTTTTTTTTTACTTAAATCGCTCTTTCCAGGTACGTCTCAAAATTCGGCGTTTTCGCAACGACTGAAAGCGCACAAGCAAGTCTGTCAGTGTCACGGCATTGTTAAATGAGATTACGCATTCACACAGACATAAATTTGTACATCGGTAAGTTCTTTTCGTAGTCCTACAATATCTTCGTCAGCTGGAGACTTTGGTGTGACTGTTACATTTCGTGATGATTAAATGGACTGCTAAATATCACCCCCTCCCTCGGACCCCCTCCAGTCGCACCCTTTACGTTCAGTGCCGTTCATTTACGTCTTTGACAGCTTTGGATATTCTCGTTATACTACGACCAAAAAGGTTTTCACTTCATGCACGATATTTCTGAAGGCCTCTAAAAAGTGAAAGAACATTCTCAGCATCTGTTTGTGACAACTACGCAATATTGGTTCCTTTCTGTTCAAACTGTACGTTTGGATGTTGTGAGAACTCTTCAAAACCATCTTTCAATTGTTGTCTTGATAGCTTTTTCTGTAGTTTTTAGTGCTGTGACTGCTGAATGTGCGTGCAGACTTCCGCACGGAAGTTAATTCGTGGGGCAAATTTATACAATGGAAGTGCATTAACATACCCTGAAGAATTTTGTTGGCCCCTTTGGGGTCGCGTTGGTCTGAAGAACATCTCACGGATCGCGCAAAGGCTCCCACCGGGGATTCGAATTCTCGCTCGGGCATGAATGTGTATGTATATTGTACTTAGCATGAGGTAAACACTTTGGAGACAAGCGACGTTGCTTCTTCGTCAGTCGGGCTCTACTCTGTTTTGAGGCGGGAATAAAATATATTGCGTTTCACTTACAAAGATTTCGATCCATTATTGTTTTTGACTGTAAACGTCGTGTTTCATATTTGTCATAGCCTTACGGCACGAAGAAATGGAGTTTACAGTGGACAACCGTGCTTCACAACGTGACAAAATAATCTCTAATTTGGCGCAGTATTTGTAATAGCCAGGGGCGTTTCCCCCGTTGGTACGCCATTGGTAATAGGTTGGTTTTCCAAAACACTATAATATTTTCTTTACTTATTCACTAGATATCTTTCTGCCGTCGTCATGGGTCTTTCTGCAATAACATTTTCCGTTATTAATATGTGTCCAAGTACTAGGTAATTAAATTTACAAATTTCAATTATATAGAGCAACAGATAAGGGCATTTACAGACTTTAACTGCTTTAACTGAGGTGTTCTTTTACATTTCCTTTAACGAATTTTAGTCAGTTATCTGTCAATGCCTCAGAATACTAAACGTTTACATTTTTTTCTTTCAAAAAGAATCTATAGAAGTTAACAGATATGGCATAATTTTATTTATTATTTCTGTGTATTTTATTGTGTAGGGAGAATGGTTAAGGATTCTTATTAGAAATTTTAAGAGGGTATGTAGATGATGCATTTATGTTTGATATGGTATTCCTTATTTAGTCTTTGTTTGACTTTAGCATTTACGCAGTATTATTATTTTTCCGTCGTTAAGTTATCAATAAAATTATCGATATAATTTTTGTGTTTAAAATCGATTTGATGTTTAATAAATTATTTACGTCGCTACTTCCTTGGATACATACTACAATTACCGTCAGAATATTTGTTTCATATCCCTTCTGTATTAAATGAAAATGTTGAGTATAGTGTCTACTGTGTGATTTTCCGACTTTGCTAGTAAAACACTCTATAGTGTGTACTTAGTCACGAAAGGTGAAATTACGTACGGTTTGGCCTATATAGTATTAATTACATGAGTTACAAGAGAGTTAGTATAAACTACAATGTAGAAATTTAGAAGGTTTTGTCGTGTGTGCCTTTTTTGCCACTTACGCCGAATGATATCTAGCGAATAACTAAATAAAATAATATATTACAATGTTTTGGAAAAACCAACCTATTACAATTAATATGATAATCTACGACTCTGCGGGCTCAAGATATAACGAGTTTTGACTTTTTTGGTGCAAAAACAACACATTTCCATTACAATATAAAATCTTTCTCTCTGTAGTATATGTTTTGTTGGTTTACATTATTCTGAAGGAAAAAATCCTTTCTTTCAAATAAAATATAGCTATTTAGAAATTGGAAAGATGCTGTCAATAAATTCCAAGAACATTCTAAGAAAAGTTACCATATTTCTGCTGTAGTTTCAACCGATTATTTTCAGAAAGTTGTTTCCAGTAAAATAGAGGACATTGCTAATTGTTTGGACAACAAAAGGAAAAAAAGAGAAAGAACAAAACAGGGCCGCCTTACTGTCTATCATAGAGACAGTTATTTTTTGTGGAGAGAATAGACTACCCCTCCGAGGAGATAGCAATATTGGACTCATTACCCCTGGAGTTCCAAACAAGAAAGACGGAAAATTTCGATACGATATCGTGCAAAATGTGATGGAGTATTAAAAAACACCTTTTAAACAGCTCAAGAATGCCACTTACGTCAGTCCTCAAATCCAGAACGATATTATAAATACAAGTGGCAAATTGATTCAAGAGAAATTAGTGAAAGATATCGACAGTGCTGAGTGTTTTTCTGTTATTGGAGATGAAACACTTGATGTGTCTGGACAGCAGCAGTTTTCATTATGTATGAAATATGTAAAAGAAGAAGTACTCGACCTTCCTGTACTAAGGAAAGATCTTGTTAGCTTTTTCCCACTAACCGATCTGTGTGCGGAGAATGTTTCTGCCAAAATTATTGATACGTGCAATATTTCGGGCACTGATTTAGAGAAATTGGTAGGCTCAGGGATATGATAGGGCTTCAACAATGAGTGGCTGTATTACAGGAGTACAAAATAGGATTTCGAAGCTTCATCCAATGGCAATGTGCGTTCATTGTCAAAGTCATTACCTGAAACTCGTCCTCAGTAACTCTCTTAATGTTCCACTCATACAAAACTGACAGGCATAATACTCGGGCCGAAAATCTTTTAAAAACAGATATAACAAATATCATACCCATTTCAAAACAGTCAAGGTTTTGGCTATTTGTGACACCAGATTTATAGAGCGGCAAGCTCCGGTGAACGTTTTTGTTGAACTTCTGCCTGTAGTTGTTAAAAGTCTTCAAGAACTTTCTGCTTTGGGTCAAAGTTGTCCAAGTACTGCATCAACACTTCTAGCTGCTATGGAAAGAGGAAGCTTTACATTGGCTTTGCTAGTTACTGAATATTTTTCAGCTTTACATGAAAGCTTTCGAGGTATCTTCAAAATCCACAAGCCACTTGGTCCTCAGCTCTTAAATTGGCTGATGAAATTCTTCGGAAATTAAAAGACCTTCGTTCTCATGATAAATTTGAGAGTGAATTTCACAAGATATTTGAAAAATTACCGACAGCAGCTAAAAAGGTATTTGAATCTGTTATCGATGTACCTAGAAAGGTAAAGAAGCAAACAGAAAAGACAACCATCCACACGACTCTCCTGAAGTATACAGTTTATGGTGTGAGAAATGGCGTTTGTCAGGAACAATGTCTCCTCCCTATGAAACTCATGTCGGTTATTGATGCTTGTGACAAGAACTACTATCCAAACATAAGATATATTTTGTGTGTACTTGCATCCCTACAGTATCAACATGAGAAGCAGAGAGGTCATTTTCCACAATGTAACGAGTGAAGAACTACTTGCGGAATTCAATGGGCAATGAAAGATTAACTGGACTAGCGTTGATGTCGGTACATTATCCTCTTCCCTATACAGCAGAAGATATCTTAAATGTCAAGGCAAGGAAAGGAAAAAGAATACTTGTACTATAGTTCTGTAGCATTTATATGTTATTCATTTTTAAGAAATGTTTTCGTCAATTTTGTATATAAAATATTGCAGTATTTTTAATAAGCCTTACAAAACTAGCTCTTTACTCACACGAAGTGATGGGTGATATCGACAAGGGTTCGCAAATTGATTCCGTATTTCTTGAATTCCAGATGGCTTTTGACACCGTACCTCACAAACGGCTTTTAATCAAATTGCGTGGTTATGGTATATCGCCCCAAATTTGCGGCTGGATAGGGGATTTCCTGTCAGAGAGGAAACAGTAAGGCATGAACTAAAACAGAGGTGAGATCGGGCGTACCACAGGGTAGAGTTATTGGATCTCTGCTGTTCCTTATTTACATAAACGATTTAGGGGAAAATCCAAGTAGCTCTCTTAGGTTGTGTGCAGATGACGCCGTCATTTACCGTCTAGTAAAATCATCTGAAGTTCAAAACCAATTGCAGAACGATCTGTATAAGATATCAGTATGGCGTAAAAACTGCCAACTGACTATTTGAAATTGTTCACATGAGCACGAAAAGAAATCCGTTAAACTTTGTTTACAAGATAAATCAATCAAAAGTGAAGGCCGTAAACTCCACAAAATAGTAGGAATTATTATTACTTCAGACTTAAATTGGAAAGAACGCGTAAAAAAATGTCGTGGGAAAGGCGAACCAGAGACTGCGTTTTATTGACAGAACCATTAAAAGATGCAACAGAACTACTAAAGAAACTGCATACACTACGCTTGTCTGTCCTTTTTTGGAGTATTGCTGCCCAGTATGGGATCCTTATCAGGTGGGTTTGACGGAGGACCGAAAGAGCCCAAAGAAGGGCAGCTCGGTTCATATTGTCACGATACAGGGGAAACAGAGTTACGGAAATGATACAGGCTATGGGATGGTAATCGTTACAACAACGGCACTTATCGCTGCGGCGTGGGCTACTTACGAAACTCCAATCGCTAACATTCTCCTCCGAATGCGATAATATACTGTTTACTCCAACTTACATAGGTAGAAATGAACATAAGAATAAGATAAGAGAAATCAGAGCTAGAACGGAAAGATTTGTGTGTTCTTTCTTCCCGCGCGCTATTCGAGAATGGAATGGGAGATACAATAGTATAACGGTGGTTCGATGAACCCTCTGCCAGACACTGAAATGTGATTTGCAGAGTTTCCTATGTAGATGTAGATGTAGAAACGCATACTATATACATAAAATGTAAAACAATGTATTACATTTGTTTTTGAAATAAATGAAAAACTTAAATCTTTGTAAAGTTCTCTTTAACAAGTCGGAAACGCCGACCCCTTCGACAATATCCTGGCTACGTCACTGTCTCTGTGGCGGATGTGGCGGAATCATGTTGACGACCCATTCTCACGTTCGCTTGTGCTTGGCAGATTATTAGGTTGGAATTTATTAAATGTGCTTTATTTCAAATTTCCGATGCCAACCTGTTTTAAAAAATGAAAAGAATTTAAACAATATAGAAATCTTTGAGAGGTTCCGCGGGTGGGGGGGGGGGGCGGCTTCAGCCCCATAAGCCCACCCACACCCCTCCCCGTGGCTGCGCCTCTGAGTGGTTCCCACTGTTTCCTTCATACTGTGACATGCTGGGCATGCTGCAGCCGAAATATAATGGCGGTTGTTGAGTCATTCACCCGGCTTCATACTTTTAAGTTTTTCGAAAATACTATGCTAATTGGTTAACCCTTGTGTCCGCAATCAGAATATTATACTGGGTAAACCAATGGATATATTGCCACACAGTCACGCTTAGCAACACTTAGCCCTGGATATATATAAAATTGTTGCAGTAAGATATTCAAATCGTTGCTGCCTACAGTTGCTTCTGTTCTACAGCGTTGTGAACTGTTCATTATTGTGTAAGCTTTGTTATTGTGATCATCAACTCTAGATTCTCATGGATGATGAACTGGGACTCTCAAAATTTGAAAACATCAAATTAAGCTATGAAGCGAAAGACGAGTATATTAGAAAGATACTGATTATTGATACAGAAGAGGGTCTTGCTTCAGGCTTCAGCGAAGAAGAATCTACAGACGAATGGATTCGGAGTAATGAGGATGCTGCTGCATCAGACAATGAAGATGCTCTTGGTGCTTGTAGTGATATTGATGTTAAAATAGATACAAGTGATACTAGTAGCGATGAACATGAAATTCGTATCCAATAACTGGCCAAATTTAAACAGGTAAATCTGCTTCTGGAAGAGAAAGTAATCAAGGAGAGACGGTAGTAAAAGATTTATGTTACCACTTGAAGGGTACTGACAGAAATATAGTAGGTGACAATTTTTTCATATTTCCACCATTAGCAAGGCTGTTGATAACTTGGGATTTGTCCATAGTTGGTACTGTGAAAAGATACAAGTCTTATTTTACCACAACCTTCCTCTTCACGCCAAGAATGTCGTCTGTATTTAGATTCAGTAAAGATAATGTTCCTGTGTGTTCATATGTTCCAAGGAAGAAGAAAGCAATTCTAATGTTATCAACAATGGATTATGATGCATCCACTTCTGATCCTCTTTCAAACCCTGATGTTATAACAGCACAAAAGGGGGTGTTGATAGCAAGGACAAATTGTATTCTCATTACAGTGTGAAAAGAAATAGAGATGGCCGTTAGTATTTTTAAAACATTCTGGATATTTCTTGCTAATCGGCATACATTATTTATCAGAAAACAATCTTCAAGCAAAAAATTTGACCCATAGATGCAGACTGTTTTAATTGGATCTGGGGAAAGACTTGGCAGTGCCTTCAGTCATCTCCAGATCATCAAATTCTAATTGCTTGATAAATTTTTCCGTTAAATCTGGTATTGCGTGCATGATAGGAGGACCTCTAATTGTGGTTCCCTAACAAGTGGAAGCTCAGACTAAAAGAGATGCTTCTGCACGGTTGAAAATAATAAAAAAAATAAAAAATAAAAATAAAAAAAATATTAAAAAAAAGTTCAAATATTTGTAAATCTATCGGATTAAACTGCCTGTTCATCAGTCCGTAGGTTACAAACTACTTAAACCTAGGTAAACTAACCTAAGGACAACACACACATCCATGCCCCAGAGAGGACTCGAACCTCCACGGCGAGCAACCGTACGCTCCGCAGCAAGGCGCTTTAGACCGTTCGGCTACTCCACCGCGGCGGTTGAAAATCGCTGATGACTGTTTTGTATGCAACAAACAAAAGGAAATGAAAACAAGAACAAGTTGCAAGACATATGAGTAACAAATGTGATGAGCATTGCATTACAACAAGGGTGTCTGGACGTTGTGAGAAAATAATAATTCCAAGTGTATCTGTCCATTGTCACAAGTAGAAAAATTTGTTGCCTAATAATTTTATGTAATTTGTTACATGAAGTAAAAAACTGATATTTTTTCAGTTATGTAAGTCTATATCGGTTGTACTATTACTTGGTTGTCTCATAAATAATAAAAAAATTAATATAGTTTATAAAAAGTACAGGGGGGAGAATTAAAAACATTGCGTTTTGTCGACGACGTAGCAATTCTGTCAGATACAGCAAAGGACGTGCAAGAGCAATTGAACGGAATGGACAGTGTGCTGAAAGGTGCATATAAGATGAACATTAACAAGAGCAAAACTAGCGTAATGGAGTGCAGTCTAAGAAAGTCAGGTGATGCTGAAGGAATTAGATTAGGTAACGAAGTATTAAACGAGGTAGATGAGTTTTGTTACTTGGGCAGTAAAATAACAAATGATGGTCGCAGTACAGAGGATATAAAATGTAGAATGGCAATGGGTAGAAAAGCGTTCTTGAAAAAGTGAAATTTGTTAACATCGAATATTGATTTAAGCCTAAGGAAGTCCTTTCTGAAGGCATTTGTATCGAGTGTTGCCTTGTATGGGAGTGAAATATGGACAGGAAGAGGACTGAGGCTTTTGAAATGTGGTGCTACAGAAGAATGCTGATGATTAGGTGGGTGGATCGCGTAACTAATGAGGAGGTACTGAACAGAATTGGGGAGAAAAGGAATTTCTGGCATACCTTGACTAAAAGAATGGATAGATTGGTAGGGCACATTCTTAGACATCAAGGAATTGTTAATTTAGCGTTGGAGGGAAGTATGTCGGGTAAAAACCGCAGAGGAAGACCAAGAGATGAATACAGTAAGCTGATTCAGACAGATGTAGGTTGCCGTTCTTATGTGGAGATGAAGAGGCTTGCTCAGGATAGGGTATTGTGGAGAGATGCATCAAACCAGTCTCCGGACTGAACATAACAACAACAACAACAACAACAGCAAAATAAAGTATTGCATTTATGAACTTCACGCATGTTATACGTATATCGTTACCTAGTTAAGCGCCGGCCGCGGTGGCCGAGGGGACTGAGGCGCTCCAGTCACGGTCTGCACGGTCACTACGGTCGGGGGTTCGAATCCCCCCTCGGGCATGGATATTTGTGCCGTCGTAGTTCGTAATAAGTTCATAAGTAGTTTGTAAGTTTAGGGACTGATAACCCCGTAGTTAAGTCCCATAAACTATACAAACATATTTTAAACCCAGTTAACCCAGATATAGATTAGAAGGTATATTGCTTCCCATTGAATTGCTCTTCTATGAAAGTATTAAAGTTTTTCCTGTTGTTATGACGTTTATAAAGATGCAAATGAGGAATAACGTGAGACTTGTGCGTGGTGTCGCATAAGTCTAAAGTGCGCGCCACCTCCTTTCGCCGCGCGCCGCCATGCACGCACGGCGCGGCTTTCTTACGACGTCAGCCACGAGCGCCCTCTACTAAAACTCCGCTCGTGGCCACCACTGGACTGCATCGTTCACTTGGGACTGAGATAGGAACCAGATAACACTTCGGAATCAGGCACCAGTTAAGACTTGGCTATCGGATAGGCACTAGGAATCAACACTATGCAGGCCTCTAGCTCAACTGCAGTACTGAGCTATGTAAAAATTAAGTACTACTAAGTCTCTAAGAAATATGTATCTCGTTCTAATTTACTCTAGTGTTTCTAGTTTCTGCTGTCCCACTGGCTGGTCACCTCCTACCTGCACAAGCGTGCATCCTTTATTCCTGTGTCGGTCGAAACACAAAATTGTGTGCACTAGTTTCAATACACCTAAAATGGGCTGTTACAGTTATAAAGGTTACCCGGATAACCCAATGTGGACGCAAGGTTTAAGAGATCTATGCTGAAGCAGGCGCCAAGTCGTAGCGGATACTAGGGCAGTGGGTACACGTAGAGGGGACTCCGTTAAGACCCACTCACGCGCGGCCTCCAATTAAAGCTGTCCACAGCGGCCTTGCCTGCGGCTTTGCTCGGCCCGGGCCTGCGTATCGGATGCTGCCGGCGTGTAATTATGTGCGGCCGGCTCAGGCGGACGTTAATTGCGGCCGAGTTTTCTTGGGCCTCTCCTGTTCCGCGGAAGGCGAGCCGGCAGCAGACGCTGGACGCCGCAATTATAAACCCACAAAAACGGAAAGGAACGGACGCCGGCCAATTAGCATCTTCCGTGTCTATTATGGGTCACGGGCGGGGCTGGTTCTTCCACTTACGTCTTGAGGTGCGAGCAGCTGCGTGCTCTGAACAAGTCTAAGGGTAGCCTGACGTGGCCTCTCACTCGTCACGAATCTCTTGACGCCACTTGTTTGGCACCTGCCTGGGTCTGCTTCTTCTTCTTTACATCTTCGATCACACTTTCCTCCACGTGACAGTTTCATTTCATAGTTTTCTCCAGAGTGTTGTGTGTGCATTGCATTCAGTCTCTTTCTTACCCTCGGCACGTGCTAAAATCATCCTAACCCTTTAGTGCATGATTTTTTACTTGAAACTAGATGACCCGGTGAACTTCGTATCACTTACCTCTTAAAATAAACTGTATTAATTTACTATCAATAAAATTCTTCTGGGTATGAAACCGCGTCGTCATTTTATAAATTCCACCGACGTTTCGGCCACTGTTGCAGGCGGCCTTCATCAGGGTCTGTGTCTGACTGCTGAATATACGATATCTTGGGATTTATATAGCTGCGGATGAGGTTTGCATGTATTAATTTAATCCGGTAGCTGTATAAAGGCATCATCATATAGTCCAAGTATCGGCTCGGTAGTGGGCGGAAAGAGTGGGCAAATCACGCACGCATGTCCAGGATAATGTTCGTCTCTTCTACATCTACACTGATACTCTGCAAGTCACACTGAAGTGCATGGCAGAGGGTTCATCGAACCACTAATATGATATTTCTCTATAGTTCCATTCTCTAATAGCTCGCGGGAAAAAAAATAACATATAAATCTCTCTGTTTTCGATCTGATTTCATTTATTTTATTATGATGATCATGTGTTCCTATATAGGTGGGTGCTAATAATATATGTTTGAATTCAGAAGAGAAATTTGAATAAAAAAATTCCGCAAATACATCTCGTCGCAACAAATAATGCCTTTCTTTTCATGATTTTCACCCTAACTCGTGAACCTTTTCCGTGACACTCTCCCTTAGATCGCAATAATACAAGCTGCCCTGCTGTGAACTTTCTCTAAATCGTCCATAAATCCACCCGATGTGGATCTCAGTAACCGCAGCAATACTCCAAAAAAAGGACGCACAAGTGTAGTGTAGGCAGTTTCTTTAGCGGTGGCGGTAGACAGAGCAGACTGAATAAACGCGAACTGCTAAAAAAAATTCGTGCAAGTTCAGGGAAGGTTTAAACGGTAATAAAATATGGAAAAAGTTTATCATAATCAGCTGAATGGTACTGATATTTTATAGAAAAATGTCTATTTTTTCTGAATGTTCCAATTTTCGGGGATACTTTTCTAAATTTTTATTTCATAAGAACGTTACTCTTGCTTTGAACGACAAATATGCAAACTTTATCGCTATCACACGAATGATATTGATATCCCATTGAAAAACGCTCTTTTAGTTTCTCGCGGGTACCTTTCACAAATTTTTAGTCCATAAGGACATTAATCTTTCGTTGAATGTCAAATGATCAAAATTTTATCGGAATCGGATGAACGGTTCTCAACTTATACTGTTGAGTACATTTAGAAAAGGAATTTGTTTCAAATTTTTCGACTTTCCTTTGTAAGTGACTATTATTATTATTATTATTTTACTGAAAACTTTCCCAAAACCATAGTGAACCAAACAATAAAAGAATTACACCTCTCCGTCTTGCGATACTCAGTTATGTACTGAATTCAATTCAAAACACATTGAAAAAGGCACTTTCAGTTTTTCTCAAATTTTCCAATTTTCCGGTACATTTTTCAAAAACTTTATTTCATACAAACCTTGTCCTATCAAGCCGTACTTAAGTGATTCTCTTACAACCATGTGGCAATTGATTTTACTACTTTCCGGTCGACGTTTCCAAATTTTTATTTGATGCGAATCTTCCTCTTGTTTTCAGTATGAAATGTACAACATTTTATCGCAATTGGACGAACAGTATTGGTAGCTCACTGGAAAAGTCTGTTTCAGTTTTTCCCGGTTTTTCCTCTTTTTCTGGGCAAATTTTCCATATTTCGTCACCGTTTAAACCTTCCCTGGACTTACACGAATATTTCAAGACTAAACTGAGCCAAATCGGTTCAGTCTTTCTCGAGTTTTAACGAGACTATCGAACAGCAATTCATTTTTATTTATATAGACTATAAGAACTACCAAATAAAGACAGAAAGCTAACATTGCTTGAAATTCTATCAACAAACACCAAGCTCAGAAACCAAACCAAATTCTCAATGATCGAACCCAATTTCAGTATACACCACTTTTAATCTAACAGCTATTATGTATAATCTGCCACCATGCTTGTTGAAATTGTGTAATGTCTCCCACCCACATTCAATGTTTTTCCTTCCTTGTGTTACTCACACCATTCTCGTGAAAACCAACGAATTTTAATATAGGCTATATACTTCAATATGCTCCTTTATTCCGTATTCACATACTCCAAACTTATGTAATTGTCCCCAATGAACATTTCATTTTTATGTTTTTCTCACTCACCTGTTCTCCTCCTACTTTTGTTCGTATATATAAGTTAATTTAATACAAAAATTGTGTATAGTTGTTTCTTAGATACAGTTTTGTTTTAGTTGGTTGGACGTATGTGTTTGTTATAACGTACAGCAGCTGGTGTGATGTGGATAATATGCAGTATTAAGTTCTGTGAAGATGGCCTAAGAAGCCGCAAGCTAGTTCAGAACACAATAAATATTATTCTGGGACAAATATGTTGTGTACACAGTTATTTAAAACTACCATAGATAATGTATAGTGTGTATGTAAATATTGAAAAACAATCCTTAAAATTATTATCCACTACTAGCAGCAAAAGGTTCATAACTGGTCAGCTATAAAGTGCTTCCTTGATGTACCCAATGCAGTAAATGTCACTATTATGCCCTTAATCTTTCCACAAAGGAATTCATAAAGCAACAGTAGTATGTGATTGACTACTTTTACACGGCAAAGCAAGAGTACAAAAGTGAACAAACGCATGTGTTACGAGTAACTCAATGCAGCTAACTGTCGAACTGATTCAGTAGCCCTCTGCATAATTTCTAGGACGACCTACTTGAAAGTGTATGAATAGAAGCAGCTACAAATGAAGTTGTGGTAAAATGTTGATTAATTTGAAAGATAATGGAAAAAATAAGGTATGTAGCTCATCAGCTACACTATGCATTAAAGGGTAAACACTTTGGAGCACGGTGGTATTCATAGTACACCCCCTTTTGAATAGTACCTGCCCGTTTTGGGCGGTGATCAGATATTACTACCACTGCATCCACCTGCTCTATCAGCTCCCTCCTTGTTGGAGATGGCGCCTCTTATCCATTGTGAGGTAATTCCCGCCAAGAAGAGACTGAATCCCACCTGCTACTCGAAGTATTGAGTATGTTTCTGCGTGTACTTAGAGTGCGGCTAGGTAGCACTGTGGTACAGTGCCAGACTGTGTGTTAAAATGGCGCGGGTTCGATCCCCGCGATTTCGTAGGAAATTTTAACTGTCACATCACATTTCTTTCCCTTACAGCAGTGTTGCTGATGTGAAAAATACCTAATAGCTGTAGGACCCTCTATAACAGGCTGGGTAAGACAATTCGAAGGTCAGACGAAGGCAACGGAATACAACCAACAAACAGGACCATGCCTAGTAAAACAGTGAGGTTGTCAAACCAATCTTCAGATTGTTGACTGCTTTACCTCAGTGACATAATCCACATTGTGGTGACGAAGAAACCTCCATTGAGACCATCGAGACTTGTCGACAGTCCGGTGCAAATTAACAAAAGCAAACCACACTTTACCTCATGGCTGTCTTGAGAATTCGTTGCAACAACCAGAACGCACTACAGCTAGACGTTGTGCAAAGTGCAATACCGAAAAGAAGCAAGTGAGGACTTTCTGGATGTGGGCTGACTGCAAAGTGCCATTATACCTCAGGAAACTGAAAACATGCTTCCAAGACTTACCCAAAAATGATGAACGAATTTTATGTTGTGAAATACCAAATTACTGAAATAAAATTACATTACATTAATGACATTATTTCCTCATAGAATAGAAAATAAAGGCGAGTTACAAGACACAAACAGTCCCACGTTGCATGGTGGTATAGTATATATACCATCGCGTAAGAAGAAAAGAAATGCAAAAACTAATATAATTTCGTATTTTTCTTGTGCGTCAATGCAAATTAGTAAAAAATACATTTTAAATCACAAAATTAAGCAAGCATAAAATCTGTGCATCAAAGAGTTAACATGATCAGGAGATATCTGAGTCTGACTAATCGACAGTGGTCTGCTGCCGGAATTATGCTCACGAACAGGAGTTGAGATTGTAATATTTACAATAATGGTGTTTGGCATTGGGATGAGATATGCTCGCCAAATTTCGATTGCCGACTTTCTATAAATAGTAATAATAATAATAATAATAATAAAATAAAAAATAAAGAAAAGAAAGGAAGGAAGATTAGCCGGCCGCAGTGGCCAGTGGCCGAGCGGTCTGCGGTGTGCCAGTCACAGTCTACACGGCCTCTACGGTCGGGGTCTCGAATCCCCCTCGCGCATGGATGTTTGTGTCGTCTTTAGTATTAGTTTATAAGCAGTTTTTAAGTTTAGGGGCTGATGACCCCGCAGTTAAGTCCCTTAAGCTTAACAAACATTTGAACATTTGAAAAAGAAAGCTTAGGGTTTAACGTCCCGTCATGAGAGACGGACCTTAAGCTCGGATTTTTGGGGAGGGTGTGGGAAGAAATCGGCCGTGTCCTTTGAAAGGAAACATCCCGGCATTTGCCTAGAGTAATTTAGGGAAATCACGAAAGACCTAAATGTGGATGGCCGGAGGTGGATTTGAACCTCCATCCTCCCGAATGCGAGTCCAGTATCTTACCACTGCGCCACCTCGCTCAGTGTCGACTTCCTCTCCGGAATGCGAAAATATAATGATGCCCCCCTTCTTTTTCTGTCAGTAAGTCTGTTGCCAAACATTGTGAGGATCCCACATATTAGAATAGAACCTCTACAATCCAAACACAAGTTCTAATAATTAAAACAAATTTCATTACCTGCTTTGCTGGCATAGACAGAACTGTTGTGTTGACCAGCTTCTTCGCAGCATCCATGTTGTTCCGAAACGATATAATTGTGCCAGCCTGGGTTCTTTGTAATAAATGATATTACATTGCTACATGTTCGACTTATATTTATTATCTTCAGAATCATAAGTTACATCGGTAAAAAAAGAAACAGGTGCTACATCATGGTCTGACAACCACTGATACTGAGCCAAACTAAGACTGTGATTCGTTGCTCTCCTATTTATAGATAACACTAAGTTCTAGAAATTCGGCCTTGTTAAATTTAATTAAGGATTTTGCGTGTGTTAATATTTAAGGGGGGAGGGGGTGCCTTAATGCCATTCCTCGTCATGTAGGTGGGAGGTTAGGGGACATTGAGTTTTATACGCCATTTTACCAAAGCTGTGACCAGACTAGAGCTGAGGGGTTTAGAAAATTTGGATTTAGAAAAGGAAGAAGGACCAACCTTTATCTGTCAATACTTTATTTTCATTCAAAATTGGCCGCATATATATATATATATATATATATATATATATATATATATATATATATATGGACAGGGATAAAGCATTTGACAGAATTGACTGATGAATGCTGTTGAATATTCTGAGGGATACTGGTAGTTATTACAAGGATACAATTCTAATTACACAAGTCTACGTGGACGGAAATTAGTGGTTCGAATAAAATGAAGATGAAACTGAAGAGACTGCTATTGGAAGAGGAGTGAGACAGTTTGTAGTATGTCAGCAGCAATTTGTAATATATGTGCTGAGAAGCTAATCAATAAAACCTTGGGAAAAGCAAAAGGGCTTGAAGGAGAAAGAATAAAAACTATCAAGTGTGCATATGAAATGACTGTACTAACATAAACAGAAGAAGAGCTCCAGATAATAATGGTCTAATGCATCGCTTTTCGAGATGGGGAGACGTACCGGCCCCGGTTCGAATCCGCCCGGTTTCTTAAAAAAATTCCGACATGTAAATAGCGTCTATGACCTGAAAAAATAATTCTGTATTTTTAGCAATACCAACACACTTTCAACAACGTGAGATGATAATAAAGAGGCACCTTACGACCAACACAAAAATCTTTTAACATAAGTTGTTATTGACTTTTATTCACAAAATAATTTATCAGTACATATTCTTGTATAATTACGATCCAGAACCTAAATATATTGGATGTGACAATCATTGTAAATGTCGCATTTCCTAGAGCAATTTAATAAAGGTCTTAGCTTAAACATACATCCAAAATTAAAAACGCATATGGAATCTACAAGAAACTTCTTTAAAACATTAAATAATGTTTCATATTTTCAAAATGTAATGTACCGAAGTAGATTACCGTATTTTCATAAAGTAATCCCCTCACCGCCTTGACGTGACGAAGGTCAATAACCAACTGGTGTGGTAGCAATAACCTCGCCGCTCTGTTTTCTGAAAAGCGAGAGAAGAATATCACAAGTAAAAGCCTCCATCCCCATTCACAAGGTCGTCTGTGAATTTAATTTCAACTGCCTCCTTATTAACACTATCCCAATAGCTGGAGATTACGAGGCTTCACTTAATTAATAAATTTCTCGATGCTGGTCTTCAGCTTCAAGAATCCCGTGAACCACCGATCGCTAATAATAATTTTAACTCCGTCTGTACAAGAGCTCAGCTTCTACTCAACCAGGACTCATCTTAAATTTACAGTGAAACTTTTTATTGTGCCTTTAATTACGAATTGCAATTATACTTTATTGCTGTTGTTGCTCTCTTCAGCCCGCAGACTGGTTTGATGCAGTTCTCCACGCTACTCTGTCCTACGCAAGCCTCTTCATCTCCCTCAGTGATTTTTACCCCACACACTTCCTTCTAATGCTATATTAATGATTCCTTGATGTCTCAGAATGTGTCCCAGCAACCTATTCATTTTCTTAGTCAGAGTATGCCACAAACTTCCTTTCTCCCCAATTCAGTTGAGCACCTCTTCATTAGTTACGTGATCTACCCATCTAATCTTCAGCATTTGCCTGTAGCACTACATTTCAAAAGCATAATTATATTATCTTTTTGTCTGAACTCCTGATCGTTAACGTTTCACTCGCATACAGTGCTGCTATCCAGAGAAATGCAGTCAGAAAGAACTTCCTAACATTTAAATTAATATTGGATATCAACGGATTTCGCTTCTTCAGAAGCGCTTTTCTTCCCATGGCCATTATGCATTTTATATCTTTTTTACTTCGGCGATCAGAAGTTATTTTACTGCTCAAATAACAAGTCATCTAACACCTTCATTGATTCGTTACTTAATCTAATTCCGTAAGCATCTCCTGATTTTCTAACTACATTCCGTTACCCTTCCTTTACTCTTGTAAATGTACATCTTAAACCCTATTTTGAAAGACACTGTCCATTTCGTTCAATTGCTCCTTCAGGTTCTCTACTGTCTCTGACAGAATTAATTGATATACATTGCTATTAGGATGCTGTGTAAAATTATAGAGCCACAGACAGTGATGTGGTCATGCGTTTATTGACGCGTTTCGATAAAAATCATCTTCAGAATCGGTAAAGGTACAAACATCAGTAAGACTGGTGTCACATAAAGAGAGTGGCATGGACAAAAGAGATACCAAATTACATTATAAACACAAATATCTTAAGTACATACCGTGGAAAGGGGTTTACATAATAAAATTGTATGTACATAATAAAAAGTAATTACATTTAACCTCCACTTGTTTTATGACAGATATGTGTAACCCTACTAATGCAACGTAGGGATTTTATCATGTTAACCGTTAAATTATGATATTTTATAATAGCTGACAGTATCCGTCAATTTTACTCCCATTGATTACGTCCTGGTCATATTTTATAACTTTTAACCTCCGCTTGTTTTATGACAAATATGTGTAACCCTGCTAATGTAACGTAGGGATTTTATCATGTCAACCGTTTAATAGTAGAATTTTATTAAAGCTGACAGTATCTGTCAGTTTTACTCCCATCTGAATACGTCCTGGTCTCCCGCCTTTCTGTCCTCGCCATGCCATGGGGCACCACCATAGGTATGTGAGTTTAGCAATAAGAGCTGCATACAGTTGTATTGTAGAGTCCCGTTTTCGCCATTTTAAACTTAAATATTTATAGGATTACTAGATTTTAATTTTTTCTATTTGGTTTTATATAGTTTCTATTTTTCTTATCTTTGCCATTGACACTAGAGCCACCTGGTGGCGTCTACCGTTTACTTTGACGATGCTGGGTGATTTGGCTTCAGTAATGTTCAGCAGGACCTTGACACTATACAGTTTCATTATGTAAACCCCCTTCCACTGTATGTACTTAAGATATTTGTGTTTATAATGTAATTTGGTATCTCTTTTGTCCATGCAGTTCTCTTTTTGTGACACCAGGCTTACTGATATTTGTAACTTTACAGATGCTGAAGATGATTTTTATCGAAACGCGTCAATAAATTCATGACCACATCACTACTGTGGCTCTATAATTTTACACAGCGTCTTCATAGCACTGTTTATCAATTAATATTGATATGGGCGCATACCTCATTAACGACTTTATGTCACGTCTGGAAATCTGACAGAATTACTATTTCATCGGCAAACCGCAAAGTATTTATTTTTTCTTCTTAAACTCTCATTCCAGATTTCTTCTTGCATTACTTCATAGGTTACTCAATAATAATATAATCGTGTAACGCATGGTCTAGTGCAAATCTTTCAGTTGGACGCCACTTCGGCGACTTGCGTGTCCCTAACCTACCCCAGTTATCCAATATCCAACCGCAGAACGGTGACCCACAGCTTAACGTGGAATCCGGTCTACGTGTCGTTTCTGGCGACTCTTCACATCGTTCAGAGGCGAAGGCTGGGTTAAAACGCCGACTGAAAAAAAAAATCGAACCTCCGAACTTCTGGTTTCCAGTCCAGCGTTTTCCTCGAGACCACCAGGCCCGACAGCTGACTCAATGTACAAATTGAGAATAATTCTTCGCCCTCTATATTTTACCCCTGATACCTTCAGAATTTTAAAGAGTGTATTGCTGTCAAGTTTACCTCTCGTTTACCAACATTTCTCCTAAATCCAAACTGATCTTCCCCAAGGTCGGATTCCATCAGTTTTTCCATTCGCCTGTAAATAATTCATATTAGAACATTGCAATCATGAATTATAAAACTTATAGTTCTATAATTTTCATACTTTTCTGCACTTCTTTTCTTTGGATTTGGAATTACTACATTCTTCTTGAAGTCGGAGGGTATTCCCCTTTCTCATAAAAAATGTTCAAATGTTTGTATAGTCTATGGGACTTAACTACGGGATCATCAGTCCCTAAACTTACAAACTACTTATGAACTACTTACGAACCAGGACGGCACAAATATCCATGCCCGAGGGGGGATTCGAACCCCCGACCGTAGTGGCCGTGCAGACCGTGACTGGAGCGCCTCAGTCTCCTCGGCCACCGCGGCCGGCCCTGTCTCATACATATTGCAAACCAGGTGAAATAATTTCTTCATGACTGGCTCTCCTAACGATATCAGCAGTTCAGACAAATATCATCTACTCAAGGGGCCTTTTTCCTTCTCAAGTTCTTCTCGCAGTATCGTATCTCATTATCCTCTACTTTGTCGTCCATTTCTAGAATACTGCCTTCATTTTCTTTGTATAGTTCCCCTTTATAACCCTTCCACTTTTCAGCTTTTCCTTCTTCCATCTGAGTTCTTGATATTCATAACGCTACTTTTCTTGTCTCCAAATGTCTCTTTTATTTTCTTGTAGGCCGTATCTGCCTTACACCTGCTTATTCATTCTACTGTGGTCTTGCATTTGTCCTCTTACCACTCCTGCTTAGGTGGTTTGGACTTAATCTCGTTTTTTTAGACTGTACTTCCTGTTGCGTGCTTTACTTGATGCATTTTTTAGATCTTCTTTCATCAATTAAGTTCAGTATCTCCTGGATTATCCAGTGATTTCTGCTAGGTCTTATCCTTATGTCTGTATGTTCCTCTGCGGCGTTGACTACTCTCTCTCTCTCTCTCTCTCTCTCTCTTGCAGCTATCGTACGCATTTTCTTATACTTTATTACTTTCCCCAGATTCTACCACCCCTTGCGTAATGATTTGTCTGAAACCCCCGACTACCTTCGGTTCTTTCAATTTGTCCAGATTCCATATCCTTAACTTTCTACTTTTTCCAGTCTCTTTAAGTTTTAATATGTAGTGCATAACCAATAAGTCTATTTCTGTCCCTGGAAATGTCTTACAGTTTAAAACCTGGTTTCTAAACGGATAAAGTCAGTAGGGTACCTTCGAATGTCTCCTGGTCTCTTCCACGTATAGAACCTGCTTTCATGATGACTGAACCAAGTGTTTGTGATGATGAATTTGTATTCTACACAAAATTCTACTATGTGATCTCCTCTTTCATTCTTTTTCCCCAGTCCATATTCTCCAACAACATTTCCTTCTCTTTCCTTTCATACTACCGAGTTCCAGTTCCCCATCACTATCAAATTTTCATATCCCTTAACTGTTTGAGTAATTTCTTTTGTCTCCTCACATATTTCTTCCATCTCCTCACCATCGACAGAATTGCCATATACACTTGTATTACTCTGGTTGGTGTTGACTTTGTGTTTATTTACTACAATAATGCGTTTACTATGCTTTTACCTAACCATTTCACTTCTCAAACATTTCTTACCTACACGATTAAGGTTCAGAGGAAATGCAAACATACGTATTTAGCTATTGTAAATTTGGTGACAGCTGTTGAAATTTTGTCTGGAATAAACTGTTCCAATTTCTGAAGATAGCGTGAGCAATAGAGGGAAAACTTTCATTCAACTTCTACAAAAACCAGACAAAGTATTAGAGTCGAAGGGCAGGAATAGGAAAGCATTCGTTGGGAAGGGAGTAAGAAAGCGTTCTAGTCTTATCAAGATGTTACTCAATATGTCCATCGAGCTAGCTGTGAAGGAATGCAAAGAGAAGTATGGAGAAGGAATTGAAATTCAGGGAGAATAAATAAAAATACTCCTGTTTGGCGATGACATTGTAGAATAGGATAGGACAGGATGTTATGGGCGCACGAAAATTAGGCCCGTGCAAGAGAATTAGGCGATACGTGTGACCTGAATAAAATCAAATGAACAAAAAGGGAACAGAAAGGTATGTAACAAACCTAGAAAAATTATAAGGGGAAAGAAACAGATACACAAACAAATATGGCAACTTAAGAATGTAAGGTGGTACTCTAAGGTACATAGTCGTAGAACAACCAAAAATGCTGTACCAGATTATCACGAACAGTTGATCCTTGATATAAAAGTGGTGGGCGAACCATTCGTTAACACCCTAAAACCATAGGCCAGAGTCCAGCAAGTTCACAAAAATTTTAAACTTTCGTCACACTCGCCTCGTTATCTTTAAAACAGAGGGCAGGGCACCATTAAGAGCCACCGCTGCCCTAGCAGCACGGTATGACATACATTCAAGTAAAATGTGGCGTACAGTGATTCGCAAACCATAAGCATCGCAAAACGGGGAATCCTCCCGACGGAGTAAATAACCATGTGTCAGAGGACAATGCCTGATTCGGAGACGTGTTAAGGTCACTTCATGCTGCCTCAGTGACTGACAGGAGGTTCGCCACGGTTGGACAGTTGGGTTAAACAACCGCAGTATATTGCTCGTCACTGCCTGCCACGCCTCCTCCCACAAACGAAGGGTCCTCAGCCGCACCACAGAGAGGATGTCCGGCAAGGGAACGGCACAATGTGTGATATCATAGCCTTCGCAGGCCTCCTTGGCAGCCCGATCAGCAATTTCGTTGCCAAGAATTCCGACATGTCCTGGTACCCAACAGAACGTCACTTGCTTTCCCCACTGCTGGAGAGTGTACGTCATGAATGAGCTGTACTATCTTCTCAACTGGGTATAAATTGCGTAAAGAGTGCAGCGCACTGAGAAAATCGGAGCACAGAAGAAACTGTGTGCTACACACCCGCTGCATGTGCTCCAGCACCCACAACATCGCATGGAGCTCCGCTGAGAAAACGGAGTATGCAGGGGGGAGGCGAATCCTGATGGTCGTGTTGGGGAACACTTTCGAGCAACCCACTATTTGGACCCATCGGTGTAAACCACGGTAAAATCACGATCTTAATCTAAAATGTTAAAAAATGCAGATTCAAATGTAAAATCGGAAGTAGAATCCTTCTTAAAATGTGTCAAGTCTATAAGTAATCTGGGCCTATGGAGGAGCCGGGGTGGACATTTACTCCAACCTCGATGTAAAACGTTAAAATCAGACACATCCATATCCAAAAGACAATCCTGAGGCCTGTTGTATAGCCGCTTCCAGAAAGACCAGGTTATCGAAGGTGGAACTATATCTCCTGAACCCACACTGCAAGCCACTTAGGAACTGCCAGGGCTCCAACATCCATACAGGGCGGCGGTTGACCATCCGGTCTAGAGTTTTTCCAGTGTTACTAGTGAGGCAACACTACGATAACTGCTGGGGCATGTGGAATCTTTTCCGGGTTTTAAAAGGGTAATTAAATTCGCCTTCCTCCACGAGTTTTGAAAGTGACCTGACATCCAAACGGCATTAAAAAGGTTAAGGAGGATAAGTTTGTTTCGCTCTGTAACTTAGCATAGAGATTCCATCGTGACCAGGCGAAGTGTCTCCAGCCACACACAATCCAGTATCCAATTCCAACAGGGAGAAAGGGCGATTGTATACCTCAGTAAGTCCGAACCTGAAGGTCAGGAAGCCTGTCTCAGCAGCCACTCTGTGGCGCCGGAATTCTGGATCCTGACTAGAAGTGGCAGTAAAGGTAGCAAAGTAAGTAGCCATGGTCTGGGCAATGTCTACCAGGCGTGTTTGAAAAGTACCATTACCCGTTAAGGCAGCTATAGGGCACTTCCTCCTCTTTCATAAATCCTCCTGATGGTCTCCCTTACTTTCGTGCTGGTTGTAGAACGGTTAATGGAACTCAGGAACTGCTGCCATGACCTCCATTTGGTCTCTCTAACAATCTGACGACACCTGGCCCTTGGAACCCCAAAAGCGGCGAGGTTCTCTGAAGTCGGACGACGCTTGAACCGACGCAGAGCCGCCCGCCTGGTCCTGGTGACAGATCGGCATTCGTCATCCCACCACAGGACTGGCTGCCGTTTTGGACGTCCAGAAGACTGTGGAATGAATGCATCAGCGGCGACATGCGTCACGACAGTTATAGGGTGCAACCATTCTGTGACACTGTCACGATGTTCAAAGTTAGCCGTAAAGTAGCCAATCTGCTCTTCTGAACATCCATCGTGCCTTTCAGGTTTGAGTCCACATGGTTGGGAAATGGAGATTGGAAAATAATCACTTACGTGAAGATCATCGACCAATTCCGATGGTGAGATCTATGCCAGATAATGACCCTGTCGCAGTACAGAAGTGTGTGGACTGACCGGTGTTAAGTAAATGTGCATTTTGTAGGCTGTCATGTTTTTAACTTATGTATTTTTTATATAGTGACTAAGTGCAAAGATGCACTTGTTATTTTATACCCAATTTTTTGACAAGATGACCAGATTATAACTTATATGCGGCCAGATGATGGTGACACAGTGCACCGAAACCGGTCGTCATTCAATAAATTGTTGGCTTGTCATTTTGAAAACTATTAAATGTGCATTCGATGACAAGAGGAGCCGCTCAGTTGCTCTACTCCTGGGTGACAGAGTCCCAAAGCATATTATGTGCATTAAAGTATCTGCAGAGGAGAAATGGCTCAGGGAGTTGGGTAAGAAGTTCCTTGAGGGACTCTTCATTGAGCGTGTCATGAGGGGGCACATGGAGGGAGCAAATAGTCGATGACGCACATATACAGATACTGCGACTGCTTGGAGGCTTGTGGTGAAGGAGAGGGGCTCAGAGTGGGAGACTGTACGAACCAAACTAGCCATTCCGCCCTTAGCTCTTACCCCACTGATGTCGTCCTTTCTATGTAGAGAGTAACCACGTATCTCAGGGCAGTCGGAAGGCTTGAAGTTTGTCTCCTGGAGACAAATACACAGAGGTCCACCCTAAGAGACGAAGTTCCTTCACATGGGTCCTTAAGCCCTGCATATTCCATTGTAGTATGGGAGCTTATGGAGGTTTCACCCTCACCTTCTCTTTCCTCCGAGGCGGCAAGACACTATGGGGTGGAGGCTCCGACTTGAGGCGGTTAGGTGGCCCCAAACGCACATCAAGCTCCATTAGCTCTGGAGCGGAGTCGGATGAAGCATCTCTGACAAGTAAATGGACAATTTAAGGCACTGTAATTTCAGGTTTATCCTGTGACTGAGACTTTGCGGCTGTTGTTTTGGCCTTAGGTGGCTTTGCGTGGGCGCCTGTTGCAGTAGTAATGGCTAAGATAGATTTTTGGCCAACCTCTGCTAGCGAGGGTGGGGAAGACGGGGGCCATCAGCTCTACAGTAGACGTTCTTCCTTTTTTTGATGTTAGTGGCGGCGGGGGGAGGGGGGTAATTGGACTTGAAGCTTCTGCGGCTGCAGGTGCACTGGCAAGTGCAAGTGTTAGTACTAACACTCAGTTTGAGTGATAGCATCGCTTTTGGCAACCAGCTTTTGGACAACAGAAGCGAAAGATGCGGCAAAGGCTGTTGGTGGCGTGGCCAGGAAGATATTTTGCCCTCAGCATACGAGATGCGCTTCGTGGTCTTTATTTCCTGCACCATTTTTTCTCAAGGAAGACTTTGCAATCACGACTCCAGCCGGGGTGATCCCCAGAGCAGTTTACACACGTGACGGGTGGTGTACACTCGGCTCCGCCATGCGCAACCTTGCCACATTTGCCACAGGTGGCCTCTCCTATGCAGCCCAGGGTGGTATGCCCAAAGCGCTGGCATTTAAAGCAGCGCATTGGGTTGGGGACATATGGTCGAACCTTAAGACGAAGGAAACGGGCCTGCACATGGTCTGGGAGTTGAGTATTATTCAAGGTGAGGATGAATGAGTCCGATTTCACCAACTCACCATCCACCCGTTTCATAATATTTTGGACATCCAAAATACCCTTCTGTGCCCATTCACATTTTAGTTCTTCCAAAGGTATGTTGACTAGATCTCTACAGGTCACTACGCCTTTGCTGTAGTTCAAGGTGTTGTGGAACTCTGTCTCTATGGCATATTCACCCAGGAATTTCGCATTCTGCAAATTGGTTGCCTGCTGGGAACTCGATGTTTCAATCAGTAATGTCCAATTTCGCGAGCGTTTCTCTGATTTCAAACTACCAGCAATTCCCTCAAGGCCTTTTTGAATATAGAAGTGGGAAATTCCCTCAAACGATCCGTCTTTTGCGTGTCACAACTATAAACACATTCTGCACAACAGCCTGTGTTCTGTTACTGTACACTTAAGTCTTTTTCTTATTCCCCGAATCAGGAGGACTGGATATCCTAGTCCTCTTTTTGGATTGGGTGTTGGTACACCCATCCCACTCTAAGGTTCGAGGGAGAAATTGAAATTGTTCAACTCGGTCCCACGAGCAGCTAGGGATGTACGTGTCCGCCTTGACAGAGACCCGCGTCCCCAAGTAAGTCTTATACTACTGAGGTGCGGCAGTATCCCCAGAGGTTTCTCGCTAGCGCTTGTTCCGCCTCCAGAAAGTTCTACATGTTCTACTTGTAAGTTCCAGAAAATTCTTTCAATGTATAAATAGTGAAGCACTCCGAATGCGAGGCAGTCAGAACTTAGTGTACGCTTGTCTTAGCAATAAATGTGTTCTAAGAGTAAAGTGTTGTGCTCTGTAACGACCAGCCTTCCAATTCCTGACCACCTGCAGTTTTAGATGTGACAATACTGGCTGATCAAAAAGTCAGTATAAATTTGAAAACTTAATAAATCACAAAATAATGTAGATACAGAAGTAAAAATTGATACACATGATTCGAATGACATAGGGTTTTATTGGAACAAAAAAGAGTCAAAAAATGTCCGACAGATGGCGTTTCATCTGATCAGAAAAACAGGAATTAGCATAACGAATTAAGACAAAGCAATGATGATGTTCTTTACAGGAAACGCTCAATGTATTCACAATTATTCCTCAACAATAGCTGTAGACAAGGAATGATGTTGTAACAACACTGTAACGCATGTCTGGAGTAATGGTGAGGCATTTGCGTCGGATGTTGTCTTTCAGCACCCCTGGAGATGTCGGTCGATCAAGATACACTTGCGACTTCAGGCCGGCCGCGGTGGCCGAGGAGACTGAGGCACTCCAGTCACGGTCTGCACGGCCACTACGATCGGGGGCTCGAATCCCCCCTCGGGCATGGATATTTGTGCCGTCTTAAGTATAAGGTAGTTGATAAGTAGTTTCTAAGTTTAGGGACTGATGACCCCGTAGTTAAGTCCCATAAGCTTAACAAACATTTGAACATTTTTTTGCGACTTCAGGTAACCCCAAAGCCAATAATCGCACGGACTGAGATCTGGAGACCTGGGAGGCCAAGCATGACGAAAGTGGCGGCTGATCACACGTTCATCACCAAACGACGCACGCATGAGATCTTTCACGCATCTAGCAGTATAGGTTTCTTTTTTTTCTTTTGTTCCAATGAAACCCCATGTCATTCCAAGCATGTGTATCAATTTTTACCTCTCTAACTACATTATTTCGTGATTTATTAAGTTTTCAAATTGATACTGACTTTTTGATCACCCGGTATATCAACACAGTGGAACTGCATGTCTTTGGGGAAAGTAACGACTGTAGTTTTCCCTTGCTTTCAGCCGTTCGCAATAACTGTATGGCAAAGCCACAGTATTCAATCATCCAGACTGTTGCCCCTGCAACTACTGAAAAGGCAGCTGACCCGTTTGTCTAGCCTCTCCACAGATATCCCTGCGCTGTGGTTGCACCTGCGGTACGACTATCTGTATCGTTGGGACACGCAAGTCTCCTCACCTCGGCAATATATGTGGTTCATGTGTGTTTCATGGAGGAAGATATACAGTAATCTATATCTATAAATGTGAATGTCTGTTCGGTGTATGTTTATCACGTCAGAACCACAAGACATAAAGAGCTAAAAATTTGTACAGTTACTGATGTCTACCCGGGGAAGGCTTTAGGCACGGTTTTATGGCGATCGGATAGCTATTTATCTATATATGTCTGTTCGGTGTACGCTTATCACGTTCGAACGACAAGACGCAGAGACTTAAATATTTGTACCGTTACTAATTTATACCTGAAGAAGGTTTTAGGCGCGGTTTTATAGCGATCTGATAGATATTTAGTGAATTGAAGAATATAATGCGAAATGCGGAACAATAATTACTCTCTGAAAATTATATTTACTCTTTGAAAATGGTTTTATTGGTTGCATTGTTGCTTGAGGGTTGATAATGATAAAAGGGTGGAGTATATTGGGATGGTAAGTTATCGGTGTATATAAAATTCTACGTGTGTGTGTGTCTGTTAATATTTCGTTCTGCAGCGAAAACTGCAGAACGCATACGAATGGTCTGTGTGTAATTGTTGTTCGAAGTCTCCCGTTGTACACCATAGCAGTGATATGGCGATAGCTATAATGGGGTGGAAGGTATGGTGGTTGTAAGTCGTCGAATTACTAAAAGAATCAGACTGAAGGCCAGCGCTGACGTTACATACAGCGAAACGTAATGCCACAGACCATATCTTTGGTCTAAGCGTGCTACAATGTATTCAGCTCATTCTCTGTAAGGATAAGCATAATAATAAGGAAATATAAGAATAAATAAATAAAGCTGTAAAAAACACATTTCTTTTAATACATCTCTTTAAAAAAATCGATTTGACGTTTCGGGCATTACATACCTTCACATATGCCGATTGCAGTTCGTCTAGCTTTTGCCATGACTATTAACAAAGCTCAAGGACCATCATTAAACGTCGCAGGAATCCATTTACAGCCCTCCTGTTTTTCTCATGGTCAATTATACGTCGCTTGCGCAAGGATGGGCAAACCAAAATGTCTCTACATTTACGCTCCAAACAATACTGCAAAGTACGTAGTTTACCAGAATGCCCTCAAATGAAATTAAAATGAATTTGGACGTTACTCTCACCATACGTGTTTAGATATTGCCACACAGGCTATAAGGAATAATGTATGTATTATTTATTGTAAATCATTAAGCACTTCACATAATTTTATTTGGATGTTGATTAAAAAGGTTTGTTTCTAAAGGAGGTATTGTATTTCATTTCATCCTTCAAAACCAGTCTCATAGCACACTACTGTTAGATAGCTTATCTATCATAATCAACCAACACGCGAGCGGAGCCGCGGGTTTAAGTCAGTTTCTCAATAAACGTTCTTCAGTAGGACGTTTACTGGACTGTTGTTAGCGTATCTGACAATTTTGATGAATACAACCTTCACTTTTTTGATAGTCTGACCAAGTGCACAAGTGGATGAAATACGATAGACACACGTTTTACGTCAACCTACATCGTCCTGTACTGCGTCAAAAAGTGTTTTAATCTCGGATGGTAATAAAAAGATCACGTCGCATAAGATTTTCGAGAAGTGCAGAAATGCTCAATGCGTAACGCAAAAAAAGGCAGTAGACTTCGGTACAAATTCAGTGTGATCATGTCTCACTTGGTGCACACTTGGTCGATATAGCAACACACGTCTAGTGTCTCTTTCATTATAACTATTCCGACAAAGGGTGGCGTGAACATGGAGAAATAAGTGGAGCCCATATGAACCATGACTGGAATCCAGCTGTCTCCCTTTCAAAATTTATAGGGACAGATTTATTGTTACTCCAGCTATTGGTTGTAAATGGTGATATTCATCACTTTTGGTTGGCGCTGGTGATTAAAGTGTGTATGTGTTTTATCGTTCAGGAATTGCTGTGCGTATCAAAGTTTTCCAATGACTTTCACTGCGTCTTATTGCTGTACTTGTCTTTTTGAAAAGATATTTTGTAGACATGTCGAAATGTGGCCGAGAAATTGTACTGAACGGATTTTCCGATAATTATCTCGAGCAATTAGTTCATGAAACCATCAGAATAGTAAATGGTTTTGAAAATATGTTTGACCTCTTAGCAACTAATAATCGGGAACTAATAAAATAAAAAGAGACACAGGGATTAGTTCAAATGTTCAAATGTTTGTATAGCTTATGGGAATTAACTACGGAGTCAACAGTCCCTAAACTTACAAACTACTTATCAACTAGCTTATCCTAAGGACGCCACAAATATCTCGCTGCGGAGCGCTCGGCTGCTCGCCGTGGAGGTTCGAGTCCTCCCTGGGGCATGGGTGTGTGTGTGTTGTCCTTAGGTTAGTTTACCTAGGTTTAAGTAGTTTGTAAGCAACGGACTGATGACCACGCAGTTTGGTCCGATAGAATTACAAACAATTGATTGCCACAAATATCCATGCCCGAGGGTTGATTCGAACCCCCGACCGTAGTGACCGTGCAGACTGTGACTGGAGCGCCTCAGGGATTAGTGAACATAGAGCTGTTGAACAAAGCTTTTGTAGCTTGAAGGGGGAAAACAGATGGTGCTACGGTCGGCCCGCTAGATGGCGCTGCCATGGGTCAAACGGATATCAACTGCATTTGTTTAAATAAGTACCCCCGTTTTTATTGCATATTCGTCTAGTTCGTAAATAAATATGAATGTTTTATTTGGAACACTTTTGTCGCTTTGTGAAACATTGCGCTGAAATAGTGACAGACGTATAAGTAAGTGGTATCGCGTAAATTTCGCCAGTGTAGATGGTATTTGCTTCGTGATGCATTACTCGTGTTAAAATGGAAATGGTCGATATGGTATTTATGTATGGATATTGCGATAAAAATGCCCAACGGACCTATGCTATGTATGTTGGTCATTATGTTGGAAGATATCATCCTAGTATCCGGACCTTTCGTCGGATATTTGCGTTATTTAAAGAGACAGGCAGTGTTCAGCCACACGTGAACGTCAACCACTCACTTCGATGTTGATTTTTTTTTTTCAAAACCTAATGACTCTAGCAAAAAGCTTTATATTCTACTAGCCGAAAATCCGGCGTTGCCCGGGTATTTATGTATTTATTCCTCCCGTTTTTCAGGTATATATTCATTTCTATAAGGGCTGTATGTCTGTGAAATCTCTTGGGAATACAATTAGTAGTAAAGACGTAATAGATTAAAACTGGGTGCTTGATGGGGCGGTTTTCCATGAACGTTACTGTTTATGTGGTCATATCTCATGAACTACGTGTCACACTTTGATACAATTTAGAAGGTATATTCAGTTATACGTTTGTACACTGTCTGTAAAATTTCCTGTAGCTATAATTAAAACTGTACAAATTACAAATTGTAATGTCATACCGAATGGCGTAGTTTTAATCCATGAAAAGCGGAACTTTACTGTTTACGTGCTCATATCTGATGAACTATGTGTCGGAATGTAATACAATTTAGAAGCTACATTCAACTATATATGTCTATACTGTCTGTAAGATTTCCTGTCGCTACCATTTGTAGTGTTCAAATTATAAATTGTAACGTAATACAAAGAGCCGTAGTTTTACTCCATAAACAGCGGAAAAGTAGTAAGCGAGAAACTTTTTTCCTTTCGTCTTTTGCTATGGTTGTCAGCGAGAAAAAGTTTAATAAAGGTTTGAAAATATGTTTAAAGTTTGTTGCAAGTCGCTAAGTACTGTCATTCTCATACAGTGTATTTCGAAAGTCTCGCCTTATTATATGACATTTTTTGCGATTTCTATTGGTTATGACGTAATATCTTTCGAACCATGTTCCGTATGTGATTCTTAACCATGCAGCAATTGTTACCTCACGGTAAGGAATGTTTGTACCAAATTTGTTTGAAATCGGTCCAATGGTTTAAGAGAAAATGAGCAGCATTGTCGCTAAATGCAGCAGTTTTTCGCGCGTCTCATTGTTTATGACGTAATATCTCGTGAACTATATATCGCATGTGATTCTTACACTTACGGCGACCGTCCTCATGGATTGAAGCTTACGTGTTCAAAATATCATAGAGATTGCAACAAAACTGTAGATTTGTATGCAACACCTACAAACATACAGACACTCTGCTTTATATATTAGACTAGCTGAAAACCCGGTGTTGCCCGGGTATTTATCTCTTGATTCCTGCCTTTTTCACGTATATATTCATTTGTATAAGGGCTGTATGTATGCAAAATCTCTTGGATATGCAATTAGTAGTAAAGAAAAAAATAGATTAAAAATTGGTGCGTGATGGGCGGTTTCCCATGAACGCTATTGTTTATTTGCTCATATAGAGTAGCTTACGTGTCGTACTGTGATACAATTTAGAAGGTACACTCAAATATATGTGTATATACTGTCTGAAAAATTTCCTGAGGCTACAATTTGTAGTGTAGAAATTATAAATTGTAACGTCAACCGAAATGCGGAGTTTCAGTCCATGAAGAGCGGAACGTTAATGTTTATTTACTCATATCTTATGAACTACATGTCTTGGTGTGATACAACAATTTAGAAGGTACATTCAACTGTATGTGTATATCCCGTCTGTAAAATTTCCTGCGGCTATTATTTGTAGTGTACAAATTATCAATTGTAACGTCATACCGAGAGCCGTAGTTTTAGTCCATAAACAGCGGAAAAGTAGTAAGCGAGAAACATTTTTCCTTTCATCACTTTACTATGGTTTCCAGCGAGAAAAAGTTTAATAAAGGTTTGAAATTATGTTTAAAGTTTGTTGCAAGTCGCTAAGTACTGTCATTCTCACACAGTATATTTCGAAAGTCTCACCGCATTATATGGCATTTTTTGCGATTTCTATTGGTTATGACGTAATATCTTTTAAACCATGTTCCGTATGTGATTCTTAACCATTTATCAATTGTTACCTCACGGTAAGGAATGTTTGTACCAAATTTTGTTGAAATCGGTCCAGTGGTTTAGGAGAAAATGAGCAGCATAGTCGCTAAATGCAGCAGTTTACGCGCATTCATTGTTTATGACGTCATATCTCGTGAACTATATATCGTACGTGATTCTTACACTTACAGCGACCGTCCTCATGGAATGAAGCTTACGTGTTCAAAATTTCATAAAGATTGAAACAAAACTGTAGATTTGTATTCAACACGTACAAACATATGGACACTCTGCTTTATATATTAGACTAGCTGAAAACCTGGCTTTTCCCGGGTCCTTATTTATTTGTTCCTGCCATTCTTCAGGTATATATTCATTTATATAAGTGCTGTGTATTTCTAGGGAATACAAGTAGTAGTATAGAAATAACAGATTAAAACTTGGTGCGTGATGGGGCGGTTTCCCGTGAACGTTACTGTTTATGGGTTCATATCTCATGAACTACGTGTCGTACTGTGATACAATTTAGAAGCTACATTCAACTATGTATGTGTATACTGTGTGTAAAACTTACTGTCCTACAATTTGTAGTGTTCAAATTATAAATTGTAATGTCATACCGAGAGCCGTAGTTTTACTCCATAAACAGCGGAAAAGTAGTAAGCGAGAAACTTTTTGCCTTTCGTGATTTTGCTATGATTGTCAGCGAGAAAAAGTTTAATAAAGGTTTGAAATTATGTTTAAAGTTTGTTGCAAATCGGTAAGTACTCTCATTCTCATACAGTCTCGAAAGTATCGCCGTATTATATGACATTTTTTGCGATTTCTATTGGTTATAACGTAATATCTTTTGAACCATGTTCCGTATGTGATTCTTAACCTTGCAGCAATTGTTACCTCACGGTAAACCAAATTTGGTTGAAATCGGTCCAATGGTTTAGGAGAAAATGAGGAGCATTGTCGCAAAATGCAACAATTTTTCGCGCATCTCATTGTTTATGACGTCATATCTCGTGAACTATATATCTCATGTGATTCTTACACTTACGGCGACCGTCCTCATCGATTGAAGCTTACGTGGTCCAATTTTCATAAAGATTGTAACAAAACTGTAGATTTGTATGTAACACGTACAAACATACGGACACTCCGCTTTATATATTAGACTAGCTGAAAACCCGGCTTTGCCCGGGTTCTTATTTATTTATTCCTGCCGTTCTTCAGGTATATATTCATTTGTAAAAGAGCTGTATGTCTGTAAAATCTCTTGGAATAAAGAAGAAATAGATTAAAACTTGGTGCGTGATGGGCGTATATACATATTCCGTATGTGATTCTTAACCATGCAGCAATTGTTACCTGACGGTAAGAAATGTGTGTACCAAATTTAGTTGAAATCGGTCCAGTGGTTTAGGAGAAAATGACCAGCATTGTCGCAAAATGCACCAGTTTTTCGCGCATCTCATTGTTAATGACCTCATATCTCGTGAACTATATATCGTATGTGATTCTTACACTTACGGCGACCGTCCTCATGGATTAAACCTTACGTGTACAAAATTTCATTGAGATTGGATCGAAACTGTAGATTTGTATGCAACATGTACAAACATACGGACACTCTGCTTTATATATTAGACTAGCTGAAAACCCGGCTTTGCCCGGGTTCTTATTTATTTATTCCTGCCGTTCTTCAGGTATATGTTCATTTGTATTGTGGTGTCGCACAAGTCTAAAGTGCGCGCCACCTACTTTCGCCACGCGCCGCCATGCACGCACGGCGCGGCGTTCTTACGACGTCGGCCACGAGCGCCCTCTGCTGGAATCCCGCTCGTGGCCACCACTGAACGACATCGTTCACTTGGGACTGAGATAGGAACCAGTTAACACTACGGAATCAGATAGGCACCAGTTAAGACTTGGCTATCGGATAGGCACTAGGAATCATCAGGAGGAAGGCCTCTATCGAATCTATGTATCAGCATTCTGCAGTCAAGATCTATGTAAAAGTTAAGTATTACTAAGTCTCTATGAAATATATCTCGTTCTAATTTACTCTAGTGTTTCCAGTTTCTGCTGTCCCACTGGCTGCTCACCTTCGTACCTGCACAAGTGTGCATCCTTTATTTCTGTGGCGGTCTCTTTCTACTCGGCCACCGACACCTACGACGGAAAGGAGACACAAATGCGGCGACGAGGCTGGGACACAAAATGTATAAGTGCTGTGTGTGTGTAAAATTTCTCGGGAATACAAGTAGTAGTAAAGAAATAATAGATTAAAACTTGGTGCGTGATGGGGCGGTTTCCCGTGAACGTTACTGTTTATGGGCTCATATCTGATGAACTACGTGTCGTACTGTGATACAATTTAGAAGCTACATCGGTCCAATATGAGAAAATGAGCAGCATTGTCGCAAAATGCAGCAGTTTTTCGGGCATCTCATTGTTTATGACGTCATATCTAGTTAACTATATATCGTATGTGATTCTTACACTTACGGCGACCGTCCTCATGGATTGGAGCTTAGCCGGCCGCGGTGGCCGAGGGGACTGAGGCGCTCCAGTCACAGTTTGCACGGCCACTACGGTCGGGGGTTCGAATCTCCCCTCGGGCATGGATATTTGTGCCATCCTTAGTATTAGCTAGTTCATAAGTAGTTTGTAAGTTTAGGGACTGATGACCCCGTAGTTATGTCCCATAATTTGTAAAAACATTTGAACATTTTTGAGTTATGGGTGTATATAAATTTCTACGTGTTTGTGTGTGTTAATATTTCGCTCTGCAGCGAAAACTACAGAACGCAAACGAATGGTCTAATAGTTGACCGAAGTCTCCAGTTGAGCACCATAGCAGTTCCATGCCGATAGCTATAAGGGGGTGGGAGATTGGTTGAAAAATCTACATATACATCTACATGGGATACTCTGCAAATCACATTTAAGTCCCTGGCAGAGTGTTCGTCGAACCACCATTGCACTATTTTATCTCCCATTCCATTCTCGAATAGCGCGCGGGAAAAAGGAACATCTGAATCTCTCCGTTCGGGCTCTGATTTCTAGTAATTTATTTTGATGATAATTTCTACCTATGTAAGTGGGAGTCAACAATATATTTTCGCATTCGGAGGAGAATGTTGGCGATTGTAGTTTCGTAAGCAGCCCACGCTGCAGCGATAAGCGCCACTGTTGGAATGATTCCCATTCCAGATCCTGTATCATTTCCGTAGTGCTGTCTCCCGTGTATCGTGACAATACGAAACGAGCTGCCCTCCTTTGGGCAAATTATATATATATATATATATATATATATATATATAACATATCTTTGGTCTATACTTGCTACAATGTCTTCAGCTCTTTCTCTGTAAGGATAAGCATACGAATAAGATATCTAAGAATAATTAAATAAGTCAGTACAAAAGAAATTTCTTTTAGAATATCTCTTTAAAAAATCGATTTGACGTTTCGCGCATTATCCATCATACTCAACGAACACGCGAGCGGAGCCGCGGATTTAAGCTAGTATTCTATATGGGAGATTCGTGCAAAATGTGATCGAAATTGGTGACCCACATGTAATACCCTCTCGCTGTGAGGCGGCATTAGTGCCGTGTTTACGAGGTCTCCGTTAGTGACACAGGGCAGTGTGCTAGGGCCGCTGCAGCGCGCGGCTCTCCCCAGTAGGTGGCGTTGCCCGCGCCCCGCTCCGCAGCGGCCGGTCCTCCGGAAGGAAGTGCTGACGGTCTGAAAGGGCCCGCGCCGCCTATTACGGCCGACTGGCCGGCCGGCTTTTCACCGGCGGTCGCGCCATTGTGCCCGCCGACATAAAAGCGCGCCGCGCGCGTTTTGTTTCGGACGCTTTTTGAGCGATGGATCAACTCTGCTGACTGCCGTCTCCACTCTCACATTGTTCCTCAGTCGCCGGTTCCTCGTTATTAATTTACAGCGTAAAAGCATACAAATGGAATTCCATTAATATAAACGACATTTTACACGCAGAATGGCGGAATTCATAATAGGAGTGCACGGAATGACGGTTCTGTTTATGTGCCGTTTCACTTTTCATTACTTGTCAGCAGCCAGTGAGACAGTCCCATTGGAAATTTATACACCGGCAGCGCGACAGGCAGTAGGAAAGAGTGAAAACGGTAGCCGTGGTCACTCACTGACTTTTGTGCAACCAAATCCAACGAAAGAATTTATTTACGACGGTATATATATGACAATCGTAACAAGGCGAGTGATGCACACATTTAACTAACTCATTTGACTGTTGCTGCTGTTGTGGTTTTCAGTCCAAGGAATGGTTCGATAATTATCTCCACGCTACCGTGTCCTGTGCAAGCATCTCTGAGTAATAAGGGCGACCTACATCTTTTTCAACCTACTTTCCGTATTCATTTCTTGGTCTCATTAAGTGATCTTTTCCCCCACACATTGCTTTCCAATGCTAAAGTAACGATTCTTTGATATCTCAGAATTTGTCCTACAAATCGATCCTTTCTTTTAGTCACGATGACACATATTTCTTTTTCTCCCAATTCTACTCAGTAACTCCTCACTAGCTAACCGATCTACTGAGTTAATCGTTATAGTTCTTCTGTAGCAATAAATTTCAGAAGGTTCCGACATCTCCTTATCGTCCACATTTTACTCCAGTACAACGGTACACTCCAAAGAATTATCTTCAGAAACAAAAAATTAAATGAATATTACATTATAAGAAAATTCTCCAGAACTACTCTTCTTTCTATAGGGATTCTGCACTATATGGCTTATTCGGTTTGGACATCATAAGTTACTTTACAACGAAAATAACAGAATTCATCAACAACTTGCATTGCTTCGTTTAACAATATAATTCTTTCAGCGTCGCCTGATTTTCATAAAGTACATTCCATCACGTTTTTCTCTTCAAGTATTCATTCGATTAAACATTTTCTTTTTCTTTCGTTTGCGTCATACTTAAAATTCATTTTGGAAATTTAATCCGACTACACAGCAGTCCTGTGACCTATTCTCAATCAGCGGTGCTCCCTCTTTGAATACACCAGTTCTGTACAGATCGCATATTAAACAGAATTGAGGGCTATAAGTATCTTGATGTTTTACTGTCCTGATACGACATATGCTGCTTACTTTTATCTCGTAACTCAAATGTTCAAATGTTTGTAAGGCTTATGGGACTTAACTGCGGGGTCATCGGTCCCTAAACTTACAAACTACTTATGAACTAGCTTGTACTAAAGACAACAGAAACATCCATGCCCGAGTGGGGGGGATTCGAAGCCCCGACAGGGAACGGCCTCGTATCTCGCTACTTACGTGACCAAGGAAAGGAAGGCTCATTACCAGATGTTCACCAGAGTCCTGAGGTAAATTCGAAACATCTCTGTAATTCCTCTTGAAATGACGTTATGTTGCTTTTGGTTCTACTCTCTCCATACTCTCATTATCTTTCACTGCACACACACACGCACACACACACACACAAACTCACACACATACATAAACACGTACATTTCAGTTACCTACAGTCAGGAGATACAGTTAAACACAAGGCTACACCAACGTTGAGGGTGTCAAACTCAACAATGTTACACTACTGTAGAGTGCAGTAAACTGTGTTAATAAATTAGTGTCACCAGTTACCAGGTTATATTCACATTTAAACCTTGTTTTATCCTCCACACATTGTGTATATATTTCTTACTGTTTAGTTTTTAAGTTGATAACTGTAATAACACAATGTGAAAGACAAGTTATTGACACAGCAGTCAATAATCTGGAGATGGTCTAATAAGCTGAGAATCGGTTAAGTAAAAAAAAAAAAAAATTTAGAACACACACAAAATTGCGTTTCTTAATTTAAAAATGCAAGTTTAGTTCAGTTCAAATGTTCAAATGTTTATATTGCTTATGGGACTTAACTACGGGCTCATCAGTCTCTAAACTTGCAAACTACTTATAAACTAACTTACGCCGCGGTGGAGTAGCCGAGCGGTCTAAAGCGTCTCGCTGCGGAGCGCGCGGTTGCTCGCCGTGGAGGTTCGAGTCCTCCCTGGGGCATGGATGTGTGTGTGTTTGTCCGTAGGTTAGTTTACCTAGGTTTAAGTAGTTTGTAAGCTACGGACTGATGACCACGCAGTTTGGTCCGATAGATTTACAAACATTTGTACATTTTTGAACTAACTTATACTAAAGACGACACAAACAGCCCCCGACCGCAGCGGCCGTGCATATCGTGACTGGTAGGCCGCAGACCGCTCGGCCTCCGCGGCCGGCAGGTCAGTTGAGAACAGTCAGGCATATTCGATTTAAACAGCAGACCTGCAGCCTCATTCGGACAGTACATCGACCAGTTAACGCAGCAGATTCAGCAGACATTGTCCCGCCGAGTATTCACGTTTGGAAATGAGTCCATCGCTCTCTCCATAAGAAGAAGCTGATGATTCAGTTAACATACCATCGATCGACCACCTCACGAGATATCACACACTGTCAAACGTGACCAGCTCTTACGATTCGAAGCGACGTCACCAGAAGCTGATAACCTAGTGTATTGACCTCCAGAGTAACGTGACATTCGATCTTTCTAGAAATTGTACAACGTGACAGAAGAGAGAAAGGCCCTGAAGTAGTTCACCTCCAGCCAGGTCCATCAAATAAATACTACGGCCAAGAAGAAGCCGCCACCAGACCCGCAGCAGATCAGTTTAAAGGAAGACATAGAAGCAGTTCAGAGGCGAGCAGCTACGTTTGGTACAGGTAGGTTCGACTGATGCGCGAGTGTCACGGAAATGTTCCGGGAGATCGTTGGAGGAAAGACGACGTTCTTTTCGTGAAATTCGTTTGAGGAAATTTAGAGGGCCGGAATTTGAAGCTGAGTGTAGTACCATCTTGCTGCCGCCTACTTACATTTCGCACAGTGATCACAAAGACAAGATAAGAGAAATTTTGGCTCGTACAGAGGCATATGGGCATTCTTTTTTCCACGTTCTATTTGGGAGTGGAAAAGGAAAGGAAATGCCTAATAGTGGTACAGTGTACCCTCCGCCACGCACCTTACTGTGGATTGCGAAGTATGGATGTAGATGTAGATGTAGAAGTAGTATCGTCAGTATTGACAGTAGCAGTATCAGCAGCAGCTGCAACTGGAGTCATGATCAGCCACCGGTAGCAACGGTTTGAGTTGAAGATGGTCGCCAGTAACAGCATTTGGGAAAGAGATCTAGAGTAACTGACGTACTAACCAAGAGTGACTGACCAGAACTATAGGATGCGGTCTGGTCGTGAAAGTCACCTGTGATCTCCCTCCAAGTTACAGGAGATGAAGATATGCAGCACGAAGGCCGTCGATTCGATCCCAGGGTAAGGACGCACTGCCTCCACTCCGCGCTGCTTCCTCTGGTCGATGTACAAAGCAACACTTTTGGAAGAAGAAGATGGCAAAATCACACAGCACCGCCATGGGTAAATTCTGCAGGATTTGCGACCTGTTGCTACACGTTCGGAATAGTACTAGCTTCGACGGCCGATGCTATTCTACTGACAAGCGAGAGGCAGATATTCCGGCAGCGTAATCGGAGACGCACGACCGACGCAGCGGAATGCACTTCGCCGCTAGACGCCTTACCGCTGTCGACGACGAAATCGCCAAATCAGTGTATTGGCAGTCAGAATTATGTCTGATATACTTCTTTAACAAATGTATTTTGTGAAAATACTGTTTCATTTACGTTTCATAGCCGAGCAAGGAAAAGATCCCACATTCCTTGTAAATGTGTTATCCTGACAAGAAAATGATACCTTGTAGATAAAGCCTGCCATCCTGACAATAGGGCAAAGCAGCTGCAGTTGTTTTTAATTTTCATTCTTTAGCAAAGCGGTAACAGAACTCTTCATCAGAGGTTTCTTCATTTGTTGTCACTTGGGTTACTTAATTTGATGTCAGAAGTGTCGTCACTTGGCTCACTTCACAACTGAACTTTGCCTACTCCTCTAAATTCATGTCTTATGATTCTATTTTTTTCTGTTTTATCTGCATCTTAGGATATTATCAACATGTATAACTTTGTTGTATTTATGACTGTCACATAAAATTCTTTCCTCATTAGCTCAAATTCAGCCAATTTATATTTGCATTACACGCGTTTCTTGACAGATTAAGTTTTTATTCCTTCGTCTACATAAATGCAAACGGGATAAATCTGTAAAATAATGTCTGAGAAGAGGAAAAGTAGGTACTGCCTAATAAAAAGAAACATTTGGGGACAAGAAAAACAGCCCTACGAATATCAAGAATTCAGATGGAAAACCAGTTCTCAGCAAAGAAGGGAAACCTGAAAGGTGGAAAGAGTACATGAGCTCTACAAAGGAAATGAACTGAGAGACAATATTGTAGGAAGGGAGACGAAGTAGATGCAGATGAAATAGGAGAGATGATTCTGACAGAGCCTAGGTCGGAACAAGGCCTCGGGAGTAGATGTCATTCCCACAGAGCTACTAAAGTCTCTCCGGGGGACACCAACTTGACGAAGCACTGTCCATGTAGGTGGAGAGGCTTGCGCATCCGTGTGAAGCTGAAGGCTATACCGAAGGTAGAAAACCTAGTGCTGGAAAGGCCTCAGCTGATGGATCTGACCAAGCGTGTCCCACGGCGTCCCGTCTTCCTTATCCTCTCCCAGTCCTTTCCCAATTCCTTTCCCAACCCAACGTGTGATGTGATCCATGCCAAGGGGTGCGTGGCACATGGGTGGATGTGTCTCGAACGGAGCCTCAGGGATACCGGGCGACCTCTCTGAGTAAGTAGCCTTGCACCGCGCGGCGTTATCGTGCTGTGGACCACATAAATCCCCAAATCTCGTGGGACTAAGATGAACACAGAGAAAGAAAGTATTTTAAAAGAATCTGAGGGGCAATCTGATACCTCAGATACTCAGACAACGGGATCAGGACCGATGTAGTGCACTCCTACTTCTGAATCAGGGTCTAGAAGGGAATCAAAAGGGCTTGAGTCCAAGACCCCCAAAAAGAAACTGCCTCAGGTCGAATGGGATACATACAACCCTCGACTTCAAAGACAGGTAGGAAGAGGGTTAGGGAGCAATCTAAGACTTCCTCCTCTCCGGACAAGTGTGATCCTAAAAGGCTAAGGAAGGAAATAGGGAAACAGACCTATAGTACTGCAGTCTCGGTCTTTAGAATAGGGGTTGTCCAAGAAGGATACCCACGGTGCGCATCACCTCGCAGCAGGAGGAGCTCGTGCAGATGGCCCTCTTTGGGGGGGGGGGGACGCTGGTCCAGGACCCAAATTCAGGAGGGTCTATCTAGATCGCAGTGCCCTCATTTTTGTCTGTGAGGGGGAGCACTCAGCGAAATGGCTTAAGGACAAGGTGGCAATGATATCACCGTGGGAATATGCGAAGCTGCTGGTCAAGACAGCAACCAAACTCCTGAAGACCGCAAAGGTATCAATATGGGTACCAAAGATCCTTAAGGATGTCCCTCCAACGACTCTGTTCGAGAAAATAAGGGTCCAGAACCCAAAAGTATCGATAGAGTATTGGAGGGTAATTAACCGAAAGGTTATTCTGGAAGGACGAACCCTGGTGGTGGAGGTCGGAGAGAAGTCCCTGAAGGCAATGCGAGAGCAAGGCCTGAAACTGTTTCTAGAGTTCTCACAGGTCGGCGTCAGGGTAATAATGGCAGCAAGCTAAAAAAACTCCAGAACATGCATTTACGTTAGAAATGGAATACCTTTCATACCAATGATGGATTTTTGTTCCAGGGACCTGGTGACCATCAGGATGCAGCAACATGAGGAAGGTATCACGAGGGAAATTGTTTTGGCCTTAGCATACCTTCCTTATGAAGTCAGCTCTCCTCCTTTGGAAGTGAGGAGACGGACAGAAGCCTGCCATCGGCAAGGTGACGAACTGTTGGTGGGATGTGATGCCAATGCCCACAACTATCGTCGGGCAGCAAGGACACCAACAGTAGAGGTGACCACTTTCTTGAATTTCTCCTATCTAACAACTTGGAGATCCTGAATAGGGTTGATGAACCTACATTCAGGAATAGTAGAAGAAAAGAAGTAATTGACATAACTTTTGGGTCCATGATGATGGGAAGTTACGTCGAACAGTGGCATGTGGTCCTTGAGACATCCTAATCAGGTCACATGTATATTAAATTCAAGATTGAAATGGGAACCAGACAGACCATGGCCTATAGGAATCCCAGGAAAACGGACTGGGAGACACCTTGACTTCAGACTATCGGAAATTAAAACTTCGATAAGGAATCCAGTAGAGTTGGAGGAAGTAGCAGATGCCGTAACCTCTGCTATAGTGACCTCATACCAGGACAACTGCTCAGTCACCAAGAACTGCACAAATAGGAGTGTTCCTTGGTGGAATAATAACCTCGAAATGCAAAGGAAACAGGTACGAAGACTGTTTAACCTTGCGAGGCGCAAAGGACAATGGGCAAAGTATCGTGAGGCCCTTGTCAATTACAACCTCGCCATCAGATGGGCAAAGGAGGCATCCTGGAAGGTATTCTGTGAGGAAGTGGAGGCCACGGCTGCTCAAGCGAGACTTCATAAAATCCTCACTAGGGTACCAAGTAATCCAGGAGGAACATTGAGGAAGGAGGATGGGGAGTATACAAAGACAGCACATGAAACGCTGGAACTGCTCCTCAAGACTCACTTTCCTCAATATACTCTGGGGGATAACTCAGACCAGAATGCGAGTCCTGAGAGACAACGGTTCTCAGATATTCGCAAAGAGGACTGGGATTTGGCCAAGGAGTGTGTCGATTTCAGTAAGGTCCGATGGGCGGTGGGAACATTTCAACCTTTCAAGTCACCTGGCCCCGATGGAATCTCTCCAGCTCTCCTGCAACAAGCGGGGAAAAATCTTATTAGATTCCTATGCAGGATATTCAGGGTTAGCCTAGCAGCATGAATCATTCCCAATGCCTGGGTGAAGGTTGTCTTCATTCCAAAACATGGAGCCTACCAAGGCCAAGGATATGAGACCAATCAGCCTGTCCTCCTTCATTCTTAAGACATTGGAAAAGCTGGTTAATGAGCATATTGGAGAAAGGAGGTTAAGTAGGGCTCCTCTGCATTCAAACCAACATGCATATCAGCCAGGTAAATCATGTGAGACAGCTCTCCACCAACTCGTTGAGAAGGTGGAGAAAGCACTACACTTTCAGGAAATAGCCCTCTGTGTCTTCCAGTACATCGAGGGGGCTTTTAGCAACACGACCTTCGATTCCATGATTAGAGCAGCAGAGGTGCATGACCTAGGGACCACTATATGTAGGTGGACTAGGGCCATGCTCAGTGGAAGAAAGGTAGAGGCTACCATGATGAATGAAAAAATGGTAATCAACACCACTAGGGGTTGCCCGCAAGGAGGAGTTCTTTCCCCTTTATTGTGGAATCTAGTGGTGAATGATCTCATTGGAGAATTAAACTCTAAGCAGTACTTTTGCCAAGGATATGCAGATGATCTTGTCATAGTACTTGGCAAATTTGCTGACAAGGTAAAGAATATGGCACAAGGTGCTTTGGACATTGTGCAAGACTGGTGCAGAAAATAGGATCTGGGGGTTAGTCCTAAGAAGACTGTTGTTGTACCATTCACAAAGAAGCACATCCAAAATTCAAGTTAGAATCTAAAGCTTTTCAATGAAGCGCTACCTGTGAAGGGGACAGTGAAATATCTAGGGGTTACCCTAGATGAGAAACTGACATTAGGAATACTTGCTCCAAGGCAAGAGGTACTCTTGTAAGTACCAGGAGAGCTTATGGAAAAATTGGGGTCTGAGCACCAAGGGTATGCACTGGGTATACACCACGGCGATTAGACCCAGGATCGCCTATGGGGAGGTCGTGTGTTGGAAGAAGGTATAACAGCAGGTTGCTGCTAAGGAGCTTGGTAAGGTGCAGAGATTAGCCTACCTAGCCATAAAAGGTGGAATTAGCAGCACACCAACTGCTGGGATGGAAACCATGCTGGATATGTCCCCATTACACCTTTGGGTCAAGATGGAGGCAACGGCTAGTGCATACAGACACAAAACTCGCAAAAACTGGCACTCTTTAGGATATCCAGAATCACACACTAAAATAGTGAGTGAGGTAAATATAGGAAAGGTTGGGGAAATGCCAGCCGACTATATTATAACCCCATACTGCTTCAACAAGCCTTTCAATATAACAATTGGAAGTAGTGAGCAGTGGGAGAAAATAGTTCGACACTGTACAGGGAATATTGTCTGGTTCACTGACGGGTCAAAATCAGACCAAGGCGTTGGGACCGGGGTATACCGGGTGAAGCCAAGACTGGAGGGCATCATCTCTCTAGGGAAAATAGCCTCAGTATTCCAGGCGGAAATCACTGCCATGAGGCCATGTGGGGAGGAGAATTTGCGTAGGTGCTACAAAGATCGTAGCATCTATATCTATTCAGACAGTCAGGCAGCCCTGAGATCACTGGCAGCTCCTGCAACAAGGTCTAATGTCACAGGGTTCTGGTGGAGCTAGGGGAAAGTAATAGAGTAAACCTATTGTGGGTCCCTGGCCACTCGGGGATCAGTGGCAACAAACATGACGACAGATTAGCCAGGATGGGGGCAGAGACTACATTTATTGGAACGGAACCTGTCCTGACAATCACCAAGGCAATGATCAAATTGTAGCTACGTGACTGGCTCAGAAGACAGCACGTAGAATATTGGACCAAAGTCAATCAACAAAAACATGGCAAGGTAATGATGCCAAAGCCATGTTTTAAAAGAAGCTCTGCAATCCTGGGCCTGAACGGGAGAGAGATTAGACTCATAGATTGACAGGCCACATACACCTACATACAATGGGAATAACAGAAGAGGATCTGTGATGACAGTGATGAAACTGTATCACATCTAATCTTCAAATGCATTGCATTGGAGAGTAAAAGGCACAGAACATTTGAAACAATCAGACCCGAAGAAATTGTGTCTAATAAAGAACTGGTAAAGGGACTCCTTGCACTGTTCAAGGGCATTGGTTGGCTTTGAAAATGTTCAAATGTTTGTATAGCTTATGGGACTTAACTACGGGGTCATCAGTCCCTAAACGTACAAACTACTTATCAACTAGGTTATCCTAAGTACGGCACAAATATCCATGCCCGAGGGGGAATTCGAACCCCCGACCGTAGTGGCCGTGCAGACCGTGACTGGAGCGCCTCAGTCCCCTCGGCCATTGGTTGGCTTTACTAGATATACAGGGAGTGATACCGCACATTAAACTTAGTTTCGGTGCGGGCAGTGGTGGGTTGGACCAAGACTGTTTTGGCTTCCCTGAGAAAATCAAATCAAATCAAAAGTCTCTGCGAGAGCCAGCCATGGCAAAACTATTTCACCTGGTGTGTAAGATGTATGAGATAGGCGAAGTACCCTCAGATTGTAAGAAAATGTAATTATCCCCATTCCAAGAAATCAGGCGCAGACAGGTGTGAAAATTACAGACCCACCAGTTTGATAAGCCATGATTGCAAAATATTAACACAAATTATCTACAGGAGAATGGAAAAGCTGGTAGAAGCTGACCTCGGGGAAGATTAGTTTGGATTCAGGAGGAACGTAGGAACCCGGGAGGCAATACTCACTTCACGACTTATTTCAGAAGATAGATAAGGAAAGACAAACATATATTTTAGCTTTTGTACATTTGGAGAAAGCTTTTGACAATGTTGATTGGAATACACTCTTTCAAATTCTGAAGAGAGCAGAAGTAAAATACAGAGAAAGTTGAGTTATTTACAACTGGTTCAAAAGCCAGACCGCAGTTATCAGACTCGAAGGGCATGAAAGGAAAGCATTAGTTGGGAAGGGAGTGAGACAGGGTAGTAGCCTTTCTCCGATGTTATTCAATTTGTACATCGAGCAGGCGGTGAAGAAAACCAAGGAAAAATTTGGAATAGGGATGAAAGTTCACGGTGAACAAATAAAAACATTGCGTTTTGCTGATGACATGTTAATTCTGTCAGAGACAGCTGAGGACCTGGAAGAGCAGTTGAATGGAATGGACAATGTGTTGAAGAGAGCGTATAAAATGAACTTTAACAAGAGCAAAACAAAGATAATGGAATGCAGTCGTAGAAAATCAGGCGATTTTGAAGGAATTAGATTCGGTGACGAAACAATGAAGGTGGTAGATGAGTGTTGTTACTTGGGCAGTAAAATATCATATGACGGTCGCAGTACAGAGGATATAAAATGCAGAATGGCAATTCGAAGAAAATCATTTTTGAAAAGAGAACTTTGCTAACATCGAATATTAATTTAAGTGTAAGGATGTCTTTTTTGAAGGTATTTGCGTGGAATGTTGCCTTGTACGGGAGAAATATGGACGACAAACAGTGCGAACAGGAAGAAAATAGAAGCTTTTGAAATGTGGTGCTGAAGATTAAGTGGGTAGATCGCGTAACTAATGAAGAGGTACTGAACAGAATTAGTAAGAAAAGTAATTTTTGGTATACCTTGACTAAAACAAGGGATCGCTTGCTAGAACACATTCTTGGACATCGAGAAATCCTAAATGTAGCATTGGAGGGCAGTGTATGGTGTAAAAATCGCAGAGGGAGACCAAGAGACGCATATAGTAAGCAGATTGAAATGGATGTGGGTTGCCGTTCTTATGAGGAGATGAAAAGGCTTGGTCAGGATAGAGTAGGGTGGAGAGCTGCATCTCTAGACTGAAGATCATAACAACAACAACGTAAATGTTTTATTGAAAATAATAGTGGTATTATTGTTATATTTTTTAACGAATAACCAATTTCTGATATCGTTGCGAAGTCCCCCACTGAAATGGCTTTCTGAAAAATTTCTCCCAGTTGTGCATTACAGTTTCCGTTGATTAAAATTCAGGACAATGTGTGACTATTTATCGCATTATTTTATCCGCCTTTTTTTTTTTTTTTTTTTTTTTTTTTTTGTCAGATATTTAACATTTTATGTCAGCATGACATGCTTCGGGACGTTATTATCCCATTCTTTAGTTCTGTAAGCAAGGAAATATTAAAATAGGGCGGTGTATTTCGAATTCTCAAGTGCGAAAAGTGCAAATCCTAAAATTAAAATACTATCATACTTATAAAATTCATCCGCCATTAGGCAACGACATTAACAAAATATTTGCAGTATATGTAAGTAAGTTCGTCGTTCGTAGAACATGCTGTGATGACGCATGGGAGGATTTCAAGAACATGCTCAATGACAAGACTGAAATGTCAAAAGCCATTACTGATACGCATTTTAACATCGTCCTCCTCCTTGCGAAGAAGTGACATTTTCTCTAGTTTTAAATACTGACGCTTGGTTTGAGTAATGATGAGTAACTTAGGTACGTATTCCATTTATAGAAGCGTCAAATTTGGTGGATGATAGTCGCATGATTTCTAACAAGTCAGGGCAACGTTATGTTGGGTCATCTTTGACAGTACATGTATAATCTTTGATATGTGAGAGCTTCTGTCCGTCAATTCACAACTATGCGTCAGCATGTTCTACGATTGGTAACCTTACTTCGAAGATGCAAATGTGCTGCGAGTATTTTGTTAATGACATTACCTGACGCTAGATGAATTTTGTCGTTATTTTGTAGATATGTTAGTATTTTAGTTTTATGATTTGTTCATTTCGTAGGTGAGTTGTCGAAATTCAACGGTGTATTTTAATGTTTCCTTGCTTTCGGACCTTGAAAATGGGATAATGGCGTCCCAGAACATGTCGAGATGACATAAAATTATATATATATATATATATATATATATATATATATATATATATATATATATATATATATATATATGACAACAGATGCGTGATTTGATTCATTAAAATGTAGGAGTTCAGTGCATAGACTTTATTGACCTCAAAAAAAAAAAAAAAAAAAAAAAAAAAAAAAAAAAAAAAATGCACAGTTCCATGATGACAACTTGGGTCCATGACACGTGGAATTTGGGCCTCACGCGAAACTTCCTTACGTCTAAGACATTGCAGATCAAGGCGAAGACATGAATTAAAATTTGTGATTCGGCCGGGAATCGAACCTGGACCTTCATACTTACGAGGCAGACGTCTTACAGATTTTTATTCATTTATTTTATTTATTTATTTATTTATTTTTTTTTTTTTTCGTCTGGTAGATCTATGCTTCGCGGTCTCGAGCTCGTTCGTTTAGTTCGTTCGGGGTTGTTCATTGAATGGTTGGCTCAGCCTTTTTATTACATAAGGCGATTAGCCTCCTGTCTGGGCGCGCTGAGCCACACCGTCCGGCAGCATCTAGACCACCTCATCACTAGCGAGTAGTCTAAGCACGATTTCCCTCCACGTCAGAAACTTTAATTCAGCTTCTCAGTTCCCATGAGTTATTGCCACTACTGCCAAGGCTCTCCATGCAGCGAAATATCACCACGGCAATGGACGTATTAGAACATTCCTACCTTTAAGCTTAGGCTAATATATATATTCGTCTCAAACGTGTCAAGGACATTAAAGATAAAGGTGAAGCAATGAATTAAAATTTGTGATGCGGTGGTCTAGCGGTAAGACGTCTGCTTAGTAAGCATAGAGGTCCGGGTTCAATTCGCGGCCGCATCACAAATTTTAATTCATTGCTTCACCTTTATCTTTAATGTCTTTGACACGTTTGAAACGAAAAACATTCTCAGGGTTTGTTAATTTCTTACGCCTCTTACCAACTAAAACTGGACACATCAAGCCGCGGTTTTCCGATCTGTAGCGACCAACCGATACGTTCACGAGCTCAGAAGAGGCGTAGGGGCAGTCTCGTGTAATTATCAAAGGAATTCTGTCCTCATATGCCACAGTTCATAAACACCACTCTGTCCTAGCGTATATATTTCGTTCGGCATTGCTTTGAACGGTTATTTCTCTAAGTGTTGCTTATATGTAAACACAAAAAATTCTATCCGCACTGTGGTCTTTGAACAATAAGGGAGGGCCGTTGCCACTGCGTTACTCGTGATAGGAGGTAACTGCTGCTGGTTCAAATGTTCAAATGTTTGTATAGCTTATGCGACTTAACTACGGGGTCATCAGTCCCTAAACTTACAAACTATTTATGACGGCACAAATATCCATGCCCGAGGGGGGATTCAAACCCCCGACCGTAGTGGCCGTGCAGACTGTAACTGACGCGCCTCAGAAAGCTCGGCCACCGCTGCCGGCTTACTGCTGCTGGTAAACGTTCCGGGTAGTCAGGCGGTTGTCTAAGAAACTCTTCTGCTCCTTACGTTTCGTCCAAGACTACGTTTGATATCCTCAGAGGCGCCCCTCTTCTGCTGAATCTGGCCGACTAACAGGTCGAACGTCTGAGAGCGACATATATCACGTAGAAAAGGGGGCGTGGTGGAAGTCACACGTGATGAGCAGAGATGATCCTTGTCAGAGATAAAAACTTTACTACTGACTGTCGCCTACTCAAAGATGAAAAACTGCTTAGTGAGTTTGTAGCGCTACTTTCCATACATCGCTAATTTTAATGGTCTCTTCTTTCCTGCCGGCCGCGGTGGCCGAGGGGACTGCGGCGCTTTAGTCACGGTCTGCACGGCCACTACGGTCGGGGGTTCGAATCCCCCCTCGGGCATGGATATTTGTGCCGTCCTTACTTGTAGGTAGTTCATAAGCAGTTTGTAAGTTTAGGGACTGATGACCCCGTAGTTAAGTCCCTTAAGCTTAACGAACATTTGAACATTTTTCTTCTTTCCTTTCAAATTATCCTTATGTTTATGTGTTTCAATGGCTTCTCTACATACTCGTGGATAATAATTCTTTATGGTAGATAAAACTTTTGTTTCATAAAATTTAAATTCATGAGTTCCTGTCTTAACAGCATGTTCTGCTACAGCAGATTTATCTATTTTTCCTAGTTGGCAAAGACTTGTATGTTCAATTAGTCGTTTAGTGACTCTCCTTTTTGTGGTTCCAATATAAACTTTGCCACATGTACACGGAATTTTATATACGCCACATGTCGATAGAGGTGGGCATTTATCCTTTAAAGATCGGAGAGCTTGACATATTTTCCTTGTTTGTAAATCTATCGGACCAAACTACGTGGTCATCAGTCCGTAGCTTACAAACTACTTAAACTAACAAGGAAAGTACATGGGCTCGAACAAACATATCTGTATGAACGTTTGGTTACAGGATCTCTACGTACACCAAAATGTGCTGGTGGGTGTCATTTTTATGCAAAACTCTGCAATGAGGCTCTAGATGGCACTGTAGATGTAATTGTACACGTCATACGTAATGCAAATATCTTAACTATAACTTATGTAATAATCATCGAACATGTTCTCTAGCGTATTGTCATCAAAAGCCGTGATGATAGTTGCAACTTTAACCTTGGAAGACTGTTGGTATTCACTGCCACTGCTTCCATCGCATCTTCCCGCACTTACAGTAGCACTACCGCTTGCAATGAGTTGTTCGTCATTATCATCCCTATTATCATCATTATGTGTTGGTGTTACAACAGTATCTAGCTTATGCTCATATTTCTGTACCATAACAGATACGAGAAAGCGTGCGAATGAGTCATCTTCTACACTAATACCATCTTCACGATGAAGGGTTCTTCGTAACTGCATCTCAACCAATCGCAATACATTAGCAGGATTGATTACCAATCGCCGCCCCATCTGACGCTACACCAAACAATTAACGCCACAAAACGCAACTTCGGAGGCACACTGCACCGTCCCTACTGGCGAACCGACAGGTCAAAGTGCAATGTGGCATGGCACATCCAGAGGCCTCTAACGGACGACTGCAGAGGTTTGCAGATGCGGGAGTGTCACTGGTGGAATAAGGGATCTTTACATTATCTCTAATACGATTTTGGTGTGTATGTGTTTGTTCTATCCCAAGAACTTTCATTGTAAGACAAACTAACCTAAGGACAACACACACACACACACACACACACACACACACACACACACACACACACACGTCCCAGGGAGGACTCGAACCTCCGACGAGCAACGAGCGCAGCGAGGCGCCTTAGACCGCTCGGCTACTCCACCGCGGCTTGTTGGTCTAAAAACGGTTCTAACGCTATGTATTTGTAAAATCTTTCCGATCTGATCTGTGACATTTTAATAAAAGGCGGCGAAACTGTGTTCTTCCAGTGTTGTGTTTCGTTCTTGTTTGTCGGCCTTCTGTTGATTGGTAGCACAATTTATTAACCTTTTTCCCTGAGTAGCCCTTTTTCTGGAAATCTTGCTTCAGAAGTAATTCGGCGTTCAGGTGTTCCGGTGTGCAAATCCGTTTGGCTCCAACGACAAGACTTTTAATAACACCTCTCTTTTATTGTGGCTGGTGATTGGAGTTCTTATGTAAGTATCGGTATGCATGTGCTGTTTTTCGGAAGACCTTGTGTTCCAAACTTCCGTCAGTCAGTCTCATAACTAAAACATCTAAGGAAAATATTCTGTTGTCGTTTTCCATTTTTATGGTGAACTGAATCTTCGGATTTATACTGTTAAAGGTAAGCAATCATCCAAAGCTTCTTTACCACGTGGCCAAACTACAAATTTATCATCTACAAACCGATACCAACGAGATGGTTTCTTATTTGGTCCGTGATGGGGCAGTTTTCCATGTACGTTACCGTTTATGTACTCATATCTCATGAACTACGTCTCCTACTGTGATACAATTTAGAAGATACATTCACCTATATATGTGTATACTGTCTGTAAAATTTCCTGCGGCTCCAATTTGTAGTGTACGAAGTATAAATTGTAACGTCATACCGAATGCCGTAGTTTTACTCCATAAACAGCAGAAAAGTAGTAAGCGAGAAACTTTTTTCCTTCCATCAATTTGCTATGCTTGTCAGCGAAAGAAATTTAATAAAGGTTTGAAATTGTGTTTAAAGTTTGTTGCAAGTCGCTAAGTACTCTCATTCTCATATAGCGTGTTTATAAAATCTCGCTACATTATATGGCATTTTATACAGTGTACTTCGAAAGTCTCGCCGCATTATATGGCATTCTTTGCGATTTCTATTGGTTATGACGTAATATCTTTTGAACCATGTGCCGTATGTGATTTTATTAACCATGCAGCAATTGTTATCTCACGGTAAGGAATGTGTGTACTAAATTTGGTTGAAATCGGTCCAATAGTTTAGGAGAAAATGAGTAGCATTGTTGCAAAGTACAGCCGTTTTTCGCGCATCTCATTGTTTATGACGTCATATCTCGTGAACTATATGTCGCATGTGATTATTACATTTACGGCGACCGTCCTCAAGGAGTGAAGGTTACGCGTACAAAATTTCATAAAGATTGGAACAAAACCGTAGATTTGTATGCAACACGTACAAACATACGGACACTCTGATTTATATATTAGATTGGGATTAGTTTCGACTAACTAGTTCATAAATACGCAATCTAGGCTGTCTTTCTTGTGAATCATTGATTTCATAATTCTGTTTTAGTGGGCAATAAATAGAACTGAAATGTTTCTGTATATCCGTATTCCAGTTTTATAAAAATAGGTTATGTACTACCAGAATACTGAAATGTTATGTGAGTTTCACTTCTTACTCCTACGTCATTTTAACCTAACATCATTCTAAAATGACATTGTGTGCAATTTTTACAGAATTTTCATAATGTAAGGTTTATATTAATAGAATAGCATCCCATCAAGATAGCAAAACCTGCAAATGGACGAGGCAAAGTCCTGATACAAATTTCATTTAAAGCAGTAATGACCTGAAAAGTAAATGATACGTCATTTTATCCGGATATCTCCTAGTATTACGCTGTATAAACCACTCAAACTCCCCAAATTGCAGTCCAGAGCATGTGATGAATATCGCAATAGAAGCTACGTTGTAGGTGTATATGGCCACATATGCGAGGTACAGTTCCACTACAGAGACAAAATACAGCCTCCACAAGGTAGGTCGCTGACAGTTCGCTCATAATATGTTCCACGCAGGATGTACAGTGACGTTACGGGGAACCCACAGACGTATGACGGGCGTCAGGACCACCCCGTTACGTCACAGGAGCCACAGCCGTGCCTTCAGCAGCTGCGACAGTGGACGCCTTAATGAGGCACCCTATTAATCAACACGCGAGCGCCCGTGCCGGCACACTGACTTACGCGTTGTTAGTGGAACTTCGGTGCGTGCGTTATTTTCAAGCCAGCGCAATTCGTGTTGGAGCAGCCATTAAATATGTTAGGGCTTTGATCTCTGGAGAGACCAGCGAAGCTGATGTTACAGGTTAGCAGGCGAAATCTTCCTTGTTGTAGTGTGTAATTAAGTCGTCTAGTTTCAAAACCAGTTAAGTCACTTGTTCCTAATTGTTCAGGAACGACAAAAAACCAAATATTCAAACAAATAAGGCACTTACAAAACCAGTATCTTTTTATTAAACGTCGTATGACGTGTATGTCATGTACAAACTCCACTACTGGCCATTAGTATTGCAACACCAAGAAGAAATTCAGATGACAAACGGGTATTTATTGGACAAATACATTATATACAGTGGTTAGGTAGTACTGCTGTGAAGCTGGTTAGGTCGCAAATATTTATTATTGGTCGCACTTCATGTACAGCGTGCCCTCAAAAATGACGCGTTTCGGAATTACCATCATCAGATTAGCATCACTCCCGTGCCATGTGCACACGTGAACAGATGGAAGATGTTCTTCAATATACATACAAATCATCTTCCATCTGTTCACGTGTGCACATGGCACGGAAGAGATGCTAATCTGATGATGGTAATTACGAAACGCGTCATTTTTTAGGGCACGCTGTACATGAAGTGTGACCAATGATAAAGATTTGCGACCTAACCAGCTTCACAGCAGTACTACCTAACCATTTCATCATGGTCGCCTGCCTCCTCAGTGACTTTATGTCGCATTTACAACATTATATACATTTTCACGCAATTTGGATGCATTGATCCTGAAAAATCAGTACCCAGAACAACCACCTGCGGCCGTAATAGCTGCCTTGATACGCCTGGGCATTGAGTCAAACAGAGCTTGGAAGGCGTGTACAGGTACAGATGCCCATGCAGCTTCAACACAATACCACAGTTCATCAAGAGTAGTGACTGGCGTGTTGTGACGAGCCAGTTGCTCGGCGACCATTGATCAGACGTTTTAAATTGTGAGAGATCTGGAGAATGTGCTGGCCAGGGCAGCAGTCGAACATTTTCCGTATCCAGAAAGGTCCGTACAGGACCTGCAACATGCAGTCGTGCATTATCCTGCTGAAATGTGAGGTTCGTTAGGAATCGAGTGAAGGATAGAGCCACAGGTCATAAGACGTCTTAAATATAACGGCCACTTTTCAAAGTGCCGTCGATGCGAACAAGAGGTGACCGAGACGTGTAACCAGTGGCACCCCACATTACGCCGAGTGATACGCCAGAATGGAGACGACGAATACACGCTTCCAATGTGCGTTCACCGCGATGGCGCCAAACACGAATGTGATCATCATGATGCTGTGAACAGAACCTGGATTCATCCGAAAAAATTACGTTTTGCCATTCGTGCACCTGGGTTCGTTGTTGCGTACACACCATCGCAGGCGCCCTTGTCTGTGATGCAGTGTCAAGGGTAACCGCAGCCATGGTCTCCGAGCTGATAGTCCATGCTGCTGCAAACGTCGTCTAACTGTTCGTGCAGATGGTTGTTGTCTTGCAAACGTCCCCATTTGTTGACTCAAGGATCGAGACGTAGCTGCACGATCCGTTACAGCCATGCGGATAAGGTGCGCGTCATCTCGACTGCTAGTGATACGAGGCCGTTGGGATCCAGCACGGGGTTCCGTATTGCCGTCCTGAACCCACCGATTCCATATTCTGCTAACAGTCATTGGATCGCTACCAACGCGAGCAGCAGTGTCGCGATACGATAAACCTCAATCGCGATAGGCTACAATCCGACCTATATCAAAGTCGGAAACGTGATGGTACGCATTTCTCATCCTTACACGAGGCCCCCTCTGTCATGGATGTTTGTGCCGTCTTTAGTATAAGCTACTTCATAAGTAGTTTTTAAGTTTAGGGACTGATGACCCCGCATTTAAGTCCCATAAGCACTACAAACATTTGAACATTTATACGAGGAATCAGAAACGCCTGTCAACTGCTGTTTGTGTATGAGAAATCGATTGGAAACTTTCCTCATGTCAGCGCGTTGTCGGTGTCGGTACCGGCGCCGAATGCTCTGAAAAGCTAATCATTTGCATATCACAGCATCTTCTTCCTGTCGATTAAATTTCACGTCTGTAGCACGTCATCTTCCTGGTGTAGCAATTTTAATGACCAGGACTGTAGTGTTAGGTTTTGGGAAAAAAAATTCAGCCTATCTGGATTTGAAACCAAAGTAAGTTACCTACCTTGTTTTGCAACCAAAGTTTTTGATTCACCGGGTTTTGAAACCATCATTTATGATTAGTGGTTTCTGAAAATAAGTTAAGTCGGAATGAAAAGTTTTTTGCTATATGCTTGGAGTGTATTATAGTGTATTATAGTATACCATTAGTAGTTACTGATCTATATTTCAAATTAAAGGAGAAATACAAAATTACATAGATGTATTTATAGTTTTTATTTTCTACAAATGTAGAAAAAAATGAAACAAAACTTACATTCTGAAAACAAAAAGAAGCACAACACTGGTAATAACTAAGCCGGTCGCAGCAGCTTGCGGCACTAGCGCCGCGGTAGAAGATGGAAGCTCCCCTCAGTGAACTATGTGCTTTTGATACAAACTATTGTGACTTATGTGATTTTGAAAAAAATCACAACTTTCTTCATGTGATATAAATTAGATCTGTATTTTTTTGAAGCTTAAAACTTCGGTTTTTGCTAGACCTGTATTTTGACAATCATAATATAAAACAAACAGAAAATTGATAAAAAATGATCCATCTGGTTTTGGAACTAAACGACTCAATTCACTTCTTAGCAATACATAGAGCAGTGATTACAAAGGTAAAGGATTTGAGCAATGCTTAAGGGACCTTCTTGATTGTGTGAGCACGAAATGGGAAATCGAGGGAGAGGGGTGACAAAATCAAAACAAATATCATATAAAACGGAAAGGGAGGATCGCCTGGAGGAAGAGGGACTAGACAATGGAAATTTCTCGTCAGGCTTTTAATGAAGTTAATATACTTTACAATCTAATATTACGTAATAATCAATTGTGTCTGTTAGACAATTATATTTTTAGATTAATCTCGTGCAACGATACACCGTAGTATAATTTTCAATATCAAATAAATGTAAGTCAGTAATCGCATTTAATATACCCTCTGATTTTCTGGGAGCTGACAATAACAAGTCACTTGCAATCTACCATTCCACACTCAGGAATCCACACGACAAATAGTTGTGGTTCTCTTTCAGTTTTGTTATGTACAGTAATCAGTGAAAGGCAGAAGTAGTCATTTTATTTTACCACAACTTTCAAATATATAATGCATATATTAACCCGCACAGTCAATGCAATATCTAAAGAAGAACATATCACCCTAGAACGTGGAGAAAAAATATTTGTCGATAGTACCTGAGATTTGTAAATTGCTCTCCTCCAAACCGGAAGGTGGTGTAGAAATTATCCCAGAAGAAATAAATGAATGTTTACTTGCTTTATAGGAGCACAGTACCATTTGAGAATTAGCTGACTGCATGGTTCCATCATCAAATAAACTTGGAAGAAATCATGATGTTCAAGGGAATAAGTTATAAATTGCAAGCGTTAAATTGACAGAAAATCCTGATAGGCCTTTTTGGGCAATAAATGACGATGAATTACCACTGGATGTATTAAGTTAGCATCACTGGGCTTCGAAATATTTGTAGGTGTGAAGTCGTAACTGTCTTACAAAATCAGTGCTACTTTTCCTCTCTTTCATCAAGTAATACGCCGTAAGTGCGATCTGCTTCAATTAGCAGAACGAATCGGATATCAAGTAAATGTATCTAAACTTGTTCGACGCCAGTTGCACGTTGCTTTTAAGCAAACATGTCTTTCATGAGTTTTGCTTCAAAGGCGTCAGCAGAAGCACCTCGCATTAGCTCGAAAACCCAAACGCTCCCGAACTCCTAAATGTTCAAAGCTTGCTGTAGGATTAGTAATTTTAGGAAAATGTTCTAAGAAGAAGACCATGCAGGTTGAATTGAAAGTTACTTCATTCTAACATCGTATGTGTAATATCCACGACCTTTTCAATTTAGTAACTGAGTATAAACTCTCAGTTTCAGATCTATGTGTTCGCGTTTTCATTATCTGCTGCTTTTGGAGCTAATAATAAAATTTCCCTTCTCACGAAAAATTGACACTGCTTTGGAGTGAAGCATAGTTCCAACCAAAATGGTGGGGTACATGTTTAGAGCCCAGAAAAACGTGTGGTAATTTAAGATAATGAGCAACCAGTAGTTGCGAGGGAAACGTCCCCAACCAGCGAACTAAGGGTAGCGGAAAGAGGGGTGGTGTGCATGGCTACGAAAAGAAGTAACCTTCGATGTAATGGTACAATGAATGAAGAAGATAAATTATGTAAGGACGAGAAAAGTTATAAACAACTAAAATGAATTAATTTTAATCGGTTATTTCACATAAATGTATTTTACAAGTGAGAGAATTTTTGGAAATTTTGCTCAAAAAATATTTTTTCTGAAATTGTTTAAACTTCCAAAGTAGATTATTAACATGGAATTACTTGGGGTCGGGGGGGGGGGAGAGTTGTTCCTCACTCCGGAGACCTCCATGAGGTCTTGATAGTCGGGTCAAGAGGGTTTTTACAATCAGTAAACATGTCATTGCCATGTACTGCGAACAGCTGAAAGTAAACGGATAATACAGCTATAAATTTTCCTGAAACCATTCAGCGTTATGATCAATATGGCGTATATGTGGCTATCGTAGAGAGCCGACAGGGCAAGTCTGCAACATCTTTATAATGTTTGTTTACGACCCATCTTAAGGTGCCAGGGTTACACAGGTAATGAGGTTTTCGTACCTCTAAATGCCGGACGAAGTCTGTTTGTAGGAGTCTGTAGCTCTCTGCTGCCGGTTCGACTTCTTCTCTTCGTGATACACCAAATATATGGGTTTCCGTCCGTTCCAGCAGAGTTGCAGAACAACAATTGCAATGAGGCCATTTGGTATCTTAGCGATGGAATGCCATCAGTTGCTACAGGTGAATGACATTGTGGTCTACAGCCTGGGGTGGAGTAATGGATCCCTTTGGCTACTAAATAGGCCCAGAATAATTTTATCTAAGATCACTTTTACAAAAACGAATATATAGGTTTTTAAACCGTCACCTGTAATTTTATATGGCTTACACAGATGAGTCCGAGCAAGGCGATCGTATTAGCTGCTCTGACATTGTGCTTAGGACAGGGTTTCCAGCAGAGTTTCAAAGGTAGAACTGTTTGCTATCCTGAAGGCACTGGAACAGATGATACGGTATCGTGAGAATAAATTATTCATCTGCTCAGATTCCCAGTCACATTCTCGCAGTCGGTGAAACGCAACTCCCTGGGGCATGGGTGTGTGTGTGTTTGTCCTTAGGTTAGTTTATCTTAGTTTAAGTAGTTTGTAAGCTACGGACTGATGACCACGCAGTTTGGTCCGACAGATTTACAAACATTTAAACATTTGATTTTGAAACGCAACCCCCAGACCCCATGGTGCAAAAACACAGAAAGCACTCCTTTTAATGCTAAGGTAAGAGACAAGGGAAAACTTTTCTGCGTTGCAGGGTACACTTGGATCCTGAGAAATGAGCTCGCTGATGCGGCTTCAAGGAGGCTTGATTTTATACACGCTGTTTTCTTCCACCCCAGGATTAGACGCAGCGTTATCTCGAAAATATGTAATCCGGAAGAATATTCTTTTCTAGAAGGTAAATGCCTGTAGCCTTGGTTCCGTTTCCTACGGAGCCTGCTTGTTCCCAAGCCCCATAGAGAATAGGGCCAACCTGCTACCTAGTCAGCTTTCAGCCAACATGACTTCCCAAGGGCCTGGAGTGCGTGTGTAGTGTGAGGGGGTAAACAGAGCAATGGGACATTTTGAGCTTCTGCGAGTTCAAGGAGCGCGGTTGATGTCACTTGCGAACAGTGTCCACCAAGAATTGAAATATTATGCCCTTCCGTTTTCCGTGGCATAAACATAATCTAATATTTATTTGTATATATAAGCAGATCTTTCGTTCATGTAGACATTGGAGCCTTGGGGAAGTCAATATTGGCACACATGTTTTAAAGCTTTTCCTTTATACGTAGATTGAAGATGGATGAAGAAATCTTCTTTTTGCAGAGCAGCATGCCACCAAGCTAACGGTCTCTCCTTCTTCTCCAGTTGTAACTTTATTAATTAGCATTAAAAATGTTCTGAGGTACATTCCGCAGCTTATACTTTTCTACCTCCCTCTCAAACAGTGCATTATTTATTGATTCTCTAGTGAAACCTATTGCCCTTGCCACTGACAAACCCTCAGCTTTTTAATAGATAGATCTCCTTAGATTACTTCATTATTATTTCTTAATAATGACTATACAGAGAGAAGAATTTGACAGAGCTCTGAATGACCTAAGTTGAAACAAGATCCCTGGACTGCACGACATTCGTTCAGAACTACAGAAGTCTCTGGGAGAACAAGCCATGGCATCTCACCTGGTGCATAAGATGTAAGAAACAGGAGAAATACCCTCAGGCTCAGAAAAATGTAATAATCCCCATTCCACAGAACGCAGGTGCAGACAGGTGTGAAAATTACAGAACCGTCAGTTTATTAAATCATGGTTGCAAAATTTTGACACAAGTTATTTACAGAATGATGGAAAAGCTGGTAGAAGCCGACCTCTGGGAAGATCTGTTTGAATTCAGGATAAATGTAGGAAAAAGGGAGGCAATCCTCATTTTACGGCTTACCTTAGATTAAGGAAAGGCAAATCCACAATTCTGGCTTGTAGATTTGGAAAAAGCTTATGGCAATGTCGATTGGAATACACTTTTTTAAATTCTAAAATCAGAAGGAGTAAAATATAAGGAACGAAAGGTTATTTACAATTTGTACAAAACCAGACAGCAATTGTTAGAGTTGAAGGGCATGAAAGGGATGCAGAGGTTGGAAAGAGTGTAAGACAGGGTCGTAGCCTTTCTCAATTGTTATTCAATTTGTACATGGAGCAAGCTATAAAGGAAAACAAGGAGAAATTTGAAGAGGGAATTATAGTTCAGGCTGAAGAAATAAAAACCTTGCGTTTTGCTGATGACATTGTAATTCTGTCACAGACAGCAAAGGACCTGGAGGAGCAACTGAACGGAATGAATAGTGTGTTGATAGGAGCATAAAAGATGAATATTAACAAGAGCGAAACAAGGACAATGGAATGCAGTCTTAGAAAATCAGACGATGCTGAAGGAATTAAATTAGGTAACGAATCAATAAAGGTTGTAAATGAGTTTTGTTACTTGGGCAGTGACATAACATATGATTGTCGTAGTACAGAGGATATGAAATGCAGAATGGCAATGGGAAGAAAAGCGTTTTTGAAAAAGAAGAAGTTTTTAAAATCGAATATTACTTTAAGCATAAGAAAGTCCTTTCTGAAGGCATTTGCATGGAGTGTTGCCTTATATGGGAGTGAAACATGGACGATAAACAGTGCGGACAGGAAGAGAATAGAGGCTTTTGAAATGTGGTGTAACAGAAGAATGCTGAAGATTATGTGGGGGGATCGCGTAACTAATGAAGAGATACTGAACAGAACTGAGGAGAAAAGGAATTTCTGACTTACCTTGACTAAAAGAAGGGACTGACGGTAGGACACATTCTTAGACATCACGGAATTGTGAATTTAGCGCTGGAGGGACGTGTATGGGGGAGACCAAGAGATGAATATAGTAAGCAAATTCAAATGGATATAGTTTACCGTTTTTATGAGGAGATGAAGAGGCTTTCTCAGGATACAGTGCGATGGAGAGCTGCTTCAAATCAGTCTCCGAACCGGATACCACAACAGCAATGACTACAGAAATGGTAGGCTCTTCACATTAGTACATTTTTCTATTCCACACCGTCTTGATGACAATCTATGTTTTGTCGTGCATGCATCGCACCAACAATCCAGCATGAACATGTGATCGCTCTACTGGTGCCGCGTGAGCTAAACCAAGGACCATACCGGACCAGGGTGCCGTGTGGACATCCATAACTGCAGCGTTCCTGGGTCATATGCACTGACATATGCTAATGATGCAGGCTGCCTGCTATAGAATATGCCGGTGCTTATGCTTATAGTACAAATAATGTGAACTGGAAGAGCCAGAAAATCTCTCCTGTAAAACTAAATTGTTGTCATGACTGGAATATGCAAGTGAACCTCGCGATATTTTATTTCTGAATATTGAACTGCAAAACCGTCAGTGTGGAAACTTATACAGGTTTGTTTGAGAAGGAGTTTAAAATTTTCAAAAATGGTATAAATCAATTTTTTTGTATCAATATGGAGGGAAATCATCAAGTATTGACTCGGGTAGTTTGCCAGTGCGGAATCGAATCAAGGGGCGCTAGCCGCAGTTGAGTTTATAATGATTGTCGTCACTGGATCCGAACGTGCTAGATATGTGGTTTGGTTTGAAGAAACAAAGTCTGCAGACAACAATAAGCCTTATTTCCGGACAAAGTACGTTAAAGATCTTCCTACTAGGCCTCAATGAGTGGCACAAATGTTTTATATAAACAGAGTGCCCGGTAGATGGGTAATCATCAGGTCAACCAAACATATCTGTCGATGTCGATGGCCGGCCGCGGTGGCCGAGGGGACTGAGGCGCTTCAGTCACGGTCTGCACGGCCACTACGGTCGGGGGTTCGAATCCCCCCGCGGGCATGGATATTTGTGCCGTCCTTAGTATAAGGTAGTTGATAAGTAGTTTGTAAGTTTAGGGACTGATAACTTCGTAGTTAAGTCCCATAAGCTTAACCTGCAAGGAGTACCTAAGCACGCCTCCCGTCAAGAAAGCAGGAGACCCGGGTTCGAATCCCGGCTGGGTACACATTTTCAGCTTTGCCCAATCGCAGTTGATGTCATATATTCTGTGAATATTAAAAAATAATCTTGTCTAACGAGTCGACTTTTCACTTAGTTAGCAAGGTTAATACGTAACTGTAAGATTTAGGGCAGTGAAAATTCACATGAAACATTGCAACAAGTTCGTAATAGCCCTAAACTGGTTTTATGTGCATTAATTGAGAACAAAGTGTACGGCTCGTTCAGAGGTAACCACAAAGGGGTAGTTCAAACATTTAAAGCTAGGGGATCAAACTGCAAAGATCATCAGTTCCTAGACTTACAAAGTACTTAATCTAATTTATGCTAAGGGCAAAACACACACACACACACACACACACAGAGAGAGAGAGAGAGAGAGAGAGAGAGAGAGAGAGAGAGAGAGAGAGAGAGAGAGAGAGTGAGAGAGAGGGGGGAGGGAGTGATAGAGACTCATGCCTCAGGGAGGACTCGAACCTCCGACGGGGAGCAGAAGCACACTCCGCGGCAAGGTGCCGTAGATCACACGGCCACTCCCTCCCAGCGACGGGATAGTCTGTGTGGATTTTTTTACAACAATTTTTGATACCACAGATCGTTGAGTATGATCAAGAACGAAATGTTTACTTCACGCAAGAACGTGCACCACCCCCCTACCTGTCTGGCGCCCGAGATTCTTTCAGTGACCGCTTCCGAGGTCAATGACCGCTTCCCAGTTCAATGTGATGTGCCAGTTGCATGGCACCCACGATGAGGGACATGACACCACTCGGTTTCTTTCTTGTTGGATTCATCAAGGAATCGTGTTTGTACCTCCTGTGCCATTTGCTCTACCTGAACTCTTGGAACGAGAAATTTACGCCGCCACTGGGCAAATTACACCTGCGATGCTACAGAGAATTTGGGAAGATACCAACTTCCAGATGAGATGTTTGTAGGATAACCAACGGGAGCCACATGTAACATCTTTAAATGAAAAAGAAAAAAATCTTGCTATGTGTCCCAACAAAATAACACTGAATTCGGCTCTATATCTTCTTTCGGTAGAGTTGTAAAGTCCTTTCTGAAACATCAAAGACACTGTATTGAAATAATGGTTAATGCTCGGACAGAACTGTTCTTTAGTGTTACTTATTACTTTCATATCCACAGAATATATGTTCCCAGTGTTGTTGCTGGATAACAACGTATTAAAGAGTTGATTTATACTGTATTTTGTGCATCAATCCTTAAAATTCCATTTTTGTTGATGAACAACTTGCTTCTAGAGCAACGTTTTGCCGCTTGTTACGGCACGTAGCCACTTCTGAAGCATTAATCTGTCCATCTTGGAGGTTGTGTTGCTCTGCCGTCTGTATGTGGCTGAGAGTGTGAGCGTGAGTGTGGTTCTTATTATTTTATTCCAGCAGTGAATCGTCCTGACTTTGGTGCTGTGACGAAGATTATGCTAGCATATTGATCTGGTAGTGTTAACTATCAACAAAATAACGTCCAAGTATGAAATACTTGACATAAGAAATAAATAGTTAAAAAATGACACATTGATGTTTACTGCACTATATTAATACAGAAAACACTGAATTTTAATTTACCCAGCCAGGATTCGAACCAGTTTCTTCCGCTTTCTATACAGTTGATCTGACCCCTACACTACTGGTGACATGGCGATAATCACAAATGCAAGGACTACTCAAGCACGCCCCCCGTCAGATATAACTTCTCAGCTTTTCCCTGCCCACAGTACTCAAACTTGTGGTATTGTAGGGCAAGCAACCAAAGACTACGTGTCGTTGGAAGAACACTTGCAACCGTTGTAATAAAGAGACTGCCTACACTATTCTTGTGCGTCATATTTTGGAGCGTTGCAGTGTGTTGTGGGATCCCCTCCAAGTGGGACTGACAAACGATTTAGAAAAAGTACAGGGAAGGGCAGTTCGTTTTGTACTATCGCGATATAGGGGAGAGAGTGTCACGGAAATGATACACGAATTGAGGCGGAAAACATTTAAAAAAGCCGTTATTTGTTATGACGAGATCTATTTGCAAAATTTCTTTTCCGAATGCGAACATATTTGGTTAGTACCCACATACATAGGAAAACATCATGAAAATAAAATAAGATAAATCATATCGAATACGAAAAGATTTAGGTGTTCCTTGTTCCCGCGAGATATTAATGGAACCGTAGAGAAACATCATAAAAGCTGTTCGATAAACCCGCTGCCATGCACTTCAATGTGGCTTGCAGATTATTTATGTAGATGTAGATATTTGTAATCTATTCTCGTAAGAGTAAGGGCCTAGGCGTACCTCCGCACTGAAGAAAGGATCATTACCCGCATCGGCTAATTATATAAGTGATGTGTATGTGTGTGGGATTTCTTTCGCACGTGTTCGAAAGACCAGACACCAGACACACACATATCTATAAATGTGAATGTCTGTTCGGTGTACGTTTATCACGTCTGAACCACAAGACACAAAGAGCTAAAAATTTGTACACTTACTAATGTCTACTGTACACTTACTAATGTCTACCCGGGGAAGGCTGTTCGGTGCATGCTTATAACGTCCGAACGAAAAGACGCAGAAACTTAACTATTTGTACAGTTACTAATTAATACCTGAGGAATGTTTTAGGCTTGGTTTTATAGCGATCTGATAGATATTTAGTAATTTGAACAATATAACGCGAAATGCAGAACAATAATTACTCTTTGAAAGCCGGCCGCAGTGGCCGAGCGTCTGCGGCGTGCCATTCACGGTCTGCAAAGCTGCTGCGGTCGGGGTTCGAATCCCCCCTCGGGCATGGATGTTTGTGCCGTCTTTAGTATAAGCTAGTTCATAAGTAGTTTGTAGGTTTAGAGACTGATGACCAAGTAGTTAAGTCCCTTGAGCTCTTCAAACATTTGAACATTTGAACGCTTTGAAAATAATATTTACTCTTTGAAAATGGTTTTATTGGTTGCATTGTTGCTTGAGGGTTGATAATGATAAAAGGGCGGAGTATATTGGGATGGTAAGTTATCGGTTTATGTGTGTGTGTGTGTGTTAATATTTCGCTCTGCAGCGAATACTACAGAACGCAAACGAATGGTAATTGTTGTCCGAAGTCTCCCGCTGTACACCTTAACAGTTCCATGCCGATAGCTATAAGGGGGTGGAAGATATGGTGGTTGAAAGTCGTCAAATTATAAAAAAAATTCGGATGACGTTTGCGACTTTATAGCAAGGAGGTTACATACAGCGAAACGTGATGCCACAGACCATATCTTTGGTCTATGCGTGCTACAATGTCTTCAGCTCTTTCTCTGTAAAGATAAGCATACGAAGAAGGAAATATAAGAATAAATAAATAAAGCAGTAAAAAAGAATTTTTTAAATACATCTCTTTAAAAATATCGATTTAACGTTTCGAGCATTATCTACCATAATCAACCAACACGCGAGCGGAGCCGAGGATTTAAGCTAGTATATGTATAAAACCTATTACTTCAATCGTGCCGTCGTAAACCTGTAGAAAAATCCCATGGAACATAAAATCTCAAAGACACTTTTATAGCGAGGAGAATGGAAGCGCAGAATTTTCAGTCTACATATCTCTGGAAATCGTACTGTCTGTTCATTTTTCCGTTTGTGTGGCTGCTTCGCTCCATTATCCGCCGTTTATGCGGCATACGATCCTGGGGGAAATTTATGTGCGCTCCTGCCTTTTTATGGTGTTTTAATTAAAAATTGTGTTCCGCTGGCCTGACATAGCGAAACACTTCTTTTTTACTGAGACCCCTTTTTAACACTCTCACACAGTTAATGGTCCGGAAATAAGCTTTGATTTATAACTGGTAACAGAAAAATATTTCAACGCGCGGAAATTAATTGAGCAGAATAAACTTCTCTTTATCCCAGACAGTTATTTTAGCGGAAACGATTTCGTGTTAATTTGGGGCTGCTATACGGATTCAATCGGCTACTTTCGTCCCTTTAAAGTAACTCACCTAATTATTTACTTTTAAGACCGCAAAGGAAGCTGATTCGAAATCGCTAACTGCTGAAACCGTATCTATAACCTCCTGTCGATATCCACGAAGCTTCAAGTTCGCGCTCCTTTACGAACGATTCATTTCAATATAATAGTGAGTTCCTCCACCATTCAAGTTTCATCGTTAATAACATGTGTAGATTGTCAGTTCATATTTATTCATGATAAGCATGCAAGAATATTTATGTAATGTGACAAGTATTTAATATTAAGGAATATTTAGGTTATTTGAGGATTTCAGCTGAATATTAACTTTCCGCCCGATCCTTTCCCCATAGACGTGTATTATACAAATTTAATTTGTATCTATAGCATTATAATCCCCCAAGAAATACTTTTGCCTGAATCGTGCAATAAATCATATTCAATAGTGCAGATTTCCGATGTTAAAATTGAGATAAAGACACTTTTTGCGGATATAATAGGATAAAAACTCTATCTCATTTCTTCTTATTTAATCACATTCCTCCGTTTTCTTTTATTTTGTACAGCAAAGGAGTCTGTGTTCAGATTATATCTCGAGGAGTTTTGAATGCGAAGTCTGAAGCCCATGGTGCCCTTAATAATTGTTTACATGTATTAACAACAGTTTGGGTGTTTTCCTTTCTGTTAAAACACACACTTAACTTGCATTTCTTCTGAAAACACTCAACATGGGCCCTTTTATAGCAGCTATGGCTTGTTCCTACGATATTCTTTTCAAATCTATGATTAACGACTCCCCCATGGGTAGATATTTCTATGCCTTGCATGTCTATTACAGGTTGTTGGATTTCTTCCGTTCTTAAGGCATGAAAGTGTGAATCATTTGCATGTAGAGTCTTTCCCTTTCCAATAACCGGGAACCAGTATATTTAATGCTCGGATGCTTACATGTCTGATTACTCTACACGCTAAAATAAATAATTGTTCTATTTCAATTTTCCCTTTTTGTTCCTCGTATTTTTAATCACACTCTAAGCTTTAGATGTTTCACTCCTTAGCGTTGCCACCACACATATCAGACACGGCACCTTGTAATACTTCAATGGTGAAAGTAATTCCTACCTCTCCCGCCAAAAGCACGCCAATTTTGTGTCTAGGGTGATCCTCGCTAGCATTTCAGCGCGTAGTTCAATAAATATCTGTCGCCTAGAATTAGGTGTAACTCAGAATGTCAAGTGGGTTGCAGTAACATACAAGGTGCATCTGAAAAGAGATATAGGAAACTAGTTTACAAACTACATTTACTAGCTTACAAAGTAATCGCCATTGGCTACAATACCCTTCTGAAACAGGTTGTACAGCCGTTGGGAAATGTTATCAAATGCTTCTTTTTGTATCGCTCGAAGCACTGAGGTTACGCTTTGTTGGATTTATTTATTTAAGCATCCACTTCATCAAATTATTGATATAGGATATTGCTTACAAGTTTTTCTTTCTTTTTTTTTCTTTTACGTAAGTATACAGATTTATATACACACATATTTATATATGAAACATCACAACAAAAATAAGTCATTACTATATTACATTTCTTAATTAGTTTTTGTCTAAATAATAATACATTAAACATCATACAACAGGTGACAATAGTTACAGTAGTTATATGTGAGAAAACATGACATTAAGTTTAAGTTGACAGATATTCACTGACAGTGTAATAAAATTTATCTAGTAAATAATTTTTTACAGCCAATTTGAACTTCTGGTGTTCTTTGATTGTTTTGATATCGTGAGGAAGTTTGTGGTACAATTTTTTCCCCATTTAAAGAGGTCCATTTTGTCGGAGAGTTGTTCCTAGATGCTCACTATGAAGGTCAAGTGTTTGTCTTGTGTCATGTGTGTGAACTGATTTGTTTGTATATACTAAATAGTTTTGTGCTACTGAAATATTCTTAATGTAAGTAACTATCTCAAGGATCATCGCAAGCACCCAAATCCACACTTTTTACTCACTACTTCAACACTACACTTGTATTCACAACCCATGGGTATAAGTTTTACCTACTATGAAACAAAACTTGATGATTACACGTTGATCCATTGTTCCATTTTACTCGCAATCTTGAAATGAAACGAGCTCTCATTCTGAGTCTAGTTCGCAGCGTGTACCACCGCTGCACTGTAGCGCTTCGCACAGTAGGGGGCGCTTGTTGACATGTCCCTCGATGTGTGTGCTCGGGCACCTCACCCTTGCCAGCGCGTTTCGTAAAATATGGGACCATTCACCGAACTTTTAAGACGCCCCTTGTAACTGAAATGTGTAAACACTGTAAACTATTATCAAAATATGTTCAAATGTTTGTAATTCTATCGAACCAAACTGCGTGCTCATCAGTCCGTAGCTTACAAACTACTTAAACTAACCTAACTCAAACCCATGTCCCAAGGAGGACTCGAACCTCCAACGGGAAACAACCGCGCGCCTTACACCGATCGGCTACTCCACCGCGGCTGTAAACTATTATAATCTAGATCAAGTGGTTTCAAATAACACATTACAATGTTATATATATTTTTGACGAATTACAGCGTTCAAATGAATGAAATAAATAAATCGCAATTTGCGATGTTATGGCTTCACTGTATTAGGTTTAGATGAAACACCGAACTGTGGCGAATGAAAATTTGTGCCCGGACGGGATTCGAACCCGGGATCTCCTGCTTACTAGGCAGACGCGTTGACCACTCCACCACCGAGGACACGTGATCAGCCCGACTGCAGAGGACTCTTCCCTGCACTTCTCCAGCCACACACAAATCTCCATTCCTCACGCTGTCATCTAAACCTAATATAGTGAATCCATAACATTGCAAATTGCGATTTATTTCATACATTACAGTGTATCAGCAGTGCAATCCAAAGAAATAACAGAATTGTTATGTAGTTAACATAAGTGAAAAGTATACTGTAGTAGTCTAGATCAAGTGCGCAGCAGAATAGCCGTGGGCACTAAGGCGCCCAGCTGCGGTGCGCGCGGCCGTTCACCGTCCGGGTCTCGAGTCCTCCCTCGGGGATGGGTGTTCGTGTTGTCATTAACATAAGTTACTTTAAGTAGCTTGTAAGCCTAGAGACTGATGAACGACGTAGTCAAGTCACTTGCATTTACAAACATTTGAAAATCTTTAGATCAAATGATTGAAGTAACAAATTGCAATGTATCAGCATTGTAAACTAAGTAAATTACAATGATAGGAGGTAGTGATTTGGAAGTAACAATATCACAAAGTATCAACACTGTAAACGAAAGAAGTTTGTTAAGACTGTTAATAATCTTTAGATATGGGATTGTATTGAAGGATAATATATACGATAATTATCTCAATGTTAAAAAGAAATTCTTGCATGTTATTTAAGAAACGTGTAGGTTTACTAAAGGTAATTGGTAGCGTATTGGTGCAAGGAACTTCTGATGAATACTTTAACGGGCTGCAGTTGGTTGCCTAGTCTGCTCTAGAGAAAATTGACAATTTTAGCCGCAATTTGCACTGCAGACTTGCTAATATGTTTCATTTTTGAGGCTAATTGATATCGGAAATGTATTCGTAATTGCGAATATAAATCAGCATCATCTTTGAAATTTATTGATTCGTTGGTGACAATAACGGATTACACTTGCCAACAGTGATTTTGTTGTCAATTAATTGAGGGTGACTTTAAGGTTATTTATATATTTATTTATTTACTTTTTGCCGCTGAATTCTAATTTGTCACTTGTTTTACGAGATTGGCTCTATTTATTGTGATATCGTACAATACGTAGGTAAACATAAAACAATTCAAAATATTAAGATACATTGTGTGTAGAATCAAATGGAAATGAGAAAACACATGAAAATGATGACAAAAATTCATTGTTGATTCAGTATCTAATAGAAGAAGAAAGGACATTAAAAGATTACAGTAATTATCTCTTGTGTTGATATTCATTTCAGTCACACAGAAGATACCAGCAGTAGTCTGCCAACATGCGCTTGTCTCACGTACCTTGATGCCATTCTTCCATCATCTGAAAATTTTGATGCTATCTCTCACCTTGTTCCTCGCTGTAATCACGAAGATAGTCGGGATATTTATTAAGACTAGTATTGCCTGTGGTCGAAAATCGACCAATTTTGTTTGCAATGGACACTTAGGGTAAAATTTGACGTATCATGTCGGCGGCCTCGCGTGATTATGTTGCCAACATCAACAACACGATAGAAAATCTATGCCCATTTGTTCGAACCACATAGAATGACTCGATTAGTGTATCGTACAGACCATGAAGTAAACAAATAATGTTCCTGGTTTATGGTTGACAGGTTCTTGTATGTACACTCGTCCGCTCAGTAAAAATAATTGCCCTCGTAAAGCGAAGAATCCTTGAGAAAACATCAGCGTTGTAAAGCGATTGGCAAAAATGAAGACTCACAGGATTCTCACTATTCAGCATCTGTTGCCAACATTATCATAGGAGGACGCTGGGATATTTGGTAAAATTTAACCGGCACTGGGAAGTATGAAAGTACCTTTTACGTGGTAAGGAAAATACCTGACACAATAACAACAAAAACAGAAGTATATGCTTCTCATGCAATTTTCAAATTATATAACTTTCATTAGCCTAATATTTGAAATGGAACTACAATTTCGCTGTTCGTATATTTATACAACGCCAAGAAATAATGTTATTTCGATACTGCGATATTCAGAATTCCAGAGCTGACAACACGTCGACTTCGTAGTTCCACCCGTGCACCGCTACATGCCTCTCCCGGCGCATCATCATTTATATCGGCATTCTCGACTTCGTAGTTCCACCCGAGCACCGCTAGATGCCACTTCCGGGCACATCATCCTTTATATCAGCATTCATAGGAAAACATCCATTTCCTTTAACCACTCTTAATTACTGTGAAAATGAACCATTTGAACGACACAAGAAAGTGAGTTGGGAGCACTCCATGTTTCGATAATCACTTATTTTAATACGTAATTTTAATACTGCAGAGGCGCTTTATTACAGCGTCTCTGGTCGAGGCGAATAGCCAATCAGTGAGCTGATTGTTGGAGAATGTAGAACTTGGTCCAAGCTGTAGATAGGAAAATTTCTAATTCCTCTTACGATTTTTAATGACTAAATTCACACGTAATATTTATATTCGTGACATCTACGGCAAACAATCTTTCGAATTATGTGACTTTCATTGGCCTTCTTGTACGAATAAATTACTAATATGTGCCACAGTTTTCGTGTTATCGTATTTATATAATGATTACTGTGGAGGTATTGACTCTTAATGCTCATATTAGCCGCCAACATAAACTTCCGATTATGAGTACCATCAAATCTACCAGCTTTTAATTTTTCATTACAGAGGCCAGGGATTTACTTGCATTTATATTTGAAAATTTTACCTCATGCTTTCACAAATTGCTTCATTAGACCAAGCTTTATATGAAGTGGTGGAAGAATGATTCTGTCCCTGTCAACTAATGGTTCTTGTATGGTATTATCTGCTCGTACAATAAAGCTATCTCTTGATGGAAGTTTTTCCCAATGATAATGCTTTTCTCTGACGCCCCACACGAAAATAAAGCAACGGAATTTTGTGTATCCACTTTGCTGTCCAAGCAATGGTGTTTTATTACAACGAAGTAACTGGAGAAACATATTTTCTGAATCCTTATGAAGTTTAGTCGAGTGTCTAACGGGAGAGGATGAATAGCAGTTACCATTATAGAGGAACACACATTTTAGGCTTCTGGTTGAGCAATCTATCGCCTAGAGGTAGATAGTTTGGTATTCCCTTGTTTAGTAGTAAACCAGGGATATCACTGCAATAAAAAACGTGCATCGTCTTGACTGAACAATGAAAGTAGATGTTCTTTTGTTGTTCGGTAAGCTGCGCTTTTAGTTCCTGGTTTCAGACAACTCTTCTCATGTCAGGACGTCAAGAGTCCTCCCACACGCTCGTTGATCGCCTGTCTGCCGCTCTGTGTACGTACAAAGCGGTAGGCGAACCCTGACCTTCACTGCAACAGTGTAACCAACTGACTGAAACACAACGGGGTGTCTCAGATTACTACCATGGTCCATGATCTCACCTTCTCCTCTACAACATGTAACAAATAAGATATTAAATTTGTACATATGCAAAGATTATAAAATAAATAGGCAAACATAATTATGGAATTCACAACCAATTTACTAATAATTTAACTATTAAACGGTACACGTCAGAGAGTCCGTATCTAAGAAACTACAGCTAATCTGGCAAATACTTTTCCAGATTCAGATTTAGCATACCAGATAAACTTGGTATTCGATCAATATTCGTTCAAATATCCCTGGCGAAAAGTTCTTTTTTTCTTTAATTTGTAGCGCTGTGTTATCGATTCGAAAAACGGACTTCCCTTAGCGATTGACTTCCTGATTCAGTTAACAAAAGGCAGCTCTGGAAAAAACGTTAACTCTCTCTCTCTCTCTCTCTCACTCTCTCTCTCTTTCTCTCTCTGTGTGTGTGTGTATGTGTGTGTGTGTATGTGTGTGTTGATCATGGCCGCTGTGGAGTGGCGGAGCACTCTAAGGGGCTTTGCTGCGAGGCCGCAGATACTTGTCGCCGGAGGTTGGAGTCCTCCCTCTGGGACGGATGTGTGGATGTGTGTGTTGTACTTGGTATAAGTTAGTTTAATTTATTTTAAGTACGCTTTACCAACTTACAGCATAGGAATGTCCGTGCATCATGCGGGTTTACACATACAGTATATGTTTACACTAAATGATTCAATATAGGAAATGAAGTTACATAAGAAATATATCTAGCATACAAGAAATGAAAATACGTGAATTGAACAAATATATACATTACGTTAAATCAAACTGTAAGATACGGCGACAGGTGTACTCTTACACCCACAGGTGGCATAGAACTTCGATGATCCACAAGAAAATTAGGCACGATACTGCCTGATCTACTACACCATATTCCTATGCAGATCTCCTTGACTAATATAAATCTTTAGTCATATATGAGTTGCGCTTAAATTTTAAACGCTTGTCCTGGGAATTTTATGGTCCTCATTAAAAATCATATTAGTGGACACCTTTGGCTTTTAGTAACATCATGCAAAATCTCATCCCAAATTTAATTTACAATCCCGGAAGTTGTCCTTGAGTAGCAGTCATTCTTAGTCAAGTGACGCTGTCATTACCTGGTCAAGTTAATACGGATTATTACTGAATTTGGCTACTGTATACCAGAAAATAATTTACATGCAAGCGTGATACTACGCGCAGTCTGGCTTACGCATTCAAAAACAACACCAGAGTGGGGGAGAGAGACAGAGAGAGAGAGAGAGAGAGAGAGAGAGAGAGATAGAGCTTCATTATTTTAAAGTATTCCAAATCAAACACAGACAGGAAAGATTTAGTAACAGCCGGCCGCGGTGGCCGAGGGGACTGAGGCGCTTCAGTCACGGTCTGCACGGCCACTACGGTCGGTGGTTCGAATCCCCCCTCGGGCATGGATATTTGTGCCGTCCTAGTTCGTAAGTAGTTCATAAGTAGTTTGTAAGTTTAGGGACTGATGACCCCGTAGTTAAGTCCCATAGACTATACAAACATTTGAAACATTTAGTAACAAAGTAATTTTCGACCGGTTTCAGATGTAACTCCTTCTCATCGAGGTCCACACCCCACTTTATTTTAAATAAATGGGAAGTCGTGTATTAAAAGCTGTACGTGTGTTGTGTGGATGTTGAACCTATCGTTAGATCAGACAACAAATTGTTCCTTGACACAGCAATTTGGTTTAATTATGGCCCTGATACTGATGTATATGCTATTAAGTGAGAAACAGTGCATGAAACTGATTATGTGCGCAACGGATATTTTTAACAAAACAACTGTGACATGTAGCCTTTTGAAACAGACACTGACTATACTCAAAAATTTTGACTGCGAGAAAGATATTAAAAAAAAACCACAAATCACTTTCTTAATGCTTGACTGTGAGAACTTTATGCAGATCAGTTTCTAATTATTGAAATTTAGTATCAATTTAGTATCATAGTCAATTAACTATCATTTACTATGGCACCAATAGTGAAATCCGTTCAACAATATTATTCACATCAATACTGCACTTTAAATCCACTAATAATTAATTATCAAATGAAGGAAGTAGGTTAATTTTCTAACTACGTAAATGAAACATGAAAGAAAGTTTAAATTACTTATTATTAATAATCAGCATTACATTACCTACATAATACAACTTCTGACTTGCTGGCAAAGCAGCCTCTGCTCTACATCGGAGCCATACACACAACCCAACCGCTCTCTAAGCGAGCTGAACCACTAGTACTACTCTCTCTCAGTGCGAGCTACAATGCTATGCAATACATGATCTTTGCCAAAGATGAAACTTCATAAAGGACACATATCGATACATACAGTAGAAGCGATATTATACATTTTCTTGCAAGCAAGTTACTCGATACAAAACAGGAGGCACAATATTGGACATTTTCTTACAAAATAATTCTTTATGGACACGTTTCATCACCCCCCTCCTACCTATTAAAATTTTGTAGGGTGGGTGATGCCAATGGCATTACCTAGCCAGCAAAATTACTGAATTTCAAGTCCAAAAATCCATTAATGACATCCAAAATATAACATGAAAAATATGAAAACCTGATAAACATTTCTATACAAGATATTCAAGATCAAAACAACAGATGGAGTTCATAGAAAATTTAAAAAATGTTACAGTCATAAATACATGCCATTTTACAGGACAGTACCATCAAAAGTCATGCTTGGAGTGGTACAGGATGTGACAGGCATAAGCAAATGTCAAAATGTACAGCACATCAGCAATAAATGGAATACTTGACAAATATACATAATGATAAACATAAGTATATATAGAATTTCAGAGAACATAGTTTGACAAATGATATAGTGGAGAAAATGAGATAGCTAGAAGTAATAGACAAGTGAAAAAAAATACAATAATAAACATGAACATATACAAAGTTTTACAAAAGGTAGTTTAACTAATGTCATCATTCTTTAAAGAAAATGAGGTAATTACAAGTAATACACACAGTAGTGTAAGTTCCATGCGTCTAAATTTTGTACAAGAGATCAGTATTTTTGGGAACATAAAATGAACATTTGTATCTTGTGCACATTGTAGTCTATGTAAATTTTTAGTGCACTTAGTATAAGGTAAAGTGTCAATTTTGTATTCTGTGATGCATTTAAGATGCCATACTTTCATGGATGCTAGAACATACATGTAAAATTTTTGACTACATAGGTTTCTGATCATGTACAAAATAATGTCACTGCTTCGGCACAATAGGATTTCAATATTACGTTTGTCAATCGAATAGTTACAATGACGGTTCAGACTAAAGTGTATTGACTCATTATAGTTCTGAAAGCATATTTATCTATCAAGAGCACAATTTTATTTTGGTCGCTCAATGTAAAAGAACCATGAAATATACCTAAACACTTGTAATGAACCTGTGGACAACGTTTGCAATGGGAGGCACTGAATAGTATAAGCACACGAATAGCACATTAGCTCCTAACATTCATTTTAGGTCTTCACACGAATAGCCAATTATTCCCTAACATTCATTTTAGGTCTGCACACGATTAGCCAATTATCCCCTAACATTCATCTTAGGTCTGCACACGAACACAAAACACTGTAAGATTACACCACACTGTAGGCGAGCTGGCTGGTTGCATTGAAGTTGAAGTCATGGGGAAAAGGTTCTGATGTATTCCTCCATGCAATTCGACAACCAAGTGTGCTCCAACCAACGGGGCTACTAGCAGACTGCATCAGCATAGCCAAAATTAGAGCAAAATTATGGTGGTTGGCCAAGGCTGCAATGGACAGTACTATGTGGCCAAACATCATCCAAAAAACATCTTCATTAAAAGGCCCAAAATCAGTGGTGTATAATAACACGTCCATTGTTCTGTGTGCATTATGGAATCTCGTGTGCGAAATCGCCAGTTCCCATGCGTGTCCAAAGTACATGAAATAAAGCATTTTACACACAAATTAGTAACATAGTCATGATATTTCAGTTTACACTGAAAGAAAAGTCGTTGATTATTAAACCATATTTTTACATTACAAGTAGTGTCTTGAAGACGGATACATTTGAATAGTAATGAGTAATTTAATTCTTATACTAGAGTATCTACAAAATTAGTGTCATTTCATATAGGCATAAGGCTTTACATACTATGTACATATTACTTTACAAACACATAATCGTATGAAATACATTCAGGGTGCTTGTCATCAATTTGGCATTAGGTCATGTAAAGTAAATTTGTTGTCATAATTAGAGCAATTAACGTGAAGCCACTTCAAATAACTTGACATTCCAATTACCACTAGTCAATTAAATTGACATACATCACTATGGTGGGGATTGCATTACCACCAAATTATAACAATTAAATTACATATGTTGCCATGGCCAGGCTTTTGTCTGAACTGAGTTACATATTTCATTGCCTTGAGGTATAACACATCAGGGTAGTTTCGTGAGAATATCAAAAGAGGTTCAAGTCATTAGGTCATGTCTGTGTCTGTCTGAGTCAGCGGTAGGGTCAGACAAAACAATTAAGGCAAATTTTGGCACAGTAATAGATGTACATCACAGTAAATCATCCGATAACGTACACTACTTGTTAGGCATAGCTGCAGATTTTCATCAATAAGATCATCAATAAAAACTTTGAAGATAGCAGTAAGCAAAAGCAAAGTATCTCTGTGCATTAACTAGACTTAACTAGGCGTAGTTTATGGCAAAACTGCAAGTTCGCAAGAGAGATGGCTGTGTGCAACGTATAAGCATAACCATACATTTTCATGAGCTTCATTATAAAATTAATTAGCATAGTGGTAGGGCTTAGGTATATAATTAGTGAGCATAGCGGTAAGCTTTGATTACAAGAGCAATAAGCATAGCTGCAAGCATAATTAGAGATATTCATTACACATAATTACAAATAATTACAGAGCATCAGAAGGATATGATTCTCACCAATCACACATGCCATTGAAGGCACAATGCATCAACATACAAAATGGTGCACATAAGCACAAAGAGAAAACACAAAAGCGCAGTGCGAGTAAGCACATAAGAAAAGAACAGAGCATAGCATCATTAGCAACAGAGCGATTCTCCTCATAATTGCTTCATAATCATTGTATACTCTCGTCCACATAATTACATTTATCAAACATCTTTGACTGTTACCAATACCTTCCTTACCATCATTTATCCATAAACAATAGTGCATTTTAAAGACCACCATGACATATTGTGTATTGTCTTACTCATCATCCTCCAGAATGTCCTTTTTCTTTTTTACTGCCTAACTGGCTTACAAAATGCTTATGTCAACTCAAAATCTTCTTCACTCGCTCCGAAGTTCGTTAGTTATGCAATTAGTAATACAGAAGAGAAATCTGATATTTTCTGAAACATAATAACTTAATTAGATTACTCAATCAAAAATTTCTATTAATTTTATTAGTCTTGCACAGCCACAGAGTTCGTTTTATGCAAATTGCAAGATAGTCATGGTTTTGTATGACAATATCCCAGCGTAGCACAGAGCATAAGTATTCAGAGTTAGGGAAAAGTAACAGTGAGAAAAAGATGTAGATAGAGCGCACTAAGGAAAAGCGGAAGAATAGTGACACTCAGCTGGAGAACGGGGCACCAATCGCCACTTGGTGTGTCCAAAACAGATTAATGGACTCTCTACCCCAATTTTATGCCTTGAAAATTTTAATATTGGAAATGTGGTGTATGCCTTTCGACTTGTGCGTCTTTAAAGTTTCTACCTCAACGACGTTGTCGTGGATGATACGTTTGATTCGATACGGACCATTGTACAGTAAGAAGAATTTGTGAATCATAGATCTTCCCTTGTGGGATAAGTGGTGGGATCTAATTAATACCTTTTGTCCTACATAGAGTTGTTTGGCGTAACAATTACGTTGAGAGCGTTTCCTTTTTTCAGCTGCTTTCTTAATGTTTTTAAGCGCCAATTCAATGATCTCATGATGACGTAGTCTTCTGTGTTTAGGAAAAGGTATCAATTCCTTGATACGGTCGGGAGGTTGCTTGCTTTTCAGAACCAGAATTGGTGAAAGACCTGTAGAATCATTAGGAAGTTCATTTATAATATTTTGAAATGACAGAAGATATCTATCACATGTGTTATGTCGTCGGTAGCAATACAGCCTACAAAGTTTTCCAAGCTCTTCCATCACTCGTTCACAAGGGTTAGAGGCAGCATGATAAAGTGATATGAACACAGGTTTGATGTTTCTGCGCCGCAACATCCGTGCCCAATCATGAGAACGGAATTGAGGTCCGTTATCGGAGATGACTTTATCTATATGGCCAACATCTTTCAGGAAGTTTTTGACAAAGGCGTTAGTTACTGTCTTCGCCGTGGCACGGCGGAGCGGAGTAAAAGATACAAATTTTGATGTGAGCTCAATAGCAACGAAGACAAAAGAGAAAGCATTGTTAGTTCTCGGAAGAGGTCCAAACAGATCAACGGCTGCTAACTGCTTTAATTTTGAAGGTATAATCGGAAAAAGTGGAGCAGAATGCGATATGGTCGGCGGCTTTGCTTTCTGACACAATTTGCATCGAGATAACACATTGCGTATACGTTTCTCCATGTTGATGAAGTAACAAGAGTCGCGTAATTTCGCGAAGCACTTCTTGGCACCATAGTGTCCGTAACTGAGATGAATATACCAAATCAATTTGTTCACGGATTCCTCCGGAACACACACTAACCAAAATTGACTGTCAGGGGCTTTACGTTTGAAGAGAATGTTATTATGGATAATGTAAAATTGTCTGATGGAAACATTATATTTATCGTGCCATTTTATTTTAATATCTCGCCAGATTGGATCTTTATCTTGTTCTTTAGCAATGTCAGAAAATGTGGCAGATATGTAATTTTCGAAAGCAATTTGCTGCATATAGAGGATAGTAATTTTCTAAGTATGCCTCTTCCGTCGCCTTGATGAGCCCAACAGGCGAACGAGATAGCGAGTCTGCAACGACGTTTTGTTTACCAGGAATGTAAATTACAGAGAAATCGAATTCTTGAAGGAACAAAGCCCATCGTCTAAGTCTATCATGGTTAAGTTTTGCCGACATGAGGAATTGAAGTGCACGGTGATCCGTGTAAACTTTAGTGTGTCTGCCAAACAAGAAATAACGGAATTTTTCGAATGCCCAAACTACTGCCAAAGCTTCAAGCTCAGTGACGGAGTAGTTCCGCTCTGACTTGGAGAGTATGCGACTAGCAAACGCAATGGTTCTCTGGGTGGCAATGCCATTTTCTTCATCCTCTTGAAACACGTGAACGCCAAGTCCGAATTTTGAACTATCGGTAGAAATGCAAAAGTTCTTAGATAAATCTGGGTGGTGCAGAATAGGTGCGTGAAGGAGTGCATCTTTTAAGCAAAGAAATTCTCTTTGGGCAGCTTCATCCCAGAACCAAACAGTATTCTTTCCAGTTAATTCATATAATCTGGGAGTAGTTAGGTCTTTCAAATTTATAAAACGCCGATAGAAATTAATTAAACCCAAGAAAGCTCTTAATTGGCGTTTAGTGGTGGGAACAGGCATTTTCATTATCGCCTCTAACTTTTCGGGGTCGGGCTGGATCCCATCTTTAGAAATAATGTGCCCTAAAAATTTAATCTGAGAACGACCAAACTGTGACTTCTCTAAGTTGACAGTAATCCCGGATTGAGCAAACACTTCAAGTAAAGATGCCAACGTACTGTTATGTTTTTCCCAGGAAGATTCTGCAATTAAAATATCATCAACGTAAATTGTGATTTGTTGTTTTAAGTGCTCAGGAAGTGTGGTATTCATCTCACGGATGAAAGCAGATGAGGAGATGTTCAGTCCGAAAGGCAATTTACGGAACTGATAACAGTTTCCGAAGCAGAGAAACGCGGTGTACTTCCTACAGTTGGGGTGCAGTTTCACTTGCCAAAAACTAGACCTAAGATCTAATGAGGATAAAACTTTGACACCATAGAATTTTTGTAACAATTCTTCAAGGGTTTGTGGTCGGTCGGTTTCAGGTAAAATGATAGTGTTAATTTGTCTGGAATCGAGCACTAATCGAATTGACTTATCTCTTTTTTCAACAATATGTAGGGGACTGTTATATGAGCTAACTGCAGGTTCAATTACACCTCGATTGAGCATGGACTGAATTTCAGCCTTAACTCTTTCCCTGTATACTATGGGAATGGGATATGGAGGTACAAAAAATTTATTATGTTCTTTGATCTTAAATTCATAGAGAAAAATTTTTATGGTACCAGGACTGTTCGCGAATACACGGGAATAACGCCGCAAGATAAGGAACAATTCTTCCTTATCACGTTCTGAGGCATCTTCAACTTCTACTAATTTGTTCTTAATGATATCAGAAATCAAGTCAATTCGTTCAGTCTCGAAATGTTTATCGGTTATATCATCATCAGGTTTGACATCCTGCGTCGCATTAGAAGTAGATAAAAATTTTAAACAACTGGCACCTTCTTCATATCTGGTAATCCAGTCTTCGAATTTAATTTGAATGGCATTTTCCTGAACAAAAGCAGTGGCACAAGCCGTATTGAAATCTAAAATAACCTTGTCCTTGGATAGGAAGTCCACACCTAATATTATCTGTGTAGTTAAACGGGGGACAATCAATAGGTTGGCAGAAAAGAGATGACCTTGACATAAAAATTCTACGTATGTTTGCTGTCGGATTTCGACAGGTTTGCTAGAAATGACGCCACGAATTTTAGTGCAATGCAAAGGCAGAATGGGACCATTAAGCAAGTTCTGATATTTCTTGAAAGTCACTTCACTAATTACTGACACAGGGCTACCAGAATCTAAGACAGCAGAAAGATTGATTTTGCCAATTTTGACAGATACAATTGGGTGAATTGGAATATCGAGACATTCTACCTTCTCTTCTAATAGTGCCTCTTTTATGTCATCTAACTGTACAAATTTTACGTCTTGTTCGGTGGAAGGTTCATAAGAAATTTCTTTGTTGAGACAAGTGTTACCAAGATTAATGAGGCTTTCACAAGATAAATGCTTTTCAAATCTTGATTGTTCATCAACTTCGCATTCACTATCATCGTCATTAGAAGACATGTAATTATCTATCCAGTCAGCGACAGAGGTGTGCTGCAAATCTAATTGTTCGAAATCATTTTTTGCTGTTCCAAGGTTACTGTTAGTTGTATTATTGTGTGGCAGTACCGTATCCTGCATTTCAAAGTACATGACCGGTCTGTCATATGCAATTGTTGGTTGATACTGTAAGAATTTTATTTCGTATATAGTGTCTTCCTCAGAGCCTGAAGACGAAGCTTCTGTCTCCCACTCTGAATTGTCGTCATTATATTGCTGATCGACAATTATCTCGTTTAACCGTTGGGCAGTATAATGTTTATTCGATGCCTTTTCATTTGTTTCGTTAAATCTGATAATACAATTTTTATTACTGTCATTGCTTTCAGGAGTAACGGCTTTAGGTTTTGACACAAGTTGTGTCGGTTTTGCCTTATCACCTACTGAGGTGCTACCAGCATCAGTATTGTGCACTTCCGCACAAACTACTATTCTGTTTTGTTCGGGAGGTTGTTCATCGTAACCTTCCTCTCTGTGAGGACGTTCACAATGAACAAGTTTCAGCGTATAGTTAGGATCACATAAATCCTGTACGGCCGAATTATTTGCCGTCGAGTCCGCTAGTCATACCTGACGCGGCCCTTTTTTTTTTACGAATTGTAGCGTGGATTAGCAGGTCTGATTTCAATGTTTTGCTCTTGTCTTTCTGGGGTACGCGATCTGCTTAGGCCCCGATTTGTGTTTTCGTGTCGCGGAAGGCGATCACGAGAATTATCGCGTGTGCCCTCCCGACTACGCTTCTCAGTGTTATTGTTGTTATTTTCAGTCTCGCGATCACTATCAGTATTGCGTCTTTCACGCCAATTAGTATCATTTGAGGTATTGCTGTTATGATAGTAATTATTGTGGCGTCCTCCGCGACCAAAGCCACCACCTCGGTAACGGCCACGAAAACTTCCACGGTTATTCTCACGATCTTGACAATCACTGTTCTCATTGTCGCGACTTTGTTTGTAAGATTCATTAGTGAAAGAATTATTTTTTGGTTTATCGTCGTGCTCTGAATAACGTTTAGTGCGCGGCGGGCTTTGTTGCGACCGGCGATCATATCTGTTTCTATCAAAATATCGACTGCACGAGGAATTTTCCTCGTCTTCTTCCTCTAAGTCTTGTAAGAGGTTTCTAAAGGCTTCAATATCATTCTTGCATCGTGCCGCAATGGCAATTTGACGCAAGTGTAGAGGCAATTTGTTCAAACAAATTCTAATTAATTCGGCAGGGCAGTAAGGTGCCGATAAAAATTGATTTTTGTATACCAAATGTTGGAAATATTCCACCGGGCTCGAGAAATTTGATCGCTCAAAAGTTTTGAACGTCGCAATACTGTTTTTAACGCGGTCTTGTGCCGCTTCCGACCAGTATGCGGATAGAAATGAGCGTCGGAACTGATTCTCGCTATAGCACTCTTGTGCAATAGCTCTCATTCTGGTGGCTGGCTCGCCTTCCAGATAACCACATATAAATTCTAATCTGTGCTCAAGTGGCCAATTCGGGGGAAGACAATAATCGAATTGCTGCAACCACTCTTTAGGGTGCAAGTCATTCGGAGAGTTTTTGAATGTCTTGAATTTACGTACAGTCAGGAAATGCTTGTAGTCAAACGCTTCACTTCGCCTGTGCGGTGTAAGTGAGCGTAAACTACGCACCGCGTCTTCATTGTTGTTGCTATGAGGTACACTTCGTTCACGTACCAAGCGACCTACTTGAGTCGAATCATCATTGTCATTTTCGTTCAAATTTTCTTCTACGTCTTCGTATGCATTTCCACAAGTGTGGTCAAATTTCCTCTCTATTCGCGCCACGCGATCATCTAATTTTCTGACCTCAGACTTGTATTGCTGATTAATGGTCATTTGACCTTGTTTGAAACGGTCAAGGGCGAGATATTCATTAGTTTCATTAAACGGGGTAGGATGCGTTACATCAGAACTTTTGTCACTGTTATCACTGATTTGGGTAATTTTAACAGTAATATCCTCAAACTGTTTATTAATTTTATTGATCTGTTCCGTCGTGACTGACTGGAAGTTCTGCAACTTTTCATCAAATAGATTACTCTGTTGCTTCAATTGAGCGAGTTCAGTAGTTTCCATATTTTCGACTCGTGACGCAAAGCTTTCCATATTTTCCACTCGTGACGCTAGGCTTTCCATATTTTCCACTCGTGACGCAAGACTTTCCACTACCTGGTTAATCTCGTCGCGAATATCTTGTCTTATTTGCTGAGATTCACGTTTGAAAGTATTGAGCAGTTGTTCCCTGAACCGATTGTTGTCCTCATTTATTTTATTAAAACTACTTTGAATAGTCACAAACCTCGAATCGCACGTCTGTTCTATTTTCTCAAGTTTTTTACCTTGTTTCTCAAGTTTTTCATTTAATTTCTGAGATTGTTCCTCCAGTTTTTCATTTAATTTCTGAGATTGTTTCTCAAGTTTTTCACCTAATTTCTGAGATTCCTGAGATTGTAATTGACTATTCTCATTTAATTTAGAGAGCTGTGACAATAAAATTTGCATGAAATCATTTGGTAATACGTTTTCCATAGCCGTCGCACAAGTATTTTTTGTAGCAGAGCTAGGCGGAACCGATGCATTATTTTCCGCAACCATGTTACAAGAATTGGAATTCTGTATTGTCGAATCCTGTACTGTATCATTATCCATATTGTCTATTCCTGAACTAATCTGTTCCGCATTTTCGGACACGGTATTTACTGTCGTATTTGTATCAGTGCAGTGAGAAGACTCCTGTAAACATTCAGCTTCTCTCCTTGCATCATTCGAGGTCTCATTTTCGGAAGCAGATTTAGCATCAGCGCGGACTCTCCTATTCTTCGATATTGTTAACAGAATTTTGCAGTAAAGTGACTAATAATATTTATTTTCACCTACTGCATATTTTTTGAAAATTACACACGGTAATTATGAGAGAACAATAGGCTGAATCGGGCTAGTGCAATATACAATCACAATCGAGATTACGCGAACCGTTAATTATCACACGAGTTCCGCGATACTAGAACTTTCATCGCAACAAACATCAGACAATATAAAAGAGAGACTTGTTCAGTAGTAATGCAATTATTTGTATATTCAATTAATCTACTATAAACAATGCTACCCACTATCAAGAATGGTAAGTAACAAACTACAGAAACAATTACTATACTACTGTTGCTATAACAAAGGATGGTGCTACAAAAATTAAATTAAGAGCCAAAAGATAAGTTGGTTAGTGGAAAAGACAAACTAACTTACATAAGGCTACGTATCTAACTACGTCACGATCCTGTTTGTGAACTATCCTGGCAGAAAGGGCGCCAGATAAAAGCTGTACGTGTGTTGTGTGGATGTTGAACCTATCGTTAGATCAGACAACAAATTGTTCCTTGACACAGCAATTTGGTTTAATTATGGCCCTGATACTGATGTATATGCTATTAAGTGAGAAACGGTGCATGAAACTGATTATGTGCGCAACGGATATTTTTAACAAAACAACTGTGACATGTAGCCTTTTGAAACAGACACTGACTATACTCAAAAATTTTGACTGCGAGAAAGATATTAAAAAAAACCACAAATCACTTTCTTAATGCTTGACTGTGAGAACTTTATGCAGATCAGTTTCTAATTATTGAAATTTAGTATCAATTTAGTATCATAGTCAATTAACTATCATTTACTATGGCACCAATAGTGAAATCCGTTCAACAATATTATTCACATCAATACTGCACTTTAAATCCACTAATAATTAATTATCAAATGAAGGAAGTAGGTTAATTTTCTAACTACGTAAATGAAACATGAAAGAAAGTTTAAATTACTTATTATTAATAATCAGCATTACATTACCTACATAATACAACTTCTGACTTGCTGGCAAAGCAGCCTCTGCTCTACATCGGAGCCATACATACAACCCAACCGCTCTCTAAGCGAGCTGAACCACTAGTACTACTCTCTCTCAATGCGAGCTACAATGCTATGCAATACATGATCTTTGCCAAAGATGAAACTTCATAAAGGACACATATCGATACATACAGTAGAAGCGATATTATACATTTTCTTGCAAGCAAGGTACTCGATACAAAACAGGAGGCACAATATTGGACATTTTCTTACAAAATAATTCTTTATGGACACGTTTCAGTATATATCAAATCTGGTAAATATTGATCAAGGTACTCATGGATTGGAAATTGAGAGTTCACGTCACCCCTTGTTTGGTATTTCACCAAGAAGTATAGCAGCCCAGAAAACTGTTAACTGCCTCTATTACTTAGTGCATTGAGTATTTTTACATTTCACGGTTTAACAGCAACTACCCTAATCATAGGTATATATGGCCCTTATTGTCCAGAAAATAATTTCGGACTTTTTCGCATTGGCGTTGCCCCTTCAAGTCACACTCGTAGGATCATTTTCTCGAAGCCATTCGCGGTACTTTCGATCCTTTGGTGCCTTCGTCGTGGAAAGGGTAAGGGCGTGAAATTTCTGTGGAAAAGAGGACTTACTTTAAGGGCTGTTCAAATAAGAATGATCGTAAATTTGATGGTACTTCTCAAAATGAAAGCGACGCACTTGTCCCAGTGTTTCTGCCAAATACATATTGGAAACAGTTCTTTGAGAGGTCCTTAAAAATCGCCTCCGCAGTCTTCACCACTGATTATGGATAATACCTTCCAGAAAAGCGTTTCTTAGATTTAGGGAATCGAAAAAAGGCACTTGGGTGTAAATCCGGACTATAGTGAGGGTTAGGAAGGCACTTCACGTTGATTTCTGCAAGATATTCAGCAACAGCATTGGCAATATGCGGCGGCACATTATCGTGTTGCAGTATCCATCCTGTTCCACGGAAATGTGGCATCCTATGAAATGTTGAGTACTTCAGAAAGCGATCTTAGTGTAATTCGTCGATGACAGCAGCAGTGTTGATGCTTTCTTCCGTAAGGGCAGTAACAGGAGCACCGTTCTCCACCTTCCTTTGAAATTGGTTGTCTCTCCTCTTTAAACATTTTTAAACCACCTTCGAGCTGTGCTGTAGGGCAGAACAGACTCTCCTAAAATTTCTTTTTGCGAAATCAGATTTTCAAAGCTGCATGTTGTTCCTTACGTATTACTTTCGTTGCATTGTGCCGTAATCGGCACTATGAATTAATGGCTAGTCTACACGACGACACTAGTTGCGACACTCGTTTCATGAAATGAGTTGCGCGCAACTGGTTTCGTGTATGTCTGTAGACACGGCGCCAATACTATAGACTTCAGTTTCGTTGTTTTGTAAGCGTCGTAGTCGCCGTGGAATGAAAGTTTTGGTAGCTGTAAAAGTTGTGCTGGAACTATTACTTCTCTGTGTGAAGTCGTTGCATAAGACTAAACATAAAAAGAATAAGGAACGTGTTTGGGTTTGTGACTGGATGTTGCTTAGCGACCATGCTGAAAGAAATTGTGATCGAAGACCCTATAAGTTATTTTAAACAACTCAGAATGTCACCAGAGCAGTTTACGTTCCTTTTAAACAGAGTCAGTAATGTAATAAACAAACGAGATACTGTTATGCGTGAAGCATTGTTACCAGAACTGAAATTACAAATTGCATTACTTTTCTTGTCAAATAGATATTCGTCTCTACAGTACCTGTACCGTGTTCCCAAATACACAATTGCCATAGTTCGTTTGTATAGGTATTTGGAATTGAATGCAGTTTAGTCTGCAATTCACTAATATTTATTTAATTCACGAATAATTGCTTCAAGAGCACTAACGCCGCTTCTTATTCCTGAAATTTTCATCGTTAAAATGGCACGAACACCTATGCATCGCATATATGTTCAAAACCCGAATTATTTCTTCCTTCCCCCCCCCCCCCCCTTACGTTTTGTTTTGTTCTGTATTGGTTATCACCTATCCTAAAAACACGCGCAATGAGTTTCGTCAAAGTTGGAAGGTGCCGAAACTGTTGTTTCGCCAACTAGTTGCGCGAACGCCTGCCGCGCATGCGCACTGGCCAGTAGCGCAGTTTCATGAAACGTAGTGTGGTCGTGTAAACTAGCCTTAAGTTACGACTCCCCAGCTAAGCTGGCACTGGCTGAGACGCTGTTTATCTGGCAGCCGCAGGGGCAGGGCGGAAGTGGGGACAAGACAATTGGTGTGAGTCTTGCAGAGATCGGCGAGCACGCTGGGACAGGGGGCGCGCTGCGGAACAAACAGGTTGGCCGCAGACACGTGTTGCAGATACGGTAAAGGGACGAGAACAATTCATACGTTTGTTTCTGGTAAAACGTGAGGAGCACTGCGCTACTTTCACGATGTGGTGTTAATTGTGCAACAGTGAGGTACTGACGATGCTACATGAGCTGTAGTGAGCAGACACTAGTTACAAATTTCTTACTAGTTTCCGACGGTAAGCGGGTACCTGTTCGCCTACCGAATTAACACCTCGTTTGTATTTCAGTTAATGTTTTTAATTATTTAGGGACCAGTAGTCAACTTTCATAATGGGAAAGTTAGAATTCAAACTACTGTAAATATTAATTTAACAGTAGGGCAAAGTGATTACGGGAGTACCAGTATGGAGGGCGAAAAAAGATCGTAGTTATTTGTTCCGTGGGGTTATATAAAAGCAAAATTTCCGCATTGTTAAAGTCAGTCTCGTGTTTTAGCCGAATAAATCGATGAAATGTGTGTGATAAGCGTTACTATACTTTATTAATGGACTTTGTACGAAACATTTAGTACCGCGTAATAGTTTTGTGATTGGTACTAACATTATCGAAATCAGTCATTACGATCTATAATTTCAGTCGAATGACTGTGTGCTGGTTTAGGCGTGGATTTGACTTGATAATTATAGAAACTACATTTTGGGACTTGATCGAACTTATCTTGGATATTAGGAACATTTCATTCATATCATGACATTCAAAAGTGACTGAATATATTCGAAGAATCTAGAAAAAGTTACGTGTGTGTACGTTGATTTATTTACATAATATTATCTTTGACTGAACGAACTAACGCGTGTAAAAACTCGATCGGACTGTTTCCACAGGAATTTGACATGCAGTAATATTAAGTGCAGTACTTTCAAGTTTATGGACTACATAATATTATTCCAGAGCGTGAAATGTAATTAGAAACTTTTAATTATGCAGATCTCGCCGTTTTATGTACTGTTTGATGGATGTTAGAGTTTTGCTAGGCAAAGCGCTTGTTTCCTCTGGATATAATTTATATAGTAAATTACGGATATAAGTAGTCGAGTCTAATACTATTTAAATCCAAACCAGTTTACTAAAAGAGGGAACAGTTAGCTAATATCGATTACGAGAAAGCGCTTGTTGTGGTATTCCTGCCAATGGAAGCATTAATTTTAAAAAATGAACATTAAGAGCCGAGCATATCAAGCTTCGTACATTGGTTTATGTGTGGTTTAACAAGAGGAATGCCACACGAAGAAGTGGTTAACAGTATCTGTTACTATTCTTGTTTTCATCGAAGTATCCAGGATATTTGTGTCATTGTGATTAAGTACAAGGATGTTCATGTAATTCACTGATCTGTATGGTTCACAGAGCAAGGTTTCATTTCGCAGGGCGTCTCCATGAGAACTGAATCAACAAAATGCACATGCCTAGTATTTAACTTATTGCTACTGGTTGCAACGCAAAGATGTTCAAATGTTTGTAAATCTGCGTTGTCATCAGTCCGTAGCTTACAAACTACGGAAACTAAGGTAAACTAACCTAAGGACAACACACACACACACACACACACGCGCGCGCGCGCACACACACACCCATTCCCCAGGGAGGACTCGAACCTCCGACGGCGATCAACCGCGCTCTCCGCAGCGAGGTGCCTTAGACCGCTCGACTACTCCACCGCGGCGTTACAACGCAAAGAAGTGGGATTTTTGTATGTATAGTTCATTTAATGCAGAGGCATGTTGTGCAAGTTAGTTGTGGACGCAATGTCAACTTTTTGCTTAGACTGAGGTATTAAAATAGCAAATGGTTTCCTTTTATTTATGTATAATTTAACGCAGAAGTATATTGTACAAGTTATTTGCTCAGGCTGAGATATTAAAATTGTTATGACTCAATCAGGTGTCCCACCCTTGCAGATTTGTTCAAAAATGTTCAAATGTTTGTAGAACGTATGGGACTTAACTACGGGGTCATCAGTCCCTAAGCTTACAAACTACTTATGAACTAGCTAAGACTAAGGACGGCACAAATATCCATGCCCGAGGGGGGATTCGAACCCCCGACCATAGTGATCGTCCAGACTGCGACTGGAGCGCCTCAGTCCCCTCGGCCACCGCGGTCGGCTTGCAGATTTGGATTCCTACGACAACTGCTACAATATATAATAGACGATAGATACAACTCACCGTGAATAGGCTCACTGAGCTGCTGAAAGGCTCCAAAAAAACATTCACACAACTAAAATTTACGACCATGGCCTACATCAGGAAATGTAATACAGACATTCACTCATCACTCAGACAACTGTATACATACAACCACCCTGTCTGGCTTCTCCAAGAATCTACACTGTGAGTGATGTGGGAAGTGGAGGGGAAAGGATGCCGGGTAAGGATGGGGATGGAAAATTCCGCGTTCCATGGTGGATTGTAAAGGCTCTGATAGGAAAGAATTTCTCATTTAGGCCATGGCCGAAAATTTGACTCGTGTTCAAAAAATGTTCAATTGTTTGTACAGTCTATGGGACTTAACTACGGGTTCATCCGTCCCTAAACTTACAAACTACTTATGAACTACTTACGAATTAGGACGGCACAAATATCCATGCCCGAAGGGGGTTCGAACCCACGACCGTAGTTACCGTGCAGACCGTGACTGGAGCGCCTTAGTCAAATGATCAAATGTTTGTATAGTCTATGGGACTTAACTACGGGGTCATTAGTCCCTAAACTTACAAACTACTTATGAACTACTTACGAACTAGGACGGCACAATATCCATGCCCGAGGGGGGATTCGAACCCCCGACCTTAGAGGCCGTGCAGAACGTGACTGGAGCGCCTTAGTCCCCTCGGCCACTGCGGCCGGCTTGACTCGTGTGATTGTGAGTATATATAAATATGTCTTATTTCTCGGGTACTTTGCATTGTAAGTATGATGAAATGGTGAATATTTTGTGGATAGGTTTACGACGCCACTTTCAAATTTCTGGCTTCCATCATGTTATATATACATCAAGAGACCAGAGGGAAGGCTGCTGTGAGAGGCCAGTGACGCGCCTGCATGAGGGTGAGAAGATGAGAAGGCGGCTTTGAATTAGTTTTTGCTATTTACGCAAATGTCTGGGAATTACTTTTAGCGCCGAGAGAGCGGCGCGGCGTTAAGTAAAGAGGTCCCGAGGGCGCCGTGCGGTGCTTAAGCAGTCCGGCGGCGGCGTTAAACTTTTAACGGGCGGTCCTGTTTACGCTCTGCTTAGATCCACCGCCGAGGTAAACAACACACCGTCCACGCGAGGGACGTTCGCCCGGTGGCCAGCTCTCCACACGTATTCCGGCTACCATTCTTGTCATCACGAATGAAACAGATATTCGATTCCTCTGAAATGAGCGTACTTAGCTATGACATATGAGACTGAATTATAGCAGTAGTCCCAAAAATAGTCTCATAGTTACATTGCCCTCAGAAAAATATCAAATGTTCAAATGTTTGTGAAGCTTAGCGGACTTAACTGCGGGGTCATCAGTCCCTAAAGTTTTGAACTACCTTATACAAAAGACAGCACAAACATCCATGCCCGAGGAGGATTCGAACCACTGACGGGGAAGGGCCTGGCGCATCGCATCAATGCTCTCGGCCGCTCCGCCGCGGCCCCTCAAGAAAATTACAATGTAATGAGCCCTATTTCATTATTTCAAAAATGCTTTTTTCTTGTAGGTAAAATGTATATGTAAAATTAACTGCAAGAGAACAATAAAAATAATCTATAATATAAAAATTAATGTTTGTTTGTATGTCCTCTGTGTGTTCATATACCATTCATACGATTGCATTGAAAGTTCGGTGAACTGTTCAACGTATGCCCACGAAGGTTCGTGACCCAAAATCAAAAGAGCACGACACATAGCACAGGAGATATGACGTTATAAATAATGATAGGCCACTGCGTGAGAATACCCATATTTATGCGTTAATTATTGGAAAATGGGAGTAGTTAGGGACCGGTAGCAAAGTTTGTATGTCATTTCGGATGTTTATGAAGCGTTTTATAACCGAAAACCCTCCTCTTTCGCAAAAAAAAAATAAATAAATAAATAAATAAATAAATAAATAAATATTATACGAAAAGAAGTATACCTCTCACAACAGTTTCGCTGTAGATGCCGTAAAACTGTCGCATCAGGCGTGATCTTGTATCAAATAAGGTTAGTATTGCAGATTTGCATGATACCATTTATTTTTGTCTGCAATTCTCCCTTAATTCTTTTGCAATCAAAAGTAAGAATCTGTTTTGTTAATCTCTATCTTACTCACTCACTGACTAAACACGAAATATCGAAAACCACTCCATCTACGAAGCTGAAATTTATCAGGAATGTAGTTTATAGGTAGAATACGTCAGCTAACGAAGTATTTTGCGATAGGAGCATGGCGGAGCCCTACGTCTCCTACAGACTCACGAAATCTACGGTTTCATTCCGATCTTCACGAAATTTCGCACGCTTGACCTTCAAAACAAGAGGAAAGTCACCGTCTTGTGCATGGGGGAGGGTACTTCGCAACATAAAAATGGATCCCTAAATAGTTTGGTAGCGCCATAACTTGAGAACGGCGCGACCGATTTCAGAGATACTTTTTTTTTGTTGCTTTCGCTATTCTCAGAACAAGGGTTTTATGAAATAAAACTGGAATGTTTGAGAACAACAAAGTGCGTTTTTCAATGTGACTCTGGGTTTCTATTACATAGAAATCTATAATTTGTTTCGATATTGAATAAATTTTGCACACTCTAACTTAAAAAACAAGAGAAATGTCACTCTGTGTATAAATTTTCGTTCGGTGCGTGGTGAAGGGTACTTACGGAATTTCAGTTTTGCTCCAATCTTTATGAATGTTTTCACACATGACCTTCATACTAAGAGGAAGATCACTGGGTACCTACATATTTGTGTGGTACATGACAGAGCACACCTTGCAGAAAACTTTGCCGAGGAAAGGTTGGAACGAAAAGAGAGATGAGAGTAAGTGGGGGTTGGAACACTTGCGCGGAGTGACACTTGCGCGGAGTGACACTTGCGCGGAACCGGGGGCCCTTGGGGCGGCTAATCGCATTTCCTGGGTACAGGCCCACCAAGAAGTCTAACACTGCTGTTGTCAAGTTTCCACACTGTCAACATAACACGAAAATCAGTGAAATTGCACAACCCTTTGCAAGCTGAAGAGCAATATAGTCACTTGTTCTAACTACATATTAATCCGTTGAGTGTTCCTCCTGTAAACAAAAAGGTATTTTAATAGTGATAATGTTTTTGAGAGTTAGTCTCTGCTACTACAAGACTATGACTTTCCACAGTCATACCTCCTAAAAGCATATTATTCAGAACACTAAGCATATCAAGACACCTGCGCAAGCAATAAATATATTAGGCATCCTGCACAGATACGTTGATGTAATTGACCGCTATGTAGTTAACCCCACTATCACGCAACTTCCATCTCCTTAAAAATAGCTACTATGCTTTTTAATAGGAGATGCAACCTTAAACCTTCAATTAAAAAACTTTAATAATGAGTCAATGAGTATTTTACATACTTAAAGCGCTTATTCGTAGACCCCAAAACGATTTGGCTGTATTCGAATTACAAATACATCTAAGAAATATATGAAATACGGAATGTGCAAGGGAATTTCACACACCGAAAAATGCTAAAGATAAATTCTATTTTCCATCACCGTCATATAGAACCATTTTTACTCCGAACTTGGCATAAACCAAAAGGGAGAAACAAGTTGCAAGACTTCCAGGAAAAATGAAGCGAAATTGGCTGCCAATAGTTGGTTATAAATTACATTGCCTGTTAACTGTATAAATATAAATTACAGAATATGTGGAACTCCTGTTCAGTACAGTCAAAAAGGTCTTAGGTAATAGGCAGTGGTTTACAATTAGTATCACTCTCCTCCTCAAGAAGTCTCTGTGAAGATTTATATTCAGAACATTCAAGAAAAAGGTGTTGAAACTATAAGAAGCAGCTCATTTACTCAGGAAGGGAAAACGTTATGGTGCCCGTAAATTTGAATGGTTGTATCTCTTGTAGTAACATTTAATTTTTGATAAAATGTTAAAATCCAATAAACCAGAATTTTGTTTTTCTAAACTCAGTGCCAACTTTGTTTTGTCGAAATTTTTGCAGGAAGTAGTCTTGACGTGATTTCATACTTCTATGCATTAATATTATCAAACATGTAATTTGTGTCACAAATTGCGCGACCGGTCCGGTCGGAGGTTCGAGTCCTTCCTCGGACATAGGTATGTTTGTTTGTACTTTGCGTAAGTTATTTTAAGTAAGATTAAGTAATGTGTAAGTCTAACGACCAATGATCTAAGTAGTTTGGCCGCATAAGACTACACATATACACGTAATTTATTTATTTCATAACCACATTTAAGTACTAATAATTAAAGAAACTTAAAAGAGAAATTTGAAGTAAACACTTAAAACAAATGATTGGTATTTCTCATAAAATGAATGCACAGAACCGTTGAATTATGTCTTGTGAATGTACCTACAAAATCTGCCATATGAAAATTGTAGTGTGAGTCCCAAATATGTTTTTTGTGTAATAACATTAAAAACATATTAAAAATTCAGAACTCGAAAATCAGTGAAGTTTTGGACTTGAAGCGTTTTGTGTTACTACATCATTACATAGTAGACACGATTTTAAAATTTGGTTGCTATCGCCAAAGTAGACGAAACGTTAAATTTTTTGGTGTAATCTTCGCCGTGTAGACTGTATGTTGTAGAAGTCTACGTCGAACCTAATCATACCTCTGAGGAGAGAACGTTGTTTGCACTTCTCCTGCGTTTCCAGTCGGCTGTGCTGTGCTACATAACGACATCGTACCGTTCCACTTTACCGAGAGCCATATATGTGTTGGTGTGATGTCTGTTTTTTCGAAATAAGACATCACACCAATATATGTATCATTTAGACGCAAAGATTCTGGGTTCTGGTTTCATCGCTAACGCGATTAACAACGTTAGACCTCGTGTGTAAACAAAATGTTCAAATGTTTGTATAGTCTATGGGACTTAACTACGGGGTCATCAGTCCCTAAACTTACGAACTACTTATGAACTACTTACGAACTAGGACGGCACAAATATCCATGGCCGAGGGGGGATTCGAAACCCCCGACCGTAGTGGCCGTGCAGACCGTGACTGGAAAAATGCATAAGTAACACCTGTTGTTTGAGACTTGAAGATGACCTGAAATTAGCCGAAATCGATATCTCATAATAAACATAAGGTGTAGCTGTCAATATTTCATAATGCTATTCCTAACATATTTAAAAGCTGCTCAAAACCACCTACAAAAAACCTTTATAATGAGATTGTATATAATTCCATGACCAAATTGTGTTTTAGATATTTGTAGTAATACACCCATAGATCTGCCCTTGCTTTTAGTGCCTTGATCAGCTGTTTCTTTTTAGAGGTATTACTAGGGACAGGAAAAATTCGCATTTGCGATAAATGCGAATATAGATGCGAATTCGGACTCAACATGCAGTAAATCCGAAATTGTAGTTAGCAACAGTTGCGCTCAATTCCGATTTCATCACATTCCTTTTCACATGGTGCTGTATTGTAAATCGAGTGATATTTGTATGACGTGTTATCTCCCTGTTGAATGAGGCGTGATATCTCCGGGCCGTTACTACTGCTCCACCTCGCTCGGTGGGCCTTTCCCTGAATACGGCACAGGTAGCGGCTGGAGGGCGAGGAGTAGGGGTGGTGTATCCCTACTTCTGGAACACCCTGCTCACTACCTGCAGCGTCCGGGTCTCCGCGCAAGTGTCTACAAATTCCCTTTCCGCGCAAGTGTCACTCTGCGCAAGTGTCACAAACTCGAGTAAGTGGTGGATGCAGAGAGAGAGAGGGGGGGGGGGGGGGAAGAGTATTTGGACTACTAGAGTGTATGATAAATAAACACTCATGCAACGCCAGGTTTACAGCTAGCCACAGCATAACAATGAAACTTGTTTAACCTTAATCAGCGGTCTTACTGGTGTTTTTCTTCTAATATCTTTATTTTCCATTACCGGATACAAACTGATTGGTAGTTCCACATTAAAGGATGGCTATATTTTTGTTTATAAGACCGTGCAGTTTGTTAGGAGTTGCTCTTCTCTGCTATTTTGTACCTGACGAAATAACTGTTCTGTGAGACATTATGTCGGTTTCCTGGTATTCAAAAGTGTTTCACTCATGCCACAATATCGATGAGCATGACCTGGCTGGTGCCGTGGAAGTATCTTCTTTATGCGCTAGATTCCAGAGAACATGCTCAATTTCGCATGAATAAAGCGAGTGAGAGAATATATTTCGACCGAGTATGTTCTCAGCATGAGTGAAAGCGTGGGGGAAGTTGCTCACAACAGAGAACGTTCTTCGGTTTCGTATGAATAAAACTTGAGACGTTTGTCACGATCGGAGAACATTCTCCGTTTTCTGAAGTGAGCTCTCCAGCATAATTCGAGCTAAGTAACTTCTATTAATGATACAGTCTACTGTGGTTTATAATAAAAAGACAACCTTTTTTGCCCTTAGAAGACAATGTTCCTTTATACGTAGGCTACTCTGAAGAAATACGAGAGGAACTAAAAAAGATTTTGCAAACAAAAACATATTGCTGACGAGTCGCTTTCTTCAAAGAAATCATAAGTGTGACACTTCAAGTATTTTATATAGCGACGAGAATGATGCCAAAGGAGTTTTATCATTGACGACATATAAATGAAGCACAAGAGAATTGCGTTGCGTGTTTGGAATGCTTAGTTACAGTTTTAAACAGTTACATATCAAAATAATATAGTATGATTATAACGGGGCCTCTTAATAAGGCCTTATGACGTTAATTCCATATAAAGTGTATACAAAGACTTCACAGTCAGTGTCACAAAATAAATATTGCTGCAATACCGGGTACTGAAGTATAGCTTTCTTTACTATTCTTGTTCATTCTACCCAAACCTGTTGGCCTATTTAAGATGCGTGTTTTGACTTCGTAATCGTAAGTTGTGTCCTGTTAGAAATAATTAGACACGAATGCAAAATTAGTAACTGATTAATTACATAGCATAGCAGTCTGTTTTCTATAACAAAATCACATGGCCTATCGATTATGAGAGGATCATTAGGTGCCATATTTAACAAAAAGTATCTCATAAAGCTCTGACAGAGTTTCATGTTGAAACAGATGAAAATGAGATGAATTCTTAAAATTTCGTTCGCAAATTGTGCTAACCCAACTTAACAGAAGAGTTTCCTGCATGACGAAAATCGTCAATTGTAACATGGTCAGAAACATCCGTATTTAGACTTAATCACTACGGTCGGGGGTTCGAATCCCCCCCCTCGGGCATAGATATTTGTGCCGTCCTTAGTATTAGTTAGTTCATAAGTAGTTTGTAAGTTTAGGGACTGATGACCCCGTAGTTAAGTTCCATAAGCTTTACAAAAATTTGATCATTTAGTCTTAATAATACGCTGCTGAACAACAAATATCTAAAGATTATTTTTGTACACTTAGACGCGTACTCCGTATATGTACACTCTGCCACCTCCTTCTTAAGATTAGGGTTATCTAAAAGACTTTAGTTCAATTAGTTCATATCATTTCGATATCCGTTTGATTCCAGTTTCTTCGGATATATATGACTGAACTTGTGTGTCCGTATGAATGTGGATGGTTGCTTTTAATGTTTAATGGCTTACGGTAGCCACTACGCGTGTTAGACCTCGTATACTATAGTTAAAAACGCGTGTTTTCGTAAGTCGTCTGCACTGCCATCTGGTATGTAGCCAGAGACACCATTACTTGACAAGATGGCGAGGTGTCTTATTCTTAGTGTGGTACCGACATAATCATGGACCAAAGAGGTAACAAAAGAGACCTCTCTGGAACCGTAGTAGAGGGTACTTTCTCCCTCAGGTAGCGAGGGTTGGTAGTAGGCTTTGAACGCACCCTAACATCTGATACGACCAAGGAACGCTCTGCACATGGCCTCAGGAGGCACTCTTGCTGCGACCGCCGATGTGAGTATTTAGTCGAATCGTGCTGAGTGGATGTCATGCTGTTAGAACTTTACTTTATTGGTGATCAGGCAGTCCTGGGTTAACAATGAGAGTTTTTTCTTACGTAATTCTTTCACTATGCGGGGCGAAGCGTTTCTTTATTTTTCATAACTCGAGTAGTTTAGTGTAAGTTTAGTATTTGTATTTCCAGTCTGGTAATCATTTTTGTGTCTTGTTTTCTCGAGTTAGAATACATGTATGAGGACTTCATCCTTTGCATAAACTTAGCATGTTTGAATTCCTTGCTTTTTTTATCTGACGTTTTCCTGTAGTGTCTGTTCCCGCCAGAATGCTAAATTCTTTCTAGAAATTTCTGGATTGATTCGTCTTTCCTATCTTGGTATGACTAATTGCACAACGTACTTTCGTAACGGTCATTACTTCGGCCTTCAGCGATGCTCTTTACTAATTCAAGATTTCTTCTGTTTAATTCTTGTCTTTGCTGTACTTGTTTATTTTAAATTAATTTATTTTGTAAAATCTATGTAATTCACCGTGTTCGTTCACCACATAGTACTTAAGGATAGTATTCCACTGCCTCGCTGCACATGAGTTCGCTTGTGCATAGTATAATTTTAAATTGTGCTTGAAGATGTCTGTCAGCTTCCATGAATTGTTCCTGATTGAGTAAGTGGCTGTGTCTGTGAGTAAATGAGTGTGCTTTTTTATCCCCTGTGTATTTGAAAATACCCTCCCACGTTCCTTCCATATTCAAAAGGGGCAGAAACAATTTTATTAGGGGCAGTAAATTCATATTTTAATTCACTGTTGTACAAGGTGTGCGCTTCATCGTGTTTATTTGGTCTACTTTCATTTTTGCTTGTTCCTTTTTTCAGTAGATAATAATCTAAGGTATCAAACTTCTGCTTTATAATTCCACGGTCCCGCCCCATGCTTAATTATCTATTACTTGTTATATATTATTTTTGTGTTTGTTGAAAAGTTGGCTGCTCCCTTAAGGAGTAAGTCTTCAGATAAAATTCTTTTGTGCAAGAACTGTGGCCACTCGCAAAGTAATTTGGAGCAGCTGTGAGCATTTCAACTTGTCTTTTCTGATCTTTAGTGCCAGAGATCTTTCAATAAAGAAATTTAACAAGCTACATTCACGGTTATCGATCGCTACGAGGTTAACAACGGTGGGAACTGTGTGGAAAATTAGTTTAAGATATACTCTTTCTTGTGATATGGGATGTTTTCGATATCATTGTCCCACCTGTCCGGTGGTCTTCCTCTATGTTTCCGATTCTCTCTCGGACTCCAGTATTAGCTCCGTTCACAACCTTTTTTTTTCTTCTCGCGATGTGGCCAGCACACTGGCATTTCAAGCAGGCTACTGTCTCTAAGATGTCCTTAACCTTCGTCATAGATCAGAATTCGTCTGATCTTTTCCTGTCCTTTCTTGTATAGCCCAGCATTGTTCTTACCATGGCTCTCTGTGCTTCCTAAGTTTATCTTTTTTAAATGAGTTCAGTGTCCTGGTCTCGCAACCAGACGTCAGCACAGTAAATACTAATCAATCAAATACTGCTTTATTCAGATTTACTAGCATTTTTATCTGAATGCTGTTGAATTCCTCCTAAATGTTTTCCAACCAAGTTTGATAAGCCGATAATTTCAGGCCTTACACCTCCATATTTATAATCTGATCTCGTACAGTGGACTGTCCTTTACTCCACATCAGCAGCTGGGACGCATTTGTTTTTGGAAAGATTCTGCTTCAAACCAACATACTGACATTCCGATCCAAGGGCCGTAAGCCGTGTGTGTGTGTGTGGGGGGGGGGGGGGTTCTGTTCTTTCGGACATATAAGAAATTGATATTTTTTCGCTTTGTGTTTTCGTTACATTGTATATCCCGCAACTAAGTAGCAAAGTTGTCATCCGATATACATATTCACAAGTAAGCAGAAAGATAAGCCGTAGGAAAATTGAACCATTTAAAATGATTAACTTCCGCTTTCGTTTCTAATGACTTTGGAGTACACGTACTCCATTTCACGTATTATCTCTGCCCCTCTTCGAAGCCATTATAGCAAACTCGGAGCACGCCCGCTTCCCTCCCCCTGCTCCCGGCAGCCGTAAGTGAATCTGGCTGGGATAATATCCCCGGGACTTGAGCAGAATAACAGCGCCCGGGGCGAAGTGCGCAGCTCCTGATACGCAGCAAAACAAAGCTCCCCCCCCCCCCCCCCCTAACGCCACTAAACGCGCTCCAGTGGTGCGGCGCGATCACCGGTGAGTTTTTCCAGTTCCTGTTATCGTCTTCCATCGCGCGGCAGCCGCCCCGTAATTCCCGTGCTCAGCAGAGCAGGGGACATCCCCCTCTCGCGCAATCCCCGTAGCTGATAGACTGCTTGATGGAGGGGCCCCTCAGTAAACGGCCACGAGTCTTTGCCCGCGGGCGTCGAATCTTCGTAACATCTGCTGCTCTCTGGTGACGGTCTGGCGCATAGTAAAAATCTCAACACTCCCTCCCGTTTACAGCGTCTCAATGCAGCTGCCAAGAAAATGTTCACCTCCCTACGTGTGGATGTTGATGATAATGTTGCTGGAGTTCAAATTTTTACATCCACCTCTTCAGGAAAGTCTCTGTTTTACGACCTCCTTCAAAGTAATTAGGTAGGTGAGTACTTGCAACACCCACTTGAATCTGCCTGCTTAACCCTTCATCTGCCTCGAAAACTGTTTCATCGTTTCCTTGTAATATTAAACTCACTGTCTCTTCAGGCCTCAGAGGGATTTAACTGATCTGTCATACATTTCTTGCATTGCAAATTCAGTTCCGTACCTTTTAGCTATACTATCTGTTTACACTTCTACACTTCACGATTCCTCTCAAGCTACGATAAAAAAACAGTAATTTCCTTCTTGTTTGTACTGTTTACCTGCTTCGTAAAACACGTCCACTGACTGTGTGGTCGTGTTCCAATTTTGAGTTATTCATTAACCTAAAGTGTTTCTGCACCATATTGTCTATTAGTATGATACTTATTTTTATTCTGTTAATTTATGATCAATGTCCCATGTTTATAAATGTTTTTCCCGTGTGATTGAACTTGTGTGTTCACGTGATTGTGGAAGGTTGTTTTTAATATTGACTGATTGCCACGCAATGGTTTACAGTTGCCGCCTCGCACTTTAGGGCCTCGTTTACTCTACTAAAGAATGCAGGGCTTCATTTATCCTCTGCGGTTGCGTCTGCTGGGTGGCCAGAGACAAGCTCACTTGACAAGATGGCGAGTTGGTTGTGTTCTTAGTGTGGTGCGAACATAATCTCGGGCCGGCCGCGGTGGCCGAGGGGACTGAGGCGCTACAGTCACGGTCTGCACGGCCACTACGGTCGAGGGTTCCAATCCCCCCTTGGGCATGGATATTTGTGCCGTCCTTATCTTTAATTCATAATTAGTTTGTAAGTTTACGGACTGATGACCCCATAGCTAAGTCCCATAAGCTATACAAACATTTGAACATTTGAACATAATCTTGGACGAAAGAGGTGACAAGAGACCTCTCTGGCAGCTGTTGAAGAGGGTACTACCTTCGTCAGGTAGGGAGGATTGGTAGACAATATGTTCTGAATGCACTCTGTATGGCTTCCTAGCGCGCTCTACATCCAGTGTGTAGTGGGGAAGGTTTTGGCGTGGCCTTAGGACTTCACTCTTGCAGCTACCGTGGAAGTAAGTACTTCGTCGAATCATGGTGAGGGGAAGGCATGCTGTTAGAGCTTTGCTTTCTTTGTGATCAGGCAGTCTTGGTTTATCAGTGATCGTTTTCTTGAGTAATTATTTCGCTATGCAAGGCGAAGTGTTTCTTAATTTACAGAACTCGAGTAATTTGGTGTAAATTTAGTATTAACATTTTCATTCTAGTCATGATTTTGCGTCCGGTTTTTCTCAAGTTCGAATACTCGTGTGTGGCCTTCAGCTTTTGTGTAAACTTACTATGTTTTTTATTTTTTTTTAAACTAATGTTTTACCATCGTATCTGTATCTGTGAGTATGCTAAATATTTATCAGATTTCCTAGTATGATTCCATCCTTCCTGTCTTGTATGACCGACTACACCACGTGCTTTCGTAATGATCATTACTTCGGCCTGCAGCCACGCTTTTAGTAATACTAGCCTTCTTCTATATGAATTCTCGTGTGTGTTTTACTTGCTTATTATGAATTAACTTCATTTGTAAATTCTGTGTAATTCCTCATGGTCGCTCACCACTTGGTACTTAAGAATAGTATGCTGCTGCCTCCCCAAACATAAGCTGGTTTAGTGCCTACTGATTTTAAATCTGTGTCTCAAGACACCCGCCATCTCGTCAGAAACGCCACCGCCACTTCGTTTGTCTCGTCTATGAACTGTTCCCGCATGGGTAATGTACCACAAGCATTATGCGCGTGTCTGACTTTGAATGAATGAATGTGCTTTCATCTATCCATTGTGTATTTGAAATTTTCCTCCCACATTACCTACATATTTATGAAGGGCAGAAACAATTTTACTACGGGCAGTAACTATATGATTTAATTCACTATTGTACAAGGTGTGTACTTAATTTGATCTTCCCACATTGATTTGCTTGTTCATTTTATTGAATAGATGATGATTTGAAATATCAAACCTCTGCATTATAATTTCATGCTCCCCATCCCATGTTTAATTATCAATTCATTTTATTTTTTAACATTAATTTTGTGTTTGTTGAAGCGTTGGTTGCTCTCTCAAGGAATGATCAGTTAGATAAATATCCGTTGCACAAGTACTGTGGCCACTCGTGAAGTAATTTAGAGCAGCAGTATGCGTTTTAACTTGCATTTTCAGATCTCAACTGCCCGAGGTCTTGCTTTAGGAACATAACAGGCCACTTTCATTCGTTTCACATCCATATTACACAAAAAAGTGCTATAACTGATATTACTAGTATTGCCTGTGGTCTAAATTCGACCACTTGTGTTTGCAAAGCCATGAAATGCCAAAAAGAAATAATTAATTAATGTAATTGGAATTTTTTGGGCACTGAAAATTGATAAGTGTCATGTGAATGCTATGAGAACAGTTGAAAGAAATGGCAAAGGAAACATGAGAGAATAAAAGACACAAAGAATTAATTGCATTATTTCACAATTTAACACTGAAAACCTTCAGTCAAAATAACATTTTTCGTAAAAATCTTTTCATCATTCGCGAAATGTTTTTGTTCTCTATGTTCACAATATATATAATTTCAAACCATCAGAGGATCTAACTCTACTTGCTGCAACATACAGCTGACCATGTGTAAAAACTGGTTTTGTTAATACAATCCCAACTTATTCAAATGTCTGACCTTGAGACTTATTAATAATAATTGCAAATACAGGAATAATTGGGAATTGTGTTCTTTGGAATTGGAAAGGTAAAATAGTGCCCGAATAAGTCATATGTACACAATAATTGAAGTTATTGTAATGAATCTTAATATATTAATACCGCATTCGTATACTGACTTGTGTAATTATATATACAAACTATATTTAAAAGTTAAGAATATAACATTATGAAGAATTAAAAAAATGGGGGCAGTGGGAATCGAACATGAGACCTTAAGACTGGAACTCAAAAGGCAAACTGACTGAGTTCATTTTACGTATATACCAACATGCCACCCACAACGGGTTATAATATAGTTCAAAACTTATGGAGAATTTGAAGTGTCATTCTAAAATTTATTTTTCTTTTTACCACTCTTCACGTCTATGTGCACACATGATTATTATATTCGCAATATATATGACAAACCACATGTCGAAATATGTACATTTCATTGGTCTTCTCGTATGATTTCGTGTTAGCGTATTTAAATAATGATATGTGAGTTTCAGGAAGTCCTCTGGGCTACACAAAAGGAGGCCCAAGGTTTTTACTAGGGAGTCTAATAAAAATATGTAAAGAAGTAGAGGTGTTCAAATTTTTACAAACCCAAATGACCAACCTCATGAGGTCGATGGCCCTAGACTTACAAAGTATTTCAACTAACTTATGCTACGGACAACAACATCAACACACACACAGGCCCGAGGGAGGATTCGAACCTGCGACTGGAGTGACCACGCACTCTGTAACATGGCGCCCAGAACTCGTGGCCACTCACATGTGCAGTGTCTAAGCACAGCATATGGCTGTGTATACTGTTCATGGGTTGCGCATCATCAATTGTGGTTTGAAACAGACATTTGAAACCAGTGAAATTCGCTAATCTCAGTACATTTTACTTGTAATTTTACTATCATTATGAATTCTATGTAGTCTACTTTACAAATTTTCTGTATCTTTGTCAGGGATTAACGTTTAAATTAAGTAAAAATTATAGTTAATTTTAAGTCTAACGATTTTGGAACTTTAGGGATTGTAGCGAGATTACACAAAGTCATCATTACGGTGTTGTGTATTACCATGATCCATTCACTTTTTATTTCCTTTCCTATTATGTTACGTAATTCCAAAGTTTTGTTTATGAAGATAGCTTAAACTAAGTATTTCGTAATCATTTGAATGGGAGAATAAACTCCCTGGAAAGTGACAAACATCACAAGCGTGATCATAAGTGTGTGTGATACTGATTGTTACATAACACGATCCCTTACAATTTTTTATTTTATTTTCTATTTTACGGTGCGAATTTTTTCCAGTACAATTTAGTTAGCTTACATTATTATTGCCTCTACTTTCGATTTTATGGTCCTAATATTTTATGCGTGTCGTGCTGGATTTTTGCTTTTGATGGCCTAGGCACACCAATATGCCTGATTTTCAGCGTTATCGAACATATTTCAGTCGTATACTCTCACACAGGTTTCCTTATAATAAATCAAAGGTTCAGTTTGAATATTTTCGAGAGCGTCCGAACTAAATATTACCTTTCGCTGGCCAAGTAAGTACAACTGAAGGACGACACATATGGCACGATAGGATCATCAAATCATTAGTAAAATCAAACTGTCATTTAAACATACAAGACTAACGCTAGAAATATTTATTCCTTGAGAAAGTAATAATTCAATGCTATCTATAGTCATAATACATAGTCATTTAAAGAAGTTACATACTTTCGTGGGTTACGTAAAAGGGTCATTGTACCGGAAAGTCTTGTAAAGTTTGGTTGCATCATCCATGCCATGCAGTGTGAACCAAAACATAAATTCCCTAATAAACGTGGGATCTAAAATACGTTTCCATTGTTTCATTGTCTGCAGTACAGTCAAGTGTCTTGTGAACTGCCATCATCACGAAATGGGAATACTTTTGACCTTATAGCTATAACCAGGTTTGACGTTATGAATGATACCAGATTGTAGACTGGAGTTTGTACCATTCTGTCGTCATAGCGACAATGCCGACTGAAGTTTATAGATAAACGATTCTTAGGGTCCCATTAGGACAATGAATGGTACGTGGTTTGTGTGTGAGTATACTAAACTGTGCATTTTCGTTTTGCTGTTGCAACAAAGTTTGTTGTCATAATATAAAATTTCAAATGAATTGTTCCTCAAGCCTCAAGCACACTGTGTGCAATGAGCTCTTGTTCAGTACAGTCAAAGTACTCCAAATAAGTAAGCAGCGGCTTTCAATAAGATATCCGCACTACTGCTCCTGTAGAAGTGTATGATTGGAATTTTATTCAGAAAAGGCAACCCTGGGATTGAAATTACAAGAAGCCTTATACAAGCAAAGAAGGGAAAACCTTACTGCGTCGGTAAATTTTAATGGGTGTATGTGTTTGCAATAACTCAGTGCCAACTTTTTTTCATTAGTATTAACCAATCTGAATGAAATTTTTTTCAACAAATAGTCTTGATGTGTTTGCATACTTTTAAGCATTAAAACTATCGAACATGTAATTTGTTTAGTTTGTCGTCACATATAAATAACAAATCATTAAAGAAAATGTAAGGTTGAAATTAACACAGATAGTAAGTGATTAATATTTCTCATAAAGTGAAAACACAGGACCTTTGAACTGTTTTGTAAATATAGCCTACCTACAAAATATTCCGTGTGCACATTGTGTGGAGCGCCATGTTGCGCATCGCGCGGCCTCCAGCGTCGGAGGTTCGAATCCTCCCTCGGGCATGGATGTTTGTGATGTCTTTAGTATAAGTTAGTTCATAATGAGTTTGTGAGTTTAGGGAATGATGACCCCAAAGTTAATTCCCACAAGCTAAATAAAGTTTTGAACATTTCCACAATGAAACTTTCACTCTGCAGCGGAGTCTGCGCTGATATGAAACTTCCTGGCAGATTAAAATTGTGTGCGGGAACCGGGACTCAAACCTGGGACCTTTGCCTTTCGCGGGCAAGCGCTCTACCGACTGAGCTATCCCGACAGGACTCACCATGCCGCCGCATAACTTTACTTCCGTCAGTACCTCGCCTCCAACTTCCCAAACTTCACAGAAGCTCTCCTGCGAAACATGCAAGACTACCACTCCTGGAAGAAAGGATATGGTGGAGACATTGCTTAGCCACAGCCTAAGAGATGTTTCCAGAATGAAACTTTCACTCTGCAGCGAAGTGTGCGCTGATATGAAACTTCCTGGCAGATTAAAATTGTGTGCCGGAACCGGGACTTGAACCTGGGACCTTTGCCTTTCGAGGGCAAGCGCTCTACGGGCAAAGGTCCTAGGTTCGAGTTCCCGTTGCGGCACACAATTTTAATCTGCCAGGAAGTTTCATTTGAACATGTTCTTTGCCAGAAAATGGAATAGTGGATACTCCAAGTATGCGATAAGTTGATGATTTGGCAGGACTAGAAACGTATCTCCATAGCCACTCGCTCAGAGGGCTCTGTAATTAAAGAAGCAGAGTGAAGATATCAAGAATATCATAGAACAGAGACTCTGTCTATCCGAGGAACAAATAAAGAAAAAAAAAAGAAAAAAAACAGAAAAAAGCATGGTATGAGAGTCAGTCTGGCAGATAAAGTATCAATTTTGCCATTGTATTTAATAAAATACCTTTAAATAGACAAGAATCAGAAATATTTATAATTCATTGCATACAGAACTCTCTGCCGAATCACTGTTTTATATTTTAGTCCTATATGCGCTACGTCGAATGTATGGCGAGAAGCGACAGTGGGAACTGTGCATAGAGCATGGCCGGTAAAAATCGTTGCGTGTGCCACTGCAGCTGCCACTTGACGATGCGCGCTACTGTGTGGTCGGCACCGGCCCGACGCCGGCGGTCTGCAGTGTCAGTCGCGCGCAGTGGCAGCTGACCGGCTTTTTGCCGGTGCCGGTCCGTGGCCGGCCAGTGTGCAACCTACAATGCCCTCCCATGGTTGACTGTTGGAATGTGGACGGCCGATATTTTACCGGCCGTTCAAAATCGGTGTGTGTGCAACCGGAACTACCGCCTACACTACATCGATTAAGTCTGTTGCATAAAGACAGCACATACTCGAGCAGCTTGGTCTTGTATAGATCAATGATCCTGTCCTCGGAGTCTTTCGCAACGGCATTGTTCCATAAAAGATTCTCGGTTTACTAGCCGCGTCATGTGGGATGAAACGACCAGTAAGTCTGAACGCCTCCTGAAGAGACATGGACTTAGACCAGTTTTCCTGCCCGCCTCTAAGATCAGACACAGAACAGGTCTGCGTGTTCCGGGAGGAAGTATTTACATTGGACAGACTATTAGAACTGTTGCTGAACGTTGTGCGGAACACACTCGCCACATAAAATAAAGAGAGCTTGAGAAGCCAGCCTTGGCCGAACATTGCCTAACGAATGGGCTTAAAATACTACTTGAAAACAGATAATTCTGCCTCAAACAGCATATTACTGGGATTCTGCTATAAAAGAGGCGTCTGAAATTGGATTAAACGTCAAAACTTTCAACAGAGACCAGGGGCGTGGGGGCGAGCTCTGGACGTAGAGCGGAAACAGAGGTCTCGCGCTAATAGCGAAGCGAGAGCGCCAGGTTCAGATGTAGCTCCTCGTGACGTCACGCGGTACCGCGGCCCATCGGCCCCCGCTGGCTTCCCGCGCAGGCGCTCTCCGGCCATCCAGAAGCTTCCAGACGCAGCGCTGCAGCTATATAAGCAGGACGCCTTGCCAACACCGGCAATCAGTCATTTTACTCCTCATGACGATGGCGGAACTTGCCGTCGAAAGCTCGAGGACTTTATCCGACATGACGCGGCTAGTAAACCGAGAATCTTTTATGGATCAATGATCTTGTCTAAAGATTAGCGCCAAATCCTGCCAAGCGGCGGGAAAAGAGTTCATCCGACTACAAGGCAACCGACGTAAGTGACTCCTAAGCTGGATCCACCACCAGCTGCAAAGCACAAGGTGAGGACGGGCACTCCAACTGGGGAGGTCTCTGGTTCGACGCCAGGCGCGGTGGTCCAGGATGCTGCAGCTGCCACCGGCACAGCCAGAGGGCCCAGTTGCACACAACGCCGCCACGGGAGACGCCAGGAACGACGCCGCGGGCTGGATCGGGTCAACGCTTGAGCCAGCTTCTACTCTCGTCTGGCCGCAACACAACACCACTTGCGTGTGCTTGACGTCATTCAAGTTGGGGGGTGTGCTCTAATATTTTGTAATTGGGATGTGCATAAGCAGGAGCCAAGATAGCTAGAATGAAATTGCTTTATTTTGACCAGTTTCGAGAATTCCAAGCTGCTAGGGTATAAGATATGTGTAACACTGGTGTATTCAACTGTATGTAACTGTCACATAATTACATAACTATTAACCTTTAAATATCACACAGTAATATGTCGTCAAGTTTACTTAATTTTCTTGGATAAGGGTATGTCGAAAATAAAATATGTTTTCCGTCTATCATAAAATATGTTGCACCCATATCACAAGCCCATCACTCAGAGCACTTGTTTAGAAACAACCAAAAACTATAATGTGGTAACAAAGATCTATAATCGATACAGGCATTATAAAATTGGTGCATATTGTACAGTATTGTTCAGTGTTCTCTAATCTTAAGATAACCTATGTAAAATAATGATTCTTGATAGTGTACATATTGTAGAACTACACATATCTTGTATTTATGTTGTCATGGATAAAATGCCCCTTTAAAGCTGTACTTGTTTTTACAGAGTCATGGATAATATGAATTGTAAAATACACTATTAACATTGTCTCAGTGTAAAACATAGTTATATAATGGAATCCCAAATATTGTTTTTATAATCTGCTCAATTTACATACTGAGTATAAAATTATGTAGTAATATTACGTAACAGAGGTGCTATGGAAATGAGTTATAGTAGTATTACTTATAATATTGCATATTAGCGATAAAAAGCTCTTAGATTAATGTGTATTGTCACATTTCGTATTGTATTTTTTCTATTTCTCGAGGTAAATGCACACATGAATCTAGTGATAGCAGGTAAGAGAGATCAAAAATCAAATTGTTTGTAAATATTATCGGACCAAACTGCGTGGTGCTCAGTCCGTAGCTTACAAACTACTTAAACCTAGGTAAACTAACCTAAGGACAAACACACACACACACACCTATACCCCAGGGAGAATTCGAACCACCACGGCGAGCAAAAGCGCGCTCCGCAGCGAGACGCTTTAGACCGCTCGGCTACTCCACCGCGGCGGTAAGAGAGATAATAGGGATCTTGTGTTTTAGGTCTACTCTCATATCAAAAGTTTTATGTGCTGATTTGGTGTTTTATGTCTACAACCAGATACATGTGTTACCTAAAGTATACAATTGTACAGCCCATGGTCTGTCGCTCAATGCCTACTATGATGTATTATCAGGAACAAGACGTATGGGAGGGGATCAATGTTCCAATGTCTACTAGAATGTCACATAGGGCCTTCGTGCTCAACGTCTTCACCTTGAGACCTAAGGTCATAATTCGATGTCTGAATATGATGCTTGAGGTCTGTAACAAGGTATTATGTGTGGACTGAGCTGTATAAATGGATAATGCATCGACTATAGATCAGTGTCTGCTTTGATATATAATCAGGTCCTCATAGTTATGTCAAGACACATGTCTAATCTACTTTTATCGGAAGCCCACACACTCAGACCGTTATCTGCACCGGGATTCAAACCACCACCCACAGCAAAAGTGGGGCATTATAAACACGTTGTCGGACAGAGCAAGGAACATCTGCGGACCGGAATTACTCGACGCGGAATTGAGACACCTGAGTAATGCTTTACGTAAGGTTGGCTATTCGTCTACAGAGATAAGGAGAGCTTTGAGACCGACACGTAGATGAAAGGGTTCCTGTGAAATGTAAAGTCTTCCTACCTTCTATTAAGGACGTCACCGATCGCATCGGTAAAATTTTGACGAAACGGAATGTTGCCGTTATTTACAAACCTACTCGGAAGATATAGGATCACCTGAAATCGGCAAAGGATGCTCGCAAACCGCTGGAAAAAGCAGGAATTTATAGGATTCCGTGTAGATGTATACATGTGTACCACAAAAAGAACAGTCAAAAAACGGCTAGATGGGCACAAGGGGAACTGTAGAAGGGGAGAGATTGACAGATCAGCTGTTGCTGAACCAGAGGAACACCTTATTCAATTTGATAAGACTCGGGTTTTAGCACCCACAAATGGATACCACGAAAGACTGTACAGAGATGCTATAGAAATTGTAAAACACCCCAAAAATTTCAATAGCATGGAGGAGGGCGTGAAACTAAATGAAATCTGGATTCCGGTTTTGGGACAATATTAACGGATGGCGGCAATCGGCAACGACGAATTCCGCGCGCATGTCAAACATCTGACGTCACACCTCTGCGCGCGAGCTCTCGTTTGGCTTCAGTCAGTAGCGAGCCAGGGTGTGTATCGGACATTCAAAGTGCCACGATCTCCCTTGAGAATGTCCTCCGCAGTCGGGGACGAAACGTTGGGCTTCGACAACTAGACCACGGCATAATATCCAGGAAATTTTTAGTAATTTTGACCATTCCGGCCGTCAAAGTTTACATTTTACACATGTCTACTTGACTAAATCTCGTACAGTTGTATAGTAATAACAGTCTTGATCGCAGAGCATTTACCAGGTTACAGCCAGAGAACAGCCATATGGACAAAATTTTCTGAAGAAGGCCTATATTAGCTTAGAACTGGCAAAATAAATTTTTTTTACAACACTGTTATTACAATGCAAATATCGACGAGAAAGAATACTGTTTTCTCCTAGGACAGTGTTATCCAAATTAATGAAATCTGGTATATATTAGTTATTGCTCACTACCGAAATCATTGTTAGTTTTATTTTGTTGTACTTATATATTCTGGGTCAATGTATCCAGAGCTTCAGCTCTACAACCAACCATTATGGGGGTTCATATACTCATATCTATTTGATGTGTTATGTTTCTGGCCTAATAGATTTTACTTCATTTCTACGTTCACGGTTCGTAAAATCATAATTAATATGCAATGGGTATTAGTGAGTGAATTAATAAATCTTACTAATTCTCTGAACTCTTGGTCATATTGTTTCTGATTATAATACATCACCGAAAATACTGAAGAAATTATTGTGACCGGAGTCAATTCGATATGTCTCTGGGGCTCTTCTTCCTATGGCTGTGCCTTTGTAAATGTTCTAATATTATTCTTTTTTTTTTATTTTTTTTTTATTTTTTTATTTTTTTTTATTTTAGGTTCACTGTATAATATTTTCATATTACATCTAACATCAGAAATATTACCTTTTCTACAATGAATGTGCTGCGAAATGTTATCTTATTAGGTTTACTAGTACGTTCTTTAAATCAGGTGAAGAATGATCTCCCTGTTTGCCCTATATAAAAGACCTAATTTGTATACACCTGATTTGGTCTTTTTGTTAGTGTTATCCTGAACCGTATATCTCAACTTTGTCTTGAGAGTATTTTTGGTGTTCAATGACGGTCACATATGCATTACGGACGTAATGTTCAGTGGTGTCAGTTTTCTTTATCAGTGAATTCAATCTGTGGGTCGCGACCCATCGGAGGGGGGGGGGGGGAGGGGTCGCTGTCACGGAAGGATGAAGTTATATCAGCCCCGTGCATAGACCTACGGATATTAAAACTTATTAAAATTACGTTGTACGATTCGTTGTTTATTACAATAGAGCGTGTTATTGATGAATAGACGAAATGCCAGAAACATTTTTCAGAAAATAATCAGATTGTGAAATTAATATATAGTCAGATATTTTGAAAAATTTTGACATTTATAGAAATATATGAATTCATAGATTTGTTGACGCTAGAACTGAAGGCCTAGCTATGGGCTGTAGCGTTGCAAGTTTGCTTTCAGACATATTCATCAACAACCCAAAATGTAAATTTAAAAATAAGTTTCCAAATAGCAAGCAACAACAAAAAGAATGAACCTCCTCGAAGAAATTGATAAAAACAAACCGTGGTTACGCCAACTGAAAATGGGTAAAACCCGAAATACGGCTAAATAAAATGTATCTAAAAGAGGCTGGTTGCTGAATTTGTTAAAATAAAATAACAAGACACACATGGGTGTTTTGCGGTGCTAGGAAGGGGGTCGTCAGAATATTTTTACTTGAAAAGGGTCGCATATTGCAATAATACGGTACCCTCTCACTGATAAAATTGAATCGATACATCATACAAAATGTAATTAGGTGTGATGTGTCACAGATACATTTCATGCATTGACATCCATTATTCTTTTCCGATTAACTCTGTAGAAACACAGCACTCTCGATTCGTTTTTGGTCGAGTTAATATCTCTCACCAATTACGCTGCCTATATATTTATAAAGTGTTGTTTGTGATTGTAAGGGTATTTACTTGAGGCATCTGATGTTTCTGTCAGGATAGAGATTCATCTGTGGGCTGTGAGCTGTACTCAACCTGGAGAAGGACGACAGTAAAACAGCGGTTTAATCGACAATAACGTTTATTGAAATATTATTACAGCCAGAATGCGTATTGTCACGCACCACGCCGGTGGCTCGCTGTCGAAGCCGCTGACTCCGCTCTGCCCCGCTGGAGGCGGGTGCTGACTGCTGACGCCTCAGCTCGCTGGCCGCAGCTCACGTAAGCCCAGCGGAGTGCACAGTAAGTGACGTGCCTCTGCCCGTGCCGTGCACCGCGCAGCGCCGCACCTGGCCCCGCCGACCTCGTGGCCGGCCGACGATCGTAGAACGGGGGTGTGGCCCGGGCGTTGAACCTCGGTCGCCTTTCGCCTCCAGCTGTTGCTCCGCCCTTGGACAGGTCACGAGAGCGCTCCTAGTACGGCCGCGCCCTTGCGTACGTACTGCGCTCTCGGGTCAATGCTGTGCTGCTTGCTGCCGCCTTGCTGTGCGCAGTGCTGGTTCGATGCCCGGCAGCACCCCGTTGTGGTCGACGTCCCGCTGCTAGCCGTCCTCGTAGACTCTAGACTCTACTCCCCGCCAGGGAAGCCGCGTAGACCGCAGCGACAATTGCAGAACTCGCAACCTGCGCCCAACTCAACTAAAGATTAACATTAGCAGCGACGAGTGACGCAGTCCGTGTGGCAGGTATCTGCACAGCTGTGGCTGACACACTCTAACTGTGGCTGACTCCCTGACTCTGACACTCAGCCTAGCCTGCCTTTTCCTCCAATATTTATATGCCGGAGTTGACCCCGTTGGTTTGCATTTCACCGATGTAGGCTAGCTGACTTGCTACTCGTTATCGAGTCCTATTTTTCGGTCACGTCGACCGTGGCTGCTTCTTCCCTTAAGCAACGCCGCTGTTCGGAGTTGCTGCGTAGCACGCGCGGCTGCCGACATACTTGCAACACTTGTAGTTTGCTTTGAGCTACTTAATTTTGCTGAGTGCCCAACGAACTCTGCTTCACGACACTGCCGGCTTACGTCACCTTAACACTTCCCTGTTCGACCGCCAAAGTCCACTCACCACTTGTTCGATTTATTACATTACATTAAATGTCTAAGTTTTTCCTTGTTCCATACACTCCTTCACAATATATTGTGATAGCGAGGTTCGACGATATTCTTGTTATAAAAGTATGTGTGTTTCAACGCTTTCTTTCATTAATGAATCCGCAATTATCTCTCTAATACGCGGTTTATGAGTTTTAATTTTTGTTAGAAGATTCCTCCTACTCCTTGTGATGCTTTTTTCAGCCATGTTTGACTGCTTGAAGAATGAATGGTTTGGTTTTAGACTTAAACGAACCGCAACTCTCGTGTAGACCTCTTCAAAATTCACGTTTCAGAGCGTATTTTTCAATAGTCAGTAGTGCCTGCAATAATTTTTTCGTGGTCCGATTTACAAGTGTTATGTAATTTCAACGTTCATCTTTCTTTTAAAATGCAATATTTTACGCGGTCAGCTACACGAGAAACTGTTAAATAATACCAAACCACACGATCCGCTGTCGGCGAGTAGTTACTATTATCAAAACTTTAACTTTCAGCCTATCATGAGAAACTTCGATGCAGAGCTGTATAGGTCACTATTCGTCGAATTCTACATGGGATACTCTGCAAATCACATATAAATGCCTGGCAGAGGGTTTATTGAACCAAAGTTATATTATTTATCTTCCATTCCATGCTCGAATAGCGCGCGGGAAGAAAGAACACCTGAATCTCTCCGTTCGAGCTCCGATATCTCGTATTTTATTCTGATGATCATTTCTATCTATGTAAGTGGGAGTCAACAATATATTTTCGCATTCGGAGGAGAATGTAAGCGACTGTAGTTCCGTAAGTAGCCCACGCCGCAGCGATAAGCGCCGTTGTTGTAATGATTCCCATCCCAGCCCATGTATCATTTCCGTAACGCTGTCTCCCCCGTATCGCGACAATACGAAACGAGCTGCTCTTCTTTGGACTCTTTGGATGTCCTCCGTCAAACCCACCTGATAAGGATCCCTCACTGGGTAGTAATACTCCAAAAAAGGACGGACCGCATTAAATATTCTAATATTCTGCTAATCCGTTATATTTCACTTGGAGTGGTACCTCAATACCGCTTGAGCTACTGATCTGTAAATGTAATCATTCCTGTACCCCACAAAACTGTTTCAAAAATAAATCTTGAGTTTATTGGTAATATCTATGTGGTAATTTCTTTATCCACATTGCCAGCCTTTGTGACAAAGAGAGTGGGTATAAATAATTTTCTGACGACGGATTCAAAGCAGCCGCAGTGAAGAAGCCGAGCGATCTAAGGCGCCTCACTGCGCAGTGCGCGGTTGCTCGTCGTCGGAGGTTAGAGTCCTCCCTAGGGCAAGTGTGTGTGTGTGTGTGTTTTGTCCTTAGGTTAATTTACCTTAGTTTAAGTGGTTTGTAAGCTACGGACTGATATCCACGCAGTTTGGTCCTTGGTCCGATAAATTTACGAACATATGAACATTTTTTTAAATTAAAATCATGTGAAAAATAACGATTCGTTTGATACATTAAAAAGTTTGGTCCGATTAAGATTCAGGAAATTAATAAAATTAATCGGCAATTAAATACTATAAAACTAATTTTGTTCCACTTGAGGACCATCGTCTTGCGGGGGCGAAATTTTTCCGTATGCTGGAATAATTAAAACCTTGCTGACTGAGCCGTGGGATCGTTCTGTTCGAAATCCGCGCCCTTATTTGTGTTTTTCTCCCCCTAACCGGTGGTGTTTCCGTCGGCCGCCGGAAATTTACAAATTTTTTCCGATTTTTTCACAGTAATTTTTTGTATAGCTTGCAATTTATAATTTTTTAAATGAAATCAATAACTTAAAATTGTGGTGTCGCACAAGTCTAAAGTGCGCGCCACCTACTTTCGCCGCGCGCCGCCATGCACGCACGGCGCGGCGTTCTTACGACGTCAGCCACGAACGCCCTCTGATAGAACTCCGCTCGTGGCCACCACTGAACGACATCGTTCACTTGGGACTAAGATAGGAGCCAGCTAACACTTCGGAATCAGATAGGCACCAGTGAAGACTTGGCTATCGGACAGGCACTAGGCAGGCCTCTAGCTCAACTATGTATCAGCATTCTGCAGTACTGAGCTATGTAAAAGATAAGTATTACTAAGTCTCTAAGAAATATATATCTCGTTCTAATTTATTCTAGTGTTTCTAGTTTCTGCTGTCCCACTGGCTGGTCGCCTCCTACCTGCACAAGCGTGCATCCTTTATTCCTGTGTCGGTCTTTCTACTCGGGCACCGACACCTACGACGGAAACGAGACACAAAAGCGGCGACGAGGCTGGGACACAAAAAAAAAAAAAAAAAAAAAAAAAAAAAAATTCAAAAAAAGTTTGAAAAAATACTGCTTCATATGTCATAATGTCACGGTGACGTTGTTGTACAAAATGTTTGCAGTTCCAGATAGATTATGCGGAGAAGTGACAGATATATTACAGTTAGCGTTTTATTAGTTTATGAGAAAAATAATCGTATGTGCTACAACTTGTATGCGCCTCGTAGATGGCTCGGTGGCGCGTGCCGCAAACGGGCCTGCCCACTAGCGGCTCCTGGAGGCAGGCAACCGGGCAGCGCAAAGCAGGAGTGTGGCTGGGCAGATAGTGCAGCGCTGGCAATTACGGTGAGTTATTCCCGGCTAGCAGCCACCAGCCAGCAGCTAGCAGCCAGCGGGGCCGCCTGCCGCGAATCGTTAGCGCCCCGCGCGTGTCCAGCACCCCACCACCCACCCCTAATATATCGCCGATAACGTCAGCGCCGCGATTTATACCGCACTGTTGTGTTCACTCTATGCAACCAGCGAATATATATATATATATATATATATATATATATATATATATATATATATATATATATATATACATTTTTCCCGCACCTCCCCTCTCGCCCGGGCACCTAAAATTTAATATCTGCTAGATAAACTTCTCCGGCGCGAGACAACAAAAGCTTGATTTATGCCGTGCTGAGATAAACTCCCCCGCCCCGTCCGCTGCTCAGCTGTGGGCGTCTTTCTTCTGACCCCGCTCGCCGACTTCCCCCGTGTTTTGTTCTGCCCGCTCTGCGCTCACCTTTTCAAAGGGGGTGCCTCTCCCTCCCTTCCAACTTCGCACCTCCTCCCTTCCCAGCTCTTCCATCCCCCTTTCGCCGAACGTGACATTCCGTCCCCTCCCCACTGTCATACTCGCTTTTTGTCTCTCTTCTTCCCTTCCGCGAACATTCGTAAGTGCACAGCCACGCGACTATCAGGTATGGCTAAAATGAACGCCTTGCCAAATACCCAGTTTTGCCGGTCATTGGACTGTCAGAAAAGTTATTGAAGTGGTACTTTGGTCCGTATCATGACATACGCCGCCTGTCAGATGTCACATACGAAGTTGAGATTTATGAGCCGTCGTCGAAACGTCAAAAACGAAGAGACATTGTTCACGTCCTGCGCATGAAGCCTTACTACGATCCTGAAGAGCAGGTAGACAACAACGGCTTCTTGTTCAATGACTTTAAGGACGGTAATGTTCCTGATGAAGCCACGACAGGAACGTCTGTCGTCGATAATCTCTTGAATTCTCTTGAACTGTCTTACAGAGGACCCATGACACGGTCAAAATCCAGGACATTGCAGCTGGCTCCACAGGGATCATAACAGCACGTCGCTGTTTCTCCAGGAGAGGGAGCAATGCCGCGAGAGACCCCGAACGCAGACTACCGGCGTGGCTCAAAAAAAAAAAAAAAAAAAAAAAAAAAAAAAAAAAAAAAAAAAAAGGGGATAGCGCACGGACTGCGGTGCAGAAGGTCGCCGGTTCAATTCTGCCCCGCGGCAAAAATTTACTTCTTTGTAACTAATAATTCCAGGAGGTTCTACATCTTTCTTATGTTCACTTGTAAATTCTACTTGTTTCTTATGTTAACTGTTCTTCTAATTTCAATTTCTGGTAAATTCTGTCTGTGTATAAATACCAGAGCACTCTGTCTGAGAGGCAGTCAGTGCTGCGTGTATGTCGAGTTCGTAATAAACGTGCTTCAGTATAAGTGCTGTGTTTAGTTGCCTTCGAAGTCAAGCCGTTCCATTTCAACGCGACAATATCGTGCACTATGGGGCAATTACTTCTTTCTGTGTGCGTAGATACTGTTGTGCCTACTCAGTTTTGCCGGTCTTTGTATCCCAGTTTTAAACGGCACATATTGCTTCATATCCTGCACTATGTGGGCAATTACTTCTTTCTGTGTGCGTAGATATTGTTGTGCCTTCTCTTCTGATGCTTGGTTGGTAGAATAAACGTAATGCGATTGTGGATTTAATCAATCTGCCTGACTTTTGCTTCCAAACTAATCTCTCCAGGGATACTGGCACATATATGGGCATTAACCTTATGTAACCAAATTTGCATTACATTCACAAATTTTGTCACTTCTTATTATCATTTCTGAAGAGTAAATTGTTGCTTTTTACTAACATTTGAAAAAGTATTAAAAACGATTATCTGAATAGAAATTATTAGAAAACGTTTGTCCGCGAAGAGGGGACTGACCTGATAATATTTTATATTCCTTCAAACCGTCTTGATTGCAAATTTTTTATTAGTTAATGACGCGTCTGTACAAGTCGGCGGAGCAGCACACCACGCCCGCCTACCGCCCGTCAGCGCAATTGTAAACATGGGCTTATCTTGTATCACCAGAGATCACCGCTTCTATTAAGGGCCACAAGGAAATCCAAAAAAACATTCCAGAAAAATAGAAACACCGTAATAACAACTTACGGTGTCACACCATGGCCGGCCGCGGTGGCCGAGGAGACTGTGGCGCTGCAGTCACGGTCTGCACGGCCCCAAGGTCGGGGGTTCGAATCCCCCCTCGGGCATGGATATTTGTGCCGTCTTTAGTATAAGGTAGTTGGTAAGTAGTTTGTAAGTTTAGGGACTGATGACCCCGTAGTTAAGTCCCGTAAGCTTAACAAACATTTGAACATTTGTCACACCATGGAGAGCGCATTATAATCTGAAGATGCCCTGCTGAAGGGCGAAACGCGTCACTATCTAATAAAACATTTGCAATCAAGACGGTTTGAAGGAATATTTATTCTAACTGATTGCTGCTGTACACCATGGATTGGAAATCATTTTATCTGATAATATTCTGTTGCTGTGACCGTTGCCAGCATCGAACCTCGTCTCTTCGAGCAGGGGTTTCTGTTATTTAATAATCGAAAAATGGTAGCAACTACACACACTAAACTCAGGCAGTTCAGTGTAATAATCGATGTATTCGGCAACTATCACAAAGAATTGCGAGGTAGCCAGTAAAGCCCCGTTTACACCGAAGCGAACGCAAACGAACACAGGCGAATGCGCATTCGCCGGAAATTCGCTTGTGGGCTCATGTATTGGCTTGTATTGCGAATAAGCATTTAGACCAGAGTCGGAGGAGAAAACGAACACTGCCGCAAGGCGAGTATATGCAGTTTGTCGCATACGCTAGTGCTGAAGTGGAGAGGACGCGAACTTCATTCATCTGAACACTGTACGATCGCGGACCTACCCTCCTATGTACTGGAAACAACTGAGGATGGCCACGTCGCTTGTGCCAGTTTCATAAAGGCGAGTTTCGCATCGCTGATTCTTCCCTCGCCATAGTTAGTGACGTGTTTCCAACCTGAACCGCAATTCTGTTAAGAGTTCGTTCTGGTCAGCAAGGTCGGGTTTCACGCCTCCTAGGTGGAGGCCTACAAAGATGGCGGGAACAGAAGTGTCCTTCCGCGAAGAGAGGTCCATTCTCCGGATTTGAATTAAACGGCTTCAGCAACCTTTGTGACTGATCGACAGCTTGCCAATTAATGTTTTTAATTATTCCAGCATCCGGAAAAATTTCGCCTTCACAAGACGATGGTCCTCTGGTCGGACAAAATTAGTTTTATAGTATTTAATTGCCGATTAATTTTATCAACATCCTGAAGCTTCATCGGACCAAACTAACAGTGATAGGAATGTAGTTTAAATTGATTTGGACGCAGCTGGTTTCAACGAATCCAATGCACGATAGAAAAAACTATTGTTCCATTTAAAAAAGTATATCTTTGTGGTGTAACTCTTTGGAAAATGATACAATAAACTATGTCCATAGCTCCGCAGAAAGTGTAACATTTCTTGTGTTGACCTATCGCATTAAAATTTCCCGTCACCTATTATTTTATAAGTTACAGAGGCAAACACACTTAGTGAAGCAGAATTGCTGTTCGTTTGTCTCGCTAAAACTAGAGAACGGCTGAACTGATTTGGCTAAGTTTAAACTTGATATATTCGTGTAAGTCCAGGGAAGGTTTAAACGGTGATAAAATATGGAAACGTTGTCCGGAAAAGAGGAAAATCGGGATAAACTGAAACAGCTTTTTCCAGTGATCTCTCAATACCGTTCGTCCAATTGCGATAAAATTTAGTACATTTAATGTTGAAAGCAAGAAGAAGGTTCGCATCAAATAAAAAATTGGAAAAGTTGCCCGGAAAGTAGGAAAATTTAGGAAAAACCGAAAACCATTTTTTCTTTAAAACTAAAAAAAAAGTCACAAGGTTGTAAGAGCATCACTTGAGTACAGCTTGACAGGTCAAGGTTTGTATGAAATAATGTTTTTGGAAAATCTACCGGAAAATTGGAAAATTTGAGAAAAACTGAAAGTGCGCTTTTCATTGTGTTTTTGATTGAATTCAGCACGGTTCGAGAGCCCCCTGGGGCAAGAGTCAGTTGTCGTTGGGTTAGTTTACCTTAGTTTGTTTGTAAGCTGCGGACTAATAACCCAGCAGTTAAGTCCGACAGATTTACAAAGATTTTAACAATACAATGTTGTTGTTCTTTTTTGTGGCTAAGGTGGGGTCACTACAGAGATATGAAGATCATCTCTGTTTTTTAAATGAGATACTATAGTTTGGTTTTTATTTTCTAATAGCGGATATCGATGTGAATCCGGTGACATTAACGTCCATTTCCAGAAGATGATACAAATGATGACTATTGTTATCAATGCAGCACTGCAATCTTCTGATCATGGATTGACTGGTATTCCGTATCACTTCTGAACTTATCGACGCACATGCTCTGACTATTCTCTCTCGCATATCTGCAGGTGTAGCTCGAACGTCTTCAGAAACAATGTATTCTACGAATACACAAAAAAAAGTCCAGAGGCGAACTGGTCGGCCACGACACATATCCTCCGCTTCCAATCCAACGATGTGGGAATCGTCTCTGCAACTCATGTCTAGCCATCTGGAAAAAGTGCCGGACACCCCATCGTGTTGATACCACATTATGTACACTGTTCCTGAAGGTATTCTTCGATTAACAGGCTTACTGTTTCTTGAAGAATTTTAGTGTACATCTAACAATTAAGATTTCCTTCAATGAAACCAATTTCTGTTTCCTCGTTAGTTACTTTATTGGATATGTTTTCATACGTTAAAGATCCAGTTGTTGTCAATTAATCATACCATATAAATATACCAGTTGTTGGGTGAGTATATCTTTCAGCATATAAGTCTCCAGCTCTCACTGAATTTCGTTGGCATTCTTCGTAGATGAGAAGCATATCGACTTGTTCTTCGAAGAAATACATCATTGACATTCGCTCGCTTCGACGATACTAGACCCACCGTTCCTATTAATTATAAATTGCGGAAACGTCGAATAGTGTCTACACGTCAACGGCTCATTATGGATACGCCGTATTCGGCGAATATTTACTATTTGAACGATATACGCGAGAGAACTGTCAGAGCATGTGCTTCGATGAGTGTCTAAGTGATACGAAATAACACTCAATCCATGATAAGAAGATTGCAGCACTGCTCTGATACCATTGATCATAACTTCGAACACCTTCCGTAAGCGGACAATCATGGCACCATTTTGACCTTCCTTGTCTTTCAAGGACCTTACTGATACATGTCATTAAATAAGTATCGATAGCCCCTATCAGAAAGTAAGTACCAAGCTATAGCATCCTCTTTAAAACAACAATGTTGAGTTTCATATCACTGATGCGACCCCACCCAGCAACAAAAAACCAGCGTCATAGTCTGGACCATGTTGTCCCATGCAACTATTGTCCGACAAACCTTTCAGCTCTTATCGTACCTTCGAGGATACTTTTCGTGTCATTAGTGGCTCACCCTGTATATTCGTCTCGTTTGTATTAAAAAATAAACTGCAATTGACGTATTGAAATACCTAATTACACTGTTTTCACTTAAATACATTTGGCATTTAACATTCGTTTTGAGAGTTTTATGATGAAACTAGGTACTGATCCATGGTGAAACTACTGTGTTTAAGTTAAATAATGTAACTGTAACGGATCGGAATTTTTTTTTCACATAAAATTACGTGAAGTCTCTGTTCGTAAAATAAATAAGTTGTGTAAACTAGCGGATACCTGTATAATTAAATAGCGTAACGCATCTGATTTTAATCTCGTATGTGTGTCTCACAAACAAACTGACTATGCTGACTATTTGAACTGTCCTGGTGATGACATAATCGGTCATTTAACTAGTAATTTAGATTGGTGCTAATCTCGCATGTTCGATATTTTATGTGAATCAAAGTTGTTTCGTAATTCATGGTGCGTGCAATATAACGCTAACCAGACAATACTCAAGCAAATTCACTGTGAGATCTATAAAACTGAAAACGTCTCTTCTACAGAGATCCAAAGCCAGTCTGCGTAAAAATAATAATGCACTTTAAATAAACAGAAATCTATAGGCCATTAATTAATACTGTGGCTTGAATTGATAATTGCACATAAATCATTACACATCTGGTATCAACTTACAACTTGAATAAAGTTAAATGAATTTCATAAAAAAGGTGCATAGCAGAATAAAAGTCACTGAGATATATGACCTTTCTACGCTGATATGTTTTACAGTTGGATTCAACAATGCAGTCCTTCATTTATATAACAAAGTTATCTAATTAAGAATTTAACGGGCATAATGTGCACAATTATTTACTCTTGAAACGATTACGCAAAGACATGCAGTTAAAATTATATTTTCAGTTCTACTTTTTTGTTTCCTAATTAATATGTAACTTCGTTAGTTGACACTCACAGATGTCACAAAAAGTCAATTAAAAGTGATGAAAGGAAGGAGGAGAATGACTATGGGGAAATTTTAAGAAGCTGCAAGTAATTAATAACTGAACCTTCATTAAGAAAGACCAAACTTATCACCTGCTACAACAAAGATAGATACAATGCTACAAAAATGTTCAAATGTTTGTTAAGCTTATGGGACTTAACTACGGGTCATCAGTCTCTAAACTTACAAACTACTTATCAACTACCTTATACTAAGGACGGCACAAATATCCATGCCGAGGGGGGATTCGAACCCCCGACCGTACTGTACAATGCTACAATTACGAAATCATGAATATATCAAAATTACATTGATTTTTGGCGTCATTGTTCAAGTAGATTGCATAAAGAAATATATCTTAACGCTGAGTAGGCTTCTTATATCAAAATTACGTCTGCGATGTGCAGCCACAGACATCGAACTGCGCTCTGCCACAATCACACTGACAAGCTGCTCGCTACTACTAGCAGCCCAACATTCACTACAGAAATTATACATAATCTTTGGTTTACGATTTATTCTTTGATATATTCTACCAAATTACATACCACAGATTTCTTTTGAATAACCAAATATTTTAAAAAATTGATGTACTGTCCCATAAAAAAGGCTCCAGTTAAATAGCCAGTCAGTAGATTCCCTTAAATATTACGAAAGGTACAAGAAAAATTTAGACTATCAGTACGACGGTTGAAACTGTTTACCTTGGAGTAGCTTTTGTATAGTGGGTGCGAATGCGACCGCGTGACTAGGGTGTTAGCATCGAGAGAGCGTTCTATAGCAGTGATGTATTGTATGTCTTCTCTACTTCGGCCGTCCTAAATTATTTTACTGCGGAAATAACATACTCATTTACTACTTTTTTATTTATTTATTTGTATCCTGTACTTTAATTCCACAAATTTCCTTAACTTCCTCCACAACCATTTCTTGTCATCCATGCCCTTTTCTAATGGCTCTCTGCATTCTGTACAATTTGTGCATACCTTCTCGTTCCCTATGTTTTAGCCTGCTACCTTCAGAATCGAAATGGTGTATTTCAGTCGTCAGTAGCTTTCTCAAAACCTTCAAAAAGTCGTCCTAAGGTCAGTATTTCATCGCATTTTCCTACAATTCTCCTAAATACAAAATGATCTACCCCAATGTAAGCAGGAGGAAATGGTTTCGCATCTTGCTGTGTGATAACACTGTTTTACCACATCTTCGCGTTTCTATAAATTTCCGAAAGCAGCAATGACATTCGTAATTTTACTTCTTACATATAGTTTCCTGTTTTTCTGAATACGTCTTGATTTCTGAGAGGTGATTAGGCAAAGGCTGAGAGTACGAGGTTGTTCAATAAGTAATTTAGTTTTGTAGGACAGCGACTTCAACATAAACATCGTACCTCTTAAATCGTTGCAAGTGAAATGTGCAGTTTCTGGAAATACTGTCTTTTGTAATTGCTACCCGCTATTCAAATGTCACCGCAACGCTATAGATCACATAACCAGCCAAGATGTAAGAGTAAGAAAACGTAGTCTTTTGTAGGCTGATGTGAAAATTCACCCATTTCACCTGCTTTGGCCCCTAAAACTTAAAATTGTTTCCAAAATTGAGGGACAGTCGTGCCGACCTATCTCGACAATGTTATATTGGCTATATAAATGCCCCGTTTTCTCAGGAACTGTTGAGTATATAAACGTGGTGCTTTTATCACTTGATCTCGCATGGTTTGTTGTTATATTGCTCTACGATCACTTTAAAATAAGAGCTTGAAATTCTTCGTATAAATTATCACAATTTTAATTTCTTGAATTTTATTTATTACAGTAAATACTACTAAAGTAGAGTTACAACATCATTGTACTATGTTATGTGGTAAATAATTCATTGGTGTAGATTCAGAAGTTTCTTAGAAAAAGAGGACTTTATATTGAATAATGTCATATCGAGAAAATTGCATTTACAGAAAAAATTTAATATACAGCCAACTGATACACAAAAATAAGTTAGAATCCTCCTGGATTTTAGTGCTCATCCCACCTTCTCTTGGATCTGGCTTCTTTTCACGTATTGTTTGTTACAGTCTCTGCTTTCATGGTTCGCAATTGGTCCAAGTCCATCACACTTTTAGTGGTGTTGTAACCTTTATGAATTTCAAGATATTCCAAAAGCTGTAGTCTTCCAGAATAGCCATCATTAAAAGTAAGAACAGCATCAAAAACACTAAGTCACAGTGCAAATTACCACAGGGAACAACTGTTGTTGTCAAACGCAAACAAATGTACAGTTCAATTAGTTTACTGTGAAGTAGCGCTAATGTAGGCAACTTACGTAACGGACAGTTCTCTACAAAACGAAAGAAACCATAGCTTTCTACACTATATAGTTCCAGAGAAAAATGACAAAACGTAAAATGTCGGGAAAAAATTCTCAGAAATGTCAGTGCATTATTATATACAAATATTTGTTTAAAATAATATAAAAAAGGAACAACTTCCTGATATTCTGCAAAACTTATTTATTATTCACAAACCGGCTTTCGGCTTCTTAGACCATCAGGTGACAACTGACTGTAGTACATATGTTTTCAAAGATGTTAAGATTTACAAAGATGTTATCACAGACAATCGATACTTCACAGTACTTATTTATGAAAGTTATTAACATTTATATAAAAAAATATAATAAGTATGTGTAAAGAATCAAAACTAATATGATTATTTTTGTCGAAAAGGAAGATTGAAAATAAAACTTATTTCAGTAGAGGTGTAGAGGGTAACTGGATCTGATCGTTTAATACTAAACTAGCATCCTGAGCCAAATGTTTATTGATTTCCAATATTTCCAGTAGTGTCATCTTCCTGCTTTTCTTCAGGGGATGTAGGATCTCACAGTTTACATCATAATCATGGCCTTCTCTGAGCAGATGTTCAGCAAAGGTTGAATCTGTCTTTTATAACCTCCAGCTTCTCTCATGTTCTGATAATCTAATAGCTACAGCCCTGCCTGACTGACCAACATACAGTTTCCCACAATGTTTGCATGTGATCTTGTATACACCACTCTGTGATAGGGGTTGGATTTTGTCCTTACTATTGAATAAATACTTAGAAATGTTGTTTGTATTGTAAAATGCAGGCCTGTAATTTCGAGATTTTAATTTTCTACCAATTTGATCTGAAATTTTGCTAAATATGGGATGACACACCAGTTTTTCTGACTACTAACTTGTTCTTGTTGGCCAGCATATAAGTGTTCTAGTTTTCTCATTTTCTTCTTATTCAGTATACTGTTAATAAGGGCAGGGCTATAGTCATTACTGGATGCTATATGTTTGATTGTTTGTAATTCCGATTGAAATGCAGAATCAGACAATGGAACACATATGAGGCGATGGACCATGGAATGGAATGTTGCATGTTTATGGCTGTGTGGATGCTGGGAACTAGCAGGGATAACAGTATCTGTTACTATGGATTTTCTGAAAATACTGAATAAGTGTTTCTTTGTGCTAATGTCAATAGTAAGGTCCATAAAGTTTATAGAAGATCCTCCTAGTTCCATAGTGAACTTAATTTTATTGTGATGGGAATTTAAATGTGGTAAAAAGGTATCTAATTGTCTGGTGGTACCAGTCCGTAAACACAACACATCATCCACATATCTGAACCAATATCCAATTTTGCACCTCAGTGGTTCCTTCTGTAAGAAAATCTGCTCAAAATGATCCATGAAGATCTCAGATAGAATGGGACTAAGTGGAGAGCCCATAGCTAGGCCATCAGACTGATTGTAGTATTTATTTTCAAACTGGAAGTAAATTGCTTCACACATGTCTCTGTAGCAATGATTATGTCATGTGATTCAACTGGGTTTACTTTACATTTATGTAAAAGATCAGTAAGGATGCCTATACTTTCATCAGTGGGAATATTTGTGAACAAACTGGTGACATCAAATGATATTAGTTTAGAATTAGTTGGGACCTGTATGTCTTTAATTCTGTCAACAAGACCTATGGAATTTTTTATTCCAAATTTTGGTTTAAAACTTGTTTTCTTTTTAATTATGTAATCTAGCTCTCTTGCTAATAGGAGCAGAAAATGATCACACTACTGGCTTTACAGGAATCAGATCTTTATGTAATTTAGATAAACCATAAAATCTAGTAGCCAAGGAGTTCATATTTACTAGCACTCGGCTGTTATTTTCAGATATAATGCTGTTACATGATTTTATAGTGGCTTTAACTTGTTCACTGAAAGTTGCAGTAGGATCTTTAGGTAGTTGCTTAAAATCTGGATTATTAAGGAACTGGTTCACTTGGTTGACATAATCACTTTTGTTCATAAGTACCAAACTGTTTGATTTGTCAGCTTTAGAAACTATAACATCATCTGAAATTATTTTGTGTTTAAACTTCTGCAACGTATTAAGTTCGCTGCGTGATAATACATCAAAATTAGAATGAGCATTTTTAATATCATGGGCTACTAAATGTTTTGTAGAGATGTCTTGTCCTAGAGCGAGCTCAAGATGAAGTATCGATTGTCTGTGATAACATCTTTGTAAATCTCAACATCTTTGAAAACATATGTACTACAGTCAGTTGTCACCTGATGATGGCCGAAGAAGCCGAAAGCCGGTTTGTGAACAATAAATAAGTTTTGCAGAACATCAGGAAGTTGTTCCTTTTTTATATTATTATCATGTTCTGTCAAGTACCGACGGAAAAATCAATTAATTGTTTAAAAATAGTAAATAATTGAATATTTCAATAAAACCAGTACCAAATTAAGCATAAACATCCATATTTTCATAATTTGCACAAAATTATGTGAAACTTTGTCATTTTTGGCGATATCACTCCCTTTAATATTTTCTTGGCCGGACAAAAAATTGGGTGCAATAAGGAAAGGATCCACATGGCCAATGACTATTTCCAAGGGATTCAAGAAAATAGCTTTAGAGAAGGAATATTGAAACTAGTTTTATCAACACACAAGCAGTATCGAACACTATTGCTTACAGTTTATTCAATTTAAGTCATCACACGGCTTGCAGATTGCTGTTGTAGCACAGTCTTATCTCTCACCACATGTAGAGAAACAATGAACAAAATTGAATACTATTAGTACTTATACAAAAAATCGTTCCAAGTACACTGAATGCTATTTTTAACATTTATATACCCATGAGGTCAAGTACGTATCGGACATACACTTTTGCTACATTTTGCCTTGTATTGAAAATGCATTAAAATTTTCGCGAACTACGTAATTTAAATTTCTCGCGGAAATCTCCCGGTTAATCCCGATAAATTAAGGCTCAAATTGCTTATGAAAGTTCGAACTGTGCCTTCTAATTACATCTGATGTTGTTTGTGCACTCAACATAAATCTTAGTAATGACCTATTTTTACAGCAATAAAATCTTATATTGTTTTTAAAGAAAGTTATCTGCAACTGAAGGCTGCTTAAATCTTGTAAGTTTTAAAATTTCGTAAATTATATCGGAGTGAAGCTCCATTCAAACAATATCATTTACTAAATAATCAATAAGAAATTTGCTTCGAAATATCGTACATTATTACTCTATACACAAGAATAAAAATCTTACACTAAATCATAGCACATTATAGAAAAAGACACTCTTACATCAAAGCTTAAGTAAACTTACTACACATAGGGATGCAAACGATACATCGATGTTTTGAAAACATCGATGTTTCGTCCATAAACATCGATGTTAACAGCGATGTTTTGTACAGCGATATATCGCCGATGCATTGACGACAGAAGTCCAAAACTATCGACATAGTTCAACAATTAATTGTCAACTCATTATTACTTCATTAGTTGCTCAGCCAGCGTCAGCTCAAGTGCGGTGTTCCTGCTGTCGTCGCTCGTCGCTGTTTTCATACTTTTTAAATAGTAGGTAAGTGAAATATGAAACTAACAACAATATCATTTACTCACCTTTGTTTGCTATTCTCTCACTGCTGCAGTCACCTGTTCGAGTGAAAAAAATAGTAGGCCTATGTTTCTCTTTTGTTGGACAGTTTGTACGCGTACATATAGCCTATTAGCCACACTTGTAGTAGTTTGCTCTCGTGAGTTTGTTGTGTGCAGGAAGTGGTCAAACGCAAGGACTACCAATTTTATAAATCCGAATCTAGAGTTCTATGGGATATTGAAAGTAATGCAGACAAACATCGCAACTGTAATATCACACCGATGACTTCAGCATAACAAAAAATTTCGAAATCATCAACCTATGTCAAATGCGAAGCAATAAAATTGCGCAGGAAGAGTGGCTCTTCAATCATATGGTTTGCATTTGATGTCAAGTTCCGTTACAAAATAAATCTTATTCATATTTCAAAATTCGAAAGTTATTGGACCTTCACGACAATGGAGAATATAGATATCGCGAAGACAAATCCCAAATTCTTAAACAAAATTAAAAGCTTACATGGTTATTATTTGTCATATTGCCTCTTCGAGTCTATCTCGTTTTTTATGTCGATCTTTGATGATTAATCTGATGCTTGTCCAGCACGGGCTGCTGACATTGCTGAAATTTCACCCTCCAACATCAGTGGAATCGAATCTTTGACAGTTACCCAGTCAGAATGATATCGTACTGTCAAAACGTCAGTTAAAACATCAAACAAAAGTCGACAAAGAATCCGAGACAAAAGCCAACACGCCAAGTATAACACAGATTTTCATTTCAGCAAGGTACATGATTTGATAAACGTCATTGATGAATATTCTTTTTAAAAACACATTATTAAGTAATAACTGAAAGATGCATAATGTTTTTCTCCACGTCGACAGCTAAGAAAAATGCAATACGTCAACAAAACACAAGTTATTTCGCATGTAATGAACAAATCGATGTAAATTCCAAGGAAAATCAGCGCAATAGGTAGCTAAACCTTGTTCTCAATTTCTTTTTCATTCTAATCTGCCATTTCGCTGTGTATTCGTAGCCTAGTGAAAGCACATAAATAAGGTAGATACTTTCTGGCAATACAGCTTCATTTCAGTGTGTTTTTCTTAATATTTCTTAAACGTATGGAAACATCGGAAAAATCATCGATGTATCGTTTTTCAGAGAGATGTTTTTTTAACATCGATATTTTTCCGCAGGAACATTGATGCCTGAACATCGGTGAAATTTCATTTCTGATGTCGTGTAAGGAAATTTCAGTCTCAGAAGGTTGTCTATTCACATTTGTTTCATCTGTGAGAGAATAACATTATATTTTATTAAAGCACAACTTTTATAAGTCTGTCCATCACTTCAAGGGGATTCCCCCCAAAAATAAAGTAATATAACTCAGATCACTGTCTTTGAAATCGAACCATTTTACGTATCCAACCATCCTAGTGGGTGAAATTAGCAGGGAAGAACCCCTTTCGTAATTGATAACCTGTGTTCAAATGTTACCGCAACGCGACTGATAATATCCTGCGACGATATTAGAGCAAGAAAACGTGAGAGCGGAGCTATTTCTGACGCGTGCTGCGTGCTTTGAACAGCCGGCCACGGGCTGCGGTATGCACAACCACAGCAGGTGTCAGGTAGCCGGCGCCTGCAGCGATGCGCGCGTCACCTCGCGCTGTGTGTGTGTGTGTGTGTGTGTGTGTGTGTGTGTGTGTACGTGTGTGCGCGCGCATACGACGCCAGATTTCCCCAGAGGGCTTCCTGGCGCGGTGCCAACCGCAGGGCGCAGAGGTCACCCTCTGTATGAACGCAGACATATACGCGGCTATCTGATGGACACACGGGCACCTTCACGCGAGTCAGCCGTTCAGTGTTACAAGATGAAAATTTTCCAGCACCAGATTCTGCGTTCATTAGGTCAAAAATGAAATGAATTTCATATGTGGTGGGCCTTTACGTCACGTTACTTTGTCCAAAGTCTGCAGGGGTAAATTTCTTTCCTCGCCCATTATTAACGAATGCCTTTCTCGTTATTCGAAGCAATTAGTTTTCCATGGACATACAGAGAGGCCGGCCGCGGTGGCCGAGGGGACTGAGGCGCTCCAGTCACGGTCTGCACTGCCACTACGGTCGGGGGTTCGAATCCCCCCTCGGGCATGGATATTTGTGCTGTCCTTAGTCTTAGTTAGTTCATAAGTAGTTTGTAAGTTTAGGGTCTGATAACCCCGTAGTTAAGTCCCATAGACTATACAAACATTTTTGAACATACAGAGAGGAAGAATCTTTATATCTATAAATGTGAATGTCTGTTCGGTGTACGTTTATGACGTCTGAACCACAAGAAATAAAGAGCTAAAAATTTGTACAGTTACTAATGTCTACCCGGGGAAGGCTTTAGCTACGGTTTTATGGCGATCGTATAGCTATTTATCTATATATATATATTAATCAAAATGTCTGTCCGGTGTACGCTTATCACGTCCGAAATACAAGACGCAGAGACTTAAATGTTTGTACAGTTAATAATTTATATCTGAGGAAGCTTTTACAGCCATCTGATTGATATTAATAATTTGAAGAATATAACGCGAAATGCGGAACAATAATTACTCTTTGAAAATTATATTTACTATTTGAAAATGGTTTTATTGGTTGCATTGTTGCTTGAGGGTTGATAATATTAAAATGGTGGAGTATATTGGGATGGAAAGTTATCGGCGTATATAAAATTCTACGTGTGTATGTGTTAATATTTCGCTCTGCAGCGAAAACTACAGAACGCAAACGAATGGCCTGTGTGTAATTGTTGTCCGAAGTCTCCCGTTGTACACCATAGCAGTTCCATACCGACAGCTATAAGGTGGTGGAAAATATGGTGGTTGAAAGCCGTCAAATTATTTAAAAAAAAATTCGGACTGAAGGCCAGCGATGACGTTTGCGACTTTACGTATAGCAAAGGAGGTTACATACAGCGAAACATGATGCCACAGACCATATCTTTGGTCTATGAGTGCTACAATGTCTTCAGCTCTTTCTCGGTAAGGATAAGCATACGAATAAGGAAATATAAGAGTAAATAAATAAAGCAGTAAAAAAGAAATTTATTTTAATACATCTATTTAAAAAATCGATTTGACGTTTCGCGCATTATCTATCATAATCAACCATCACGCGAGCGGAGCCGCGGGTTTAAGCTAGTATATTATAAAACTGTATATGTGCGTGTGTGTGTGTTTGTATGTGTGCGCGCGCATGTAAAACTACTGGATCGGTTACAACCAAAGTTGATACACGTATTCTTTACCATCACACAATAATTGCTGTGGGGTTCAGACTGACCTACCACATTATAAACAAAATCTGCCACATCAGGCAACATAACTTTATTCATCCACTGAGAATGAGAGAACTTAGCGACTTGCAACAAACGCCGCGGTGGAGTAGCCGAGCGGTCTAAAGCGTCTCGCTGCGGAGCGCGCGGTTGCTCGCCGTGGAGGTTCGAGTCCTTCCTGGGGAATGGGTGCGTGTGTTTGTCCGTAGGTTAGTTTACCTAGGTTTAAGTAGTTTGTAAGCTACAGACTGATAACCACTCAGTTTGGTCCGATACATCTACAAACATTTGAATATTTGAATTTTGCAACAAACTTTAACACATAATTATAAAAATTTACGAAAATATTTCTCGCTGAGAACCTCATCACAGTAATGACATCATAGAAAAGAACTATACCGCATACTACTTTACGATATGACGTTACAATTTCTTATCTCTATTTGCAAGACTTTTACTGACACTGTATAGTATATACAGATATCACTGAGTAAAGACGATATTAGGAGAGAAACAATAAGGTTCATGAAATACCGCCCCATCATGTTAGAACTTCCGATTTGTTCCTTTACTACCACTCTATTCACGACATTTTTTGCAGACAGTGTGTCCATGTAACACTGAATGCACCTTCGAAATTTTATCATAATTATACATATATTTCCGGAGATGTGACGTCAGAAAAAATACAAAGCATGAAAATTTGCCTCAACAAGCATAATGTGGTAATTTATTACGGATTTAACAGATTTCGCGGACACTGACGCTAAAAACCTCGAAAATTGTTTTATTGTAAGACACATGGTTCACGTGATATGACGTTATAGGTATTGAACTGCATGAAAACGAAACTATAATGGATAGAGTAGGAAATGACTGGCAGAGAAACAAGAAGGAGATGGAGTAATATAGGAAAGGAATAAATACACACCAGGGAGACCCTGGTAAGGTAGTGGTAAATATTTTAGGAGGCGGTAGTATAGACGAAATGCAGTGAAAATGCCGTATAACATGTGATACTTTTTTGTTGAGTACAAAGATACAGCTGAGAGTATCTACCTCAAACATATTTAACACAAATGAAAATGAGAACTTAGTCTAAAGATGGTGTTGTAAAGCGACAACAAGTTGACTAAATAAAAATAAACTTGTAGAAAATACAAAGAATCGTGCTTTTAATTCAGTATGTTGATGTATTATCAAGAACCGACGGAAGAAACCGTGAATCGACGGAAGGATGTGTACACATTTGCAAATGCGGCATCTCTGCGTTCTCCTCAGCTGCTGATGAATTATAGTATGTGTCGTCGGAGGTGGGTAATTTGTTGATAAAGTGAAATAAAGGTAATGTTAACTGGGATGAAGTTGCGGGGTTGAAGATGCTAAGTTTGATATTTCAGAGGAAGGTATTTGAGCAGCGGCAGAGCGGCCGAGCGCATTGAAGCGCAATGCTGCGATGTGCGAGACGTTCCCCGTCGGGGGTTCGAGTCCCCCTCGGGCATGGATGTTTGTGCTGTCTTTAGTATAAGGCAGTTCATTAGTTTGTATGTTTAGGGACTGATGACCCCGCAGTTATGTCCCATAAGCTTTACAAACATTTGATTTGAAGAGATTTCAGTGTTAATTTCTATTGATAGATATGAATCAATTGCTCTTAACAAAATTATGAGTTATGAATGGATGTCGAACGATGACGTGGTTTCATTGATGTATTTTATGACGGGGAAGAGAATGATGTCGTGGGAATATATTTGGGGGAAATGGATCAAAAATCGCCAGTTAACGAGTATCCTGTGAATTCTAATGTCATACGAGAGAGTAGCGAAAATTTATGTGATGTGTCGAGACAGGTTGATAAAAAATTTGGGGGTCGACAGTTGTACGAGAAGTTTTATCTAACGACAATTTGAAGGTAACGTTTGGAGTTGGTGGGGATGCTTGTAGTGTAATACATGCTAAATCTTTCGAAGTAAGTGATGGATTGTTTAAGGGAATTGCAGTAGTGAACTGTATAGTTAATTGCAAGAAAGTTGCAGCTACTGGTGTCAGTACTATGGAGAAGAAACAGTAAATTTGATTCTGGAGAAAACATTGAAATACTGGATGATGACGATGTTTTATAGGTCACTAATTATTTGATGATAGGGCTGAATAAATTTGGGATAGGAGACGGAAAAAAGTAGGTTTAGGAGAGGATTTTAGTACAGAGTGGTACATCAGAGAAGGAAGTAAACACTTTGTCAATGATTGTAGGTGGTACGCAAAATTATTGAAGTCGTTATTACCTCACTGGTGGGCAGAAGGAAAAATCTAAAGTATTAAGAGGAATTCTAGGGAGAAGAGATAACATTCGGAGGAAGAAACTTTTTAATGATTTGTTTAAGGAGATTCGTATCGCCCAAAATAACAAAAATACGAAATTTTACTTTTATGAAAATTATGAAAATATGGATGATTATGCTTAATTTGCTTTGGTTTTATTGAAATATTCGATTATTTACTATTTTAAATAAATACTGGAAAATAGTCTTGCACTGCCATTTCTGAAAATTTGGTTTTCCATCATTTCGCTCATTGGAATTTTTTCCCTGGAAATATATTGTCTAGAAAGCTGTGGTTTCTTTCGCTTTGTAGAGAACTGTCCGTTTCGTAAGTTGCCTACACTAGCGGTACTTCCCAGTAAACTCTTTAAAGTGTACATTATCTTGTGTTTGACAACAGTTATCTACTAACCGTGTTTTAGTTTCTGTTTTTCCTGTGATAGTTTTCATCGTGACTCGGGGTGGTTTTGATGCTGTTCTTGCTTTTAATGATGGCTGTTCTGGAAGAGTACACCTTTTGGAATATCTTGAATTTCGTAAAGGTTAGAACACCACTAAAAGTTTTATGGACCAACTGCGAATTATGAAGTTAGAGATTGCAAGAAACAATACGTCAAAAGAAGCCAGATACAAGAGAAGGAGGTTAGCACTGGGTGAGGAAGATGAAGGAGAAGATGAAGACTACCACACAGTGTAGCGATACATTAATATTTTTTATTGAAAATTATATCTGCGACGCTTGTCGCAAGCATCCGTTCTCTCTGCCAATAAATCTCTGATTATCATTGTTTCAAGTTATACCTTCAACTATTTCAAACGATCTGGAGAGAAAACGGAATCGCTTGTCGTCTTTCGTTTTTCTACCTTTGTACTGAGCGGACGTATTTTACTCGACCTCCATAATTATGTAAGTGTGAGCTCTGGTTAGCACCCTTTACTTAATAAACTTTAACTTTCATTTGGAATTCCTATTTCATTTAAATATTTCTCCCCATCTTTCATTTAATTGATGACCTATTTTCAGCACTATTAGTAAATTGATGCTTGGTCATTGTTGCCTATTGTCTCATGATGACAAAAGAATGCAAAATTTATTTACTCTCATTTTGTGTTAAACACTGAATTCAATGCCTGCAGGAAATCTTCATTCTGTTAAAAGCGAAGTCCGATAATTTCTTTAACTTTCGATAATCATAGTGATTAAATTACACACGGTCATTAAACTTTAATAATTAATAGTCATGAAACCAAGCATCAGTTTACGAGAACGAAGATATTAATCAATTCATACAGGTTCAACTGCAGTTTCACGGCTTCCACCAATGAATGCATACCAGGTAACTTATTCCGCTATTTTCTTATGTAATGGTGCTTTCTGGTGTTGTCGTAATTTTTAACTTACATTGCTACTGATAACTGATAACCATTTCAAAAATTAATATTCATTGCTGATCTTACGGTTATTTAAATTTCAATTCCGGTTTTCAACCTTGATCTTGTGACAACACCAGTGATAAAATAAAAAGTAACATTACATAAGAATTGGCCACCGTGACAGGACCTCGAATGGTTGTAAAAAAAATGTATTTTTATGTGAATTAATTATACCATTGTTTGACTTTTTTTTTATATTTGTAATCATTCACCAATGTATGATATCTAATCGGTATAATGTGTTTATTTTTCATGAACAACTGCTGACCGATTGTGACGTGAAAACCATAATTACTACCCCGGAGAATAATAAAATAAAAATTTGGAGCCACACCCGATCACGAGAAATTCAACCGCAGCCAACAATGATAATTGCAACACAGGTAAGGACAGACTGATTATTTCGCTTATTTGGTGCTTTCTACTTTCTCTTAGTCTTTCGCAAGTACGCAATCTCCGATCCAGTACCTCATTCTATTAGCAAAAATCTGTTTTCAAAATTTTTTTTGTAGTCAGATATTTATTTTAAATCACAAGTTGGATAAATGGCCAACATGGCTACTAAATCGATATAACTAAGCGATCCTCGCTTGTCTCTCACTCGAAGAGTTTCGCATGCGTGTGACGAATATTAATAGTGATTTGTTTCTCAACAGTGCTGCTGAAAGAAATTTTTTGCGTGTGAAGTGTATAGGTTCCCCACACTATTCCAAATTTTTGATAATTTATTAGTATGGTTAAAACCCGTAGACAAATTACGTTGGAGTCAGAACAAAACACTAATGTTTCACAGCCCGCGCAAAATGTTGAAAATAATGTGGCTGCGAGATCAATTGAAATGATTCCACGCATAGTGGAGGAAAATCTTGCAACCACATCATACGTAACAGATTTTCCCACACAGACAGTAAACCAATCTGAAAATCCGCAAGAAGATTGGTTAAAACGATTTGAGATATTATTTGCTAACATGTCGCAACAAATTAACAATTTACAAACATCTACTAAAGACGAACTAAACAATTTGCAAGCATCTACGAATGCTATACATGCGAACATGTCGCAACAAATTAACAATTTACAAACATCTACACATGCTACAAACAATCAGATTTCAGGCTTGACCGATCAAATTTGCAGGCCAACACGAAACATGATTTAGAGCTGTTGCAAAATTCCACCAAGCAACAATTAGACAGAGTAGAGGAACAGCAAAGTCAAATCGCGGCTCAAATGATAACTCGGGATGAATTTGAGTCGAGATTTAAAAATCTAGAATCAGTACAACAAAATTTACCCTCAACTATTTCTGAGGAAGTAAACAAACAGATAGACGCACAGATACTCAAAGTCGAACAGGCTATCAATGGTAAGTTTTCTGAAGTACAAAACAAAGTAGTGGATCTAATCATGGACACAGTAGATGCAAAAATCTCTTCTGTAGTCGATGATGTAACTAATTGAAAAGAAACCGTTAAAACATTACCAACAGCTATCGACAGTCTCACACAGAATCTTACACAGCTTAAAATTCAACAAGAAAACTTGGAAACAACTGTTACGAGAATTACGAGTCAGGCAGAAAACATAGTCAAAGAAAATCATGATAGGGTACAACAATTCTTATCTAATACAGAAGCGAAGTTGAATGAAACGATAGACGCAGAATTAACCACTGTAATTCAAGACGTAGCTACTAAAGTGTATGAAAAACATGGAAATACTGTTAAAGCTTTACAAAAAGATCTTACAGACGTGAAATCAATTTTAAATACACAGATGACACAATCTAGGCCAAATGAACCCGTGACAGATGTGTTCCATGATTGGAAATCTCCCAGAATTGCAACAAATATTCCATGCTCTCCATATAATCCGGGTACATCTAACAATTTGACGTCAGACAGGACGCAGACTGACTTTTGCTTGACGATCTCTAATGACCTTGACCGACTAGGTAGGGAAATGAAATCAAACATACCCCCCTCTTATTCACCACGAAATCATGCTACTGCCGAAGAACTTGACGAAAGTATGATAAAGCACCACCAATTTCAAATCTTTATTCATGAGAACCGTACTGTGCACCCAGTCATTTTCCTGCAATCTTTTAGAGGTTTATTACCTGAATCGTGGTCCGAAAAAAGAAAGATAAGATTTGTTGTCGGATACATTCAAGGTGAAGCGGGAATCTGGGCTGCAGAAGCCCTACAGAGTTGTGAAACTTATGGTGAGTTCGAACGGGCATTTTTAGCCACCTTTTGGTCGCCTGCTGTGCAAGAAAGGTTTCGAAATGAAGTTTATAATCCGCAACCTTTCAATGAACGAAACGGGAGTCTGTGGAGATATTTCGAGAAGTACGTAAACAAAGCTAAATTCTTTGATGACCCCCTCCCGCACAGGGAAGTACTACGTGTATTAATAAACAAATTGCCTACACGGTTGCGGTTGCAACTAGCACACGTTTCAACACAAAACTTAGAAACTTTTCTCACTGAGGTGGACACACTAGATTCAATCTTTGAAGAAGACCGAGCAAGAAATAATAGTTACAGGTACGGTAACGCAAATAATTACTTCAACTTTCCTAGTAATCAGCTGATTCATGTCAGCCAGCCGCAGCCTAATAATCAAAACATTTCACGCCCTCCACAGATGTTACCGCAACAGTCATTTATTAGCAATACCGGACAGCCGCAAATGCAACAAGTGACTAGTGGAATAAACAGTGGAAACGGAGTACGAAACGTACCTAACGGCGGTCAGTATTACCGACGCCGTCGTGACAACAGATTTAATCCGGGCTACTACAATCACAATAATAATAATTTCAATAACAATGCAGCTACTTTCCCTAACCAATATAATGGTAACACACAACCGCTCTGGCGTAATGGAAACTACTACAATAATAATAACAGAAACAGAAATTTTTTTCCAAATAATAACGGTAATCAACAAATTCCGAACTTTTCTACTACTCCTGCACAACAACCAAATGTCAATCAAATACCAGTAGCAACAATGACGACTGTCAGTACAGATCAAACAAACTGGACACAAAATGAATCGACTGTGACTATAACTGACGTGACAGAAACTTTAAATCGACCTCAAAGACATTCTAACGGGACGCAGACGTCAAACTAAATCGGCTCGTGTCTGGCCCTCCGACATTGAGCGACCGAGGCAGTGAGGGCACAATTCTCACAGTAAATATACTGCGTTACAATAAAGGAATCGATATCAGGGAAGAGCTACTCCAGGAACAAACACAACACAACAAATTACCTATAGTTGCCTATCAAGCACACATCTTAATAACAGTAGGAGACATACCTACATCGATTTTAGTTGACACTGGAGCAGCTGTTAATGTATTGTCTTATAGTCTATTTAAACGCATAAACAATGTTCAGAGGTTACCTACCTTTCCTGTACAGAACTGTAAAATCATTGGTGCAGTAGGTGCAAAATCTAAGCCAGCGAAGTTACAAACACTTGTTCAACTACAAATATTAGTAGCCCTAACTGATGCAGCTATAAAAAGAAAAGCCTACTATGATAAGCAGCTGAAAAGAACACAAACATTTAATATCGGAGACCTAGTACTTCTGCGAAATCATCCTAAACCATCAGCTATCTTAAAACGTAATAAAAAGTGGCAACATCTATTTTCTGGACCCTTTAGAATTGTTCAAATTCCGCACGAGGGAAGTTATTTATTATCTACAGTACACTCGGGAAGAGTGAGAGGTTTAATCCACACAAGCATTTGAAAAAGTTCTATGCTTAGTTTTTAAGCTAATCACTGAAGCAAGAGAAACAAAAATGATAAATATGACACCTCGTTCCTAGTGAATAAGTAAAACATTCACAGATCCAAGGAGAATAAGCTGAACAAAATATTTTTTTTCTTACAATGTTACGTAATGGACAACAAATATTAACTGACGGTGTATCTGTTCTCATGTCAAACACTTAGCAAATAACACAGATATATCGAACCACTGTTATGTTTAATACAACATAAAACACTTACTATGGGCATTAATTATTATAATTATTAGTATAAGTATAAGAGAATATTTATGATGATGAAAATGAATATATGGAGCAAATGATTTATTTTAGTACGATGGATCTGAAGTAGGAGGATTTTTTTTTTTTTTTTTTTGGGAAAGAAATGTAGTGATAAGGATATATTAATGCTTTGTTTGCCCAACGGCTCCTAATACGAGCCACACACACACACACACACACGCACACACATACTCACATACAAATACACACACACACACACACACACACACACACACACACACTCAAATCCAAACAATGTTGCTATACGAGACATGATAACGTAACGTATTTGCGGTCAGCTGTCTTTTCAAAGACAGTATAAATGATATATAGTTTCATAAGCCACTAGGAACCTATAGATTAATGGTGATCAGCTGACAGGTAACACACATGTCAACAACTGTGCAATTTATTTAAGAGGGAACATATGACCTTTAGAGACATCTAAGTTTATTGAACAATTCTAGTTATGTACTGTGGGACAAAAATTTCTTAAAAATTACACAAGACTTTATGCTGATGCTTATGAGCTTGGCAGTAATTAAGATGACAGTGTCATTATGATGTTGCGTCAATACTACTATTTACATATCAAAACATTTGCAACAGATATGAAATATTTTGAACAACATTACAAGCTGATGTGTCAGAAGTGTTCACTAATTGAAAAATCAATCTTTAGACTAAACAACCTTTAGTATAAGCAGTAGTTCAAGACTTCTTTTTCAGCTGACGACGTGCACGAGAATTGTGTTCCTGCCAACGGTAAGAAGATCGTCAACTCAACATCAAAATGACGGAGGAGACACACATATATATATTATATGACTATTATTTTGTTTTAAGACATTTTAAACACACACGTACAACACGACGATTGAAAATATTAGACACTTAGCATGATGTTTCTGGACTACAGATACGTTGTATTTAAAACAGAAAATGTAAACTACACATTTCATTTCTGAAAAGGAAAGAATAGGCAATAGCAGGACAGACCGCATGCAAAACTTAAAGCAATGTGAGAGAGAAGCATGGAGTGCTTTGCTATGAGAGACGTTAGAATATTTTACTTTGACGTAATATTTTGTAATTATAATATAAATGGTATTTTTTGCAAATGATGGATTGATGTGCTGAATTTATGTTGTGTACTATTTTAGAGAGACTTCTCTAACTATAATGCTGTTTTTCTCACTCGATCTTTATTCTGAATGCTATTTATCCGGAATCTATGCACCAAATTAGCTGATGAGTCTGACCTTGCCTGTGTCAGCAAAATTTATTTGCATTACCTGTTTCAAAGAAAAGAACCATCCCAATTTATACGCTAACTGCTAATGTTGTGTGACAGACGTCACCTCCCATGTTATTACTGTCAAAATCAGATTTAAAAAAAAAAAAAAAAAAAAAAAAAAAAAGATTCCAAAGATCCATTTCTCAGTCCTTAAAAAATATTCTGACATATTCAATGTAGTGATATGAATGCTTAATGATGAACCTTTAAGCTCAAAAATAAAAAGATTATGAGGAATAATATTGCTGAAAACAAGGACCCCCTCCAACCGACCTCTGACATGAACATAGGCCGCGACTTATTGTACAATGCACTATATTGTCTAAAAAAAACTATAATGATGACTAAATAATAACCAAAAACGATAAAATGTGGCTTGTATGTCATTTGAAGATTTATGAACTCTGTTAATGACTAGTATTTCAGAATAATTTGTCACTGTATATAACCTTTGTAAATAGGTTAATATGAACTGTATAAAATCTAGAACATATGTGCAGAACGTGATAAAACGAACTGAAAGGACAGTGATACTACTGTGAGAAATTAGTGACAGAAAACGTTTAGTGATAAAACTATCAACACAAACAGTGTTTGTATTCACAAAACTAGGACGCATTTATAGTCAAAGTGCGCGACAGAAGTCTATGCCTTCATGAACATATTAATTACCTAGTGAAGTGATTTTGTCATTGACAATAGTGAGCTCGGACTACGAAAGGTAGCACTCGTATAATAAATTCAAGTGATAAGTGAACGTATAGACTGACAAGTACTTGACTTTATGTATATTAGCATTACGGTGAGGGACACTTAAATACTGTGATCTGAAATAAACCGCAAAAACTTGTTACGTGCGGGATACCGACATAAACAGTCATGATAAAAAATCGTGCAGTGAAGTGACTTTCGAAGTGCACATACGAAGTGATGGCTATTCGTATATATTTGCATACGAAGTCGTAGGTCTTGTCTCAGCTAATGGACTTTAAGGCAGCTGAGATGACAACCTAAAAATAAATGAAGAATGCGCAGCAAGTAAGCGGACCTAACCACCGTAATATAAATAATTAGGTACTCACCGCACTGTGACGATCTTCATTATGAACTGTTATGGATGAATCTTCTATTCTGGAAGAAAGATGAAAAACACACGCAAAAACACAAAGTCGGCGAGTTATGTGCTGTACGCAATGCTCGCGAGGTTGCCGCTGCCACGTTTGAACGAGCACTGCTGAAGCTGGCCAGCGGTAGAAATTTACTCATTGTTGACGCTTGACTGTTACATCACGAACCCAATGGCGATCCCGCCGTGTGAAAATTCAAACTACCACTGTGAATGGTTTCAAAATAAACAAAATGTATCTAATATTTGTATAATGAACAAGACGAAAACCGCCTCTACGGCATTTCCCAATCAAAGAACTGTGCGATGATACGTACAAAGAATACCCTATGTCAGAAAAATAAACAACTTAAATTCGCTAAAATGTAACATCCAGTTACCAATGCCTGTACATATGTATAAATGTCTATATGTATATATGTGAAGTAGTATGTAAGTCTTAGTAAATAATTTCATGAACGATTAAAGCTCCCACAGTGAGCCAAAAAAAAAAAAAAAAAAAAAAAAAAAAAAAAAAAAAAAAAAAAAAAAATTGATTTACGTAATATGTTAATTACAAGTTTTGGTAAAGTCATAAACTGAACATATGCCTTGTATATAATTTAGTTTCCATTAATGAATTTATGTCAAGAATGGGCATATGTTCATGTCAGTTGGTTGCGATATTTGCTATTAAAATCACAGCTCACACTTACATCCATTCGCTAAAAACGATAATAGTACTAAAAAACTCAACTAAATAAAACAAAAATAAACTCATTCAGTAATCAAGCCTGTAATTTTTACTTACGGGATAAATTTTAATGGCATATGTACAACTTTCATTTCATGTAAAACCACACCGAGGCGATGCGGGAAAAGCAGTCCGTGCTCTATCAAATGGCACCTCATCCTGACATCTCACCCCACCACTACGCTGGGGCCGAGTCTGCGGCGCATTCCTCCGTCATCAATCGGCCTGCCGCCTTGCACCGCGTCGCCGCCGCACCGCCACGCCCACGGGTGAACAATCCGGGCGCGCTGGGGACCGCTCGCTGCACCGTTGGTCCGACCATCGACGCTTCGCATTGTACAATTTGAATATGAGATAAAAAAAAATTAATGAAAATTGTTTAAAAAAATATTAAAAAACTATATATATATATAAAAAGGAAAAAGACACAACTGTAACTTCTCATATCTAGTGGGCTCACACAGTCTTAAATAATCTTTAAAAAAAAATGTATAACAAGAAATTATATAACAAGAAATTTATGATGTCTTTGAGTAGGAAATGTACATTTGCCAACTCAAAGCCAGAGGGGGCAAATGTAGCGATACATTAATATTTTTTATTGAAAATTATATCTGCGACGCTTGTCGCAAGCATCCGTTCTCTCTGCCAATAAATCTCTGATTATCATTGTTTCAAGTTATACCTTCAACTATTTCAAACGATCTGGAGAGAAAACGGAATCGCTTGTCGTCTTTCGTTTTTCTACCTTTGTACTGAGCGGACGTATTTTACTCGACCTCCATAATTATGTAAGTGTGAGCTCTGGTTAGCACCCTTTACTTAATAAACTTTAACTTTCATTTGGAATTCCTATTTCATTTAAATATTTCTCCCCATCTTTCATTTAATTGATGACCTATTTTCAGCACTATTAGTAAATTGATGCTTGGTCATTGTTGCCTATTGTCTCATGATGACAAAAGAATGCAAAATTTATTTACTCTCATTTTGTGTTAAACACTGAATTCAATGCCTGCAGGAAATCTTCATTCTGTTAAAAGCGAAGTCCGATAATTTCTTTAACTTTCGATAATCATAGTGATTAAATTACACACGGTCATTAAACTTTAATAATTAATAGTCATGAAACCAAGCATCAGTTTACGAGAACGAAGATATTAATCAATTCATACAGGTTCAACTGCAGTTTCACGGCTTCCACCAATGAATGCATACCAGGTAACTTATTCCGCTATTTTCTTATGTAATGGTGCTTTCTGGTGTTGTCGTAATTTTTAACTTACATTGCTACTGATAACTGATAACCATTTCAAAAATTAATATTCATTGCTGATCTTACGGTTATTTAAATTTCAATTCCGGTTTTCAACCTTGATCTTGTGACAACACCAGTGATAAAATAAAAAGTAACATTACATAAGAATTGGCCACCGTGACAGGACCTCGAATGGTTGTAAAAAAAATGTATTTTTATGTGAATTAATTATACCATTGTTTGACTTTTTTTTTATATTTGTAATCATTCACCAATGTATGATATCTAATCGGTATAATGTGTTTATTTTTCATGAACAACTGCTGACCGATTGTGACGTGAAAACCATAATTACTACCCCGGAGAATAATAAAATAAAAATTTGGAGCCACACCCGATCACGAGAAATTCAACCGCAGCCAACAATGATAATTGCAACACAGGTAAGGACAGACTGATTATTTCGCTTATTTGGTGCTTTCTACTTTCTCTTAGTCTTTCGCAAGTACGCAATCTCCGATCCAGTACCTCATTCTATTAGCAAAAATCTGTTTTCAAAATTTTTTTTGTAGTCAGATATTTATTTTAAATCACAAGTTGGATAAATGGCCAACATGGCTACTAAATCGATATAACTAAGCGATCCTCGCTTGTCTCTCACTCGAAGAGTTTCGCATGCGTGTGACGAATATTAATAGTGATTTGTTTCTCAACAGTGCTGCTGAAAGAAATTTTTTGCGTGTGAAGTGTATAGGTTCCCCACACTATTCCAAATTTTTGATAATTTATTAGTATGGTTAAAACCCGTAGACAAATTACGTTGGAGTCAGAACAAAACACTAATGTTTCACAGCCCGCGCAAAATGTTGAAAATAATGTGGCTGCGAGATCAATTGAAATGATTCCACGCATAGTGGAGGAAAATCTTGCAACCACATCATACGTAACAGATTTTCCCACACAGACAGTAAACCAATCTGAAAATCCGCAAGAAGATTGGTTAAAACGATTTGAGATATTATTTGCTAACATGTCGCAACAAATTAACAATTTACAAACATCTACTAAAGACGAACTAAACAATTTGCAAGCATCTACGAATGCTATACATGCGAACATGTCGCAACAAATTAACAATTTACAAACATCTACACATGCTACAAACAATCAGATTTCAGGCTTGACCGATCAAATTTGCAGGCCAACACGAAACATGATTTAGAGCTGTTGCAAAATTCCACCAAGCAACAATTAGACAGAGTAGAGGAACAGCAAAGTCAAATCGCGGCTCAAATGATAACTCGGGATGAATTTGAGTCGAGATTTAAAAATCTAGAATCAGTACAACAAAATTTACCCTCAACTATTTCTGAGGAAGTAAACAAACAGATAGACGCACAGATACTCAAAGTCGAACAGGCTATCAATGGTAAGTTTTCTGAAGTACAAAACAAAGTAGTGGATCTAATCATGGACACAGTAGATGCAAAAATCTCTTCTGTAGTCGATGATGTAACTAATTGAAAAGAAACCGTTAAAACATTACCAACAGCTATCGACAGTCTCACACAGAATCTTACACAGCTTAAAATTCAACAAGAAAACTTGGAAACAACTGTTACGAGAATTACGAGTCAGGCAGAAAACATAGTCAAAGAAAATCATGATAGGGTACAACAATTCTTATCTAATACAGAAGCGAAGTTGAATGAAACGATAGACGCAGAATTAACCACTGTAATTCAAGACGTAGCTACTAAAGTGTATGAAAAACATGGAAATACTGTTAAAGCTTTACAAAAAGATCTTACAGACGTGAAATCAATTTTAAATACACAGATGACACAATCTAGGCCAAATGAACCCGTGACAGATGTGTTCCATGATTGGAAATCTCCCAGAATTGCAACAAATATTCCATGCTCTCCATATAATCCGGGTACATCTAACAATTTGACGTCAGACAGGACGCAGACTGACTTTTGCTTGACGATCTCTAATGACCTTGACCGACTAGGTAGGGAAATGAAATCAAACATACCCCCCTCTTATTCACCACGAAATCATGCTACTGCCGAAGAACTTGACGAAAGTATGATAAAGCACCACCAATTTCAAATCTTTATTCATGAGAACCGTACTGTGCACCCAGTCATTTTCCTGCAATCTTTTAGAGGTTTATTACCTGAATCGTGGTCCGAAAAAAGAAAGATAAGATTTGTTGTCGGATACATTCAAGGTGAAGCGGGAATCTGGGCTGCAGAAGCCCTACAGAGTTGTGAAACTTATGGTGAGTTCGAACGGGCATTTTTAGCCACCTTTTGGTCGCCTGCTGTGCAAGAAAGGTTTCGAAATGAAGTTTATAATCCGCAACCTTTCAATGAACGAAACGGGAGTCTGTGGAGATATTTCGAGAAGTACGTAAACAAAGCTAAATTCTTTGATGACCCCCTCCCGCACAGGGAAGTACTACGTGTATTAATAAACAAATTGCCTACACGGTTGCGGTTGCAACTAGCACACGTTTCAACACAAAACTTAGAAACTTTTCTCACTGAGGTGGACACACTAGATTCAATCTTTGAAGAAGACCGAGCAAGAAATAATAGTTACAGGTACGGTAACGCAAATAATTACTTCAACTTTCCTAGTAATCAGCTGATTCATGTCAGCCAGCCGCAGCCTAATAATCAAAACATTTCACGCCCTCCACAGATGTTACCGCAACAGTCATTTATTAGCAATACCGGACAGCCGCAAATGCAACAAGTGACTAGTGGAATAAACAGTGGAAACGGAGTACGAAACGTACCTAACGGCGGTCAGTATTACCGACGCCGTCGTGACAACAGATTTAATCCGGGCTACTACAATCACAATAATAATAATTTCAATAACAATGCAGCTACTTTCCCTAACCAATATAATGGTAACACACAACCGCTCTGGCGTAATGGAAACTACTACAATAATAATAACAGAAACAGAAATTTTTTTCCAAATAATAACGGTAATCAACAAATTCCGAACTTTTCTACTACTCCTGCACAACAACCAAATGTCAATCAAATACCAGTAGCAACAATGACGACTGACAGTACAGATCAAACAAACTGGACACAAAATGAATCGACTGTGACTATAACTGACGTGACAGAAACTTTAAATCGACCTCAAAGACATTCTAACGGGACGCAGACGTCAAACTAAATCGGCTCGTGTCTGGCCCTCCGACATTGAGCGACCGAGGCAGGGAGGGCACAATTCTCACAGTAAATATACTGCGTTACAATAAAGGAATCGATATCAGGGAAGAGCTACTCCAGGAACAAACACAACACAACAAATTACCTATAGTTGCCTATCAAGCACACATCTTAATAACAGTAGGAGACATACCTACATCGATTTTAGTTGACACTGGAGCAGCTGTTAATGTATTGTCTTATAGTCTATTTAAACGCATAAACAATGTTCAGAGGTTACCTACCTTTCCTGTACAGAACTGTAAAATCATTGGTGCAGTAGGTGCAAAATCTAAGCCAGCGAAGTTACAAACACTTGTTCAACTACAAATATTAGTAGCCCTAACTGATGCAGCTATAAAAAGAAAAGCCTACTATGATAAGCAGCTGAAAAGAACACAAACATTTAATATCGGAGACCTAGTACTTCTGCGAAATCATCCTAAACCATCAGCTATCTTAAAACGTAATAAAAAGTGGCAACATCTATTTTCTGGACCCTTTAGAATTGTTCAAATTCCGCACGAGGGAAGTTATTTATTATCTACAGTACACTCGGGAAGAGTGAGAGGTTTAATCCACACAAGCATTTGAAAAAGTTCTATGCTTAGTTTTTAAGCTAATCACTGAAGCAAGAGAAACAAAAATGATAAATATGACACCTCGTTCCTAGTGAATAAGTAAAACATTCACAGATCCAAGGAGAATAAGCTGAACAAAATATTTTTTTTCTTACAATGTTACGTAATGGACAACAAATATTAACTGACGGTGTATCTGTTCTCATGTCAAACACTTAGCAAATAACACAGATATATCGAACCACTGTTATGTTTAATACAACATAAAACACTTACTATGGGCATTAATTATTATAATTATTAGTATAAGTATAAGAGAATATTTATGATGATGAAAATGAATATATGGAGCAAATGATTTATTTTAGTACGATGGATCTGAAGTAGGAGGATTTTTTTTTTTTTTTTTTTTTGGGAAAGAAATGTAGTGATAAGGATATATTAATGCTTTGTTTGCCCAACGGCTCCTAATACGAGCCACACACACACACACACACACGCACACACATACTCACATACAAATACACACACACACACACACACACACACACACACACACTCAAATCCAAACAATGTTGCTATACGAGACATGATAACGTAACGTATTTGCGGTCAGCTGTCTTTTCAAAGACAGTATAAATGATATATAGTTTCATAAGCCACTAGGAACCTATAGATTAATGGTGATCAGCTGACAGGTAACACACATGTCAACAACTGTGCAATTTATTTAAGAGGGAACATATGACCTTTAGAGACATCTAAGTTTATTGAACAATTCTAGTTATGTACTGTGGGACAAAAATTTCTTAAAAATTACACAAGACTTTATGCTGATGCTTATGAGCTTGGCAGTAATTAAGATGACAGTGTCATTATGATGTTGCGTCAATACTACTATTTACATATCAAAACATTTGCAACAGATATGAAATATTTTGAACAACATTACAAGCTGATGTGTCAGAAGTGTTCACTAATTGAAAAATCAATCTTTAGACTAAACAACCTTTAGTATAAGCAGTAGTTCAAGACTTCTTTTTCAGCTGACGACGTGCACGAGAATTGTGTTCCTGCCAACGGTAAGAAGATCGTCAACTCAACATCAAAATGACGGAGGAGACACACATATATATATTATATGACTATTATTTTGTTTTAAGACATTTTAAACACACACGTACAACACGACGATTGAAAATATTAGACACTTAGCATGATGTTTCTGGACTACAGATACGTTGTATTTAAAACAGAAAATGTAAACTACACATTTCATTTCTGAAAAGGAAAGAATAGGCAATAGCAGGACAGACCGCATGCAAAACTTAAAGCAATGTGAGAGAGAAGCATGGAGTGCTTTGCTATGAGAGACGTTAGAATATTTTACTTTGACGTAATATTTTGTAATTATAATATAAATGGTATTTTTTGCAAATGATGGATTGATGTGCTGAATTTATGTTGTGTACTATTTTAGAGAGACTTCTCTAACTATAATGCTGTTTTTCTCACTCGATCTTTATTCTGAATGCTATTTATCCGGAATCTATGCACCAAATTAGCTGATGAGTCTGACCTTGCCTGTGTCAGCAAAATTTATTTGCATTACCTGTTTCAAAGAAAAGAACCATCCCAATTTATACGCTAACTGCTAATGTTGTGTGACAGACGTCACCTCCCATGTTATTACTGTCAAAATCAGATTTAAAAAAAAAAAAAAAAAAAAAAAAAAAAAAAGATTCCAAAGATCCATTTCTCAGTCCTTAAAAAATATTCTGACATATTCAATGTAGTGATATGAATGCTTAATGATGAACCTTTAAGCTCAAAAATAAAAAGATTATGAGGAATAATATTGCTGAAAACAAGGACCCCCTCCAACCGACCTCTGACATGAACATAGGCCGCGACTTATTGTACAATGCACTATATTGTCTAAAAAAAACTATAATGATGACTAAATAATAACCAAAAACGATAAAATGTGGCTTGTATGTCATTTGAAGATTTATGAACTCTGTTAATGACTAGTATTTCAGAATAATTTGTCACTGTATATAACCTTTGTAAATAGGTTAATATGAACTGTATAAAATCTAGAACATATGTGCAGAACGTGATAAAACGAACTGAAAGGACAGTGATACTACTGTGAGAAATTAGTGACAGAAAACGTTTAGTGATAAAACTATCAACACAAACAGTGTTTGTATTCACAAAACTAGGACGCATTTATAGTCAAAGTGCGCGACAGAAGTCTATGCCTTCATGAACATATTAATTACCTAGTGAAGTGATTTTGTCATTGACAATAGTGAGCTCGGACTACGAAAGGTAGCACTCGTATAATAAATTCAAGTGATAAGTGAACGTATAGACTGACAAGTACTTGACTTTATGTATATTAGCATTACGGTGAGGGACACTTAAATACTGTGATCTGAAATAAACCGCAAAAACTTGTTACGTGCGGGATACCGACATAAACAGTCATGATAAAAAATCGTGCAGTGAAGTGACTTTCGAAGTGCACATACGAAGTGATGGCTATTCGTATATATTTGCATACGAAGTCGTAGGTCTTGTCTCAGCTAATGGACTTTAAGGCAGCTGAGATGACAACCTAAAAATAAATGAAGAATGCGCAGCAAGTAAGCGGACCTAACCACCGTAATATAAATAATTAGGTACTCACCGCACTGTGACGATCTTCATTATGAACTGTTATGGATGAATCTTCTATTCTGGAAGAAAGATGAAAAACACACGCAAAAACACAAAGTCGGCGAGTTATGTGCTGTACGCAATGCTCGCGAGGTTGCCGCTGCCACGTTTGAACGAGCACTGCTGAAGCTGGCCAGCGGTAGAAATTTACTCATTGTTGACGCTTGACTGTTACATCACGAACCCAATGGCGATCCCGCCGTGTGAAAATTCAAACTACCACTGTGAATGGTTTCAAAATAAACAAAATGTATCTAATATTTGTATAATGAACAAGACGAAAACCGCCTCTACGGCATTTCCCAATCAAAGAACTGTGCGATGATACGTACAAAGAATACCCTATGTCAGAAAAATAAACAACTTAAATTCGCTAAAATGTAACATCCAGTTACCAATGCCTGTACATATGTATAAATGTCTATATGTATATATGTGAAGTAGTATGTAAGTCTTAGTAAATAATTTCATGAACGATTAAAGCTCCCACAGTGAGCCAAAAAAAAAAAAAAAAAAAAAAAATAAAAAAAATAAAAAAAAAAAAAAAATTGATTTACGTAATATGTTAATTACAAGTTTTGGTAAAGTCATAAACTGAACATATGCCTTGTATATAATTTAGTTTCCATTAATGAATTTATGTCAAGAATGGGCATATGTTCATGTCAGTTGGTTGCGATATTTGCTATTAAAATCACAGCTCACACTTACATCCATTCGCTAAAAACGATAATAGTACTAAAAAACTCAACTAAATAAAACAAAAATAAACTCATTCAGTAATCAAGCCTGTAATTTTTACTTACGGGATAAATTTTAATGGCATATGTACAACTTTCATTTCATGTAAAACCACACCGAGGCGATGCGGGAAAAGCAGTCCGTGCTCTATCAAATGGCACCTCATCCTGACATCTCACCCCACCACTACGCTGGGGCCGAGTCTGCGGCGCATTCCTCCGTCATCAATCGGCCTGCCGCCTTGCACCGCGTCGCCGCCGCACCGCCACGCCCACGGGTGAACAATCCGGGCGCGCTGGGGACCGCTCGCTGCACCGTTGGTCCGACCATCGACGCTTCGCATTGTACAATTTGAATATGAGATAAAAAAAATTAATGAAAATTGTTTAAAAAAATATTAAAAAACTATATATATATATAAAAAGGAAAAAGACACAACTGTAACTTCTCATATCTAGTGGGCTCACACAGTCTTAAATAATCTTTAAAAAAAAATGTATAACAAGAAATTATATAACAAGAAATTTATGATGTCTTTGAGTAGGAAATGTACATTTGCCAACTCAAAGCCAGAGGGGGCAAATGTAGCGATACATTAATATTTTTTATTGAAAATTATATCTGCGACGCTTGTCGCAAGCATCCGTTCTCTCTGCCAATAAATCTCTGATTATCATTGTTTCAAGTTATACCTTCAACTATTTCAAACGATCTGGAGAGAAAACGGAATCGCTTGTCGTCTTTCGTTTTTCTACCTTTGTACTGAGCGGACGTATTTTACTCGACCTCCATAATTATGTAAGTGTGAGCTCTGGTTAGCACCCTTTACTTAATAAACTTTAACTTTCATTTGGAATTCCTATTTCATTTAAATATTTCTCCCCATCTTTCATTTAATTGATGACCTATTTTCAGCACTATTAGTAAATTGATGCTTGGTCATTGTTGCCTATTGTCTCATGATGACAAAAGAATGCAAAATTTATTTACTCTCATTTTGTGTTAAACACTGAATTCAATGCCTGCAGGAAATCTTCATTCTGTTAAAAGCGAAGTCCGATAATTTCTTTAACTTTCGATAATCATAGTGATTAAATTACACACGGTCATTAAACTTTAATAATTAATAGTCATGAAACCAAGCATCAGTTTACGAGAACGAAGATATTAATCAATTCATACAGGTTCAACTGCAGTTTCACGGCTTCCACCAATGAATGCATACCAGGTAACTTATTCCGCTATTTTCTTATGTAATGGTGCTTTCTGGTGTTGTCGTAATTTTTAACTTACATTGCTACTGATAACTGATAACCATTTCAAAAATTAATATTCATTGCTGATCTTACGGTTATTTAAATTTCAATTCCGGTTTTCAACCTTGATCTTGTGACAACACCAGTGATAAAATAAAAAGTAACATTACAACAGGAGGGTTCTAACATATTTTGTATTTATCAGTTGGCTATAAATTACTTTTTTTTTTCTTTAAACGCAATTTTCTGAAAATGAAAATTTTCAGTATAAATGTCCCTTTCCCTCAGAAACTTCTGAATCTACATCAGTGAATTATTTACCACATAACATACATAGTACAACGATGTTGTGGCTCTACTTGAGTAGTATTTTCTGTAATAGTTACAATTGAAATCTGAAACTGTGAAAATTTACACCGAAAATGATTTGTTTAGGGAAAAAATCGTAACTTTTTTCCAGCTGTTAGTTTAAAATTATTGTAGAGCAATTGTCCCAAACAACGCGATAATAAGTGATAAAATCACTTTTATCTGCTCAACAGTTCGTGAGAAAACGGGACATTTTTATAGCCAATTTAACAATTTCGAGATAAAGCGGTACGACTCCCCTTAATAGAGATAGTGAAATCTAAGGTTGGTATGATGTGATGTAGTGTACCTGAAACACGCAGGAAAAAGGAAAGACTTTAGTGAATGATCTGTTGAGGGAGCAGTGTCTAGAGAGAAAGGAAGAGAAATTAAATATGCAGTCCATTAAAGAAATTCAGATGGATAGTGAAATATCGAACGCACTAATCGATTCGGGTAGCAATGTGTCGGCCGCTTTGGAAAATTTCATATACAAGAATCAATAATCTGTATGCATGGTGTGAAATTAGCCTCCAACACTATTGCAGAAATTAGTCACGTCCATGCCACATCGTGTTGTGGACCTTACGCGTGATCGCAGGGCTCTACTTGATATTATACAGATGAATTTATGAAGTATTTTGTCCATCTCAGCAACTGTATGTGATATTAATTCAAATAAGGCATCAAGCTTGTGACATTACAGATAAAGAGGGAAGCTGATTGTTTCATTTGAAAAAAAAGAGTTTCGGTATATAGCCACACACGTTATTCTAAAAATCCATATCAAATCAGGGAATTATATCAATGGATTCCAGAGAATCAAACACCATAATTACAATTTCAATAACCCTTACAGATAAAAAACCGATAAATTTCAGTACTATAATAATAAGAAGACTTATATTTATAAATATTGATACGTAATGTTTATCTGTAACAGTGTAAGAAGCAAATGGGCAGCATTTCACCGCGCTGCCTACCTTAAAAGAAGCACCACGTTATTTCTGTAGTCTTCCAATAAACTGTATTTTACTCTCTTATTCTGCTTTTCGTTGAGGTAGTAACATTCTTCTGTCAGAACATGGATTCTACCACAGAAACGCATGGCATGGACCCAGCAAAGCGCATTAATTTATATATGTATTTTATTATATTTCATATTATTCTTAGTAACGTTTGTTTTATGCTGTAGACTGCCTCTTAAATATCTCATGGCCGACTAAAAATAGTAAATATGCAGCAGATAATTTATACATTGTGGACAAGAACTGAATATATATTTTGGATAAAAAATATTAGTTGTGTAACTATATTTCGACGGCGGCAGTATATTTGAATGGAGAAACACCACACATAACGGCTATCTGAGGAAAGAGCTTCATCTGAAAGATGACCGTCTGTCGTCTTCCATATATTTTTTGTATATTTCTGTAAAATTATAATTTATTTAATGTCTTAAAACTTGAACCCAAATCTTTTCAAGGTTTGAGGAATAACATTTTTATTTCATGTTTTAAAATATTAGTTAATATCGCTAGATTTTTCTTATTTTGTTATGTTCATAATTCATTATTATATTAATTAATGTGGCATAAGTACGGCTTCTCATCTACGCAACTGTCCCAGTGAGAATGTGCAGTTGTTGTACTTTTAAGTGTGTGCGAGAATCTTTGACTGTTTGAATGTGGGGAGTGATATCTCGCTTTACATCGTTCTCTCTGGCTCAGAGTCAATGGCTGCTGAGGTTACCAAAGAGGTTTCCTCGCCCTTTGGTTGTGGGATAGTCAGTGAGCCTTCCCTCCAGCACGAGTCTCGCTGTCTGTCCCCAACACCATTGTTTCTTGGATTTTCCGGCGTCCGGTGGCCTCCCACGTCTCGTGGCCGCTCAGTCTGATCATTCTGGTGAGGTAAGGTTGGTTCCGCTGTTGTTTTTGGAGATGGTAGCGTTTCATTGACAAGCACGTTTAACTTAGACTCGTGAAATTAGAATCATTTTTTGGAATATGATCGTGTGCGGAAATGTGTTCTCGTTTTTCAATTCAGTGATTTCCAATAGATTAACACGGTGTGTGTGATTCTCGTTTCAGTTTGATAACGACCAGGTATGTTAAAATCTTTTGTGATCATGTGGCAGTGTATGAACTATGTGTAAATACTTTCTAGCTTTGTGGGGCCCAATTTCTAATAGGTGATATGTTTATTTATGTACAGTGCATGTAAAAAATCTTCTCATCATATCTTTCCATGAGTGATATGTGTTCCACGTGGTTGGTTCATAGAGCAAAGCCTTCAGCTTCCACTCTTGTTTGTTCCATGCCCATCAGGCAAGTAACTATGCGGGTATCCTTCTGATTCCCACTAATATTTCGCGAACTTCTCTCCCCGCCTATTTTAATGTTGCTGTTTCTCCTCTGACTTGTAGTACGTACTCTGTCTGTGTCAATAATTCTGAGTCTTGTACAAGCTCCACCAATATCTTCCTTATGTAATTCTAAACGTTTCTATGGGTTGCATGCCGTAATTCTTATTTTTAATTTTCCGACTTTGTAATTATTTCACTTTTACGAGTTTTGGAGACTGGACTTCATCCGTCTCTGTCATCGCTCCCTATCGCGAGTAGCTGCATTTCTTTCGCTTCTTCCTGGAATTCCAAACACTTATTTTTCCGACTTTGTAATTATTTCATCTTTGTGGCTTTTTCTGAGACTGGACCTCGATGTCTCTGTAATCACCCCCTTCGCGTGTAGTTGTGTTGAATTCGCTTCCTTATATAATTCTAAGCATTTCTATGGGTTGATGCTATAGTTAATTTTCATTATTTTTCGGAAACTGAATTCATTAAATTTTATCGGCTTTCGGAGCCACGTGGGTCCGAGTTCCGACTTCCGGGGTTTGCAGCTAGTCGCCTGAATTCACGCCACTTTTCTCATAAAACCAGTACGTAGATCGAATTCTAACAGACTGCAAGTTAAGAATCCACCGTGTTTTTGTATTATGAATCCGATTTTCAACCACTTCACCTTCAGTGGAGAGCGTTCATGTAACGTAGCCGTGTGTGGCCGTTAGCGTGTTTGCTCGCGGTCCACTTGAGATGTAATTTAACCTGGCTATACGCACGCACCATCACAAAACACGCACGACAGACCAGAGCCAGCTTCAAAGTGTTTTTGTATTTTGTTTTTCGTGCTACCTCCGACTTGCTGAATTTCGCCTGCTTTCGCCTCGTCTCAGCACGCTGATTTTGGTGGGTTTCGCTGCGGTAATGCGTGTGTGTGTGAGAATGAGTGTTGTTTGTGAGTTCTTCCCCCCAGTAGCCTTAAATCATGAATAATTTAGGCTGGGCACCGTCCGCATTAATCCATATAAGAGATGCATTTTATTGTGTTAACGAAATTGATTCCCCATTTTGCTTGTTTTCTATATGAATAAACAAATTTAAGTTCAGCATAATCCGTAAGTTGTCTTTAAATTGTAGTTTTAGAGAACCTTCCTTCTTTTTTTTAATATTGTTCTTCACATGTGCTGAAAAAAAGTTCAGATGCACTAATATTTGTATGTCTAAATTCCGTTGCGCCATAAATTTTTTCTTAGCCACCTTTCTAAGACAACTTTAATTGTGGTGGCTTGCTTATGAATGTCTGTGTGTAATAACGTGTGAGCTGCTATGTATATTGACCACTGTAGTATTAACTCCCTGTTACTGAAGTAATTTGAAGCGAGTCAGTTCTCAGTTTGGGCCAGGGAACAAGGCTTTGTAGCAGGGTGTAATAGGTAGTTCACGCGGACCTCATTTGCTAATTTTAGTGTAAAACAAAACTCATGTTTCGTACAGTGATCGAATTTTAAGTCTCAATTGTTTTTTAGTATTGTTAAATATATATTTGTTTGTTAAATGTAAACAACATTTCTAGGGAGGGCATTTTGGGAGCAGGTAGGCCACGCTTTCGAACGTTTGGGAAGGGACTTCTAACTTGGACGGGGTGGTGAGAGGTTGTGATTGGGCGGTCTGAAGCCACGTTACGAACTTGTGATTTGAAGAGATAGGAATGCGTCGACTTAGGAAAATTTACGGGACTGTGACTTCAAAACTTAGTATCTGGTTAAAAAGTGGTAAACTCTGGACGGTAGTAGTGGTGTGGCACTGTAATAATTCAGCTATCGTGTATTCGTGTGATGACAAACTGTGTTTTATAACAAATACTGTAATTCATCGCGGATTAATTTGGAACCGCAATGTTCAATGGAGTTCATTAATTTACGAGTGGTAATTTGAAATTTTTACTCTCAAGTGCGTGTGATACTTATTATGGCTTTCCTTAACAATAGTTGAGGCAATATTCAGTCATTTACCGATGTATAAAGTAGGACCACCTCCGCATTTGCATGTCCAAAAAGAGTAATAAACTCCATTTATATAAAAATTACTTCGTGACTAAATCCCTTCTAAACATTATTTTAGAATGCATTTTGTTCGTTATTCATAGCTTTATTTTATGTTTATTTAAATATATTTTTCGCGTCACCGCCTTAAGTTTGATAGACTGGGTAAACTACAGATTAATTATTGATCTTATTTAATCATTTTGATACCTTTTTAGAGCACAGAAGCTGACATACATAGCTCACTCCTACGAACATAGACAACGAGCCATAAACCACCTCAGTAATGTCTTGCCCAATTCCTATTGGTGGGTACCGATTGGAAGGTCGCAACCTGTGCACAGTCACAGTTCGTACTGATGACCAGATTCGCGCAATTATTGCCCTTCTTCAGATATATAGGTATGTCCTGTACTATCAATTTGAACATGATAGAGTAAACCGGTCGACAATATGATCTGTGATCCTGCAACGGGTTCCTGTCTTTTTGGAAATAATTAATTTACCTTTCAATTACAGAAAATCTGACAGTGATTGTATATTAGAAATGGAGGCAAAATGTATAATAAATATAGAAGGCAACATATTGATAAAATTGGATTATGTCATTAAAAAGTATTTACTACGCTGCAGGCCCCGATTTTGGTACGGAAGGCTATATGGCGAGAGCCAAATATACCAATAAGGAAAATAAAAATGCTCATGCGGACTTGTCTGTGGTGCGGTTTACGCAGCTACGTAAAAGTCTGTGGTGCGGTTTACGCAGCTACGAAAAAGTTTGGATACAGGGTTACACAAAGGTAACAGGAACACATCCACAATCCAATAAAACTAGAAGTTAAGAAGGAAAGAAATGTAATACATATTAATTGAAATCTTACAAATTTGACATTTTCCAAATAATTAATGTCACTTATTACGTTCTTTCTATGGCGTCCTGTACGAATATATTAGTGGAATCTGTTGTGGAGATTCCTCATTGACTGTTGCAACATCTCAGCTGGAATACTGTAAATTTTATCCAGAATTCTCCGTTTTAGCTTATCCAAGATTCTTCGTCGAGTCCTATAAACATTGCTCTTGATGTAGCAGCGCAATACAAAATTACAAACCGATAAATATGGAGATCTAGGTGGTCAGGCTATGTTACAGAATCGTGAGATCACATGGTTATCAAACAATTCTCACACACAGGCCATTGATTGCCGTACAGAGTGTGATGTCGCTCAAATGTTCAAATGTTTGTTAAGCTTATGGGACTTAACTACGGGGTCATCAGTCCCTAAACTTACAAACTACTTATGAACTACCTTATACTAAAGACGGCACAAATATCCATGCTCGAGGGGGGATTCGAACCCCCGACCGTAGTGGCTGTGCAGGCCGTGACTGAAGCGCCTCAGTCCCCTCGGCCACCGCGGCCGGCGTGATGTCGCTCCATTATGTTGAAACCAGGCTTCTTGAATGTGTGGGACGTTATTCAATGTAGGTGTAACGAAAGTTCGTAACAAGTCCACATAACGACCGGCAGTAACAGATGTGTTTTCATGTTCATTTGTGAAAAAATACGGTCCGATAATCTCATATGATAAAACTGCACACCATACTGTCACTTTTCTAGCTTGTAAAGGGAGCTCTTGAACGTGATTAGGATTTGTGTTTGTCAAGTAAAGGTAGATCTGTTTATTCACGTTCCCTGCCAGATGAAAATGTGTCAAATCTGCTATCCACAACTTGTTTAGAAATTCATCGTCGTTGTTGAACTTTGTTATCATTTGTTGACAGAATACCAATCATAACCGGTAGTCGTTGTCCTTCAATTGTTGCAACAACAATAGTTTGTAAGGATGAAATTCTAAATTGAAGAATTCTGCGAACACTCTCTAGAGACATTTCAACCACTACTACTTGCTTACGAATTGAACGCCGCCGTGGGCTCCGTAAGACAAACTCTGTACAACATCAATGTTCGCTGGTCATCACTTCTCGGTCCTCCTGCAGGTTTCTTCTTGAGGGCAGATCCAGGCTCTTCAAAGTGTTTCGACGGAACGGCGTTATGACGTCGTAAACTATAAAACACATAGGAACTCCGCCTGTGTTACTAACAATATGTAGCCTTCAGTTCGAAGATTGGGTTGATGAAGCTGTCCACGTTACCCCATCCTGTGCAATCCTCTAAATCTGAGAATAACAGCGACAACCTACATCCATTTGAATCTGCTTACAGTATTCGACCTTAGGTCTCCCTCTACGTTTTTTACCTCACACACTTCCTTCTACTGTTAACTTTGATTATTCCTTACGCTTGAGCACCTCCTCATCAGTTACTCTTCTACCCATCTAATCTTCACGATTCGTCTGTATCATCACTTTTCAAAAGCTTTGTTTGAACTCGTCCACGTTTAACTCTCATACAGTGCTACACTTCAGACAAATGCTTTCAGAAAGGACTTCATAACATTTAAAAAATATTGGATGACAACAAATTACGTTTTGTCAGAAACTCTTTTCTTCCCATATTCATTCTGCATGTTATATCTTCTTTCCTTCGGCCATAAGAAGTAATCTTGCTACACAAATAATAAAACTAATTCCTCCAGCTTCGCCTGATTTTTCTCACACAACATTTCATTACTCTTGTTTTGCTCTTGTTAGTCTCATCTTACACCTTCCTTTCAAGACACTGCATTCCGTTTAATATCTCTCCCAGCTCCTTTGCGATCTCTGACACAATTACAATGACATCAGCAAACGGCAAAGTTTATATTTCTTCTCCCTTCTCCAAAATATCGAAAAGCATACGTAATCGTGGAATAAATGAAAAACAGACGAATTTCCTGATTCAGTGATATAAACAAGAACTTATTCATGAGTAAATATTACGAATATGTATGTTGCAGCCTACTCCGCTGAAAGTAAGGGAATATAAACAGACGAGACACATTTATTCCTGTTGTGGTCTGCTCTTATATGAAAGGCAGTCTCTTTGACGTGTCAAAAATTAATTCGAGCGTTTTCCCACTTCACTCGTTTTGTTTATAACCGTGTACTTCTGAATATTATTACTTTTGAATATAAAACGAATATCTTGAAGATTCTTGCCGTTTGTGTTTCAGATGTAGTGACAATGGTGTAATTGGTTTCTACTTTGTCTGTTTTTGCTTTCGATGTTCTACTGTCACGTTTGTGAGGATTTCCTCTCTGCTACAGCTGAAGTGGCTGATCTGGTACATTAAATAATGTACATATTGCAGCTCCTATAAGTTTCGTACGTTCAACACTTATTGACTTGCTGAAATTGTAATGAAGAAATCCTGAATTTTCTGAGTTGAAAACCGACTTCTTTCTGTAGAAGGTTGGGTCTTCTGTTGTTTATTAGCAATTTCTGCTCTTAATGGAAGAAGTTCTTGATTAAGAAGTTGCAGATTTGAAGATAATTTGAAATAAATTGCCCTGTTTGATACCTCCCACTGGTTCTTACTAAAACAAATAAAGACAAATGTGGAGTTATTTTCTAGTTATTACTGATTGCTCAACGTACCTTTCGTGTCATAAAAAAGTGAGTTAAGATCAATTTAAGTGATACTATGTTCAAATGTTTATAAAGCTTATGGGACTTCACTGCGGGGTCAACTGTCCCTAAGTTTACAAATTACTTATGAACTAACTTAAAAGACAAAAACATACACGCCTGAGGGAGGATTCGAACCTCCGACGCGGGAGTCCGCGCTATCCGCAACGTAGCGCTCCAGACCGCTCGGCTACTCCCGCGCGGCTATTAATATTCATCCAATATCGTATTCATAAAAGTACCTTGTAAGCCGCTTGGAGCGCTGTTGTCGTGTCGTATAACAAAATTCAGTCGGCTTGTCGTGACTGTATGTGATAGACTGTGCCCTGGCTGTCAGTACTCATTCCGAAGATTCACGTTATTATGTATATGGCGTACCTCTGCGACTCTCCCGCACCCTCAATGTTGATCACTGAGAATAGTTTACTTTGATGCCGGATTTATTTATTTATTTAGCGTATGGCAATACAGACAAACTGCAACTAGCAATCATGAGTTTGTTTGAGATTACTAAATTTAAAACAACAACAAAAAGTATATTAACTGCATAATTCTAGAAACTATAAAAAAGGTAAAACTAAATCTATAGTATCTAGGTTTTCTATCCATTCAAGGGCTGCCTCTGTCACTTCAAAGGAATCTTCTAGATTTCCTTGATAAGCTCTTCTGCAACAGCTTGTAACAAGGTGGTTGATTGTCTGCTGCTGGGAGGATGAAGCGTTTCCCCAACGAAAATTCAAATCTTTGTAAATTTATCGGACCAAACTGCGTGGTCATCAGTCCCTAGCTTACAAACTACTTAAACTAAGGTAAACTAACCTAAGGACAAACACACACACCATGCCCTAGGGAGAACTCGAACCTCCGACGGCGAACAACCGCGCGCTCCGCAGCGAGGTGCCTTACACCGCTCGGCTACTCCACCGCGATTTTCCCCAACGGTAAAGGCCTTCAGTACAGACGCCATGGCCAGTGCGGATCCTGTTTTCCAGGCACGACGTGGTAATTCCATTCCAGCTGGTCTTGCGTCAAGTCTTTGGAGGGTCTGATATTTCTCGCAAGCAAGATTGTTGCACATTTCTGTCCACTTTCTTTTAATGTTGAATCCAGTTGCCTGCAGTGATTCTGCCAATAAGATGGACGGTTGCCTGGATTTTAGACGGCACATCATAGTGGAGTGGAAGTTCGGGGATTTTCAGCAGCCGCGGTGGAGTAGCCGAGCGGTCTAAAGCACCTCGCTGCGTAGCTCGCGGTTGCTCGCCGTGGAGGTTCGAGTCCACCCTGGGGCATGTGTGTGTGTGTGTGTGTGTGTGTGTGTGTGTGTGTGTGTTTGTCCGTAGGTTAGTTTACCAAGGTTTAAGTAGTTTGTAAGCTACGGACTGATGACCACGCAGTTTGGTCCGATAGATTTACAGACATTTGAAGACTTTTTTTTTAATTTTTTTTTATTTTTTTTATTTTCAGGAATTTTTCGTATTCCTTGAGATTGTTGTTGTTGTGGACTTCAGTCCGGAGACTGGTTTGATGCAGCTCTCCACAATACCCTATCCTGAGCAAGCCTCTTCATCTCCACATAAGAAAGGCAATCTGAATCTGCTTACTGTATCCATCTCTTGGTCTTGCTCTGCGATTTTTACCCCACACACTTCCCTCCAACGCTAAATTCACAATCCCTTGATGTCTAAGAATGTGTCCTACCAATCTATCCCTTCTTTTAGTCAAGGTATTCCAGAAATTCTTTTTCTCCCCAATTCTGTTCAGTACCTCCTCATTAGTTACGCGATCCACCCACCTAATGTTCAGCATTCTTCTGTAGCACCATATTTCAAAAGCCTCTATCCTCTTCCTGTCCGCACTGTTTATCGCCCATGTCTCACTCCCATACAAGGCAACACTCCATACAATTGCCTTCAGAAAGGACTTCCTTAGGCTTAAATCAATATTCGATGTTAACAAATTTCTCTTTTTCAAGAACCCTTTTCTACCCATTGCCATTCTGCATTTTATATCCTCTGTACTGCGACCATCATTTGTTATTTTACTGCCCAAGTAACAAGACTCATCTACCTCCTTTATTGCTTCGTTTCCCAATCTAATTCCTTCAGCATCACCTGATTTTCTTACACTGCACTCCATTACCCTAGTTTTGCTCTTGTTAATGTTCGTCTTATATGCACCTTTCAGCACACTGTCCATTCCGTTCAATTGCTCTTCCAGGTCCTTTGCTGTATCTGACAGAATTACTATGTCGTCGGCAAAACGCAATGTTTTTAATTCTTCCCCCTGAACTTTAATTGAAAATGTTCAAATGTTTGTAGAGTCTATGGGACTTAATTACGGAGTCATCAGTCCCTGAACTTACAAACTACTCATGAACTACTTACGAACTAGGACGGCACAAATATCCATGCCCGAGGGGGGATTCGAACCCCCGACCGTAGTGGCCGTGCAGACCGTGACTGGAGCGCCTCAGTCCCCTCGGCCACCGCGGCCGGCCAACTTTAATTCCTTCTCCAGATTTCTCCTGGCTTTCCTTTAGAGCTTGAGATTATGACGCCGGATAACCGCACAGATTATGACGCCGGATAATCGCACAGACGACACTGGACTTGACTTTAACGGGGACCAGAGAACAGCTGACAGTGCACAGCTGCCGCTACATTCCTGCGTCCTCCCTTCACCCCCATCCTCCCCCTCCCAACCCCGCCAGGGGTGCGGCCTGGCAGCAGACAAATAGCTGGGAGGCGCTCCATTACTCTCTGGCCGCGGAGTCGTGTATCGCCGGTTCTTAGCGACGCCACGCCGGAAGCCGCTCGCGACTCTTTCGCTGGCTCGCGTGTGCGTGCCTGGCTCGGCCCGTGCGTGATTGATCGCCCGGCTGCTGCCTGCGCGGCGCCTAATAGATCACCGCAGCCGCCCTCCTCGCAGCCAAGTTCACCGCCTTCGTACCTCCCGCTAGCGTGCAGCCGAGCCTACGCACTTGTTAGTTAATTGCCCCGCTGCTTAGCATACAATTCCGCGTTCGTCTCCGACAACACGCACTGGTCCCGCACTGTGTTTACCGTGCAATGAAACCAATTTATTCCCTTATCTCTACCCTCACTTTGCTCTTCGTTAGTCACCTTTCTCTCAAGACACAGTGGAATTACACACATCAATTGTCTGTGTTTTTGTTAACCTCCGTGGTGTTATACACTTGCACGCTGGTGCGTTTAGGAACCTCGTACGTAATTTATTTGTTGGCTGCTCGTAGTTTTTTTACATACCTTTAAAATTTGGTACCCCACAGGTTCATAATTCTAGTTTTATCACATACCGACACATTTTATACCCTTGTATGACATCTTGGAACCTCACTTCACTTGTCCTGCTGTTAAAGTGGCTAAAAACTAGCAAAGTTGTATAAAACACAGAATTTATGACATTTACTGCGAAAGGGTAAAGTTGAAAATAACTATGAGTGAGTAATAGTGGGCGGGGTAAAGTTGAGAATTGGTATCTGGCGCGAGGCATTGTTGAGTAATCTATTGTATGTGTGGTGACTGCTGTGTCCCTAGTGGAGTAGTCGTCCGCGCAATGCCTGGAAAACAGGAGACCCGGCTTTGAATTCCAGCTGGGTACACATTTTCAACTTTACCTGTTCGCAGTTAATGTCATAGATTCCGTGAATATAGAGAGATAAAAACTGCAGGATCAAAAGTGACTGGTCTTTCGGACATACCCGAAAGAACAGACGCCACATATATATAACTCATATATATATATATATATATATATATATATATATATATAGAGAGAGAGAGAGAGAGAGAGAGAGAGTGTCCCATTTATCTTGTTCACCCAAAAAATCTCTGGAACAACAACAGCTATTGTGAATCTAGTTTTACTGGTATCAATGTAAGGCAGGGGTTCATGAATGTAAATACTTTGAAACACTCTAAAACGTAAGCAAATGTCTTTTTTTTTTTTTTAAGACAAGCTTGTGTGTTTTTAATGGACTCTCTGCATTATTTCATCAGCAATCTGTAGCATCATAAATTACATTATCAATGATATTGACTGCATCGCAAAACGCCAATTCCATCCCGAGAAAATGTCCAGCGAAAGTTGACGTTTGAAATAAGCAAAACGCGCTGCTAGCGTACTTACTGAGCAGCATGGGGTCCTCGCCTGAGACACAGGACGTGCGCTAGTATCTCAAAAGTTAAATTCGCTTCGCAATATCTCGGTATGTAATTAGCGATTAGCGTTTTGCGATGCAGTCTAGGTCATTGTTAACGTGATGTGTCATGATATAGATTGCTGATGAAATAATATAGGATGGCCATTTAAAAACACATAAGTTTGTGTTTAAGATATATATGCTTTCGTTGTATAATGTTTAAATACATTTACAATTCATGAGCCCCTGCCTTACATTGGTACCCGTGGCAGTCGTTGTACAATAGCTGTTGTTGTTCCAGAGATATTTTGTGTGGTCAGGATAAATGGAACATCCTGTACATACATACGAGAGTTGGGGCAAAAGTTATGGCAACTATTCTTTTCTTGCAGATGTCAGTCCGGTTGGAAAATGTGACATATACAGACGAAAGGTTGTGGACCATGAATAGCATTAATTAATTACGGTACTGAACAGGGCAATATGGCCTCCACGGTGCAAAAGAATGACAACGTAGTAAACATACAGTTGACTTGACAAACCTGGGTCTTCAGAGCCTCAAAGAAGTCCCCCTATTACTGTCACCACATGCTGCCGACGATGTGGGAGGCGCTGAATACCATCTGCCTCAGCATTTACAGCGCCATGTCTGAATGCAATCATATGTTCGCGCATAGTATCAGCAATGTCCTCATGTGGCAGCAAAGCGCCAACCACGTAGTCGTTCTTTCATCTTTGGAATGAGATTAATGTCACAGGGCGAAATGTCGGGTGAGTGCGGTGGGTGCTCCAATTCTTCACCTCCCAAACGTCGCAGTAGCTGACCTATACACTCTGTTTTATGTGGTCTTGCATTGTCGTGCAGGATTATTGTATTATTTCCAAGGGCTTTCATTTATTCACTGTGACAGTCCATCGCATTCCTCCCTCGGAGGACGGGTATTTTGATGTAAGCGCGCTGCTCAACACGGTGTACATCGCCGCTGGGACTGAGGCGCTCCAGTCACGGTCTGCACGGCCACTACGGTCGGAGGTTCGAATCCCCCCTCGGGCATGGATATTTGTGCCGTTCTTAGTATAAGGTAGTTCGTAAGTAGTTTGTAAGTTTAGGGACTGATAACCCCGTAGTTAAGTCCCATAACCTTAACAAACATTTGGACATTTGAGCGGGGTACATCCATCTCGCACGACACTCACCAGTTGACTGATTTCACAGCTTTTGCTGCCTACTATCAGCTATAACAGAGCCTCTGTTATACACACTATGCTTGCAGAACTTCCACACGACACATATACGTTTGTGACCCATTCACATATCTACGAGAAGGAAAACGGTTTCCATGACTTTTGCCACAACCCTCGTACATATGTTCAACCATCACTGCTGTTTCTGTAATATCTATGTACTAGTAATTGTAGGTAATGGATACTCAGTTACAATTTTTAGTAATTATGCATCTCTTGATTTTTTTGCTTATAACATTTACCATTTCTGTAACAAAATTTCTGTAACAAAATGAATAATGGAACTAATTTTTTTGTATCTTTGTTGCTTTTAATTTGTAAGAGGAAATACTGTTTTTAAGATATTTCACGATTAACTTATGAGGAATTGTTTCGCTACATGTAGATACATCTTTTTATGCGGTACAACAATCTTCTTTGTCATATGTACTCTCTGGGTGCAGCCATATTATTAGAAGCTTGTAAACAAACTGCAGTAAGTGCATCTAGAGGAGGCATGTTGCTTTTATTGGTCCATCTGCGCTTACGCCTATGGGACAACCTGATAACAAATTTTCTATATTTGGTTTTTATTCTCCATTGTACACCTGTCACTGGCCATGCAGATACATTCCACTACTGTTGATACTGGTTTCAAATGTTTGATGACGAGGTACTGTACTTATAACTTGGATATAGATTTTCAATACTGTTGTTATTGTAATATTCTCATCATATAACTTTCGCATCTGAAAACGGTAACTATGTTTACAGAAACTAATAATCAAAACTAAATAAATTTACAATTACGATATGGCAACTTTATACCACAGAAAAAAGGGCGAATTTGAAATAGCTATTGACATTAAGCGCAAATTGCAATTAAAGTTACTTTGTTTTGTAGACTGAAATGTGGCATTATCACTAATAATTTGTGGGCCCACTTTAGGTTACGGTAGTAACACTAAAAGTGGGCGTATGAGATAACCTTTTGACAACTTTAAATTTAAATGAAAATGACGGTATCACCGTTTATCTGACACGAAAACTGAATAAACAATTTTGTAGAGGAGAAAATTATCTAAAACTTTGCTGTGTTATATTTTTCATGTCTCATGTCATTTGAGAGATGTTTGCAAAAATAACGACGATTTGACACTGACTGTCTGTAAGGTTTTCCTTCTTTTTAGGTCGCGCCGTTCAGTTAGCGTCAAGTTTTATAGACGTAATTCTGTAATATTTTGGACAAAAATAGAGTAGTAACACTAAAAGTAGGCCGAGGGATTGAGGCGCTCCAGTCATGGTCCGCACGGCCACTACGGTCGGGGGTTCGAATCCCCCCTCGGGCATGGATATTTGTGCCGTCCTTAGTTGTAAGTAGTTCATAAGTAGTTTGTAAGTTTAGGGACTGATGACCCCGTAGTTAAGTCCCTTAAGCTTAACAAACATTTGAACATTTGATTTAATTGCAAATAACGCCTTAACCGTTCGTCTGGCACGAAAATTGAATAAACGATGATATAGACAATGTAAGATGGGCGACGTAGACTATTTTATTCTGACCTTTATGTACTTTTCCTTTCTATACGGGTTATTTATTAGTTTATTTACTATTATTCTCTCAGTTTGATGAATTTCTTCCGATTTCAGTGCGTTTGGGAACATGCAAGGGAAGATAGGTGTCTTGAATTGCAGTACTTTTAATTTTAGTATTATTTTTGTGGATATGTTTACTCAAAAATGTTCAAATGTTTGTAGAACTTAACTACGGGGTCATCAGTCGCTAAGCTTACAAACTACTTATGAACTAAGGAGGGCACAAATATCCATGCACGAGGGGGGATTCGAACCCCCGACCGCAGTGGCCGTGCAGACTGTGACTGTAGCGCCTCAGTCCTCTCGGCCGGCCGGCGATATGTTTACTGTTCTGTTAGTACAGTCTGTGCTCTGCCGGAACCTCTGAAGAGCGTAAAACAGTGGTGGATACGCAGGGCAGCGGAAAGCTTTGCTGGCGGGCTTTCGCAACCTCGGCCGCTAATCTAAGAAGGCAGCGTGCCGAAAGCAGGAGGGGGGCTCGGCCAATGTCCCGTTGAGTGGCAGCCGCAGCCCCTACGTTAGAGAAGTGTTATGTGGCCGAATGGATGCAGGTGTCTTTTTACCTCTGAAATGTTTTTTCGGGAACGTGCGGCATGTGCCACACAATGACTCGTAGACGGTCTCCGGTGGACGCCAGCCAGGCGCTGCTTTCGAGACAGTCGCATGAGAGAAAATTTGCCAATAAACGACAATAGCAGGGCCCTCTTGTCGCCAGGTCATTTATGGTGACGAATGTGCTGTATGTTATCTGTATAATTTCTCCGATGGCAGCAGAGCAGGAAATGTTTTACTGTAATGAATGGTGAACGTAGTGGACGATTTCCACCAATCTGGGGCAGCGGGAGGCAGGCTCCAGAGGCCATAAATGGTCAGAGGACCAGGAGTGAGAGCGCCCTAAAATGTTTAGAGGGCAATCACCTTGGAGACGGTAAATTCTGTGGGAACATTTCTGGTATTAAAGGAGTCTCTTGGTGGCCTCAGACAACGCGTTCTGATTCGCGAGAATTTTGTAGGAAGACAGCTAGTTAATTTGTCAACAGCGCTACGCCATCCCATTGGGTAGGCAATTAGCCGTTCTTGCAGATTGGTGTACCTGAGGTGCGAGGGCGTGGCAGCAGGAGCACTTGCTGTAGGCAGGAGCAGTGAGGAGGAAGAAGAGATCGGTGGAGGCTTCCGCGCTGCTGCCGGCCGCGGTGGCCGAGGGGATTGAGGCGCTCCAGTCACGATCTGGACGGCCACTACGGTCGGGAGTTCGAATCCCCCCTCGGGCATGGATATTTGTGCCGTCCTAGTTCGTAAGTAGTTCATAAGTAGTTTGTAAGTTTAGGGACTGATAACCCCGTAGTTAAGTCCCATAAGCTTAACAAACATTTGAACATTTGAATATGCTTCCATGCTGTACGGACCTCTTGATAGTTCAGCTACATGCCAATTCTATATAATAGATTGCAGTGAGAACTCGATCGCGATTATTTTTCAGTTCTGTTGCCACCGCTTCTTGATGCCGAGCCTGCTACGGTGCCATCATCTGTAACTGGAATTGGGTAAAGTACTGCAAGCACCATCGCCTGAAGTAGTGTAATTCCGCTGTCAAGGATTTTTCTTAAAGTATTATTTTATTTAGGTTTGTCTTTTCGTTCTGGGGATCTTATTTGGTAAAGGTAACTTCAGATTTCTGTGTAGCTAGTTTGTTGAGTATCCTTTCTTTAATAAGTATGTTAAACATGTTACGGATAGGCATAACTTGTTGAGTATGTTGTAGCTTATGTCATAGAATCAGTGATATTCGCCACTTTTTACATTTGTTTCATGTTCATTTTTTCTCTTGACAATTTACTGTATAAATATGAATTAAAATGCTGAGGATTTTTATAAGCATTGTACTCGTTGTGTAGCACCGTATTCACTGAACAAAGCTACCAGTAAAACCATTTTCATAAATATGATTCAGTTGAAAAGTGTTAATATTTTCAAAGACTAATTATTGTTGCATATTTCGCGTTATATTCTACAAATCACTAAACATCTATCCTATCGCTATAAAACTGAGCCCAAACCTTCCTCGGGTATAAATTAATAATTGTATAAATTTTTAAGTCTCTGCGTCTTCTGGTTCGGATGTGATAAGCGTATACTGAACGGACGTTCACATTTCTGTAGGTAGATATTTTTGTTATTTTGGTCCGAAATGTTTGCAAAAATCATGAACATACAGGTAAGCCTAAGGTTGGCCATAAAACACAAGAGCGATTTCATATGTTTTATTTATTTTTTTCATTTTTTATTTACGTAGGTTCTGAATGAAAGAGTCGAAACGGTAAGGGCGCTAAAAACTGGTTCTACAGATGATAGAAACTTGCAATTTGTAGATATTGTTTACGTTACATTGTAGGCATCAGCTATTTTTCGATATTTCCGTCCCTAACGTACTGAAACAGGGGATGAAGGGTTTTTTGAAAATGCCCTGCTATTAAGGCAATTTTCAAGCACGAAATACAAAACTTCGGATTTAGATTTTTGATTGGAATTATAAAAACACGTGTTTCCATATTCTTTGGAAATTCAACCATTAAGCGGGTGAAATAAGTAAAATTCGTTTAAGGGTGATACTAAGACTGTTTTGATGCTAGAAATTCGAAACTTCGTATTTGGAACCATGGTTAAAAAAATGTTTCGGAATGTTTTGAATTCTGCCATCAGTGATGCAATAGAGGGTGACAAGTTGTATCCAAACACTTGGTTAGAAAAGCATTTTTAAAGCTAAATCTACGAAAACTTATATTTAGAAGTAGAAACAACCTATGCAGACCATCCAGTCTATGCGTGCGAAGCAGCGGGAATTAAGCTATTTGATAAGTAATATCACACAATATTGAGTTGATCCATGGTGAACTTGAGACAGACCTACTTGCATCCCTGAGGAACAAATGAAGTCTGCAGGCCGACAGGCAGTGGAACCGACTGCGGCATACGCCGACATTAGGACTCAGGTACCGGCCAGACCGCGCGGTGAATGCCATCTGCAGAGCGCACGGGAAACACCACTGCAGCGGCAAACGACGTCAGCAGGTCCCACAGCAAGGTGGAGCGTTGCGGCATATCACGTCTACAGCACTCAAAGGTATAACGCGACCTTTACATCCAGCATCGTTGGAAAACTAATGTTCAAATGTTTGTATAGCTTAGGGACTTAACTATGGGGTCATCAGTCCCTAAACTTACAAACTACTTATGAGCTTACTAAGGACGGCACAAATATCCATGCCCAAGGGGGGATTCGAACCACCGAGCGTAGTGACCGTGCAGACTGGCGCGCCGCAGTGCCCTTGGCCACTGCAGCCAGCCAAAACTAATGTAGCACGTTCAACGTGTATGGAAATGCTCCAAAAGGAACATCCCGCCACTCGGAAACACAATTTGACTCCTGTCCATCAGCTGGCTAGAGGAAGCACGAGCACGTCCCCGTGACCTAGCAGCCGTTTACTTCACACGTTGATATCACTCTAAACCTTTTTGCTGTAAACATTGAAAGACGACCGTCTGTCGTCTTCCATATATTTTTTATAAAAGTGTAATTTACCTGATGTCTCTAGATTAGCATTTTGTTAAAACTAGAACCCCACTCTCTTCGAGGCATGAGGAAAAGCATTTTTATTTCTTGTTTTAAAATATTAGTTTCCTAGGATTTTGTTATTTTAATAATTTATTATTGTGGTTATGAATGAGACAATAAGTACGGCTTCTCCGCTACACAACTGTCCCTGTTGGAATGTGTACTTGTTTTACTTTTAAGTGGATGTGCGAGAATCTAATGGCTATCTGAATGTGGGTAGTAGTAGCTCACTTTGCATGGTTCTCTCTGGCTCAGAGTCGATAGTTAGTCGATACCAACCCCTGCTGCTGATGCTACCAAAGAGGTTTCTACACTCTTTGGTTACAAGCCAGTCAGTGGGCCCTCGCCAGGGCGAGTCTCACGTTCCAACCACCGCTGTTTCTTGGGTTTTGCCAGTTTCCGGTAGCTTCGCGCCTCCTGGCCGCTCGGTCTTCACTTTGTGCTCAGATCGTGTTGAGGTAAGGTTGGTTCTGCTCTTGTGTCAGCAGAGATGGTAGCGATTTGTTTGTCTAGCATGTTTAACTTAGACTCTGGAACTTAGATTCATTTTTCGGAAAAAATTTTCCGATCGTATGCGGAAATGTGTTCTAGTTTTCCAATCTAGTGATTTCCGACAGATAAACGCGCTGTATGTGTTACTAGTTGCACTTTGATAACGGCCTGGTGATTATCTGGCAGTGTACGAACTCTGTGTAAATTATTTCAAGGTTTGTGGGCACGATTTCTAACAGACGATATGTTCTTTTTTGTACAGTGCATGTAAAATATTTCTTATCATTTCCTTCCGTGAATGATATGTGTTCCACGTTGTCGGTTCTTAGAACAAAGCATTCAGTTTCCACTCTTGGTTGTTTCATGCCCATCAGGCAAGTACTATGCGTGTATCCTTCTGATTACCACTAACATTTCGCGATCTTCTCGCCTATTTTAATTTTGATGTTTCTTCTTCGAACTTGTAGTATGCACTCAGTCTTTGTCAGTAATTCTCTCCGAGCTTTATACAACCTCCTTCAATAGCTTTCTTATGAAATTCTATGCCGTAGTTTTTATTCTCACTTTTACGTCTTTGTAATTATTTCACTTTTTTGGCTTTTTGAGATTGGACTTCATCCGTCTCTGTAATCACTCACTATCGCGTGTAGCTGCATTTCATCCGCAATGCATGCCGTAGCTTTTTTTCCGACTTTGTAATTATTTCATTTTTCCGGGTTTGATTTCTTCCGAGTCTGTAAACGCTCTAGGGGTTGCATGCCGTAATTAATTTTCTTTATTTTTCGCTCAGTGGTAGAACGCTTGCCCGCGAAAGGCAAAGGTCCCAGGTTCGAGTCCCGGTTCCGGCACACAATTTTAATCTGCCAGGAAGTTTCATATCAGCGCACACTCCGCTGCAGAGTGAAAGTTTCATTCTGGAAACATCCCTTAGGCTGTGGCTAAGCCATGTCTCCACCATATCCTTTCTTCCAGGAGTGCTAGTCTTGCAAGTTTCGCAGGAGAGCTTCTGTGAAGTTTGGAAAGTAGGAGGCGAGGTACTGGCGGAAGTAAGGTTGTGAGGCGGCATCGTGGGTCGTGTCGGCGTAGCTCAGTGGTAGAGCGCTTGCCCGCGAAAGGCAAAGGTCCCAGGTTCGAGTCCCGGTTCCAGCACACAATTTTAATCTGCCAGGAAGTTTCATATCAGCGCACACTCCGCTGCAGAGTGAAAGTTTCATTCTGAATTTATACATTTTTATCGGTTTTTGGATCTACGTGGGTCCGAACTCCGACTTAGGGGCTTGCAGCTAGTCATCTGAATTCACGCCACTTCTCATAAAACCAGTGCCTAGACAGTTTACTCTCAGATTGCAACTTATGAGTCCACCGTGAATTTGTGTAATGAATCCACTTCACCTTCAGTGGAATGCGATCATGTAACGTAGCAGTGTGTCCCCGTTAGCGTTTTCGCTCGCGGTCTAATCTAAAGGCAACTTAACTTTGCTATACTCACGCACCATCTCGAATCAGAAACTACAGACCAGAGCCATCTTCGCAGTTTCATTGTATATTCTGTTGCGTGGTACCTCCGGATTTGCTGAGTTCGCTTACGATAGCGGCGCCTGATTCTGCCTTGTTTCAGCACGCTGATTTTGGTGACTTTCGCTGTTGCATTGCGTGTGTGTGAGCGAGTGAGTGTTGTTTGTAAATCCTCCCCCCAGTAGCGTTAAGTTCTGTGTAATGTATGTTAAATTCAATGCCGGACATCGTAAGTATTACATCATTTAAATGGGATGCATTTCTATTGTATTAACAAAATTGTTTCCCCATATTGTTTGTATTCGACCTGAATAAACAAGTTCATTATAATTATGACTTGCCTATAAATTGTAGTTTACGAGCACCTTCCCCCTTTTATTTAATATTGTTCTACACCAGTGCTGAGAGAAAGCTCAGATGCAAGTTTTTTTATGTTTAAGTTCCGTTGCGCCATAAATATTTATCTTAGCCACTTTTATGAAATAACTTTAAATGTGGTGACTTGTTTATTAATGCCTGTGTGTAATTTCGTGTAGGCTGCTACGTATATTGGCCACTGTATCGTTATCTTCCTATTATTAGAGTAATTTGAACCAAGTCAGTTCTCAACTTGGGCCAGGGAACAAGGTTTTGCAGCAGGGAGTAGCCGATAGTTCACACGGAACTTTTGCTAATTTTACTGCCAATATTAAGCGTTTTTATATAACAGTAAATTCTTATCTGGGTTCCTCCTCCTATACTTAAACCTTTATTTCGTACAGTGGCCCACTTTTAACATTTCCTGTCGTATACATACAGATTTCACAGTGTTAACTATGTCAGTACGCTATCTGTTGGCAGCCGACGTTTACAACTTTATCATCTCCTATCACTCGGTTAGTAACTGCCGTCATGCAATTAAAGTCTTCGTCTTTCCAGGTGTACTAATTTTTCCCCAGCATTGTATATAACACAAAGAGTTGTAAATGAAATCAGAAGCCATATCTCATGCCTCAATCATACTTGTCTCAAATTCGCAGCACCTTGTGAAAACCACAATGTCTTTTACGAGATTGGTTAAATATCTCAAAGTTAAAAGTTAAAGTAAATTCCATTTCTCAAAAAATTGATTTTCTCCATAATTGATTGCAACTTAATCAAGACCCTGTCAACATAGTTTCATAAACCTCGGTCTGATAAAGTCATTTGTTTAATTGAAATACTGCAGACACAAAATTCTAAATGCCATATGTAGATACAGGCTTATGGGCTTATGTACACTAAATTATCTGATACGTTCTATTTGATCATTTATGTATCCCTGAAATCTGAATGAATACATAATGTTCAGAAGTTCCTTGCAGTTCATTATTATGCGAAGTACGTCATTAATTTTTACTTTATGACTTGCATCGAATGAATTCCACATTAGCTCATTTACTGTTATCAAATTTACAAATCATCGTAGCAAACGCACCTCTGTTCCGAGAAGTCGGATCGCTCTCTGGAACGATTAAATGCATCTCACGTTGTGTTCCGCATCAATCACAGCGCGCACAGCTGCTCATGAACAGTCACGTCAGGTAATTAACGCCTACCATGACAAACACACACAAACAGCCCCCACCCCCCACACAACCACATTCAACCCGCCCCCTCCAAAAGCCACGCACCCACCCACCCACCCACACACACACACACACACACACACACACACACACACACACACACACAAAGTTACATAAAATCCGGCAAGGATTCACTTATCACCGACGAACATAGTTGTCAGGTTGATTTTAATGAAATCCCGACTCTTCTGTTCACATAATCCAGTACTGCATTCGCCACTACTGGAGAGCAATTTGTTTTGGCCGCGGTGATTTAGCCGTTCGCAATGTGGCGCCTGCTGCGGTGAACGAGGCCTTTCGCCATCGCAAGTTCAATCCTCCCTTGGGAATGGGTGTATGTATTGTCCTTAATTTAACTTAGTTTAAGTAGTTTGTAAGCTAACGACTAATAACCAAGCAGTTATGTCCTATACATTTACAAGCATTTGAAACATTTGAATTTGTTTTGGCAAGTTCATCATGGATGAAAGTAAATATACATCTACATACATACTCCGCAATTCACTACTAGGCATTTCCTTTCCTATTCCACTCCCAAACTGAACGAGGAAAAAAAGAATGCCTATATGCCTCCGTACGAGCCCTAATTTCTCTTATCTTGTCTTTGTGACCTTTACGCGAAATGTAAGTAGGCGGCAGTAAGATCGTACTACACTCAGCTTCAAATTCCGGCCCTCTAAATTTACTTAACAGAAATTCACGAAAAGAACGTCGTCTTTCTTCCAGTGATCCGCAATTGAGTTGCCGGAGCATTTCCGTGACACTCGCGCATTGGTCGAACCTACCGGTAACAAATCTAGCTGCTCGTCTCTGAACCGCCTCTATCTCTTTCTTTAAACTGATCTGCTGCGGGTCCCAAACACTTGAGCAAGACGTGGTCGCACAAGCGTTTTATACGGTCTCCTTTAGAGCTGAAGTACATCTTCCCAAAATTCTCCCAATAAACCGAAGTCGGCTGTCCGCCTTGCTCACAACTGTCCTTACATGCTCGTTCCATTTCATATCGCTCTGCAATGTTACGCCTAGATATTTGAATGACGTAACAGCATCAAGAAGCTCACTACTAATGCTTTATTCGAACATTATGGGATTTTTTTTCTACTCATGCGCATCACCTTACATTTTTCTACATTGAGAGCTAGCTGCCATTCTTCGCACAAACTAGAAATTTTGTCTAGGTCATCCTGTATGCTATTACAGTCAGTGACAGACGACACCCTCCCATACACCACAGCATCATCAGTAAACAGCCGCAAATTAGCAATATAGTAGTTTTTTCCCTCCCCATAAATAAAATTGGTTTTAGAAGTACATTGAATCCTCTCTTCATTGACAAGCATTGAAAAATAAACCTCTGTAAGCGTATACTTATTAAGCATTCAAAAAATTTGTCCTTACTTAAAAACTGGTATGTCACACCGCCTCCTAATTATTTCGTCGTCTTTACAGTCGCAGGAAACGGAATTAAAGCCGATATTCTCACGCTTATCAATACATGTAATTCACATTGATAGTGAGCCTCTGAACAAATAAAATTAGTAGAATGAAAAGGCGTAAATCATATAAAATCAGCAAATCAAAAAATAAAAAACTTACAGAAAAAAAATTATGAGGAAGACGCATATCAGAAATAAAAGTACCAACTCTCATAAAACTCACAACATGACAATGGCTGAATTAGTGTATGGACATACATTTAGACTGCATTGAAAATTCTACAGTTTGGAAGGAGATCCGCAAATGAAACTTCAAACGCTCACTGCTGCTTTACTTTACGAGTGGCCACAGTACATGCACAACGGAAATTTATCTGACTGCTCACTCCTTAAGGGAACAACCAACGTTTTAACAAACATAAAATCGAAACTTCCTGGCAGATTAAAATTGTGTGCCGGAACCGGGACTCGATCCTGGGACCTTTGCCTTTCTTCCAGGAGTGCTAGTCTTGCAAGGTTCGCATGAGAGCTTCTGTGAAGTTTGGAAAGTAGGAGGCGAGGTACTGGCGGAAGTAAAGTTGTGAGGCGGCATCGTGAGTCGTGTCGGGGTAGCTCTGTGATAGAGCGCTTGCCCGCGAAAGGCAAAAGTCCCAGGTTCCGGCACACAATTTTAATCTGCCAGGAAGTTTCATATCAGCGCACACTCCGTTGCAGAGTGAAAGTTTCATTCTGGAAACACAAAATCACTGCTAAAAAATAAATGAACAGGTAATTAAACATGGGATGGGGAGCAAGAAATTATAAAGCAGAGGTTTGCTATTTTAAATTCATAATCTATTCAGTAAAATACCCAGCAAATAAATGTGGGGAAACCAAATTAATCACACACCTTGTACAAAAGTGAATTATTTCATAAAATTACTGCCCGTAATAAAATGGTTCCTGCCCTTCATGAATATGGAGGAAATTTTCAAATATACAATGGGTATCTGAAAGCACATTCATTCATTCACAGACACAATCATAACGCTTATCAGACATTACAATCCTAGAACATATGAAAGCAAAAGCGAAAGGAAACGTCGACGAGATGGCGGGCGTCCCTATCATAAATTTAATTAAACTGTGCACTAAAACGAACTCATGTTCGGGGAGGCAGCGGCTCACTGTTCTTAAGTACCACGTGGTTTGCGACCACGCAGAATTTCATAACATTTACAAACAGAAATTAATTTAGAATAAGCGGGTAAAGCACACGCGAGAATTAGTATAGAAGAAAGCTAGTATTAACGAAACCATGGCTGAAGACCGAAGTAGACTAGCCTTGTGTAGTTCGCGAACGAACTAGTTCGGAAGAGCGCTCCCACAGGCGAACTACGCAAACTAGTTCGCAGATCCCTCGCCTCTTAGTTCGTCCGCTCCTTTTGCGAAGACTGACGTGGAACAGCGAGAGCATGCGAGAGCGCGTAGAATCGCGTGATTCCCTTCTCCAGTTACCTTCATTTCGAGCTGAGATGCAGCGCAGCTGTAGTTTCATAGTTCACTGCCACAAGAAATCTATTTTAAAAATAAAGTACTACGAGTACTCTGTATGCAAAGTAGTTGAATACCATTGTATCACCAATTCGTGTAAATAACTGGTTTATTTGCCCAAATATTTGATGTCAAATTGCCCAAAAATACGAGTAATAGAGACCGCTTTAGCAACACTGATTCATTATATAAAAAAGCTGTCATAAAATAGAGCTCTTTTAGTAGCGGTTGCAAAAGCCAAAAAGAAGGAACGGACAAACTAGGAGCAGCAGACGAACAAGGAGCAGCGGAAGAACTAGGAGAAGCGGACGATTATGCCAGACGTATCTTGCTTCATAGTTTGTTGGATTCTTTTCCGAAGACCGACGGGCAATAGCGAGAGGGCGCATAGCAGAATTAAAAATCATGTGTTTGCCTTCTGCTGATGAGTCATTTCAAGGTGAGCGTCTGCCTGCTAGATTACATAGCACAGTGTTACAAAATTTCTGTTTTGATGTGTTCTGCACTCTGAAATATCTTACAAATTCGATAATGCCAAGATATAGAGATAACTCTAAACCTAAACGCGAAAAATTATCCACAAACTGTTTCTTTTGGTTTGCGAGATATCGTTAGCGGCTCAAGCAGCAAGCGCATGAAACAGCTAGGCGGGGGAACTTCCCCCTCCACCTGCACACGCAGACCACGCCGCTCAGTCGTCACTGGGAGCGGACGAACTATAAGAGCGAATTAGTTCGCGGCAGAGCCGCGATCTAAAGTGAGCGCTCCCGATCGCGAACTATTATGCGCAAGTCTAGTAAAGACCGTTACGAAAGCATGTGGTGCAATCTGTGCTACAAGACAGGAAAGACGGAATCAAATCAGAAAATCAGCAATGGGCATGTGTGTTGCCCTCAGCATTGGTTTAAATAGTCTATAAGTCTAGGGACATGATTACTGTAGTTTGGTCCCACAGCTCTACAAATATTTGACAGGCAAAACCTATCCACTAGATGCCAGTAACTCACAGTTTAGCTTCAAATGTTCAAATGTTTGTAAATCTTATGGGACTTAACTACGGAGTCATCAGTCCCTAAACTTACAAACTACTTATGAACTACTTACGAACTAGGACGGCAAAAATATCCATGCCCGAGGGGGGATTCGAACCCCCGACCGTAGTTGCCGTGCAGACCGTGACTAGAGCGCCTCAGTCCCCCTTTTTTTTTTTTTTTTTTTTTTTTTTTTTTTTTTTTTCTTCAAATGCCATAAACAAAACATTCCTCTGCTGTAGGTACCATTGTTATATTGTAAAACAAATCAATTGCGTCTTCCCTTCAAATCATAATACGAAACTAAAATGATGCTCTATGGAATGAGTAAGAACTGCCCACTCTTCGTGTAGCAAGAAGAAAGAAAATAAGCTTGTAATTCAAACAAATCGAATGATATTCAGTACGTAAGTGAAACCTTTAAAAAGTTTTGGAACAAAGTCCTGTATTTGGAACGCTTTTGTAGAACGTAATGCTGGTCGTGAACATAGAGTATGAAATCTTGTAAGGCAGGAGTTTTCCGATTAATCGCATAGTAAATAAACTGTCCAAGAAGCCATGTGTAACTATTATGTTTGGCGTCAGGGTAATATTTCCAATCAGGGCGCAGTATGTCATGTACAGTAATGTTCAGTGCCGTTGTGCGGGTCATAAGAGCTAATCTTCTTCTAGTCCACGTCCAGATTTCAGTCTGATCTCGACAGACAAATGCGTGCGCTAACGTGTCCAGTAGCTGGCACCGAGTGCAGTACGGCGTGGCTTTTAATTTGATATTGTACATCTTTTCGCCAGTAGGGATGACATCATTTACTACGTCATACCAGGTGGATCTAACTTTCGTACTAAGTACTGAATTATGTATGTTTTTCCATATAGCAGTCCAGTTATAAAGTGGATATTTCAGCTCGATTGTATTCTGTGGCACTATGTCAGTGAATGTGCGATAGAGTGATGCAGTATCGTAAGTCCGTTGAGTTGCCCGTATATAGCCTACTTCGAGGTAAAATTTACTGACGTGGTCCAGTTCCGGGTTGATACGGGCGAGGTTTACTGGCACAGCATTGTCCGCAGGTTCTAAGCGGACAAACAAATTTTTGGTTATCGAATTGTAATCGGCCTGCGAAATTTTGATGGTTCTGCTAACAAATAGTGCCGTACACTGCGCTTCCAAATTTTTGAGCCCGAGGCCTCCCTTACTGTAGCTAAGTGACCCTGTACGAAAAGCAACTTTAAAAATGTTGCGTCTCCACAAGTACCAACTTGCACTGGCTGACATTTTCTGAGCTGTAGTGTTGGGGATAGGTAAAGTTGCAGCTTTATTTCGCGCTGTTTCTGCGATAACATCTGGAATTTCTGCACAAGTTATATTTTCCAGCAACTCTGCGTTATCCTCGTCCGCTATTCCTTGCGTGGTATTTGATAAAAACGTCCGCATTACGTTCAAGTCCGTCGCCGATGCAGCGAAGAGGTTCGTAAAATATCTTGCAACGTATGCCTTGATTTCACCTTGATGTGTATACTCCTGTCCCTGCTCATCCGTGAGCTTGTGTAACATTTGTCGCCTGGCTCTCTTCGTTTCCTTTATTACGTGGAAGATGGAAACATTTTCGTGTTCTATGCCGTTGACACATCTGGCTCGTATTCTGATGCCCTCCAAGGATTGTCTCGTAAGCGCCACTATTTTTGCTTTAGTTTTTTTTGATTTTGATGACGTCCGCAGCCGTGGATGTCGGTTTGTTATACAAATCACGAAGGAGCGCAAAGAAGTATTCCAGTGATCGTTTCTTCCAATGCACTCTATCCTTAGCGAATTGAATAATACATTTTCTTAGTTGTGGTTTGGCGCACTCCAGCCACCATTCAATACGTCTGGCGTAACGCGGTATTCGCTGAAGACATCGTTGCCAGGTGTTCTCGATCGCTTGTTGGAGAGAGTCGTCATTAATGAGGGAGACATTAAGTTGCCACAGTCCGCGTCCCAAAAAGGTCTTCTGTGGTGTGTGTCTCAGGACTACTTGAAATGCACTGTGATCACTAAAACTTAGCGGCCACATCTCGCAGGCCATAACACTGGTTTTAAAATCATCGCTGACATAAATTCTGTCGATTCGACTTTGAGACACACTGCTGATGTATGTGTACGCAACGGCGTGTGGCCGGAGATGAATCCAAGTGTCCGTGACTTGAAGGCCACTAACAAGCTGTTGCAGCTCCTCGCAAAAGTTAAAATTTGGAGCTTGATCTTGCTTACGTAAAACACAATTGAAATCTCCAGCTAAAATTAGTTTCCATCGTTGTCTCGTGAAGAGTGTGACTATTTCGTCTCGAAAAAAATCGTATCTCTGTCGCCTATTGTTGCTTCCTGATGGCGCGTAAATATTGACAAGTAACAAATCTTGTATACTGATGGAGATTCCTCTACCCGAGCTTAAGAGGGCTTCTGTAGTAAACTGGATGCCTTCCTTACATAAAATCGCGGTACCAGCTTCGGGTCCAATATTAATTATGGAGGTGTAACCAAATATCTGTCCTATTTGGTGGAGACCACTTCCTGTACTAACGCGATATCTATTTCTGCAGCTTGTAGGTAGTCCTTAAAGCATTGGAATTTGACGTCGGACTCTATTCTATTGATGTTTAAAGTGGCTAACTTAAAGTCTTGCATGATTGTAGAGGTTGCAATTAATCACCGACTTCGTCCGCCCAATTGATCTTTGGGAGGGACGGTACAGTGTCCATAAGCGCGGAATCTTGCACATCGACGTTCATCAGAGTTTCCTCCGTCTCTGGGTACAAAGGTTGTGAACGTTCTTGCTCGTGAGATGGCTCATCATACCCACCCTTTTTGAGTATTTTCCTAACGCGCTGTGGTTTCGTGTCCAGTTCCTGAGTTTCGCCCTGACTTTGTGTCCTCAGTGGTCGTTTGGTTTTAGACGACTTCTGTTTTTGGTTTCCTACTTCGCTGACTGGATTCTGCGGACTTTCCAAACGTCTGTCATCGCCACCAGGGCACCCTGTTGGCACTGAGACAGATTCTAACGGCTGCAAAGTGGGTGGATCTTCAGACTGTTGCAATACTTCCGTCGCCATGGTGTCGATGGAGTGTAGTGGTACATTCCCTGACTCCGTCGCGGAGGAGTGTTTCGGCACGGAGGTGTTGGGTGCGGGATCGTTTGATGCAGCAGCGGAGGGAACAATATGAGTCTCGGCCGACACGACTTCCTGTTCGTATGTCTGCTTCTGGTGTTCGTCGCCGTGTTCGGAAAGATCAGCACTGTCCGTGTCTGAAGCCAGAGTAACTCGTGCGTACGTTCTAGTGCCCGTAGGCGGCGCTCGGTCAGTGGTAACTACCTCGCGAGGCAATTGTCGCGGTCTCGCTTGTGGACATGCTGCTTTCATATGTTCTGACGATCCACAATAAGCGCATGTACGAGGTTGTCCGTCGTATGTGACAAGACCTTTGAACCCCTGTACTATGATGTAGGACGGTATATGTTTATTCAAATCAATCTTCGCGATTTTTACACCGTTGTCAACGTTAAAGTGCCTGAGACCTGTCCACTTTTCTCTTTGAATTTGAAGCACCGACCCGTAAGGGGAGAGGGCCTCTCGTATACGATCTAAGTTGACTTCAAACGGTAGGTTGTAAATACGAACCAACTTGAGGCCAAGCCCGGAACAAGTTATTGTAACCTCACTAATTGCGCCATTTGAGTGAGCGAACGTTGCCTTTCCGTCAGTTCGAGTCATAGTTCGCAGGCAGATATCGTCATTACGAACTTGTACATATACAGCATTGGCTACGAAATCGTAAGCAAAGCCTACAACGTAGTCGTCTACTAGGTGAATCGTGTCATGTAACCAATCGTCGAGTTCCAAAATTGTCGGTCGCACATATCCGTATTTAAATGCGAACTTCAGGGTGCGTGTTCGAACTAGAGTTTCCATACTGCAGTCGCAGAGCAATACTCACAATAACCGTCAACAGGCTGCGGCTCCGCCGGCGCGCCCGCTGGTGTAAACAACTCAGCGGTGTGCACTCGATCGCTTCCGCGGCGACACTGCCCCCTCGGCCACCGCGACCGGCCCAGCGCAAGTTTCCAGTCTTTGGCTACGGACCTTTCGCCGAGTTAGTACTTGTATGTGATAGCTAGATGTGATGTTAAACAGTTAGTGATTTAGTGGAGCAAGCAGAGATTGATATGCCCCCAATAAACCTGTTACCACTTATAGTGATTCAACGAGGTGGGGGTGAGCAATAATTCCCATCAATCCGTTGTTCCATTCTGCATACTGCGATTACAGACTCGGAACACTGTTGCTTTGGTACGACCGCCCGATCACCGATGTCTCCGAAAGATGACCCACAATTCATAGAGGCAGTTCGTGTTTCTCACTATAACTCGGGGACCTACACGAAGGACGCTCGCTTACTCAAAACAACCGCATGATAAAAAAATTCTACGGTAGTCTATTCGCACTTTATATTACGTTTCCATGTGGTGCTATCGGCAGCACTTAGATGCTTCCTTCATCATGTTTCGATTTGTTTGCCCTCAGTGTAATACGTAGCTGTACAAATTAAAAATTTTCAACGCTGCTTCTTTAAACTAAGCCAGTTTGTGCGGAGTTTCTCGAAGGCCAGTCAAAACTCTTTGTGGGAGATGCTGGTCTGGCTACAATAGCCCTGCCAAGTTCATTCCAGACATGCTCAGTCTAATTCCGGTGAACAAGCTGACACCTCCATTCGTTACATTCCTTCAGCTCCATGCATGTTGTGCACCAGAGCAACTCTGTTGGGACGAGCGTTATCATCCACCAGAAGGAACCTACCTCCGAGGCTCCAGCGCAGGAGACATCAAAAGGCAGAATGATCTCTGCACGCCGGCCGCGGTGGCCGAGGGGACTCAGGCGCTTCAGTCACGGTCTGCACGGCCACTACGGTCGGGGGTTCGAATCCCCCCTCGGGCATGGATATTTGTGCCGTCCTTAGTTGTAGGTAGTTCATAGGTAGTTTGTAAGTTTAGGGACTGATGACCCCGTAGTTAAGTCCCTTAAGCTTAACAACCATTCGAACATTCGATCTCTGCACTTCTGAGCAGTCAAAGCTCTGTACGTCCGCCAATACTGACTCCTGTCCACACCATTCGTCCACCAATATGGTGATGTTTTCTGCACATAAGCAGGATTGTTCAGAGTTCCACGTTCTCTCCAGATGAGGGAACGACGATTGTCCGACGGAACACAAACTCTTGACACATCTGTGATCAGAACCCGGCGCCATTCGTTACGACTCCTCCGGCCGCGGTGGCCGAGGGGACTGAGGCGCTCCAGTCACGGTCTGCACGGCCACTATGGTCGGGGGTTCGAATCCCCTCTCGGGCATGGATATTTGTGCCGTCCTTAGTATAAGGTAGTTGATAAGTAGTTTGTAAGTTTAGAGACTGATGATCCCGTAGTTAAGTCCCATAAGCTTAACAAACATTTGAACATTTTGTTACGACTCCTGATTTTCCTCCGTAATTTAGACGGGACACACACACCTTATCCCTTCCTGAGTAGAGTCCCCATTCACGAAGCCATTCGCATTGACATTTGCTCGTCCTGGAGAGTGCGTTGCAACTGAGTTACATTCATGTTCGTTTCGACGGGATTTTCACTTGAGATAACGTCATCGCTTGAGGATTTTACCCTTAGACGACCTCAGTCGTGTCTTCTTTTAACGGTTGGTTCCTGTTGTCCAGGTCCTGGAAATTACACTTTGGACACTCCAATAGCTGCAGCTACCTCCTTCTATGTCTGTCCCGCTTATAACCTTCTTCTTCCTCTCCATACCAAAGCATCGAGTAAGTCACGTTGTTGTTGCATTGCACTACCTGCTCATACACTATCTCAACCCAACTACTTGTGTAATTCGTTTGGTAGAGTAAACACAATTCAACACCAAACCACTTTGCAGCAACTTTCTGTTATTACCACTACATCGGTTACCGTAATGTTAATGTCTTCACTCCGTAGAACCGGCAGAAAAACGTCGTGCCAATTTAGTTCATTCTGCTAATGACAGTAGTTTAGATCATAGATATCTCAAGTAATCCCTTAATTTTTTTTTTTGTTGTTGACAAATTTACTTGTGAAAGTTATGTAAAGAATCCTTGAAAGTTCGTGTTAACTGAGTCGGGTCTTTGGGTCCAGTCCGGCACTCTCGTCGTGGGGTGTGGAAAACCGCCTGAAACGTACATCCTGGCTGATCGGTACACCAGCCCTTCCGGATTCGAACCGAGACGTTCGGGCCTTCCCGTCTGAAAGCGGGCACTTCAGTGCGCTCGACGGATCTTCAATTTATCTTTAATGACAGGTATTTTTTAATACTGACAAATAAGTTAACAGCTTAACAAATTTCTTGTGTGATAGTTCACGGTAGTATATTTCACTGAAATGTACTTATTATTAGTCAACAGACACAAGTTACGCCGCGGTGGAGTAGCGGAGCGGTCTAAAGCACCTCGCTGCGGAGCGCGCGGTTGCTCGCCGTGGAGATTCGAGTCCTCCCTGGGGCATGGGTGTGCGTGTTTGTCCGTAGGTTAGTTTACCTAGGTTTAAGTAGTTTGTAAGCTGCGGACTGATGACCACGCAGTTTGGTCCGATAGATTTACAGACATTTGAACATTTGAACACAAGTTGCTCTCTAATGTAGACATTGTTGAAGCCTACATTTTGTATAAACGACTATTAATGAATGGAAAGGCAGGGAAAATTTATTATTTACATTTTCCGTGTAAATCATCCGCTTTGAACAGCAGTATCATACGGATCTCGCAATTCAACAAACTCGACTTATAAGAACAAGAGAATGTGATATCATAGATCTATAAAGTAAATATTCGCTTTAGAACTATGGGCTACGTTGTACTGCGGACACATTGTACATCAGTAATGAAAACAAAGTTAGTTCCTAGTCTGCTGTGTAACTAGCAGACTGTGCAATTTAAACAGCTGCTTCAGCTATTCCAGTACAGTGCGTTTGTCTGAGAACTTTACTGTGCTTTTAATGAGCATACAGAGATCCCGTGGCTAAACTACACGGCTTTTACAGAGACTCTATCAAAAACTTGGCTTTGCTTCCTGTGACATGGATGGGTATAGTCCATCCATGTGCCGTGGTGTAGTTGACACTTATTCTAAGACGCACATTTCTTCTTGTTTTTTCACCTTACATAATTCCTTTCTACCAGGTGTTTCAGCTGCGGTGGAGTAGGCGAGTGGTCTAAGGCGCCTCGCTGCGGAGCGCGTGGTTGCTCGCAGTCGGAGGTTCGAGTCCTTCCTGGGGAATGGATGTGTGTTTTGTCCTTAGGTTAATTTACCTTAGTTTAAGTAGTTTGTAAGCTACGGACTGATGACCAGATTTACAAACATTTGAACATTTTTTCAAGTGTTTCCAGGAGAAAATATACAGTCATGGGCATAATCCTTACCAAAGTGGATCTGCACGGCCACTACGGTCGGAGGTTCGAATCCCCCCTCGGGCATGGATATTTGTGCCGTCCTAGTTCGTAAGTAGTTCATACGTAGTTTGTAAGTTTAGGAACTGATGACCCCGTTGTTAAGTCCCATAGACTATACAAACATCTGAACATCTGAACCAAAGTGGAAATATTCTTGTCACGGAACAACGAATAGCGAATGTATCGTGCTCAGAGGAAAAGATATAAAAGATGAAAAATAGCTTTTCCACTAGACTGGTAGATTGCAAATATAAAAATCATGAGATATTCGGGCTTATTTACTTGTTAGTACTCGTACCCTTGTCACATGTTAAATTATAACTCGCTTGACATTTTGCGCCCTATATACCACATCATAGGTGCGACATGTGGTCCCCTTGAATGCCTTAGCACCTCAAATTATGTCGACTGACGTAAATCATTACGCATATAAGTTGCGCTGGATGTCACTTATTTCTATGTAAAATTTGCTACAACACACCCTGTTACGGAAACATCATCTGCCTTCTAATATCTCATATCATGTAACAAATGACATTGCATGTTGTGAGACGTGTCATGTTGTGTCCTGAAACTTTTGTGCTGTGATGCGAGACGCGGCAACATCTGACATTACGCCGCGTTAACAATCATAATACGACATAATGTGACGGGATGTGTAATTAATTAATTCACCACTTCATGTCACGTAGTACATTATGTTGTGACATGTCATTCGACTCAAATAATAAAATGTCAAATTGTATTATCAACTGTATCAAGGAAACTAATGTGATACGTAATATCATATCGTAAAACAGTACATAACGCATAATCACATGCTACATAACATTTCTCGTGTCGTTCAACAGAACACTACATGTCACTGAATATCATGATAAGTGCATTCCAACTCAGGGTTACTAGCAATAACATTGACTTGTTAATTTAAATGTTATCTGAAGCTCTCATATAGATCTAAAAGCCAGTTATCCTTTTCACATGTAAGTATACAGCCAGGAGATGTTGTTGTGGTCTTCGGTGCAAGGACTGGTTTGATGCAGCTCTCCTCGCTACCCTGTCCTGTGCAAGCCTCTTCACCTGAGAATACGAACGGCAACCTACATGCTTTTTTATCTGCTTACTGTAGTCGTCCCTCAGGCTCCCTCTACGATTTTTACCCCACATACGTCTTTCTAATGCAAGTTGATGTCTCAGATTGTGTCCCACAAACCTATCCCGTCTCTTAGGATATGCCCAAAAACTCCATTTCTCCCCAATATTGTTCAAAAATGTTGAAATGTTAGTTACGCTTATGGGACTTAACTGAGGGGTCATCATTACCTACACTTAAAAACTACTTATGAACAAACATCCATGCCCGAGGGGTCGGGGGGGATTGTAACACTCGTCGGGGAATGGTCTCGCGCATCGGAGCGTAGCGCCTCAATCCGTTTTGCCACTCCACCCCGGCGATTATGTTGAGCACCTCTTCATTATTTACGTGATCTACCCATCAAATGTTCATCATTCGCCTGTAGCATCAAATTTCAAAACTTCTATCATCGTTTTGTCTGAACTCCTTCTAGTCCACGTTTCTCTCCCATACAATGCTAAACTCCAGACAAATGCTTTAAGAATCGACTTCCTAACATTTAAACCAATATTTCGCTTATTCGGAAACGCCTTTCTTCCTAAATCTATTCTGAATTTTATTTCTTTACTTCGGCCATCAGAAGTTATCTTGCTACCCAAATAACAAAACTCATCTACTACTTTTATTTTCTCATTACCTAATCTAATTCCTTCAGTATCGCCTGATTTTCTGACACTACATTCCATTACCCTCTTTTACTCTTGTTAATCTTCATCTTATACCTTCCTTCCAAGACAATGTCCTTTCCGTTTAATTGCTCTTCCAGGCCCTTTGATGTCCCTGACAGAATTACTATGACATCGGCAAACTGCAAAGTTTTTTTTTCTTCTCCTTGAACTTTAATTCCCTCTCCAAATTTCTCTTTGCATTCCTTCACAGCTTGCTCAATGCACAGATTGAACAACATTGGGGAAAGGCTTCAGCCCTGTCTTACCCTTTCATGCCCTTCGACTCTAATAATTGCTGTCTGATATTTGCGCACTCTTCGCTCCCTATATTTTACCCCTGCTACCTTTGAATCTGAAAAAGGGTATTCCAGTCAACATTGTCAAAGGCTTTCTCCAGATTCACAAATACTAATTGCGCAAGTTTCCCTTTCCTTAATCTATCTTCTAAGTGTTAACGTGTATATTACCTCACGTGTTCTTACATTTCTCCTAAATTCAAATTGATCTTCCCCAAGGTCGGATTCCACCAGTATTTCCATTCGTCTGTAAATAATTCCTGTCAGTATTTGGCAACCACGAAATATTAACTGATAGTTCTGTAATTTTCACATTTGTCTGCACTTGGTTTCTTGGGAATTTGAATCACTATATTCCTCTTGAAGTCTGAGGGTATTTCTCCTTTCTCATACATCTTGCATACCAGGTGAAACAATTTCTTCATCACGCTCTCCTAATGACAACAGCAGTTCAGACGGAACGTCATCTAGTTGCTTTGTTTCTACTCAAATCTTTCAGAGCTCTGTCAAATTCTTCTCGGAGTATAGTGTCTCCTACCTCATTTTCCTCTTATCCGTCATCCATTTCTAGAATACAGCCTTTAAGTTTATTTCCTCTGTACGGGCCCTCTATATATTCCCTCCAACTTTCAGCTTTCCCTTCTTTGCTTAATGCCGGTTTTCTTGATATTCATACCGCTACTGAACTTGTTTCCAGATGTATCTTTTATTTTCCTGTAGGCGGTATCTATCTTTCCCCTAGTTATATATTCTTCTACGGTCTTGCATTTCTCCTCTAGTCACTCCTGCTTAGCCAGCCTGACGTCCTGTCAACCTCATATTTCAGACCTGTACCCCCTTTTGCCTGCACATTATGCATTTTAATCTTGTCTCCTTTCATCAATTGAGTCCAGTATCTCCTGTGTTATCCAAGCATTTCTATTCGGCTTTGTTCTTCTGCCTATATGATCCTCTGCATCCTTCACTACTCTATCTCTCAGAGCTACCCAATTTTCTTCTACTGTATTACTCTCCCCTGTTTCAGACAATCCTTGCCTAATGCTCCCTCTAAAACTCTCAACCACCTCTGGTTCCTTCAATTTTCCTAGATTCCATCTCCTTAATTCCCTACCTTTTTGCAGTCTCTTAAGTTTTAATCTACAGTTCATAACCAATAAGGTATGGTGAGAGTCTATATCTGCTCCTAGATCTATCTTACAGTTTAAAACCTGGTTTCTAAATCTTTGCCTTACCAAGTGTTTGGGATTATTAAATTGTGCTCTGCACAAAATTCTACCGGACGATCTCCTCTTTCATTCCTTTTCCTCAGTCCATATTCACCTACGACATTTTATTCTCCTCCCTTTCCTACTACCGAGTTCCAGTCCCCCATCATAATTTTCTTTTCCACTAACGGTCTGAATAATTGCTTTTATATCCTCATACATTTCTTCGATCTCCTCATCGTCGATAGAGCTAATTGGCATATAAACTTGTACTACTGTGGTCGGTGTTGGCTTCGTGTCTATCTTTGCTACGATAATGCGTTCACTGTACTTTTTATAGTAACTTACCCGCATTCCTATGATCTTATTCATTATCGGATATACTCCTGCGTTACTCACCTGACCAAAAATCCCTTTTATCCTGCCAGCATATCTAACTTTAACCTATCCATTTCTTTTTTCAGATTTTCTAAATTACCTATACGATTGAGGGATAGAACGTTCCACTCTTCGATCCGTAGAATGTCTGGTTTGTTTCTCTTGATGACGACATCCTCTTGAGTAGTCCCCGCCCGAAGATCCGAATCGGAACTATTTTACCTGCAGAATATTTTACCCAAGAGGATGCCATCATCATATATTCATACAGTGTAGCTGCATGTCCTCGGGAAGATTATCGACTATAGTTTCCCCTTGCTTTCAGACGAATGCAGTAACTGCATGGCAAAGCGATGTTAGCGTATGTTACCAGTGCAGCTCAGTTAATCATCCAGCCTGTTGCCTCTGTAACTACTGTAAAAGCTGCTGCCTTTTTTCAGGAATCACACGTTTGTCTAGCCTCTCCACAGATATCACTCTGCTGTGGTCGCACCCCACCTCGTCAAAGTTTGTGGTTCACGAGGGTGGGCCAGGAGATATTGAGCAGTATTCAGGTACCATTAGAATTTGTGATTTCTCAGCTTCTTCCTTTGTTGATGGACTATATTTCCTCACAGTTATTTCAGTGAATTTCAGTTTAACATATACCTTTCCAAGATTAATTGTATGGGATCGTTGCATATTGTGGCGTCACAAATCAGATTGGGAGTATGGAATTTTACGACACCACTCTTACACATTAGTATCTGTCACTAACTGTCAGCTCTGTGTAATCGAAATTATAACTTTTTCATAATTAAACCAACAGCAGTGAGAATGGTGCTTTTTTGCAGTGTTATATTTCCGTCTGTACCGGTAAAATGGCAAACATTTATAAAATACTTTATTCATGTTACTGTGCAGAATTTTCTACATTTTGAGAGATGGATATTTTAGATTTATACCTCTCAGGGCTCTCTTATTGTGAAACTGCCTTTTTAAATTAATTGTACTTGAAGTCTAATGCTGAGTGATTGTTAGTTTTCTGCGTAAATCAAAATGATTAAGATTATATTTTAGATTTATAAGTTATAAATTTCTGTATGGCAATAAATCTAAAACACTGTACTTATTATTATAGAATCATCGCCTCATATCAAAATATTCATCTGTTCGTGTTTTAGAAATTCCATAAGTTGTAATCGTAACTTAAATTTGTAACTGTTGCGAACAATATATTGTACAACAACAGTTGTTGACTTAGTATCAGTAAACAGCACGCGGCTCTGCCCATTGAGCATTCTAGATTTTTCTTTAATGTTCGTTAAGCTTATGGGACTTAACTGCGGGGTCATCAGTCCCTAAACTGACAAACTACGTATGAACTAACTTATAATAAAGACATCTATGCCCGAGGGGGGATTCTAACCCCCGACTGGGAACGGCCTCGCCCATAGGAGCATAGCAGCTCAATGCGCTCGGACATTCCGTCGAGGCAGAGTCCTAGTTACTAGTAAAGTCATCCCATATTTGTGCTATACTGAATGTTAAGATAACGGTTCTGGAATTCTCTGATGCAACATCTGGTGTTTGTGTGTGTTATTTAGCAAATGCTTACTTGACCGCAGAGTCGTCGGACTTCGTCAACTAAAAGCTGATATTTAATTCTCTCCGTAGTGGATGGATTTGTGACGCAGCTGATTAGATTATATAGACGGATGAAAATACCATCAGCTGTATTCAAAATCTTTATTAAATTCTGTCGACCAGTTTCGGTGTTACATTACACCATCTTCAGGCTCCCGTTGTGTGATTATTATTAAAATCACATCTGGATTGGGTAGCCATTAAAACCAATATCCGAAAATTTCTTGTTCTGTTCATGTTACACTCTCAACGACTCAACCGCGCAACATTCAAGCTCTTTTCCAGAGCATATATAACATAATGTTGCACTATTAGACGAAATATTGACTGAGTGGTATGTGTAACAAATTATATTTTAACGGCTCGTCGTTGAGAGTGTAACATTAATAGAGCAAGAAATTTACGGATAATGCTTTTAATGGCTATCCAATCCAGATGTATCTTTAATAATAATCACACAACGGGAGCCTGAAGATGGTGTAATGTAACACCGAAACTGGTCGCACAGAATTTAATAAAGATTTTGAATACAGCTGCTGGTATTTTCGTCCATCTATATAAAAGCTAATGTGTATTTATATTCACAGTTATTAGGTACGTTCCGGTTTAGGAATTTAACCTTGTGTGACGCAAAATATGGTTTCGTCACTGATGTTTCAATTTTATTTCGAGATTATTTATTCGGTTTTGGTACTAGCGGGAAGTTACAACTGCAAATCGCTAGGTATGCATTAGACAACATATTTTATAAAGGTATTTTTAATTATTGTTCAACAACCGCGTACTCATATAATTAAGGATCTTCCTGTGTATTTGCAAAACGTTGTTTATATTGATTGTCAACAGTCACTCCCCTCACAAAGCGACGATACACTGGGAAGGCTTGTGCGTTTCGCTATAGTCTGACACGAAAATTCTCAAAGAACTTCAAACGTTTTCTACTAGGTCCTATATTTTTTGGAAAGTTATAGCAGATTACACTCTCTTGTAGTACCTCAGGGATTGCTGTCGCATCAGAAGACTCCATTCAGAATAAATGCTTTGCTCTGTTCGCTAGACACTCTCCTATACAGTAGCACAGTTAGTCTGAAATTCCATATGTTTGTTACTTGTTGTTAATCACTTAGTGTAAATGATATATATGGGAAAACTGTGCTAGTTTGTATTGTTGACTCATTGTTGTGTCGTATGATGACATAAAAGTACCCCTCTTAGGTGAGTAAACCTGCCTAAACCGCACAACATTTAAGCTCTTTCCCATAGCATATATAACATAATGTTGCACTGTTAGACGAAATATTGACTGAATGATATGTGTAACAAATTATAGTTTAATACCCTACTTACAAGACAAACGAATTTTAAATATGATAAGTCAACTAAAGACTTAAAATATTACAGAACGAAGTCCTCGTATATGTGCCACTGTCTACCTTACCATATCCCAGATACTGTAATTTTTAAAGAGTGCATCGAACAAGGAGGTTAGAATAAAGGGAGGGGGCATTATCTGCGCTGAGGACAGGATAGGTTGAAGCCAGAAGGCCCATGCTTTTGTGCCCAAAACAAAAAATTCCCACTTAAACCATGTGCGGATATTGCCCTCTTTGCGTAATGTCACTAAATTGACAGTCACATCGGAGTATTTACTTAGATATGTCACACATTTCAACGATTGGAAATACTATATTCACGCACTACGACAAAGGTTTTGGGCACAAACAAATGCCGGATTGCCCAGTTTGGTGGTTTCAATTTTTCAGTTAGGGCACTTCCAGAGATTGTAACCTCCTTCGCATCGATGTAGACTGGAAAATCCTTTACTATCGCATTATGAATGATAAATCATGTTTTGCATATACGTTAATTGTTGGGAAGGTACAATCTGCTTCAAGTTCTATTTATCTAGAATTCTCACACAGTTTGATGGCGTTGATGGCAGCGTTGTTTTCGGTGGCATGACGAAGCGTCCCAAGGTTTTTAGTTTCACGTCATATAAATTATAACAATGCTGAGTTACATATGAGAGCGACAAGCTGTGCGTTGAGAGCGCAGTTTCAAAAGATAAGTCAAAATAATTACATTGAAATCAAGTCTTTTATCAATTAAAATTGATATGAGATAAGCAAATTATGTGACGCACATCTTCATTATTAAGTGTGAATATTTTAAATAAAATAAATCATTTACCAGGTTAAAAAGACATTAAAAGCGGTCATGCTCCTGAATCTAGTAATGTTTCTTTATATAATACATTTAGGGGAGTTTATGAAATATTAAATCATTTACATCGTAATAACATCTCGAAATTGGTCTAGTGATTAATTATGTTAAATGTGCTTTCATCAGATACGAATTTTTATGATATATAAGTATTGACGTTTTTTACGTTTTCAATTTTGAGTGGCTTCAAAATCGGTACTGATAGCTCGAAAATATCGTATATACTTACTTTTCATTAGTTTGTAATCTTTAAAAACTGGTCTGACGTGAAATAAGATTTTTATAATCGTCTTGGTATGTGGTGCAATCATATTGCCGCGAGAGATCACGAACGCCAACTGCCGGCGTGGCGCAGGGGATAGCGTCACGGACTGCTGACCAGAAGGTCGCCGGTTCAATCCCCCTCACCGGCAAAAATTTATTTGTTTGTAATTTACAATTCCAGAAGGTTCTACATCTTTCTTATGTTCACTTGTAAATTCTACTTGTTTCTTATGTTAACTGTTCTTCTAATTTCTGGTAAATTCTGTCTGTGTATAAATAGCAGAGCACTCTGCCTGAGAGGCAGTCAGTGCTGCGTGTATGTTGAGTTCGTAATAAACGTGCTTTCAGTACAAGTGCTGTGTTTAGTTGCCTTCGAAGTCAAGCCTACTTCCATTGCAACGTGACATTGTTTGGTGGAAGCGCGGGGTACACTGTGCAACAGCTGCATCACCGTGGCTCCGATTAGGCAACGTAAAAGCCATCGCTTACACGGACTGGAACCGGAATACAAGGGATACACCGAGTACATCCTTCCAAAAGTCCGTATTATCAGAAGAACGATGGAGACGAAACCAGCAATAAGCCAGCTGCACATCAGACACCCGTCGGTGTTCTCTGGAGATGCTGGACAGGACCCCAACAAATGGCTAAAAGGGTTCGACCGAGTCGCCAAGTACAACAGGTGGAATCATACGATGTGCTTGGCCAATGTTTATTTCTACCTGGACGGAACAGCCCAGCAATGGTTCGAAAACAACGAAGAAAAGTTGAATGACTGGAAGACGTTCCAGGAGGAACTTAAGAAGACGTTTGGAGACCGCCAGCGACAAATCCGCTCGGTGGAAGAACAACTGAAGAACCGGGCCCAACGACATGGTGAGCCGACAAAATCGTACATACAGAGTGTTTTGTCCCTGTGTAACTTAGTCAATCCGAACATGACTGAAGCGGACAAAATCACGCACCTGATGAAGGGAATTGCAGAAGATATGTACCAAGCTCTTCTGATAAAAGACGTCGCTACGACAGAAGAGTTCATCAAGTGGTGCCAGCATATTGAAGAGATGCAACAGAGGAGGGTTGGACGCAAGAAGTATGACAGACTCCCAAATGTAGTACCTATGGCCGTTGTGGAAGACCAGCAGGACTTGGCTTCTCTCATACGACAAATCGTGAGAGAAGAATTACAACAGTGCCGGGACTATTAGACCGAGCGAGCATCAGATTATGGCCATGGATGTGAGCCCTGTAAGTCACGAGGTAGCCTACGCCGCTGAGGACGAGGTATTTCAAACATTAGCTCCTCTCTGCCCCGTCAATCGCACCCGACGTGAAGAATGGCGTCGCCCTGCTATGACTTACGCTGCAGCCGCCAAACGGCAGCCCATGAACCGACCGACGCGACCACAGCCAACTCCCCCGGTAACTATGACGCCCCGCAGAAGAACAGAAGTCTGGAGGACAGAAGACAACACACCACTGTGTTTCCACTGTGGACGCCCTGGACATGTCGTACGCTACTGCAGAGAGAGGAGGCGAGTATTCGATGATTATTTTGCCGCAAGACGTCAGCCGTCGGAGCAGTTCTATCCAAGGCAGTCAGCTGCTGATGAGTTCAGTCGACCTATGGGAAGAAGCCCATCGCCGTACCCTAGACGAGGTCACTCCCCGACGAGCCGCAGCCGTTCACCGTCGCCGTACAGAGGTACCAGCCGCTCCCCTAGCCGCCGCGCCCAGGAAAACTAAGCGAGGCGACCATCTACGGAGGTGAGGCCGCCGCAGATGAAAATCCTCCATGGACGACAGTCGCCAAGATGTCGGGAAATCTCGTCGACGTCATAATCGACGGCCAAGATGTCCGGGCACTTGTTGATTCAGGAGCCTCTTTTTCTGTATTATCGGATAATTACCGCCGCACACTAAGGAAGACAATGTTCTGTGATACGGGAGAAACTGTGCTGAAGGTCGCGTATGGAAAGTACGTCCATCCAGCAGGAACTTGTGTCGCAAGAATAACCATCAACAACAGGACGCAGCCGTTTGAATTTGTCGTGTTAACAGAATGTAGTCACAATGTCATCCTCGGATGGGGATTCCTTCAGGCATCCCAAGCTATCATTGACTGTGGAAGATCTGAGCTGGAAATTAAAGAAGTTGTTCCGCCAGATACACGTAATACTGAATTTTCTTGGAAGTTATTCGTCGTTGACAATGTGACGATACCGCCGTTGACAATGAGAGAGTTGCAGTCACAAACACAGATGACTGGTTAAACTGTGAAGTTCTTGTTGATAGTAAAAGGTTTATCAGGCTCACAAAAGAAATTTACATACCAGCGGCTATCATAAGCAGTACCGGTGGTCAAGGAGAGATTTGGATCACAAATTGTCACGAGCAGTCACAACTTATCCCCAAGGGAATGTGTATCGCGACAGCTGAACCAATCCAGGACGGTGAGCTCAACGTCATCAATGAAGACCCATGCCCTGCTATTAGTACAGACAACACGCTGGAGGAAACAAACGTGGAACTGCCAATAGGGCCTGGACTGACCAAGGAACAACGCCAGCGGGTGTTAGGTATACTACGCCAATTTTCGGGTGCATTCACACCTCAGCAGGGGAAAAGTCAGACGGAACGGCCCACGATAAAGCACCGTATCAATACTGGGGACCATCCGCCAATTAGCCAGCGTTCATATAGAGTGTCGCCAGCTGAAAGACGGATAATTTGGGAGGAAGTGGAGAAGATGTTGCGAGATGACATTTTTCAACCTTCGGAGAGTCCTTGGTCATCTCCGGTGGTCCTCGTAAAGAAGAAGGATGGCACGTGGCGATTCTGTGTCGACTATCGGCGGCTGAACAGTATCACAAAGAAAGATGTCTACCCATTGCCGCGTATTGATGACACCTCAGACTGCTTGAAAGGAGCTACATACTTCTCAACTATGGACATGCAGACAGGTTACTGGCAAATCGAGGTTGACGAAGCTGACAGGGAAAAGACGGCTTTTATTACACCTGACGGCCTCTATGAATTTAAAGTAATGCCATTTGGATTATGTAATGCTCCCGCCACATTCGAACGCATGATGGACAACTTGCTTCGACACCTTAAGTGGACGACGTGTCTCTGCTATTTAGATGACATTGTCGTTTTCTCGAAAACATTTGAAGAACATCTGAGTCGCCTGTCAACTGTGTTGAAGTGTGTTCAGTCTGCAGGTCTCCGCCTCAATTCAAAGAAGTGCCTCTTCGTCGCAAAAGAGATAAAAATCCTGGGGCACCTAGTCAACGGAGATGGTGTCCGTCCTGATCCAAATAAAGTAAGGGCAGTCACAGAATTTCCAACTCCTCAGCACATTCGTGATGTGAGAAGTTTTCTCGGGCTGTGCTCATACTACCGACGTTTCATAAAAAGATTTTGTAACAAGGCACGTCCATTACAAGAACTTCTGCAGGGAGACGCCAAATTTTACTGGGACCAGACAAAAGAAAGAGCTTTCCGAGCACTTAAGGAGGCTCTAACTTCCGTACCAGTGCTAGCCTTGTACGACAAGAATCCAGAAACGGAACTTCAGACAGACGCCAGTGGCTATGGGATTGGTGCAGTGCTTGTACAAGTTCAGGAAGGTGCCGAAAAAGTGATAGCCTATGCGTCAAGAGTACTCTCAAAGTCCGAGATAAACTACTCTTCAACTGAAAAAGAATGTCTCGCAGTTATATGGGCTATCAACAAGTTCCGGCCGTATTTATTCGGCAAACCATTCACCGTCGTGACAGACCACCATTTTTTGTGTTGGCTGACTAGCTTGAAGGATCCATCAGGTCGACTAGCAAGATGGGCACTAAGACTCCAAGAGTACGATATCACAGTGGTATTCAAGAACGTGTTTCAGGAAGTGCCTTTCTACTTATTTAAGTGTTCGAAACTTGAATTTAATTTCCAGGATCACTTCTTCGTTCGGAAGACTAATTTAGTTTTTTATTTATCGAGGAAACTAAGAAGCCTTTTCATTTTAATCATAAGGTTTTTATTGTGTTGTGGATATAAATGGGCTCAAATTTACGTCAAGAAGATGACGGTCTCCACTGTGTTGTCTTAATCCTCGGGAGCTGCGAAATGGAGCAACAACGTTTATTTTCACCTTCAGCTAAGAAAAAAAAGGAAAAAAAATGTTTTTGAGTCTAGTAGTGGAGTTTTAATTAACTATTCCCTACTTATGAAGAGATTTTATTTCTTAAGATTGACTCTAATCACGATATCGAGCCCTAACGCTATGAGATACCGTTCTTTATGTTGAAATATATGTTCTCATTGACAGAAGGATGTTTCTTTCCGCACTTCCCACGATGCGTTATTTATAACTTACCCTTTCATTCAAGGGACGTTAACAGCAAGAGTAATTATAGCATTGAGCTCGCCGAAGAAGGAAAAAAAAAAGTCAGTGCTGCGTGTATAAAAAAAATAAAAATAAAAAAAAGAGTTGTGTTAAACAAAAAAAAAAAAAAAAAAAAAAAGGCAGTCAGTGCTGCGTGTATGTTGAGTTCGTAATAAACGTGCTTTCAGTACAAGTGCTGTGTTTAGTTGCCTTCGAAGTCAAGCCTACTTCCATTGCAACGTGACAATATTCACATTTTTAAACACTTGCACATAGAATTTTACGTATATCAAGGATTTTAAATGTGATATCGGGTAATTCAATTGTGTGTTTTTTTAATCATTACGAGACGTAATGATGGTTGCGGACATACACACTTCACGGACGCAGGGAAACCATCGAGTTGTATCAATATCCTTTCACGAGCTGCCAAGGACATGTTCTCCGAAACTCAGGAAGAACTCTTTTGCAAGAACCTCGATTACATTGTAGAGTTTAACGGCGTAATGACTTCCTAGTGATCAGGCTGGAACTCCTTTTTTCCTTGCAGGAAGTAAAGAATGTACCTCAAATTAAACAACACAGCACGTTAAAAGTGTACGCATGTTAGTTGTAAATAAGCTCGAAAACAGTGAAGCGAGAAAAAGCGGTATACAAGTTAACTTCCGCATCACCTTAAGCAGCCTCTTACCTCAAGTTTTTAGGTGGAGCATTCTGTAGGACCTGTAATTTTCACGCACGCTCTTTCGGTAACAGTCTATATACGGCACTTGTAGAGAAGAATCATATCTTCCACAAAATATTTGGCAGCGTTGAAGCAGATGTTACGCGTCTTAAATGCCACACGGAACCAATGAAGAGAATAGTTCATAATACTCATAATCAGCTAAGCTAATTCATAGGAGAATTACTTCAATCCATGTCGCACCTTTAATTGTTTCCTAGAGTTGCATCTTCATGGGACAACATCACATACTACAAAAAAAAACAAAAAAAAAAAAAAACAAAAAAAACAAAAAAAAAAAAAAAAAAAATTCCTTTAGAATCTCTTACACTGTAGCAGAAGCCGTTATTTTCTTGACCTCATATACAATCCACTAGTCACGGATATTCTCAGTCAGCATAGCGATCGCCACATAACAGTCTCAATACCATATTTAAGAACGTAATTACGAATCGCGTTTTTTAAGAAAGTTCCGTTTTGCTGTAGAAACTAGTAGTTAGCGCACAAACCGTAACGATCGTGTACCGGCATGCCTCCGGAACAACTGTGCTCAGTTACAACTCTGTAGCTAACCTGTATGGTTCTGTTCTGTGCTTCAAAATGTTTAAGACTATCAACTCGCCCGCTGCGTGTGAGGTTCGCTCAGTGATATGGTTTTCGTCACCAAGGAACCTGTCTGCTGCAGAAATTCATCAACAGATTTGCGAAGTGTCCGGTGATACTTTTATGTGTAAAGGCAAAGTGCGTAAGTTGGTACGAGAATTCAAAGATGACTGTGACAAGGTTCACGATGAGGACTTCGCCCGACTTCGATTACAGACGATTTGGAAGTTTCAACTGGAACGAGGATTCGTGACAACAGAAGCTTCACAATACAGGTATCGGAAACGAATTTCGTGACGTATCGAGATCAGTGCTTTACAAAACGGCAGTGAACTCTTGGTTATCGGAACAGGCTGCAAGATTTATGAAGAAGGTATTTTAAAATTGGTTGAGAGGCATGATAAGTGAACAAACTTGGCAACCATGTCAAAAAATAAAGTATGTACTTTCTGAAAATAAATATAATTATTTTTGAAATGACCTTTCGTTGTGTACTTCTCTTCAAACGGAACCTGCTTAAAAATTGCGCCTCGTAAATTACATGATTTAGAAGAATATATTGGTATTATCAGAGGTCTGAAAGCATACAAAATCATTAAATACGTAAATACGAGGCGCGTCCATAAAATTAGTTCATTTCAATTTATCTCCGCTGCAGCGCTGCGATTGCAGTTCCGCACATGCGCTGTAGACGATGTGTATCAAGGAGAACGTGCGCCATTTGGAGATCGCTGTCAGTTACGTACGCTTTGTTGTGCTTGTTTGAAATGTCGGCGTTGATTGAAAATCCCGCCGCCTGTGAAATGAGGTCGGTGATTCGGTTTCTGAATGCGAGGAAAGTGAAACCAAGTGAAATTTATCGGCAAATTTGCGATGTTTACAAACCAAATGCGATGAGTGATTCGATGGTGAGAAGATGGGTCCGACAGTTCAACGGCGGGCGTAGTGATGTGCCAAATGTAGAACGAAGTGGGCGTCCACCTTTGGTTACAGAAGAACTGGTTCACGCGATTGATGACAAGATCCAGGAAAACCGTAGGTTTGCAATTAGTGCTCTCGCTATGGTCTTCCCCCAAATTTCACGATCACTGATATTTCCAACTGGTTGAAGACACAGGCGGCAGATTTCTAAGAAGAAGGTTTACAAAACATGGTGCCATGCTATGACAAATGCCTACCTTTTTTCGGCAGTTATGTGGAAGAGTAGTTTAAGAGTTGTAGAATTTTGTGCAATAAAAATTTCTTCTGTATCTCTGTACAATTTTATTTTATTACCAAACGGAACTTACTTTCTGGATGCACCTCATATAACGTAGGCACCACGAAAGTAGGAGGCTCAGTTACACAGAATACACGCAGTCATTATAAGTCATACAGGTGGGTAACAGCACGACACTTAAAGACAGGTAAGTAAGTAAGTAAAGCAGTCAACAATCCGAAGATTGGTTTGAACACCACAGTGCTTTACTAGGCATGGTCCCGTTTGGAGGTGGTATGCCGTTGCCTTCCTCCGACCTTCGAACCGACTTACCCAGCCAGTTATAGGGGGACCTACAGTTTCACGTGGGTTCCGAACCACGGTGCTACTCGGTATTTTTCACATGAGCAATACTGTCAGAGGTGAAAGAAGTGGAAAGTGACAGATAAAAATCCTAGGACGTGGCGGGGATCGAACCCGCGACCTTTGGATTTGTAGTCTGGCACTCTTCCACTGTGCAACCGAGGCGAAGACAGGTATATCGACAATATTCCAAAGAAGGAAAATTCTCTTAAGCAGCTTGATACATCCAATAAACTCAAGCAACTAAAATTAGAAAAAAAATCTTTATATATATATATATATATATATATATATATATATATAGTTTCAGTAACGAATCACAAAATCTTTTTTTCACTCACAGGTAGTAATTTCAGTTCTCAGCGACCATCTTCGTATATAATGACAACAGATTTCTAAAGTTATCAGATAGTCCTTTGTGTGGTAGCAATGAGTTTCATCGCTTCAAAAAAAAATTATTATTATTATTATTTTTTCGGGTACATCCCGCACAAATGCAACAGGAATTCTGACATTGTACAGAAATACCGCAAATTTACAATATTGTACTGCATAGGCTCAGTGAAATATCAACGGACGATAACGACGCGGTGGAGTGGCCGAGCGCTTTAAGGCGCCTTGCTGCGGAGCGCGGTTGCTTGAGGTTCGAGTCCTCCCTCAGCAATGGTTTGTGTGTGTGTGTGTGTGTGTGTGTGTGTGTGTGTGTGTGTGTGAGAGAGAGAGAGAGAGAGAGAGAGAGAGAGAGAGTGTTGCCCTTAGGTTAGTTTAAGTGGTTTGTAAGTCTAGGGACTGACAACAGAAATAGTTAAGTCCCACAGATCTGCAAACCCTTGATTAAAATTCAATTACAGTAGAGTTTCGATTATCCGATCTTCGGTTATCCGACTTTCCGTGTTATCCTTTCACTGTGCCGGGACTGTACGCAAAAATTTATAAATAAAATGATATCTCCCAATCTTGGGAGAGTTTTGGAGCAAATACAATTGCAAAATCCTGGAAAAATTTTCCACAGGAAAATCAAGAAAATTCTCCAGATGATCAAAATCTACAACAGTAGACCGAACCAGAAAATACTACCCTGCTTTAGTTGTTACTAAAATTCCGCAATGTGCTGACGCCACGGAAGATGACGTAAACGAATGGATTGTCCAAGATGAAGAATTTGAAGACGCACATGAAGATATAATCAACATGGTAAACGAAAAAGAAGCGGATATAATAGATAAAAGTACGCCCAACATTTCCCACAACGAAGGACACATAGCCTTAGAAACTGCTTTAAAATATGAACATCAGGTGGAGGAAACAACGTCTACCAAGGTTTAAGACACTATGTGATTTAGCGGCAAAGAAAGGGAAACAGAGGCAAACAAAATACACTAACTTCTTTACACAAATTTAAATGATTTTGTAGTTCAATGAAGTCTCTCACAAACACAACAGTGGACTATTGGACGTACGTAACTATTCAGTGTTATTTGATTTGTAATGAATCAAATTTTTAACTCATATGGGCTACTTTAATTTTTATGTAACTTAATATCTTATCACTTTCCTTCATCAACATCTACATCTACATCGATACTCTGCAAATCACATTTAAGTGCCTGGCAGAGGGTTCATTAACCACCTTCATAACTTTTCTCTACCGTTCCATTCTCTAATAGCGCGCGGGAAGAAAGAACACCTAAATCGTTCCGTTTTCGATCTGATTTCTCTTATTTTATTGGGATGGTCATGTCTCCCTAAGTAGGTGGGTGCTAGCAAAATATTTTCACATTCAGAACTAAAAGTCGGTGATTGAAACTTCGCAAACAGATCACGCCGCAATGAATAACGTCTTTCTTTTAATGATTTCCACCCCAATTCGTGCAACATTTCCGTGACGCTTTCCCCCCCGTAACGTGATAAAACAAAACGAGCTGCCCTTCTCTGAACCTTCTCAATATCTTCCGTCAGTCCCACCTGGTGAGGGTCCCACAAGGGGCAACAGTACTCCAAGAGAGGACGCACAAGTATGATGTAGGCAGTCTCTTTGGTGGAGCTGGTGCATCGTCTAAGCGTTCTGCCAATGAAGCGTAACCTTTGGTTCGCCTTCCCCACAATATTTTCTATGTGTTCTCTCCAGTCAAAGTTGTTCGTAATTGTAACTCCTAGGTATTTGGTAGAATTTACGACCTTAAGGTTTGACTGATTTATCGCGGAATTGAAGTTCAGCGGATTTCTTTTAGTGGTCATGTGTATTACTTCACACTTTTCTTTATTTAGTGTCAATTGCCAATTTTCGCACCAAGTAGAAATTTTGTCTAAATTGCTTTGCAGTTGCTTTTGATCCTCTGTTGACTTCACTAACCGATAAACGACAGCATCATCCGCGAACAGTCTAAGGGAGCTATTCAGATTGTCTGCTAAATCGTTTATAAACACGAGGAAGAGTAGGGGACCAATAACGCTTCCCTGTGGAACGCCAGATATCACTTCTGTTTTACTCGATGACTTACCGGCAATTACAACGAACTGTGTCCTTTCTGATAGGAAATTGTGAATCCAATCGCACAATTGGGTAGATATTCTATAAGCACACAATTTGGGGTTCAGTATCAAAAGCCTTCCGGAAATCCAGAAATATGGAATCGATTTGAGATCCCTTGTCGATGGCACTTAACACTTCATGTGAATAAAGGGCAAGCTGTGTTTCGCAAGAGCGATACTTTCTGAATCCGTGCTGACTATTGGTTAATAGGTCGTTCTCTTCGAGGTAGTACATAATATTCGAACAAAGTATATGTTCCAAAATCCTACTGCAAATCGACGTCAATGAGATAGGCCTGTAATTTTGGGGATCACTCCTATTGCCTTTCTTGAATATTGGGGTAATTTGGGCAACTTTCCAGTCTTTGGGTACGGATCTTTCGCTGAGTGATCGGTTGTAAATTGTAGCTAAGTACGGAGCTATTTCATCAGCATACTCTGAGAGGAATCTAGTTGGTATACAATCTGGCCCGGAAGATTTATTTTTGTTTAGTGACTTAAGTTGTTTTACTACTCCAGGAACATCTACTTCTAAGTTTCGCATGCTGGCAGCTGTTCTTGGATTGAATACTGGAGTGTTCACTTCGTCTTCTTTGGTGAAAGAATTTCGGAAAGCTGTGTTTAGTAATTCTGCCTTAGCAGTACTGTCGTCGGTAGTATTACCATTGCTATCGCGTAGTGAAGGTATTGTTTGTGTTTTGCCGCTAGTGTACTTCACATATGACCAGAATTTCTTTGGATTTTCTGCAAGATTACGAGACAGGATTTCGTTGTGGAAACAACTATAAGATTCTCGCATTGAAGTCCGCGCTAGGTTGCGAGTTTCAGTAAAAGATTGCCAGTCTTGCGGATTCTGTGTCTTTTTAAATTTTGCATGCGTCCTTTGAGTCCCTTTGAATATATTATTCAGTCCTCCTTCACATATTTAAAAATTTTCCATGTTCAAATAAATTTTTCAAATTTTCTATGTTTTTCGTATTATTTTCCGTGTTATCCGATCTTCCCGCTTATCCGACTTGGCCACAGCCGGTTTAGATCGGATAATCGAGACTCTACTGTACTCAGTGATAGTTCTAAAACTTGTGTCATTCGACACAACGCCGATAGTAGACTGACTGTACCATTTCCGTTGCTTCTTGTTAAAATTTTTCAAAGATTTCTTCACATGCCTGTGTACAGCGATAATGTGTTATTTGCACAAAAAAGTAGAAGTTGTCTTCTATGTAACGTTAGTGTGAGGAATCTTCATTGTGCTAAAAGATGACTTTCTCTCAGTTTTTGGTTTTGCTAGTCCTGCAGTCATTAGATTGCATGCAGAATGGTTAGTGCACCCTTTGTAACTAATGCGAGTCAGCATGAAGAAAACATATTTGCGAGTAGGAAATTTTTCACAAACGAGCTGCGGAACTCCCGAGCAAGAAGCAGCGCGGAGACCAGGATGGAGGACATTACTCTCCAGATGGCATCGGAATACGGGTTTCCTCTGCTCTTATTTCATCCATTTTCCCTCTCCGCACCTCCCGCGAAGACAATGCTTCTTCTCTATCGCCTCGCGCGGACCGTTCGTCTTGCCGACCTACGACTTCCTACCGCCGCAGGGAGCGAATATAATTCCCAATTTCGTTAACTGGCTCTCTTTTTACTGCCAGCTACCCGCGGAGCACACTTCCTGCGACAGGTGCCCCCTTCTTTATCAGTTTCTGTCCCTCACTTCCTGCGACAGGTGCCCCCTTCTTTATCAGTTTCTGTCCCTTCTTTATCAGTTTCTGTCCCTTCTTTATCAGTTTCTGTCCCTTTCTTTTGCACTGCCTCTGATTCTTTCCGTCCGAGCAGCTGAGATGAAAAATTTGAGCCTGCGCAGGTGGCTCCGAATGTCGTCGCCTGCCAGTCGAAACTAAGGGCGAGGGCAGAGGTTATTAGTCGGTGGTAGCTGGCATTATTTAGCTGCCACGCCCATTTCCAGGAATATTGCTTCTGAGAGACAGGCTAGCACTGCCCTTTTAAGATAAATGTCAAGTAAGCTACGGGACATTAAATGCTCATAAGTCTCTCACGCAATAAGGACTCCTTACATATTTGAAAAGACTGCATGCAGTAGCAAATTAAATAAGTATGATCTGTTTGCATGATATGTTTGTATGATATGTTTTTAACGTGACCAAGTTGCTAAGGTCATTGGCCAATATACATACAAACTACTTTAACCTACACCAAGGCAGTGCTAAATTACCCAACTGTGTGAGCAGCTGCAGTCTGGGAAGCCCCACGTTTAGAGGCGTAATTTATAGAGGCGGAAAAATTTAAATGGATGCAAACTTTTGACTTTGCTCAGAAAAGAACGCCGCTTGAATAACGCTGTAACGATACACTGAAATTTTTTATTTATTTTTTGTTTATCTTTGATCAGCAATACTTATCGCCTCCGGTTCCCTCTGACTCGCAATGCAACTAATTTAATTTCGTTCGTCATTTTTTTACTCCCAAACAAGCGAGACGACGGAACCAAGATAGTAGTTTTTTACTCACTCTCTTGTCTATGTTCGTTCTGTACGGACGTCTTCCATTCGTGTATCTATTCAATGTAAGTAATTGTGATGCAAGATGTTATAAAAACATATTACTTAAATTTAAAATCATCCCCTCTCTTTGGCTTTTATTTAAATGAATCCCTCCACGTCAAATACTTATTTTCTATTGTTTTCAGCTCTTTCGCCTACGTAATGGTTTAATGTTCAGACGCCATTACAATCGCTTCGCATTGTATGCAAAATTTCAATCAATCGATCATCCTTATACTATACTTTGCTTGATTTTAGAACAGGCAGTCATTTCTTTTGTAATTTCGCGAAGTCCGATCATTTTTTTAATTTTGTTTATCATTACCAGTAACTTCATGTTCCACCCACGGTCACACAACAATGAAAAGCGTAGTGAACAGTCTGAACATTGATCTACTACGGAAAGTATCTTCAACGTTCATATATTAAATAAAAAAAGTTATTATTTCCAGCGAAGCGCAGGATCCAGCTAGATGCTAGATGCCGTAAGTATTATAACGTGCTGTTGCTTGTATGGTGCCCGGCTTTAATATGCTACCCGCGGTTAATTTGCTTTAATGTTCATTTTGTGCTGTACTTTAACTAATTTATTTCAAAATATAAAAAAAAGAAAAAAAAGAAAAAGAAATTCGGTACCATCAATTCCTTGTCCAAAATATATAATCGCGGAATCTACTTTAACAATTATGGCATCATACGAAGCAAGGGCAACGTTATAACGTGACTATTTATTTCCAACTAATCAAAATAATTATTACGTTAAATTCACTACCGTAAGCGGGGGCGACGTTGGGACACTTTTTAAATTATTTTCCATATAAACCAAATAAAAATGATTCAATCTCAGAAATATTTACTACCATGTGTAGCTATACTCTTTCGTTGTATAGCAACAAACAAGCACAAACTAAAAACTAAGTATAACCTAATTACAGTTAAAATAACTGTCACATTGTCACCCCACATTGTGGGGTGACTTTGTGACAGTCTGGTTTTTCTACTAAAACTAATAGGGAAGTAATACAGTCACAATGTAACCCCATAAAACTCTATTTTAACATCAGGAACAAGTAAAAAAATCATAAAAATGAATTTTAAATCTTCAGCGAAGATCGACACTGGTAAATGGAAATCCATATATAGACATGCAAACTGCATGTACTGCAAACTGCATGTACTGCAAATCTCATTTCCCCATTGTCTGTAAAAACTCGTTGACCACCTGATTTTGTCACAGGTACTGGTGTTGCAACTGGAAGATTTCAGGCCTCTTTTGTTTTCAGCCACAGAGTTTTCTTATGAATGTTTTACCTGAGAAGAACAGATAAATTAATATTATGCATTGTAATAACATCTTTTCATAGTACTTCCATTTATGAGTATATTACTGACCTGCAGGAAGCTTCTCTCAGTGATAGGCGTTTTCCAAAACTTTTTTGACAGCTTCTGCCAGAGTTTCCTCAGTCTAATTGTGGTAAGAACGACTTCCAGTCCTTCTCACATATGTCCTCGGCATGCTGGACTTTTAATATAGTTGGCTGAACTGACAATAAATTGGAAAATAAACATAAAATAAAAAATAAAAAATCATTTTGGAGTGACTTTGTGATAACAGTATTTGTCACATAGTCACCCCATCAACCTTCGAAATTTCGTTTATATCTGTATAACTTTACTCGAAAAGAATATATTTAAGTTCTTTAAGCTTTAAAAGACTGCTAACAAACATGGTTATTAATATAATTACATGTAGGAAGCCAAACACATGAGTTCAACGTTGAGCAATACAAAGTTTACAGATTTTCTCCTGGCCAGAAAAAAAACGTTTTAACTAAACCACTGTATCAGCCACGACAGTTCGCGTAGGAGTGTAAGTGATAACCAAGAGATAGCAGCGCTTGTTACGCATATGACAGAATCGCTTATAGCCCTGTGGCAAGCGCAGAAATGGCGCAATATTTAAACTCCTCAAAAAAGTTCACATATCATAATGTCACCCCAGCAGTCACAAAGTCACCCCCGTTTAGGGTAACCAATTGCTGTTCAGTTACAGTCTATTACAAAGGTAATTCTGAAACTAGTAAAACGATCAATAGTTTATTTCTTTGATCACCTGAAAGAAGTGCATGGTAACTATTAAGGTGAAATATGCAACTTCATTGTATACTAAAAATTGCCTTGGTACTATTAGTACGTTGTTGTCTAGTGTTTTCCGCTGCTGTGTTTAGTGTTTTATTTGTATGAACAAAGTGCAGTGCAAGTGTTTTTGGAAAGTCGGTTTGGCCAGAATTGTACAAATTCTGTGTCCTCATGTGTACGTATTATTCAGGTCACTAAGTCACTTGGTTTTCATCAACTTTTCACTTTTAATTTCGATATCATTGTCCTAGAAGTAAACAGAGATCGTCCTCGATGATATTTATTTTGTAATGTCCTTTCAATTTTTACCGAAATCGACGATTGAAAGTTTAGTGGTACCACTTATATAGACGCATCATGTAACAAAAGGTATCTGTATACACTCGTAACAAGGAATAATTGTTTTAAAGTGTGTTATTATCTTTCTACAATTAAAATCTATAAATGTATGTAATGTTGAAAAAGTAATCTTGTTGTATCTGCTTGAGTCTTGTCTCTTGTCTGCTCTCGTCGATTCATGTACTGTGCGTGGATTGTTTTGATGAAAATGAAAAAAACATTGTAATGAGGTCTGCAAATGTATTTGAATATTTTAAGGTCTAAATATACATGTATTAAATGAAATACGTCTACGTACTTTAATTAGTTACAAATATCCTGATCATTTATATGAAATTGTAAAGGACGCCATTAGCATTTCTATCAGCAAGAAGCTAAAGACACAGATTGCCATTACGTGGCAAATATAGAATTCCTAATTGAATAAAGCAAGGACGGGTTGAAAATAAGGTTTGATAATTAAAAAAATAATAATTTTTAATTTCAGCTCTGCAAAACCACACTGGACTTGTACAAAAATTACGCCAACTTCTGTGGTAATGTATGGTAAAATGTGGTATCTTACAAAAATCTATAAATTACGAAGTGCATGATTATTGAAAGTGACTATTTTTATTATTCTTAGTGAGAAGTGAATAATATTTCATTAAATAATTTCCTGATAGCCATATCTTTAAAAGTTAAGACAGTTTTCATTTAGATTCAGTGAATTCAGACTGCGATTTTACTTCAAGTTGGACATTCAATTAAAGTTTCAATGATATACGTAACTGAGAATTATATTCAGTATTTTAATATTAACGATTGGTTTCACATTGACTTCCTTTGCAATTGAATATTACTTTTATAGCATTTAATGTGGGACTACTTTCTAAGAATACTCGCACCAGTTGAAGACCTTAAACTAAAATTTGACCTGAATAATCACGTCCCTGAGAAGATTCATGTTTCATCCATTTACTGAGCTAGCTGGCAAACTAAATAAATAATATAAAACACAAAGACAATATTTTAAAATATATTCTTACAAACATATATATATATATATTTGTAAGAATATATTTTAAAATATTGTCTTTGTGTTTTATATTATATATATATATATATATATATATATATATATATATATATATATATATATATATATTCACTAAGTGTGTTTGCCTCTGTTATAAAATAATAGATGATGGAAAATTTTTATGCGGTAGGTCAACACAAGAAATGTTAACATATTTTATTGTATCATTTTCCACAGAGGTGCAGCACAAAGATATAATTTTTTAAATGGAACAATAGTTTTTTCTATCGTGCATTGGAATCGTTGTAACCATCTGCGTCTAAATCAATTTAAACTACATTCCTATCACTCCTAGTTTGGGAGCTACAACCCTTCAAAGTTTCAGGGGCAGATACCACACGATGTACATAATACATGGCTGTGTGGTGGGTGATGGATGTTATGGCGGTGGGAAGTTGATTTACGTGAGATGTTCAAATGTGTGTCCATGTTCCTCAATGCATAATGCAATGCGCCGTCGGAAGGATCTGTGGACGAGATGTAACATCGCCGGAGCGACATGCGTCCTCGATGCGTCGGTTTAGATCATCTGGAGATGTGGGCTCAGTGACATAAACACGATCCTTTAGATATCCCCACAAAAAGAAATCTACTGGTGTTAAATCGGGCGACCTTTCGGGCCATGAATGAGAACCATGGCGCCCCAACCATTTTCCTGCAAACCTCTTGTTTACTTCTTCCACAACAGCACGCGCAGAATGGGCTGGGTGACCATCGTGCTGCATCTACATATGGACTCTCGTGTGTAGACACACATGTTCAAGGAGACCACCCAAACTGTAGGCTATAAAAGCGCGATATAACTCACCTGTCAGTGTACCTGGGAAGTAGTGTGGACCGATGATTTCATCCTCACGGATTCCACACCACACGTTAATAGACCACTTACGTTGACGGTCGACAGGTCGTACCCACCGAGGATTGTCTGTGACCCAGTAGTGCTTGTTATGGCGATTCACTGTACCATAATTTGTGAACGTGGACTCATCAGAGAACATAACACTTTGTAAAGACTCCAGCGTGAAATTACGCATGGCCCACTCACAGAATGTCACTCTTGCACGGAAATCGTTCCCATGCAGCTCCTCGGTCAGTGACAGGCGATACGGGTGAAACCTGTGGCCGTGTACTATACGCCACATAGATGTGAGATGACACCAGCGACTGCAGCAACGGCTCGTAAGCTGACATGAGGATCGTCGTGTAGTGCAGCCAAAACAAACACCTCCGTCTCCTCTCTTCTTCCAGGTCTTCGTCTGTTACTGCGGCACATTACCAAGCTGCCTGTTTCCCGAAGTCGTTGTTCGACACTTAAGAACGTAACGGCTGCCTGTGCTCTTCGCCTAGGATATCTCACTACATACGCCGTGGCTGCTTCAGTGGCATCGTGTCGGCACTCGCCGAGCATCAGCAACATGTCAACGTACTCGTTGTTCCTGTATGCCATCGTCATCCGATGTCAGTAACTATGATATATTGAGCCGCGGTTGTTTGTGTGGCTACAACTGTCGGGTATACAGCCGTGTGCGGCGACAGTCGGCAGTCTAACAGCGCATCGAGGAACCTTCTCGCTCCGCGACACCGGCGACGTTACAACTCGGCCGCACCACATTTAAAAGACGCATTGCATTATGCGCAGCGTTTGTGGCATCTGCCCCTGAAACTTTGAAGGGTTGTAGCTCCCAAACGAAAAAAAAAAAAAAATTCAAATGTTTGTATAGCTTATGGGACTTAACTACGGGGTCATCAGTCCCTAAACTTACAAACTACTTATGTACTACTTACGAACTAGGACGGCACAAATATCCATGCCCGAGAGGGGATTCGAATCCCCGACCGTAGTGGCCGTGCTGACCGTGACTGGAGCGCTTCAGTCACCTCGGCCACCGCTCCCAAACGAACAGTGATAGGAATGTAGTTTAAATTGATTTGGACGCAGCTGGTTTCAACGAATCCAATGCACGATAGGAAAAACTATTGTTCTTTGGAAAATGATAGAATAAACTATGTTCATAGCTCCGCAGAAGGTATAACATTTCTTGTGTTGGCCTACCGCATTAAATTTTACGGTCAGCCATTATTTTATAAGTTACAGAGGCAAACACAGTGAAACACCCTATGTTGAATTCACTAACCCATTGCTGTTCAGTTACAGTCTATTACAAAGGTAATTCTGAAACTAGTAAACGATCAACAGTTTATTTCTTTGATCACCTGAAAAGAAGTGCATGATAACTATTAAGGTGAGATATGTAACTTCATTGTATACTAAAAATTGCCTTGGCACTATTAGGACGTTGTTGTCTAGTGTTTTCAGCCGCTGTGTTTATTGTTTTATTTGTAGGAGCAAAGCGCAGTGTAAGTGTTTCTGGATAGTCGGCTTCGCCAGCACTGTACAAATTCCGTGTCCTCCTGTGTACGTAATATTCAGGTCACTAAGTCACTTGGTTTTCATCAACTTTTCACTATTAATTTGGACATCCTAGGAGTAAGCAGAGATCGTCCTTGATGATATTAATTTTGTAAAAACAGCCTGGATCACGGAAGGTAATTTTTTTTCCATTTGACCAGTTTCTAACTTTTGCAGGTCATGCTCAGAAATAATGATACAGCCTACGTGAGCGGTGCTCTGCAGGACTGCCATAGCTGCGATCTGGCTGTACGTTGGCTGCACATGTAGTAGGTTGAAACCGGTCAAATAGAAAACTTTTACTTTGTGAGATCCACACTGTTTTTACAAAATAAATACACATACAACCAAATCGTTTGCTCGTGAACGAGCTGGCGACTGTAGGACCATATGTTTTGCAACATTATTTATCACATACTGTGGTTTACGCATATATCACCGTTGTTAAAAAAATTCCCCGTCACCAATGGAACGTTGTTGCGAAGTATAAATGTGCAGCAACGTTCCGATTATGATCTCCACTACATCATCGACTTATGTAATGGCATCCATAACCACCTGATTAAGAGCATTAGGAACAGGGTTCGATAATTTTATCTTTTCGGTGAAGTAGTGGTGCGAGGTTATAAGCAGACTGTGAGAAAGAAACAGGAGGTTGGAATGTGAGAGATAATAGTAGTTAGACAATGTCAGTCAGACATGTAAAGTGGCAAAGACAGTGGTAAGGAAGATGGAGAGAAAGGGGTGAAGAGACAGAGGAAAAGACAGGAGGGATTGTTAATGGGAGAAATCGGTGAAATAGGAAGAGATATATATATAGTTGTCGTGAAACGGGGATGTTACGTTTGTTAACTTCATTATAAAGAGATACCGGGTAATACATTTAGCCTGTGTTAAAAAAAAGAGCACGAATATGTTCACATGCAGCTGGTTCACCGGTGCGTTGCATGTCAGTTTGGATACGAGGAAACCGGCAGGAAAATATTTTACGTTTTTCTGCTCCCTCGTGAAAATAAAAATTTTCCCGAGTGAGTAGAAAAAACGTAAAATATGTTCCTGCCGGTTTTTTCCTCGTATCCAAACTATTTGATATGCAACGCGTCTGAAACAAAACTAACGTTTCACGAAAAAGCCGCCACCAGTAATGGTTCCCAGCACTGCTCAACACTATAAATTTTTAGAAATCGACGGCGATCCTTCCAATGACATGACGCCGCGGCGGAATGGCCCTGCGCACTGAGGCGCCGTGCTGCGGTGCGCGCGGTCGCCCGCCGTAGAGGTTCGAGTCCTCCCTCGGGCATGGGTGTGGGTGTGTTGTTCTTATGTTAGTTTAAGTGAGTTTGGGTGGTTTGTAAGCCTAGCGACTAATAACAAAGCAGTTTTGTCCCACTGATATACAAACATTTTTGAATGATATGATTCGTAATAAAATTTGACAGTGGAGAGAAGTTAGACAAACTGTCCCTTCCACCATACAATGTAGGCTTCCACGGCCGGCGTCAATTTCACTTAAAAGGCCGTGGTCGATGGATAAAACTCTCCCCTAACGTTTCTCTTCAACTGCGGAAGACATCTTCGGAGGCTAAGTGGCAACTGCGGTGGGGCCTCGAGGGAGCGTGGCATATATAGGCAGTGTAAGGTGCTCCACAGTATATCACGTGACGTCGGCTGAGCAACTATCTCTGGTAATGCAAACCATAATACTAGAAGAGGATCGATTGTCAACGTGCTTGTGCAACGCTGAATTCCAAATCTTGTCTAATTTAACACCTTCCTCCTTTCTATTGAAATGATTATGATGTTTGTAAATTTCAATGGCTTCTCTGTATGTGCGAGCATAATAGTGAGAAATTTTTGATAAAACACTGGTCGCGTTAAATTTAATTTGATGGTCGACAATTTCTGTGTATATCCCAGGAGGACCGGCCGCGGTGGCCGAGGAGACTGAGGCGCTTCAGTCACGGTCTGTACGGCCCCTACGGTCGGGGGTTCGAATCCCCCCTCGGGCATGGATATTTGTGCCGCCCTAGTTCGTAAGTAGTTCATAAGTAGTTTGTAAGTTTGGGGACTGATGACCCCGTAGTTAAGTCCCATAAGCTTTACAAACATTTGAACATTATTTTTTTGTCCCAGGAGGCAGTTTCTCTTGTGTTCACTTAGACGAGTGTTGACAGTTCTTTTCGTAGTTACGATATACACTTGGCCACAGCTGCAAGGAATTTTATACGCACCTGTTGTATCCAAAGGGTGTCGTGCATCTTTTACAGAGCTTAAATGTTCTTTAATTTTCATGTTAGGTCTGAAAACAGTTTCAACCCCATGTTTGTTCAGGAGGTTCCTTGTTGTTTTTAGTTTTCGTCGTGGGGCGAAGAACTCGGTCTATTTGTCTGGTGGAATAACCATCCTTCTTGAAGGTCCTTCGAAGATGTTCGACCTCATCTTGTAAGTAAACCGGTTCACAAATTTTATGCGCCCTGTCGACCAAGGTTTTAATCACTTCTCTTTTTTGTCTATGGTGGTGGTGATAAAGACTCCAACCACTACCCTAGACAAAAAAGAGGTAACCATCCGTATGCGTAGCATTCCTGTAAACTTTGTGGCCCAACGTGCCACATACACATCTAGAAAATTAAGCTGGCCATTAAGTTCTTTTCCCATTGTAAATTGTATCATGGGGTTGATACGGTTTAGATGAACCAAGAAAGCATCTAATTCCTCTTCGCTGTGTATCCATAATACGACGGTATCATCAACATAACGATACCGCCAGTAGTTCGAAAGACCCCATAAATAAAATGGCCACTTCTGGACTTAGAGGACCTAGAGGGAAATGTCCCTTCGACGTTGTAACCAAAGAACGAATCAGAAAATACAGAATCGTTGGGCCTCCACGCCATCCTCTTTAGATGTTACCTGTATTTACCGTCACCATCCACAAAGCGAATGGGCAGTTGGTGCGACAAAGCTGGCAGCGGGGCCGGCGCAAGGCAGCAGCGAAACGTGCGGCCGCACTTTGGCGGCGCATCAATGGACCAGACAATAGCAGAGGCGAGTCTGGCAGTCACTGGTGGACAAGGCGAGCGAGCGAAGCCGAGGGGAATTCTGCGACAACTCGTATCTCTGTTTTGAGAGTAAACGTTGTGTTGTTTGTGTGGTAGCTAACTATGAGAGCTATAAATGAAGCCTGCAATAAACTGCATAGGCTGCTTAGGTCGCGACTTGCAGACTTCTTTTATTATTAACTAGATGACCCGGTGAACTTCGTATCACTTACCTCTTAATATAAACCATACTAATTTAAATCATATGTATTTTAGACCCAGTAGCTTTATAAAGGCATTTGCTGTGAACGTCAAATGTGCAAAATTTTATCGCAATCGTACGAATGAATTTGATATCCCAAGGAAAAGAGCTCTCTCAGTTTTCCAAAAATTCTCCTATTTTCTGACCGTTACAAACTTTTACTTCACTCAAACCTTCCTCTCGCTTTGAACGTCGAATGTGCAAAATTTTATCGTAATCAGAAGAATGGTATTGATATTTCATAGTAAAATCTCTTTCTATTTTTTCTGCATTTTTCAATTTTCCATGAAACTTTTCCAAACTTTTATTTCATAAGAACGTTACTGTTTCAAAATTTTATCGCAAGCAGACGAATGATATTGGTAACCCATTGAAAAAAAAAACCTTTTTAGTTTCTCGCGAATTTTCAAATTTTCCGGGTAACTTTAACGAATTTCGCTTTCGGTTTTTCCTAAATTTTCCTAATTACCGGGCGACTTTTCCAAATTTTTATTTGATGCGAACCTTCACCTTGCTTTCAACATGAAATGTACAAAATTTTATGCAATTGGACGAACGGTACTGAAAGGTCGCTGGAAATAGCTGTTTCAGTTTTTCCAGATTTTCCTCTTTTCCGGACTACTTTTCCATATTTTATCACCGCTTAAACCTTTCCTGGACTTACACAAATATTTGAAGACTAAAATTAGCCAAATAGATCCACCCGTTCTCGAGTTTTACGGAGACAAACGAACAGCAATTCATAATCATGGTCGCCTGCCTCCTCCGTGACTTTATGTCACAATTATATAAGATCAATATTTTCAATGTTGCCGTATTTTTCGAGTAACCTTTCTAGCCACTGTTGCGTTTTTTACGAATGAAAAATACAGAAATGGTATTGTCAGTTGGCCAATGGACTCAAGACTTATCAGACGCAATTTCAGTTTTCTCAACTTGGAAAGAGAGGTGCGCTACAATTTGTTGTAAGTCGCGATATACACTGTAACTGATGTAATATGAAGGTTATCAGTACAGAGTAATGAGTTTTATAAACTGAAATGTTACTTATTTCTTTTCAAATCAATTTCCTAGAGTATCTTAATACTACTAGCAGAAAATTAACTCGCATTTAATTTCTACTTTTCAACTTGTACTTGGTTGTGGACTTTACAGTTCCAACGACTTTGGATCCCATAACAGTGTTCAATAATTTTTTTTTTTAATTCAAACCATTTGCATCAAATTTCAACCTAATTATGAAGCTGACTTTTATTAAAATTACACACAATTTTCTACTTAAGCTACCACAAAGCTTTTATTTAAAATAAATCGCACCGAACGAGGTGCCGCAGTGTTCACCACTTGATCTTCGGCCATCCAGATTTAGGTTTTCCATGATTTCCGTAAATGACTGCAGGCAAATGCCAGAATGGTTCCTTCCCCACCCTTATCCAAACTCGGAGCCTTAGCTCTGTCAGTAATGACTACGCTGTCGACGCAACGGGACTTTAAACTATAAGCTTCGTTAAAATTAATCGGGAAACATGAACATTTGTGCCAGGCCGCTTTTCAAAACCAAGTTTCGTGCTTACCAAGTAGTCGCTTCTCTACTACACCATCTGCACACAGTGGTCACGTCTGCACCGTCTAACCCTAGCACGTCTGTGCCAAATCCAAATTAAATTCTAGGTAATAATTTTAAACTTCCGATGAAGGCCCCCTTAGTTGGCGCCTAAATCTAGATCAAGTATATAAAAAGTGCAACTTGTTGGTTTTTTTCCTACAATTATTTGTAAATTTAATACGATTGCTGCAATTTTTGACAAGATATGTTTAGAATCGTTTATACGTTTTTTATACTGTTCAAGTGCTCATAACTCTTAAGGTATTAGATGTTTAGCAGACTTTCTTTTTTATTGCGAAGTTTCCGCTTGGTGGGCGATATGAAATATTCATTTTACAAAATTTACGTATCGTAGCTCAGCGGTAGCGTTGCTGACTACCACCCAGGAGCCCCGGTTTCGATTCCCGGCAGCGGACAGGGTGTTGTGTGTTGTCCTAGTCATCATCATCTCATCATCATTGGCACGTAAGTCGCCCACACGGCGTCAAATAAAGACTTGTGGTCGAACAAATCCGCAAGGGTTCTCCCGGCCAAGAAAGCCATACGGTCATTTCCATTTACGTATCGATTTCGTTCTTATGAGAGAACATTACACTGCAGAATTGTAAGCTATGATGACTTATGTACTCTGCATAAAATAATCACTGGTCATATCCATAACGCAATTAAAAGGTCTTTCAGGTGCATGTCCTCATTTTAAACCTGCGTGCAAGAAAGACTTTTAACTGTTTCATGGAGAGAACATGAGCCATCAAGGCTTACAATTCTGCACTGATGATGTTCTATCATAAGAACGAAGTCGATATGTCAGTTTTGTAAAATAAATATTTCATATTGCCCACCAAGCGGAAACTTCGTATTGTATTATGTACACCTTAGAATTTCATGTAACAAACATTTTTGGTAATCAAAACATGTGAAACAAACTGTCATTCAAAAGAGTTAACTGATTTTAACATTTAAAAAGGTTGTTTATGAGGAAGCGGCAATTTTGCGTCTCGCACGGGGTGGCAGTTCGGCTTGCGCCGGCCCTGCTGGCAGCTGTGTTTGCCTCCCACGCACCGTACACCGGACATTCTAACAGTAAGGCCCGTGCGACCGTACGGACCAAAATTATTGCCCTCAAGCTTCTGATTGTAAATGCTATGTGAGGTAAGCAGCAGAACTAGTTGTTGGCACTATAATCGCACAGGGTAGAGATTTCAGGAGTCCGCTATTGTTGCTCAAAAGTAACTCAAGCCAGAAATTACATTGTAACGTGGACTACACACGATAATCAAAGATACCACAACAAAAATAGGAAACTCGACCATTTGTTACAATTATATGATTGATAGTAAAAAAATATAAAAGAATAATTAAGAAGAAATGAATAATGAACGCAAAGATTTTCTGGTCCCGTTCTTATCGCAAGTACGCTTAATTCGCAGAAGCAGCGTTTTCCGCGCTAAAGTTACATGGACTTATTGGGTAACTCTTTCAACATAATGGGATCTATGAACCACATAAAAATCAAGTTTTCTAGTTTGTGTGAAAACTACAGAACCATCAGCTTAATAAGTCATGGTTGCAAAATATTAACACGAATTATTTACAGGAGAATGGAAAAGCTGGTAGAATCCGACCTCGGAGAAGATCAGTTTGGGTTCAGGAGAAATGTAGGAACACGTCAGGCAATACTCAGTTTACGGCTTATTCTAGAAGATAGATTAAGAATAGGCAAACCTTGGAGAAGCCGTCTGACATTATTGATTGGAATAAACTCTTTCAAGTTCTAAAGCAAACACGAGTAAAATATAGGGAGCGTAAGGTTATTTACAACTTGTACAAAAACCAGACAGCTGTTGTCAGAGTTGAAGGGCATGAAACGGATGCAGTGGTTGGGAAGGGAGCAAGACAGGGTTGTAGCTTTTCTCCAATGTTATTCAATTTGTACATTGAGCAAGCTATAGAGGAAAGCAAGGAGAAATTTTGAGAAGGAATTAATGTTCAGGATGAAGAATTAAAAACATTTGCCGACGACATAGTAATTCTGTCAGAGACAGCAAAGGACCTGGAAGAGCAGTTGAACGGAATGGACAGTGTACTGAAAGGTGCATATAAGATGAATATTAACAAGAGCAAAACTAGGGTAATGGAGTGCATTCTAAGAAAATCAGGTAATGATGAAGGAATTAGATTAGGTAACGAAACAATAAAGGAGGTACATGAGTCTTGTTACTTGGGCAGTAAAATAACAAATGATGGTCGCAGTACAGAGGATATAAAATGCAGAATGACAATGGGTAGAAAAGCGTTCTTGAAAAAGAGAAATTTGTTAACATCGAATATTGATTTAAGCCTATACAAGACCTTTCTGAAGGCGTTTCTGTGGAGTGTTGCCTTGTATGGGAGCGAAACATGGACGATAGTGCCGACAGGAAGAGGATAGAGGCTTTTGAAATGTGGTGCTACAGAGGAATGCTGAAGATTAGGTGGGTGGATCGCATAACTAATGAGGAGGTACTGAACAGAATTGGGGAGAAAAGCAATTTCTGGCATACCTTGACTAAAAGAAGGGATCGCTTGGTAGGACACATTGTTAGACATCAAGGAATTGTGAATACAGCTTTGGAGGGACGTGTGTGGGGTAAAAACCGCAGAGGAAGACCAAGAGATGGATACATTAAGCAGATTCAGACAGATGTAGGTTGCCGTGTGTAGGCTTGTCAGGATTGGGTACTGTGGAGAGCTGCATCAAACCAGTCTCCTGACCACAACAACTAGTTGGTGCGACACTTGTGGCAAACATGGCAACCAGTGGCTTCTCCTCCGGGTGTTAGGGTTGTGCGGGGAAATTATTATTCTCAATCACTACGAAGTACCTAAATTAGTCTGTGATGTTGCTTGTTAATGCCTCAGCTCACATTAGAAACGTGACCTGAGATAACGCTTCAACTTAAGTGTCTACCGCCAGCCTAGCCCCTGACAGTATGCAAACGCGCTTAACAAGAGAGATTTGGCATTCGGCAGAGCAACGCCTCCGCAGCTGAATGGTGACTCACTGCGCATGCGTCAGTCCAACACCACTTACACAAGAAAGCCTGCGCACCCGTCTGTGACGTCTGAGGCTTTCTTTTCCGGCAGCAGCGCAATCCCTTCCGTAAAAAGTACTGGAGTTCAAAAATAGTCAAGTAATTGCTTCCAACTCTGTTCATTTAAGAAACTAAAACTTTTTCTTTTACAATGACATAATCGCATTATTTGTTACTTTTAGTATTATTAAACAGTTTTCAAACAAACTTATATTCATGGGCATCTGTCAGTTTATTGTTTCACCAGTCTTCTTGATCTACAACTGCAGAGCGTAATACGCCCTCTATCAACTGAAGAGCGTAATACGGCATCCACCGTTTTAAATACTCCTCATAGGAAAGATATGACATTAGGGAAAAGTATTTGTTTTGATGTCCCCTACAACCTCCCAGAGTTTTCCGGTTTAAATACTTTTCACCCTGTAGAAAGCGGTTATATATCAATGGTCGCAACCACAGTCTAACATACACAGTGGCGACGACACTCACTGCTGTGAAAACTGTTACCAACTGACAGTTGCAACGACACTAGCGCTCCTAGTGGTGGGCAAAGTGTCGTAAGAGAAATGATTGTTTGAAATTACTTTCCTATGTAAATAACCAAATTGTTTCTGTAAGTTTTGCGTTCAAAGCATTAGTAAAATATCTAATAACGTAAATAATCATGAAATTAAAATAACCGAATTTCACCGATTGAGTGATATAAACAATAACTTATTCATGAAGACTTAGGAATATGGATATATTAGCAGCTTATTCCGCTGAAAGTAAGGAATATATAAACACAAGAGAAACATAAATTGCTGTTACGGTCTGTACTTAGATAATAGGTGTAAAAATTCGACATCGATCCTCATTCGTTTAAACTCATATACTTTTGAGTGTAATTATTTTTGCTTACAAAACGAATAGCTTGAAGTATTTGACGTTCGTGGCTCAAATGTAACAATAATTGCGGATTGGTTTCTGCTTTGTTGGAGAACGATGTTTCTTGCTTTCAATGTTTTATTGTCACGTTTGTGAGGATTTTCCTTAAGGTACAGCTGTGGTGGCTGATCTGGTACATTAAAAAGTATTGTATTCCATATAGGTTTGTTACTTTCAACACTTACTGATTTGACCGGAAATGTAGTGGGGAACTCTTCACGTTTATGAGTAGAAAACTGACGTCTTTCTGCAAATGGTCTAATCTTCTGTAGTTTATCAGTCATTTCTTGTTCTTAATAGAAAAGGAAAATCTTCATTGAAAAGCCGTAGATTTCAAGAGAATCTTAAATAAACTGCCCTGCAATGTGCCTATTCATACCTTCCAATGGTTCTGAAGAAACCTAATAAAGACAAATGTGGAATTATTTCGTAGTTATTATAGGTTTTAATGTCACTACATACCTTCCCCGTTGTAAAAAGTACGTCAATTTAAACGACACTATTCACACTCATCCGATATAGTATAACAAAAATCAGTGGAAGTGTCGTGACTGTATATGTTAGACTGTGGTCGCAACGCCCGGATACAGTATTTTCTGTCGCCTTGTGGCTGTCGACCCTCGACGTGCAGTAACCAGCTATTTTATCTCTGGTTCCGGCAAAGAAGATGCTGTCCTCGAGAGTTGCGGCGTTGTCACCGGCATAGACCAAAGATAACATAGACTGTGCGTGACGTCATTTTACTGAAACTAACATCTAAGTCACATGACTCGTGGCAGGAAACCGTTTTCATCATTACGAGTAATGCTAAATATAGCTGAGAGTTGCAGTTCTTATCCTTTGTAGTGGAAATTAAGCGTAGCTTTGAACAATAAAACGTCTTAGCGTATTCTTATTGCATCTTTAGTAGTACAATTGGCGTTAGTTCTCCACAATTGCAAGAATTAATGCGATAGCTACAGTTCTTACATGTGCCTAGATGAAACGTATTGACAGTCTTTTTACAAGCAACACAACAACAGATTTTAAACGAAAGATTGTTGTCGTTGTACTGTCAGTCTTTTGGTTTGTAGTTTACAGAGGAGTACTTCTCTACTGATCAAATATCAGTTTGAAAGGAGCATCAGCTTCTTTAAGATTCCTCAACAATACATGTGAAACGTTTCGTCGTGCTTTTATAAAAAAAGAAATCTCCTTGCATCCATAATGTCCGACTTAAACAAAATACAACAGTTTATATTTTAAGACTTTTGTCACATACGGTGATGCCAAAACTTAAAACAGTCAGAGTATTGGCTGTCTACATTAAATAAAAGGGTTTTGAGGAAACATGACCGATAAAGGCACGAAGGAAAGTAGTGCCTTTATAGGTATAATGAATAATCTGTATGAATTTTTAGCTTTGTATAACGTTATTAAAAGCATATTTTTCACCATAAATGTCTTATTTGCTGATATATAAACTTGATCAAGAGCAGATTAAAGTATCTTTCCATCGATAATCACAATCATAAGTGGCAAATAGTAAAAGATTAATAGCGTAAAACAAACACCGAGGATATGAAAATCTGTTGTTTCTAAAAATAACTGATAATACGGTTCTTTTCACCTGGGCACATGTAAACATGAAAATCACTGCATTAATATTAATAACAAGATGAAGTTACGTTACCTTTACTATTAGATGTGTAGTAGGAATACGAGAAGTCGTTTTATTGTTAAAATCAACGCCTGATTTCACCTTAAATCAGAAAAACTGTTGCTCATAATGACGAAAACTCAGTCATGTTACTCGGGGCAATGTTAGATGTTGGTTCCAAACCTTACCACGGCAGAGATAGGGACACGCGCAGTACAGCGCAGTCTTTGGTCTATGGTCACCGCAGATGAAACACAACAAAACAGTAACTCCCAGAATTACATTAATAAAACGTTATTTCATTATTAAAATTAAATAATACATTAAACAATATTTTATTTACCTACTGATGGCAAGCAGTAGTATCAGTGAAATTTACTAATTTTCCATGAACGATCTGGCGTGTTGCCGGGATACATATCGATTCATGACTTGTAACATTTGTACCTCCCTAGGTGATACAACTTCATTACAATTTTTAAGTACGTCGAGTAATTTTCTCTTTGCTTCGGATGTTATGTCTTTATCAATCCTACCTATTTCATTTGCAAGAAATTTTAAAGTTTTATCGACGTAAACCTTTTTAGGAAGAACCACGATTGTGCCCCCTTTATCCGCTTTTGTTATAATGGCGTCGGCATTCACTAGCTTGGTATTTATACTGTCAATAACGCCCTTTTCAATAACAGAGTTTGTGGTTGGCCTGTTTTTCTCGCTACTGATAATTTTGTTGATTGATACACTGATCTTGTTTTGTTATATTCGTTATACTGTAGAGGACAGCACATGCCCAAATGATCTATGACGTCACCCACTTTTGTTTCGAAATAGTGTTTGTGTAGATTTGAAACGGTAAAAATGTCCAGTGTCATACTTGTCATCCATATTAATAACATCTTTAGTTAAACACATGGTATGTATAATTAATTAAAACATTTTTATGTCTGTCGTAATGTCATAAGTGGTACTTATGCAACATTTTCATGTAGTAACAGTGTGTTTTTCTTGTACTTTTTAGCATTGATAACGGAAAGTTACTGGCCGAAATCATGATTTGCTAATAAAGTTTTTTAACCCTCTCATGCATCGCGTCCTTAAATTTCGTCTCATTTCTGTCATATTTTACATCTGAAGAGACTGTAAAAGCACAGGTACCTCATACGAGGACTAATTATGAATGCTAGAATGTCTCCTAGACGGCAGTGTTACTCGTTGGACAGATAAAGAAATGGGAATTAGAGATTACGGAAAAGAGTAGATGAATGCCTTCAGATGAAAGCACATTGTTGTCTGTACATCGGAAATCAATAAATAAATAAAGCCTGTCATTCGGTACCCAACGAATTACGCTTCGACGTGGTACAACACTGGTCGGACAAGTCAAGGTAATCTCCACGCTAAGATGTGTCGTAATAGGGACTGCCGACGGAAAACACGTTACATTTCAGAAAAGTGTAAACTCGCTGTATGCCCGAGTGCCGGAAACAATTTCATAGAACGAAAAATACTAAATAGTGTACACTCTTCATGCATTCTTTGATCTTATTAGTAGATGTTCCATGTAAAATGTAGCAGTTTTCGTATTTTTCCTCATTTGAGGACGCCACCCTATTCGTCTATGAAACTTTTTTTACATAATTTATGATGATTTCTGCACAAGATAGGTCTTAAGTTAACAAATTATGTATGAGAAATTTTGTTCATTGTTTGGTTGATAATTCGTGCATGAGAGGGTTAAAAAAGATCGACCAATAGTTGAAAATCTCAGAGTATTGGAAACACAGTCGTGGAGCGCAAACAATGGAAAGTGTGTAACTATTTTTGTAATCCAATGTTTGGTTGTGTGGCCATATTCCACAGCAGCTGTTAAAATTGATTATAAGAGGTAATCTGTCTTATGCTGACTGCAATTAAGAGATTTATTTTACACCAGACGCGTTTCGCTTTTTTATTTTAAAAGCATCTTTTGTGGTCTGTAAATGATGCAATGGTTTGTACAGTTTGTTTTCGATGAATAGATTAAAAACAGGTTTTAAAAAACATTTTGCACGTTAGGCCTTAGTGTTTTTAACTTAACATTCGGTCTACTCTTTACATGTTACTACTGTTTCTAAGACTTGTTGGCTGGAGTTCCTTTTTTCCTGGCGTGTGTTTGAGGGCTGTGTGCTGCACTTTTCGTGTGTTTTTGTATCTTTTTTTTTTTTTCATCTCAGCACATCACATCACTTCACTTTTTGAAATGTATACTGATTACATATCACCTGTTATAAGTGGAATGCCTGTCTGTTTGTCATTTCACTACAATGTGACTATGTTTTCGTGTTTTCATTTGTTTCCCGTGTGGTCTGTGAGTGTTGCCAAAGTTACATATTTATAATACAAATACGACTTAATTCAACATGAGTGTGCGTGTGTGTGTGTGTGTGTGTGTGTGTGTGTGTGTGTGTGTGTGTGTGAGAGAGAGAGAGAGAGAGAGAGGGGGGGGGGGAAGAGAGAGAGAGTAAGAGAGGGAGAGAAAAATTTAATTTCGTGAACAGGGTGTTAAGATATTTTTTCAGATGAGTAAATGCAGGTTTTATTGGCAACATAAGTGTGTGTGTGTGTGTATATGAGAGAGAGAGAGGGAGAGAGAGAGAGAGAGGGAGAGAGAGAGAGAGGGAGAGAGAGAGAGAGAAAGAGAGATAGAGAGAGTCAGATAGAGAGAGGGAGAGAGATGAGAGAGAGAGAAATATTTAATTTCGTGAACAGGGTGTTAAGATGTTTTTTTCAGATGTGTAAATGCAGGTTTAATTCGGTTGTAATGGTGTGGGGTGGGGGGGGGGAGGTGAGGGTATCGCGATTTGTGTTTTTATGAAAGGGGGGGTTGACTCTCATAAAGTTTATATTTATGTTAGGTGGTCAATAAGCACGAAAAGTGCGTTGTTTGCTAGATTGGTTTGGTCGTTTCTTAGATATTTCTTTTCTGTTATTGTCTTTAGGATATGATAGTTTTCTTGAAGGGTGAGTAGGTGTTTTTTGTTGTTGTTTATTCTTATAATTTCCATGTCTGTGTCTCTGGTGGTGATTTTGTGTTGGTTTTGGTGTAAGTGCTCTGCAAATGTTGAGTGACTTGTTTTATACTTCCAGGTTCGTACATGCTCTTTATATCTGGTGTCAAATGTTATTTTAGTCTGACCAATGTATCTTCCATCACATGTGTTGCATTTCAGTTGGTATATTCCTGATTTTCTGTATGGATCTGTATTTTCTATTGATTTTGGAAAATATTTTTGAAGTGAGTTGTTAGTTTGGTGGGCTATTTTGATGCCTTGCTTTTTGAAAATATTGGATATTCTGTGTGTGTATTTGTGATTGTATGTCATTGTATACCATCTGTCGTTTCCTTCATTTTTCTGCCTTTGTTTTGTTCTTGTGTGTGTGTTTTGTGTGTTTGTTTGTGTGTTGTTATGCCTTTGTGTTGGTGGTATTGGTGTGATTATTTGTTTCTTAATTTTATTGTTCAGTTTTGTTACTAGGTTTTCTTCGTATCCATTGTTTGTGGCTATTTGTACTATGGTGTTCATTTCCTTCTGCTCTCTCTCTCTCTCTCTCTCTCTCTCTCTCTCTCTCTCTCTCTCTCTCTCTCACACACACACACACACACACACACACACACACGCACTCATGTTGAATTAAGCCGTATTTATATTATAAATATATAAAGTCGGCAACACTCACAGACCACACGTAAAACAAATGAACAGACGAAAACAAAGTCACACTGTAGTGAAATGACAAATAAACAGATAGGCATTCCACTTATAACAGATGATGTGTAATCAGTATACATTTCAAAAAGTGAAGTGATATGATGTGCTGAGATGAAAAGGAAAAAAACGATACAAAAACACACGAAAAGTGCCTCAAACACACGCCAGGAAAAAAGGAACCCCAGCCAACAAGACGGAGAAACAGTAGTAACATGTAAAGAAGAGACATCAACACCGTGAGAACGGATTCAGTCGCCTCGTTGCAGAACAGTGGCCTGACTTTCTTTGTGTATATACAGATGGGTCCAAAATTCCACAAGAAGAGTGTTTTGGATGTGCCTTTTTCTGCCCTCAGATTCAGATTCGGAGAACCTTCAAACTGTCAACGAATACCTCTATATTTACGGCGGAGACAGTGGCAATTCTGGAAGCACTTAGGTTTGTTTCTACCATTTCATTCCCGAAAATATTAATTGTGTCTGACTCTCAAAGTGTCCTTCAAACCCTAGAACACCGGAGATGGGACAAAAAAACCAACAGCTATATTCTAGATGTGATTTCGGCATATATTCGCTGTACAAATACGGGACGGACAGTTAATTTACTGTGGGTGCCTTCTCACGCTGGTATCTGCTATAATGAGGAAGTTGATGCATTGGCTAAACAAGCGGCATCCTTAGGCACTGTCTTGAACCTACAACTACCATACACGGACTTCTTATCTGCGGTCGAGGAATACGCCAAACAACAGTGGCAACAGATGTGGAACGTTTCCCAAGAAACGCAAGGCGCTTCCTACCCTGTGCTGCAACCTCAGATTTCTTCGCAGCCGTGGTTTATGAGGACTCATCTGGACCGACCCGCGATTGCTACCATTATTCGTCTTCGCTTCAATCACGTCTCTTATCCAAACATCTACATCGGATCAACGTCTACGATTCGGCGGCATGTGAGTGTGATCCTGAAACGGAAGCTGATGTCAACCACATCCTGTTCAGGTGCCTCAAATTTGACCTAGAACGTTTGAACTTCCTGCAGACATTGGTGAAGATGGGATATCCCCTTCCCCAGTCAGCTCTTTTGTTTACAAAAGACATTTGTGTATATAAAATCATAGTTAAGTTTATTAAGATCACTGTACACAATCTATAAGCATAAAGTGTGTTGGTAATATAAGGTTTTGCTTGTGAATATGTGAAAATGTTCCAACAGTATTTAAATTGTAATGTAATGCAGTTTTCGCTTTGCTTCCACTTTCCATTTTGACAAAATGTACTTCTGTTTTGTCTGTTCATTTAAATATATGTACATTTCCACTGTGTGTTGTAGATGGCCATATTGAGTTAACACTCAGAAGGCCAAATAAATAAATAAATAAATAAAAGACCGAATGTTAAGTTAAAAACACTTAGGCCTAACGTGCAAAATGTTTTTTTAAACCTGTTTTTAATCTATTTATCGAAAACAAATTGTACAAATAATTGTATCTTTTACAGACCAATAATAAAATAATAAAAAAATAAAAAATAAAAAAGCGAAACGCGTCTGGTGTAAAATAAATCACTTAATTGCAGTCAGCATAAGACAGATAACCTCTTATCAATATTTGCCATCTTATTCCTATTATACGATCATCTTTACTGTACGGTATATTGAAAGAAGAGGTCACAATCGATCTAGATAATTTGCACTGTTGTATAACTGTGACGTATTTACATATTATGAATGTTATCGAAATCCCTGTCGCAGTTCAATATTGTGAAACTGAGTTTAGCGCCGGCTTTCACGCGCGTGCCTGGCTTTCGGGAGCAATGTCTTGCTGCCGGCGGTGCACTGGGTCCCTAACATAGCGGCAACGGCCCATTGCGTTGCCGCCGGCGCCGACCGGCCGCTCATAAGAGCCATTAATACGATTGACAAACACGCCGCCTGCCGCTGCGACAGCTATTGGTCGCCGGGGCTCTCAGAGTAATTCACTGTGCCGGCCAGAGATTGCGGGGCCGCTGCGAGCCATCGATAACGCAAGAGCGGGGGTTCCCCGAGGGCACGCAGTGTTTGGCCGGGGTGGGGGGCGGCGTCACAAATAGTTGCGGTGTTTTGTCAGCGAGCGTTGGTAACAATGAGCGAGTGGCGTATCGAAAAGAGGGTCGACGGACTGGACCTGGGTCGACCCGGCGCCCAGATAAGCCACACGGGTCAACACGGCCGAGGGGGGAGGGGGGGGGAGGAAGCTGTGGGTCTGCAGGCTGCGCGGAGGGGAGGAGCAATATTTGCAGAATATCCCCAGTTCATTACTAGCGCGCCCCGCCCCGCGCGGCATATCCCATTGTGGCGGTTAGGGAGCCGGCGCGCGCGGCCGTCGCTCGGGGGTTCCCCTTTTAATCTGTCGGTCCTCCACCGCGGCGGCCGCCACAAAGCCCGGCCCGCGGATTTCGGCATTTATTAAACTGCTGAGCGCGCCCTGTTTGCTTGTTTGCGCTGCCGTAATTACCGCGGCGCCTGCAGGGATAACGCGCGCGCAACGCGAGTACACACACGCGCGCGCGCGCGCGGGCACAGAGGCGCAGTGTCGCCAACCGGCCGCGACAAAAGTGTCCGGTAAACGCCGCTGCCCGCCAGGCGGCGTCACCGCGATGTTTTCCGACGCGAGACGCGCGCGATTGGCGGCCCTGTAGAGCGAGCGGTCAGAGATCGCAAGCCGCGGAAAACAAGTGACGGAGCTGGATGCTTTGTGTCAGACGGCTGTGTGTTGGGGGAGCATCGCTGCTGGCGGGCAGCCAACTGCGGAACAGTGCGGCTCGCACTAGCAGGGTGGGTAACTGTGCTGGACAGGGCTGTGACAAAGGTTAACCGTGTCGTCATATATAGAGGACTGGACAGAAACTGTGGGTAAAAACCTTACAAGGCCAAGTTTCCATTTCAGAGTGCCGTACCAGTTTCCTTGTTGCTTTACATTTATCTTTAAACATACTCTGTCGGGATAAAATGAACACCTTACTAGAGTTCTCCAATGAACTCAAATTGAATGCAGAACGACATGTTGACCACAGCTGTTTATTTTTTCTCAGTGCTACCGGTTTCTGTTATTTACCATTATCAAGCTTTAACAGAGATTAGCTAATAGCTTAACATGTCGTTATACAATAATTCAAGATTATAACTATAAAATTTGCTGTCATTGTTCTAGTCATTGATAGACTGCAACCGGCCGGCGGTGGCCGAGGGGACTAAGGCGCTTCAGTCACGGTCTGGACGGCCACTACGGTAGGGGGTTTCAAATCCCCCCTCGGGTATGGATATTTGTGCCGTCAACAACTAAGGACGGCACAAATATCCATACCCGAGGGGGGATTTGAAACCCCTACCGTAGTGGCCGTCCAGACCGTGACTGAAGCGCCTTAGTCCCCTCGGCCACCGCGGCCGGTTGCAGTCTATCAATGACTAGAACAATGACAGCAAATTCTTATGTTATAATCTTGAATTCTTGTATAACGACATGTTAAGCTATTAGCTAATCTCTGCTAACGCTTTATAATGGTAAATGACCGAAACCGGTAGCACTGAGAAAAGATAAACAGCTATGGCCAACATCTCGTTCTGCAATTATCTAAAAGCTGTTATGTCGCATCTGTTCAACATTCTCAAATTGAATAATTGATTGATTGGTGATAGAGGGCGCTCAATATCGAGGTTATCAGCGCTCGTGCACAAACTTGAACGGATGGAAGAAAAATGACGCATGTCGGATGGACTTGCGAAATATAAAAGCACACCTACAGTTATAGGGATAGCTTAAAACAATTTGTAAAAGGGCTAAAACTGAGAATAAAACTTTGGCAGATGTATGTGCCCCGGTAACTACTCAAAAATAAAGGGTGACCGAGCCACTCTGACACATATTAAAATCGCACACCCAGTATTTTGGGAAGAAGTCCAGACATAGTACAAAATCGTCCCAATTAACTAAAGATTTAAAGCAAATTCACACTGTTCGTCACGTCAACGTCACGCTATGGCACCGTCACATCTAACTGTATTCACACTGTGAGTCACGTCAATACGCTTATCCCAATACCCGATGTTAAAAAGTGGGGTTATCAGTGGCCATCTGTTACGTTTAAAATATAATGCTGGAATTGAAGGAACAACAACGCTAAATGTTATTGACGGCCAAAGGAAATTTTACAATGTATGTCAGCTTAGTATGTTAAAGTGCTGGGAAGTAAAACAAGATTTCAGACATAGACATTCACTTCCAAGCGGAAAAAAATAAACTTACGAATATATCAAACACTATTTGTAAGAGCATAAATAGATCTTTATCTATTCCGATTTTCCCGCTGACATTGTTAATACCGTCGTACACAACGAAATTTTTGTCCTTCATTGCCGGCCGTGGTGGCCGAGGGGACTGAGGCGCTCCAGTCACGATCTGCACGGCCACTACGGTCGGGGGTTCGAATCCCCCCTCGGGCATGGATATTTGTGCCGTCCTTAGTCTTAGCTCATAAGTAGTTTGTAAGCTTAGGGACTGATGACCCATAGTTAAGTCTCCTAAGTTCTACAAACATTTGATTTTTTTTTGTCCTTCATTAGCACTGACTTTTGCGTTTAAAATGTTATTTAATGAAATCTGTGACATCAAATTACAAACTTATTCAAATAAACAATTTGTTTCAGTCTTTTGTGTAACAATATTATAAAACGTAAATGTTGTTGTTGTTGTTGTTGGTTGTTTTAAGGGGAATAAACAGCTAGGTTATCAGTCCCAAAACGTAAATCATCTTTCGGTTTTAGATATCGGACGTTGCTTTTAGGAGGATACTCATTTGAGAAAAATATTTAAGTCGTCATAAAACATTTGTAATTGTTGAAAGGCTAAATATAATACCACTGATTTTCACTAGAGGATAATGATAAGTTTTATTAACAACGAAAGAAACTGGTACATTATCTTCTACTCAAGAGGCACATAACCATTAGACAAAAGACAAAGAGCAGCAAAACTACAAAATATCTATATATGTGTTTAAGGTAAGAGGTCTTTGGTTCTGACGGACGGTGACGTGACGTGGCGTGTGAAATGGTGCTCATTGTACGAACGGTGTAGTGGACGGGGATGGCCGCGCTGTCTGAGATGTGGCACGGATTGCTGACAGCTCCCGCCAGAGGTTCGAGTCCCCCATCAGGCGTAGATGTAGGTGTTGTCCTCAACATTAGTTTAAGTAAGTGTAGAGAACGAGGACCGTAAGAATTTGATCCTTTTGAACATTTGGATTACGTGAAATGATTAAATATACGTATAAACAGCTCAAGCTGAGGTAACAGGTATATTTCGATATATTTCGTGATGTTGTCTGTAGAGGTTCACATAGAAATCCGCGTAAGAAACAGGAGCAACTTTAAGTTTATGAAAATCGGAATAAGCTGCAGGAAACAAGCATGAATGAAACAAGCATAAGAAGATAGCAAGAGGTAAAAACAACACACAAAAATATCACCACAGAGGAGACTAGCAGAAAAGTTACCTTTTTCAGAAACTTTAGCCGGGTGAGGTTGTGATGAGCTAAAACCAATTTGTGGCAGATAATCAAAGGAATCAGATTACTTTCCGCCGTAACGAGATGCTTGGTTATTATTACACCTCTTGAATTGAAGTGTTACGACCGTGTCTGAAAATTGTCACAATCGACGAACAAATCGAAACATCGGACACGGTGGAGTGGCCGGGCGGACTAAGGCGCCTTGCTATGGAGCGCGCGGTTGCTTCCCATCGGAGGCTCAACTCCTCCCTGGTGCATGGGTGTGTGTTGTTGTTAAGTTAGTTTAAATAGTCTGTAAGCCTAGGGACTTAAAACCAAAGAACTCCCATAGATCCATAAACATTGGAACACTTACTTCGAAGGAATTACAAATTTGCAAATTAATGTTAAAGGAGAGGAAGGAAGACGGATTAGGAAGGAAAGGATTGACAGTGGCTGCTTTAGGGCATTGAAATGAAGCAATGCCGACAAGTGAAAATGTGAGCCGGACCGGGAATGAATCCGGGTCTCCCGCTTTGGGCCAGCGGTCGCCTTAACCACTTGGCTACCCGTGCCCGCCTCCTGGCCGTCTCAAATCCCCACAAGTCTCACGCTATGGCTGTAGTGCCCCTGTCGTTCATTCCCTCTTACACTCGCCATTACGAATTTCTGTGCGAGGTCGTACGTATGACCGCATCTGCGGTGAAGTAATTGAAGTTGACGCCGTCGACGCGTCTAAATACTTATTATTTATACATGTCTGAAAGGACAGACACCACACCAAAATAATAAGAACCACAAATTGATTGAAAGACTGAATGCAAAAAAAAAAAAAAAAAAAAAAAAAAAAAAAAAAAAAAAAAGACGTTATTGAGGTAAACCATCTTCGTACACGACTTGCTGAAAACAACGAGAAACATTAATTATGTATTGATGGGACATTTTGAAATGAAAAGTCAAATATTCTAAATTAGCTTGAGAAAACAGGGTTTATTGCAATAAAAATATCGTAACTCACACATTCCGAAGAAGAACAGACTTACGTTCAGTGTCATGCAGAAAATGTAATAGTCCAGTCAACGAAGGAAAAGTACGTGAAGAAGTCAAGTAGTTGCAAATTTTTTGTACACTGGTAGGGAGACGGTCATATACGAAATTCTGACAGTCCCGAAATCTGTCAGTTGGAGCGTGGGTGGAGGTTTAAAGGTAAATTTTTTATCGTTTTCTTAAATAGTTCGAAAACCGTGAAATTTAGCGAAAAAGTATAGAAGTGCAATGTTAGAATCAATTAAATTTACTACAAAACAGCTCCTCTTCGTAATTTTTCTGAAATCAGTATGTTTTGAGACACAATGGAAGCAAAATTAGCAAATTCTTATTAACCGAATTTCTATGGTAGTTAGCCTAAAATGTAAGGTCGACTATAGTAGTCTGTGATGGAATAAATATGTGTATACGACAGCTAATGGCATCATGCAGTCTTAGGGGATGGGGTCTGAACGGCTGGCAGGTAGGCGACTGAAACATGGCCGGGCGCCTCCCACTAATATGCGAACCCCCCGCCTAACGAGCAGATCAACAGCTTCACAAGCATTTCTGTGTCTGGTTCAATCCCCTACAGTGAGTGTAAAACTCGTATAAATTGATTTAGATCGCACAAAAGAACAATGGGTTTCGTACATAAAAACTTAAGGGTTACTTATTCAGGCAGAAATTACATGTGTTTCATTCCGCGCGGCATAAAATTTGCGATTTCAGTTGAAAAAAATCGCAATGACGTGTTTTACGGCCCACTTTAGATTTGTAGTTTTATAAGTTTTTGCAAACATTTTGGACCAAAATAATAATCTAAATAATAAAAAATTAATGAATAAGAGAGTCTGAAACCCTTTTAGGAAAAAAAATAGGGAGTGGCGGGTTCCGAACCACTGACCTTCAGCGTCAGAGACCAACGCGTTGTCCACTACGCTACAGGAGACAATTAGGAGATCCGTTATTTAATTTTGTACTATTGCTGGCCGTTGTTAACTGATGCTAATATGACATTTGTAGACACTAGATTATCATTTATCGTACGAAAAACGACGTGTTTTTGTTAATTATTCAGTGCGCCATTGCTTTGAAATGACAACGTGTAAGTTACAATAAGAAAATAATCAAATACACAACGCAAGATGGTGTATGCCAGAGAGAGTTCTGGGCGACGAACGTCACGTGACGTCCGCGAACGGCTGGTTTTCGTTACGTCAATGGAGGGTATCAAAACTCCGTTATTTTTGCAAATATCTCTGAAACGATACGAGATATGAAAAAAGAAAAAAAAAAAAAAAAAAAAAAAAAAAAAAAAAAAAAAAAAAAAAAAACGAGAGCAAAGTTGTAGGGAATTTTCTCCTCTACAATTTCGGTTATTCAATTGTCGTGTCAGATGAATGGTTAAGCCGTTATTTTGATTTAAATTTCGAGCTGTCAAAAGACGATTGCAAGGGCCCACTTTTAGTGTTATTACCGTAACCTAAAGTGGGCCAGAACGAAGCAGACGTAAGTTTTGTTCTCCAGTAAAAGCGAAGGTAAAAATGTTATTACAAAATGCATAGTGGTCATCAACACTCAGAACGATATCGACCTTAGTGTCTACCAGTAAAGACCAACTACGACCACAGTGTCAGAAGATCATAAGATTTTAGACTTTCTTCCAACTTTTCTCTTAATGCTGGTGATAGGATTCTTCATTCGTGTTGCTTCACTTCTTGAATCCTCGTTTTCAATGTCTATGCCTATAGAATCACAAAAGGTTTCTAACGTTTTCACGTAAGGAGAACCGGTCAACTGACCGCTCTCCCTTGTGGATGATGGCTGAAACTTTGGCACAGCGTTTATTTCTCTGGCAGAAATTACAAGATGGGGTGAGGATGAAATCGATGGGAAACTAAAAAAAGTGACATAGTTGTTAAGAAAACAGTAAGTTTGGTAAAACTGAGGTCGATTGGTTCACCGTTCAGCGACCACATTCATTAAAGTTTCGCATATTACTGTAACTGTTGCTTTACTGAGTTAGGAATGCCAAGTTTCTAAATTTTGGCTGTTATTTATCGTTTTACAATTATTTTAAGTAGATTTATAAGTCGCACTGGATTCGAGCAGTGGTAAATTTAGGGACCCAACTTTTAGTAGCAATTAGGATATGTAAAAATAAGATTATTAGTACCATTATTATGACAAACATTCTTATTTATTCATAGGTTAACATTTTTGTGAAATTTTTCAGACCATGGCTGTATACACAGTGGTCCAAAATTTCCTCTTCTATCAATCTCGATATTTCTAGGAACGGGAAATTACAAGATATTACTAAAAGTTACATAACTTATTCTCTTTGTGTGTTTTGGCCAGTGTGAGATTTAATTTACCTTGTTATTTCCCAAAGTAACAAGCATCCATCTACAATATCCCGTTATTCCAGTTTCACATAAAATCAAGAGAAATAAAATAATATTACAGAATCGAGCATATATATCCAAACATTTTGACACAAATATGTACAAAAGGCACAATACAAATTCTGTACATACGATGTTCATAAGGAAACCAGTAATGTACAAGTTATTTACTTATAAATATATGCACAAATCTGTATATTTCTAGCAAACGAGGTGAAGAAAACAATAAATACCTTTACTTGCGTTTTTCGTTTCAGGCTAAACAAAACTACGAACTATACTATGCACGAATGAAACAAATAAACGATAATACTCACAGTAGACGCCAAACAACAAGCAGTATATTGATGAGCTGAACACTAGATAGCAGCAACACACAGTTGTGTGATTTTTATATCCCAGTGAACACAGGGACACAAATTCGTTTGTGGAACCCAAATGTTCCGTTGGTCACGAAAGGGTTAACACATTAAAATAGAGTACCAAATATACCCTAGATTCGATATTATAATGCAGTTGGTGGGCCATGTTAGGAACACAGATCCAGCAACACTAACACATACTTTCTAGTGTATCATAAGTTACTTTGTGTTTCCTCGATTTACATCAGGTACTAGAAACGTTTAACACGATCTCCAACACTTCAGGAGTCACACTGTTTCAGCCACTACTTTTAGAAACTTAGAACTGGTGCCAACTGTGGTAAACTATCATACGATCGAACTTTCTACAGAAAGTTATTGTTTAGAATACGAATGAGCGATATTAGCAGCAGGGATCATATTTGGGACACTTAATCACATTCAAAGCGGAATTCACCGGATCTCGAGTACTTAAATTTTATATCCGAGACGCACTTCAAGACGTAAATGTTTCCCACTTATCAATTACTAGCAGCGTCATTAACACGAAATTGATAAATGACGAGTTAAAACAGACGTGTTGAACAGAGCAAGTCGTGAACGTAAATGTAGGCATCCGAACGGCTGTATCGGTGCAATTACCATAGAAGTGGCAGACTTTAGCTTCCCTACTCCGTGACTCTTCGAGATCCCTTTCAATGTCCCGTCAGATGTTTTAATAACAGAGTATGGTAATGTTTGAAGCCAGCTTGGAAAAAAAGTCGACACCATGGTCAGTTACGTACTGCACTTACATGAGTCGACTCAGAAATGTTGATAGTGGTCGTGATGAAGTTGTTTGTGTATTCCAAGTGAGACAGCCATGTTCAGACAAAATGTTACATTATCTCCGTGCAGCAATTTCCATTATAAATAATCAGTTTTTAAGTGGTTAGTATTTTAATTAAATCGCAGGGCTCTGCAGGGGGATGCGCAAAAATCAAATGAATCAGTTTGTATTGTAGAAATCTCAGCTTAAAGTGATCGATGTATCACATGATGAGTGTCTCTAAATTAAATCATGGGGTTTGGTAGAAAGATGGGTGTACGCTAATAGATGAGGTTGCAGGATAAAATGTAATGACACATTCAATAACGTCGCCGCGCAATATCACAAATCCATCCATTTTATTGACTGGCGTGCCATAATCACGTGAAATTAAAACAGACCCTCGCAAAATCAGTCACTTTAAATATGGCGGTATTGATTAATTCCCTTGTTTCTCGCCTGTCATTGGTTACGTCAAAGCGGTATGCCGTTGGCTACGTGAAATGCAGTGAGCCGAGGTGTAATGGCCGAGCGCTATAAGGCGCCTTACTGCGAAGTGCGTAGTTGTTCGCCGTCGGAGATTCGAGTCCTCCCTCGGGCTTGAGTGTGTGTGCGTGTCTTGCCCTAATATTAGTTTACGTAGTTTGTAAGGCAAGGGACTAATAAGCACATAAGTTAAGTCGAATGGATTTACAAACAATTGAACATTTTGAAATGTGGTGCGTAGTCAACCCAAGCGTGCTGCGGAAGCATCACCTAGGCTACCCTTGACTGTCATGCTGACCTTACCCCTACCTGGCTGTAAAGTAGCAAACATATCACATCTTTAGTGGTCTTTAGTGGTCTTAGCCTCCAAATAATATAAAGTCTACCCACTAGCTTCTTACCACTAATGAGCATTGTCACCACCGTGGTTCGGACTTCGTCCACTGTTGGTGCCACAAGAAAACCTTATTCTATGGCGCATCTTATGGAAGCCCTACAGGAAAAAACACACAAAACATCCGCATAGCACAAAGCCTCATTTTGGGCACAGATGTCGAGAACAATTCATCTTTAACCAACAATAAAATAGTTCCGCTAATCCCTCGTCTCCTACTTTCCAAACTTCACCGAAGCTCTCCTGCAAACACGCAAGACTTGCACTCCTGGAAGAAAGGACATGGTGGAGACATGGCTTAGCCACAGCCTAAGGGATGTTTCCAGAATGAAACTTTACTCTACAGTGGAGTGTGCGCTGATATGAAACATCCTGGCAGAATAAAATTGTATGCCGGAACCGGGACTCGAACCTGGGACCTTTGCCTCTCGCGGGCAAGCGCACTACCGACTGTGCTATCCCGACACGACTCACGATACCGCCTCACAACTTTACTTCCGCCAGTACCTCGTCTCCTATTTTCCAAACTTCACAGAAGCTCTCCTGCAAACACGCAAGACTAGCACTACTGGAAGAAAGGATATGGTGGAGACATGGCTTAGCAACAGCCTAAGGGATGTTTCCAGAATGAAACTTCACTCTGCAGCGGAGTGTGCGCTGATATGAAACTTCCTGGCAAATTAAAATTGTGTGCCGGAACCGGGACTCGAACCTGGGACATTTGCCTTTGGCGGGCAAGCGCACTTCCGACTGTGCTATACCGACGCGACTCACGATGCCGCGTCACTCGCGGAAGTAAAGTTGTGAGGCGGCATCGTGAGTCGTGTCGGGATAGCACAGTCGGTGGTGCGCTTGCCCGCGAAAGGCAAAGGTCCCAGGTTTGAGTCCCGGTTTCGGCACACAATTTTAATCTGCCAGGAAGTTTCATATCAGCGCACACTCCGCTGCAGAGTGACGTTTCATTCTGGGAACAATAACATAGGTTTCTGTGTCTAGAATTATTATTATTATTAACGTATTTTAATCACGAGAGAAGTGCATCTACTTATTTTAGCCCCTAATTGATAGATTACAGTTAAAATAAAAAGTAGCCTACAGATTGCAACAGGCACCTTCTGGCTTGCCCCTGTTCTTTCCGCACAGACCTTGCTTCCCTCTATACAATCATCCTACAAATGGGCTTCTTCTCCGACCTGTGGAAAACCTCTCGTATCCTCATGTTTCTTAAACCTGGACTGCCACCCTTTGATGCCTCATCCTATCGGCCTATCAGCCTTACCTTGGTGTTCAAAAGGCCCTGGAAACCAATCTGTCCCATCAACACCAGCTCCTTCGCCTCTTCCAATGTGGCTTCCAGCCATCCTTCTCTGCCAACTCCTGCACCTTACCCACCTCCTTTCCATCTAGATGAACTCCCGTCGTGCCACTATCCTCGTTTCTCACGACATCGAGAACTCCTACAACCTCGTATGGCATTTCGGTCTCCTTTTCAAGCTCCAGCTCTACGCCCTTCCTGTTAATTCGATCCGCCTACCACTCCCTGCAGGTCTTGAACGCCACGCCCTCCACCTCGCTTACTACATCCGCCTCCCGTCGCCCACGGAGATTCTTTATGACCTGATCCGTCTCCCACACCTGCTGAAGTTCTTCTAACACCTCCGCCTCCGCCTCCAATATGTAACCCACAATCTTAACTCCCAGCATCCGATTGTATCCCAGGTATTTCTGTATCCCGGGCCTCTTCCACACTTATACCTTGTAAACCCTCCCACCCTTCACCTCTACAATCTCCATATCCTCTCCGAGAGTGACTTCTGACACCTCCCCCTCTCAGATGACGCCCTCTGACCCGACATTTACCCATCTTACCAACCAGTTTTAAAACGTCAGCAACCGTTGAACAGGCTGAATATTAGAGTTGCCATATGCTTTTAATTGCGTGCTCTTGTCGCCGTCTCCTGTCCTCCATTGCATGTGTTTTAATATCCGAAAGTTTTAATGCTGTATATATGTCTGTTTTGACCACCATGACCAATTTAAAATTCAGAATGTGTTTTACTGTTCTATGTAATCTTGTTAGATCTCCAATTTTATCATCTTTTGAGTGTTTCAAATTCTGCTTTGTTTGCTCCTTTAATGTTTCAATTCTTCATGACACATCTTTTGTACTATCGACTGAAGAGCAGTAATGAAGCTCCTTCCAGCCTGCCCCCCCCCCCTCTCTGGTGGCTGTAAAATATCAATGAAGTAAAAAACAAACCAAAAATTGCAAAATTGTTGTTTTTAATTTTAACTATTACATCAAGACCGCTTTTTTTACCTTATAATTACTAAAATTACTGATTAGTAGGAATTGGTTAGTGGATTTTCCTACAGAGCTTATCTTTTAAAGTTTCATTCGCTTCGAATCTAGTCTGTCATGTCGCTTTTTTATTTAGTAGCATCCTAGAAATTTTGGTGATATTAATTTGATCATGAGCTCTGCATTAGAATCCTTACAGCACAGTAACGCGATGTTACGACTAATATGAGTCAGTACTGTACGGAATGTAAAAATGTGAAGGGGACGTTTGGATGGCTTATAATTGATTCAAGTGCCTCATTCAAAAATGTTCAAATGTTTGTAAATCTATCGGACCAAACTGCGTGGTCATCAGTCGGTAGCTTCCAAACTAATTAAACCTAGGTAAACTAACGGACAAACACACACACCCATGCCCCAGGGAGGACTCGAACCTGCACGGCGAGCAACCGCGCGCTCCGCAGCGAGGTGCTTTAGACCGCTCGGCTACTCCACCGCGGCAAGTGCCTCATTAGTCATCGTTCTAGTCTTGCTGGAACATTTCCAATGTAGGCCTTGCGTAGCCAAGACAATTTCTTTATTTTATCATTGGAGATGAAGTTCTACACTTCTGAGCTTGTAAACACAGTCCTCAAAATGTATATTTTCTTCGATGAGGCGTACAAAACATCATCGACGTACACAGCGACAGCATCCCGAATTTTGTTGGTTCCCTCTCAAGATTTTTCGATCTTGCAAGCATCCTTGAATTTGACACCGGCAAAGAAAAATTCATGTTTTTCTCATTTGGTGACAAAGATTTCGACGGCATACAAGTATTAGCTGTGGTATCAGATTTTACGTTTCCAGAAATTATGAAGAAATTACTCTAGTTATTGTTCCAATATTGTGTGCAGCGCCTGAGTGACACTTCCTGCAAATTGTATTATACAACTGAAAAGTTCGTCCACTTCTCCAGAGGAGAATTTTCTTGTTAACACAAAGTAGAATCGATTACGCACTAGGTATCTCAATGCACTTGACAACTGTTGTTATACAAGAACATTGAAATGTTTCTTTGGTTATGACCTCGGACTTTGCTAACTGATTTCCACCACAACAGCAAATACGTCATGAAGTCCTTTTCCAACCACAGAAGCCTTGCTTCTTCAATTAAGAAATATAGCACGCATCTTCATTTCTTTTATGTACACGCGGGATCCCTGACTACAAAACGAGACGCAACAGTATCCATTTTCCGCATCACACTTACATTAATAGATTCAAATCTAAAAACAGCAAGTTGCTGTCTTTTGGGATGTACAACGTGCATTACAAAATGTTGTAGCAGATGTCATTCCATTCGAGCTCAGCGAGCATGAGGGTGTTTGGTGGAGCCTCTAGCGGTCGCTGTGTCAACAAGAGCGGCGACTACAGTTCACTCTTAGTGAGAAGACTTTTGTGTGTGAGGTAGCAAGTTACATTTCCAGTAAGTATCATTGGAATGTGCTGTGTTATCAGTTATGGCAGGAAGAAAGTTACTGCTAATGATTCACTACGTACATCGGGAAGGCGACAGAAAATGAGTGTGTAGGAAGTGCAGAGATCAACTTCACAGTATTGACTTCGTCGGCATACGAAAAACTGTTGAAAAGGAACGATCCGCTTGCACCATGAACACTTACTTAAAAATGTCACACCTTGGTGATCACGAAGGTTCGATCCATCAAAGTCGGAGACGAACTTTGTGGGTGTTACACCGTACCGAACGTTCAACGAGTTTCAGCGAGTAATGTCAAGATCTTTGTGAGTCGTTTCTGTATATGAAAATCAGCTGGAAATTTTCTTCACGCGAAAACTACTAATTGAGAAAGGAGAATTCAATTATCTTGATTTGACGTTTTCTGCAGAAAACCATTAATTAAGTTTCAACATATTGAGTAAACAAAGTTATTTATACAATATTTTTCCTCTGATTCAAGGCACTTGAAAGCTAAAAAACTAATGTTTTTCTTTCATTCTGCAACACTCCGTGGTCACTCTTTTATTACCTGTCAATCAGCAAAAGAGTAAAATTTTATTCATTCTATCACACTTAATAATGAATATGATAATCATTTGGTGGATTAAATAATTCAGTATGAAAAAACTCTCGAAAATGTTCCTGTAACAAGAAAAGTGTTAATAAATTCATTTTCGTTGTGAAATATTTCCTATAACTTCAAGTTCTTTCTCGTGAAGAATTATATCTGAAATGCCTATCTCTATAGACAACAGTTAAAACAGAAAAAAAATTCATTTGTGAAAAATACCAATTTTTGGTTTTCTAATTCAGGCGGCGCTAAATTAATTTGACAATTGGTCATACTATCACACTGCTCAAACAGGCAGAGCTGTGAGGACTAGATACAAAGAGCATATATTATAAAATAAAGGAAAACCTACTGACTGCTAACAATACTAAAACTTTTTATTTCACTCATTTCTTCAACCCTTCCACTTTATATTATTATATTATCGTTTCGTTTATTTAATATCATAGGAAAATTAATGTAATGCTGATTATCGGCTGTTTAAGCCATTTAGCTTACTTTTTTCTCGATGTCCAATGTCTGTGTTTGTGTGATTTTTTTTTTTTTTTTTTTTTTGGTAACAACAATCCCTTCAGGTCGCCGTGACTATTTAAATGCTCTGTCAGTTTTCTTTTCATTGTTTCATTATCGCATTTTACATTTCCTTGATTATAGGGGCCATAACACTGGTTAAAGTGTATGTACATTTGTGCGAAGATTTTTATTCGTCAGACGACTTCATTACATGTGCTTTTCCATTATGAAATTTTCATAAGTACAATTTTTTCCGTTTGTTATTTTTCAATATGTAAATATGTATGCGATATTCCCACTCTTTTAGTCTTTATGTGACACATAATATCAAACAATTATCGTTTCTAAGTTATAATTTAGCAGTGACATTATTTTCAACTTACATGTTTTTTTTTCTGAAGACGATACATTTGCTTCAACTAGGCTGCTTTCTGTTCATATTTTGCAAATCATACTCCATTGGATCAAACTATCCGTTGAGCCGCTGAACAAATCCAACCTTTAGATATTGTTTTTTTTTTTTCATTGGTATACTTTCCATGGTTTGATATGGTCATCTCACATCCATTTGTCGCACATTGGTTCAGAATCCTGCCATTCCCATGCTGCACCAGACACCATGTACTTGAACATCAATGAGGTAGCTCACAGCAAGATAGAGCTGGACCAATTCACGGCATGGGCCAAATCTCTTGTCCTCGTCCTGAAGCCAGAACTCAATATCAGGTTGAGTGGAGATTTTAAAGCCACCTTAAACCCCCAGCTTCAGGTTGATTACACTCTAACCCATACAATTGACCTGTTCCACAAGCTAGTAGGCACCTATTTCTCAGAAATTGATCTGGCAGAGGCATATCTTAAAATCCTATTGGATCCCCAATCTCAGCCTTATACGGTCATCTATATCCCTTCTGGCTTGTTCCAACTAACATGCCACATTTAGGGACTGGCTAGCTCACCTGCTATTTTTCAAAGGTACCTACTTTGTGACATTGTGGGGTTCATCAAATAGACGAAAAGTATATTTGTTCAGGAAAGCAGATAGAAATATACATTGCTACTTGAAAAACAGCTTCGACTTGTGGGTGTAAACCAGATGTGCCTCAAATTCAAAGAAGTGGTATCGACAGCAATTGACAGTTTTATACCCAATAAATTAATAAAAGAAGGTGGTTACTCCCCTTGGTACACAAAACAGGTCAGGACACTGATGCAAAAGCAACGGGAAAGGCGTGAAAAATTTAAACGAAGACAAAATTCCCAGAATTGGCTATCCTACACAGAAGCTCAAAATTTAGCAAGGACTTCAATTCGAGATGCCTACAATATTTATCGCAATAAAATCCTTTCTCGAAATTTGACTGAAAACACAAAGAGATTTTGGTCACTTGTTAAATATACAAGGGGCAAAACACAAACAATACCCTCACTGCGTGATGGTAATGGCGATCCTGGCGATGACAGCGCCACTAAAGCAGAGTTACTAAATATAGCTTTTAGAAACTCATTCACCAAAGAAGACGAAACCAATATTTCCGATTTCGAATTACGAACAGAGGACTTAATGAGTAACATAGAAGTAAATATCATCGAAGTAGTGAAGCAACTAAAATCACTTAACAACTCTTCTGGGCCGAACTGTATGCCCATTAGATTTCTATCTGATTATGTTGAAGCGATAGCCGTATACAACCGCTCTCTCAAAGAAGGATCTGTACCAAAAGATTGGAAAGTTGCACAGCTCACACCTATATTCAAGAAAGGCAGTAGGAGTAACCCACTAAACTACAGGCCTATTTCAATGACGTCAAATTGCATCAGGGTTTTGGAACATATCCTGTATTTAAATATTATGAATTATCTCGAACGGAATGATCTATTGACCCAAGGTCAACACGGATTGAGAAAATACCGTTCATGCGTAACACAACTAGCTCTGTATTCACACGAAGGGATGGGTGCTATCGACAAGGGTTGGCAAATCTATTCTTTATTTCTTGATTTCCAGAAGGCTTTTGACACCCAACCTCACACACGGCTTTTAATCAAATTGCGTGGTTATGGTATGTCGCCCCAAATTTGCGACTGGATAGGAGATTTCTCGTCAGAGAGGACACAGTTCGTAGTAATCGATGTTAAGGCGTCGACTAAAACAGAGGTGATGTCGGGCGTTACACAGGGTAGTGTTATTGGTCCTCTGATGATCCTTATTTACATAAACGATTTAAGGGAAAATCTAACTAACTTTCTTAGGTTGTTTGCAGATGACACCGTCATTTACCGTCTAGTAAAATCATCTGAAGATCAAAAACAACTGCTGAACGATCTGAAGAAGATATCACTATGGTTTAAAAATTAGCAATTGACTCTAAATAATGAGACGGGTGAAGTACGAAATGAAATCCGATAAACTTTTTATACAAGATAAATCAATCAAAAGTGAAGGCCTAAACTCCACAAAATACCTGGGAATTACTATTACTTCAAACTGGAAAGAACACGTAAGTAATGTCGTGGGAAAAGCGAACCAGAAACTGCGTTTTTTTTTTTTTTGGCAGAACACTTAAAAGATGCAACAGAACTTCTAAAGAAACTGCATACAGTACGCTTATCCGTCCTTTTTTGGAGTATTGCTGCCCAGTGTGGCATCCTTATCAGGTGGGTTTGACGGAGGACATCGAAAGAGTCCAAAGAAGGACAGCTCATTTCGTATTGTAGCGATACAGGGGAGACAGCATTACGGAAATGATACAGGATCCGGGACGGGAATCATTACAACAACGGAACTTATCGCTACTTACGAAACTCCAATCGCCAAAATTATCCTCCGAATGCGAAAATATATTGTTGACTACCAATTACATAGGTAGAAAAGATCATCAGAATAAAATACGAGCAATCAGAGCTAAAACATACTTCATATATAATATACAACCAGTTTTGATGCACTATGGCATAATTTTCAAGTGCTCCATAGTAAAGAAGTGTTTTATAAAAGTACAAAGTAATGACAAAAAAGTAAGATACATTACAATTTTGGAAATGGTCAGAAGTGTGTTATGACATCTTATATGTATCATTTTGACCAGCAGCTGATTTAGGACCAAGTTGTACAGAAGCCTGATTTACTGATTAATTTGTACTTGGTAGTTTTTCAAGTCTGTGTGTTGTTTTAGGATTCTCATTGTATCAATGGATGATAATCCTATAAAATACCTTCTGATGCCATCCTTTTCTTTCTTTTTTCCTTTTTTTAGTTTTTCCTGTAAATATTTTAATAGTGATGTACAACTTTTCTTTTTCATATAACTATATCCTCATTATATGTAAGAAATTTTATATCATGTATTGCATTATTCATGCATTACTCCTTTATTTGTAATAATCAAATGATATCCCTCCTACTACACTTTTATTGCAGTATATAGACCTAAGGTCACAAATCACTACAAATAATTGTACCACCTCACTAGTCACGTTTCTCCATTTAGCTATGTGTGTACCATTAAATCTCTATTGATGTACACAAGTGTTTCAAAAATTGAGAATTGAGAAGAAACTTGCATATCATATAACATTTCATTCATGTTCATAACCCTACTTATGTATTAAAAATGTGTGTTATTTTTTACTTTTGTATTCTTACATATAGGGCAGAACTTTGCTACAAATGTTTCTTTTCACTCATATTTCTGCCACAATTTGTATACATGATTTTAACCTTACCCTGCACTACGTAGACTTGGGGTTACACAGAAACAGTTTTGTCGTACATTTCTTTAGGATCTTAATTTCCCCATGTTTTGATTGTTTATTAATTTAGAGTTTAGCGTTTTATTTTCTTCATTGTAAGACTATATTGTACATAAGAATGTCAGTATGTGCAAAATAGCCTTTACATTAATCATCGGTATTCCTTGTTTGTTGGCCTGCACTCTTTAATGTTAACAATTTGTTAAATGTGACAGGTCTATTCAGTATATGGTGTTATTCTTCACACAGATCGCATACTTACACTTCAGACAGCAATTGTTATAAGTGTCCTTTTTCAAGTCATATAGTTGGATGAAACTATCTTAATTTTAGTCTACACTACCTAGGCATTAGGTTACATAGAATTCATTTCCATCATATTTCGTAATTTATTTTTTCCTATGTATTCCATAAATGGTCAGCTAAGATTGCGTTTCTAGGTCTTTAATATATGACCTTGTTGTACATAAGTATAATAATGTGTGCTAGGTTGTCTGTTTTGTTAATTAATGTCTATCCTTGTTTGTTTCCTGCTTCTTCTGTTTACATGTTGTTCCTTTGAATTAGGCATGATGAACATGTAGCATGTCTGTTTAGCATGTGATAAGGCATTGTACCTAAGTCGAGACTTTGAAGAAGTATAATACGTAAATTTATAGGTGATAATCCGCATTATACGCATTCTCCGTCTTTTTATTATTATTATTTTTACTAAATGATTCGTGAATGTATGTGAACACACAAATAATTGTTTTAGGGAACAAACGTAAACATGGATTAAAACTGTGAGTGCTGTCTAGGGTTTAACAGCAAAAATATATTGTAAAGAAAAGCTTGTAGAACGATTTTGCTATCTGGTGGCTTATATTGTAAATATGAGGTATAGCTGCAAATTAGCTGGTCAGTCTCCTAGTAACCGTCACAAATGATAGTCAGTACCTATGAACTGAACACAGTGTGGTTTTACATTGTTTTACAATTAATGTTGAATGTATGTTCAGCCTGCTTAGGTATGAGAGTAAATTAACATGTTAAAATGAGTTATATTAGTTACTCTCAGCATTTTAAATAGTACTTTGTAATTAATTACAGATAGACATATGACGAAATATCTTGAATATTTTCCTTGATTGGAACAATCTTCTAGGTAATTTTAAATTTTTTACTCTTATCTAGTTTTATAAATATAGTAGCTTAAACCCGCTGCTCCGCTCGCTGATTTGATTATGATAAATAGGCTATCTTTCAGTAGTGTGCTATGAGTCTGGTTTGAAGGATGAAATGAAATACAATACCTTCTTTAGAAACAAACATTTAAATAATATAAAAAATAATGTGAAGTGCTTAATGATTTACAATAAATAATACATTCATTATTTCTTATAGCCTGCGTTGCAATAAATCAACACGTATGGTGAGAGTAATGACCAAATTCATTTTAATTTCATTTTGGGGCATTCTGGTAAACTACGTTATTTTTAGTATTGTACTTGATGTAATGCACGAAAAGTCAAACCTCTTTTTTTAAAGAGATGTATTTAAAGAAATTTCTTTTTTACTGCCTTATTTATTTATTCTTATACTTCATTATTCGTATGCTTATCCTTACAGAGACAGAGCTGAAGACATTGTAGAACGCATAGATCAAAGATATGGTCTGTGGCATCACGTTTCACTGTATCATCCACCTCCTTAGAGATATCGGCAAGGAAATGCTATGGTGTACAACGGGAGACTTCAGACTACAATTACACACAGACCATTCGTTTGCGTTTCGTAGTTTTTGCTGCTGAGCGAAATATTAATACACACACACACGTAGAATTTTAGACACCGATCCCAGTATACTCCACCCTTTTATTATTATCAACCCTCAAACAACAATGCAACCAATAAAACCATTTTCAAATAGTAATTATTGCTCCATATTTCGCGTTATATTCTTCAAATTACTATTCAGATCGCTATAAAACCGTGCCTAAAACCTTCCTTAGGTATAAATTAGTAACTCTACAAATATTTAAGTCTCTGCGTCTTGTCGTTTGGACGTGATAAGCGTACACCGAACGGACATTCACATTAATGTATATAAATAAATAGTTAGCCGATCGCTTTAAAACCATGCCTAAAGCCTTTCCTGGGTAGACATTGGTAACTGTACAAATTTTAGCTCTTTATGTCTTGTGGTTCCGACGTGATAAACATACACCGAACAGACATGGGATGTAATTTTTTATATGATTGTGTATTACCAGTTAAATAATAAAATAAAAGATAGTACAGTGTTTATTTTATTTTTAGGTTGAATTGGACTGACTATCTCTCTCAAACACAGGCTTCTGTAGAACTTGGTCCTAAAACAACTGCTGGGCAAAATGATACATATAAGATCATATTTTATAACAATCTTCTGACCATTTCCAAAATTGGAATGTATCTTACTTTTTGTCTTTACTTTGTACTTTTATAAAACATTTCTTTACTGTGGAGCACTTGAAAATTATGCCTTAGTGCATCGAAACTGGTTGTGCATTACATACGAAGCATTAAAAAGTTTTCTTTTTTCAACAAACTACTGTGCGTTAGAATTCACTTGTATTCCCTAGTATATGAATTATTCCATTTGCACTCCTAACTGACATTATGTCAAATTATATTGATAGTCAGGTTGGCTATAACCTCAAACAAGCTCCAATGTTCATAAAATTCAGATCGCTCTCCAGAGGCAAAACATGCCATGTAACTTTTATTGTATTAGTGTTACACCTCATATAAAATACAGGTAGGGAAACAAACATTATTACCGTAAGTACATTTTTTTTTATTCTCCTAACTCTAATACTAAAATAATAGCTGCGTTTGTAACATGTTACTTGCTGTAAGAAATAATTGTACCAACCATTATTCTTTTAGACATTAACCCTCAGCCAGCCGCAATACATCTCCTAACATTTTTGGCTGCAACTCAAGTGAAACCGAAAGTTAACTGTCACGTAGTCTTAAGGGAACCATTATTTCACATGGCTCATCGCTCTAAAAAGTTACTTTTTTTCTCCAAATTCGTTTCGGCGTTCATAATATCTTCAAAATCGGTGCTAACTGGGACACATGAATTTTTGTTCCAAAAAATCACTGTTTCGTCGAAATAATTTACACGTAAATGATACGGCTTATTTTTAAAACAGCGTAGTCTCATTTTAAAGAAGAAGGGCGGAAGTTTCTGTCAGTAGTCCTATCTGTGCGATAGTGGTATTCCTCTCAAAGTAATACCTTGAAATTCGCCATCCGAAACATACCTAATACACTATTATGGCAGTTTCTCCTATATTTCATTCTTATTCCTCCGTTATACATGCCGTGGAGTGAGTCCGCAGTCCATCGATATTAATTAGGCAGTTAGAAATTCAAGATTTCCGTTAGCGGCTTTTTTTCCTTCATGACGTCCTTAACGAATCACTGGCAAGAATTCAAAGCATTTATTATTATCTGAAAGCATCACACTGGTGTCGTGGAAGAGTCAGTCCACAGCACGTGTAACCGACGGTTGAAGCAAATTTCATTCATAAACTCAACAAACACACACGAATTAATATTATACGATTTGTCAGTATTTGGCAGAATAATAGCTTTCAGATACAGTTATATCTATAATGTAACCCAGTTGCTGTGGGTTAGTCTCGCTAAAACTAAGAAATGACTTGACCAATTTCAATGTTTCTTTTGTTTTGTTTAATACAGGTAGTTTCGACAGAAAAAAATTGCAAAAACTCAAAGGAAGAGAAGAAAAATCTAAAACATCGAAACTGATAGTTTTGTGTGAGCATCGACACTTCAGATTAATTCGTATTTTATGCTCTACTATACCTTTCATCGGAATGCGATAAAATTTTGATAGTTGGCCTCCATAATAAAAGGAAAGGCACTGTCTGCATAATAATTCATACGGTGTGTGGCAGAGGGTACTTTACAACAAAGTCAAAACCAAAGACCATATAATACGGTACGCGCCGCCATGCACCTTACGAAATGTTATATAGTGAGTGATGTTTCTCTTGTTAGGAAGGTTCAGCGTGCAAAACTTCAACAAGATCGAAAATCGAAATAAAACTGTAGTTAGGTTTCCGCATTCCAGACTTCGACACGTTTTGACCGATCACCCTGAAATTTGGCAGATAATTTTTCACACACAGGGGAGAGATGGGATGAACAGACACAGGGGACAGGAGGGAACTGGCAGAGAGCGAGGGAGTAACGGTAGAGGCAGTTGGATGGATGTGAGAATGGGGAGGGGGAGGTAATTAGACAGAGAGAGGGAGGAGGTGATGGACAGAGTGAGCAGTGAATTCAGGGGGTAACTGAATACTGGAATAAATAAATACCCGAGTAACACCACGTTGTCAGCTAGCACATAATAAATTGTACCTAATATTACATGAATCTCTTTTTCTAAAATTTAAGAGAATTCTAAATCGCAAACGTACTAATGACAATTTATATTTGATTATAAAATTGTGTCTTTGTCTTATTTAGACACCATTAAATAAGAAGATTGAAACACCATGATATGTCAACTCTTGGAAGAAAGGATGACATGGGGCATAATGTAGTTTTCAACATTTCTGAACTGTGATACCCACACTGGCGCTCCTACCAGATACCTGTCGGATGTGGTTGCACCTACGGTACGGCTGTTTGTAGCGTTGAGGCACGCAAGCCACCCCGGCTTGGCAATGTCTATGATCACGTTGCTCAAAACCAATTTAAAACTTATCCCTGGCCTCCACAAGGTTCCTCTAGGATTGAAGGAAAGCTGACACGTACTCGCAGGCGTGATAAACACTTTGCCTTATATAAAAGAACTTCCGCTAGCTACCGTTGTGTTTGATTTCTGCAATACTTGCCCGCCGGTATATTACTATTGTACGTCTATGTTACGCTGGGCTTGTAGTCAAGTTAATTGGTGATCAAAGGACTGTATTTCTTGACAAAATTTTCAAACTTTTAAGGACGCTGGATTGGAATTTCTACTTTGTTGCTTTCTGGAAGTTCGGCTTCACAACGAAATAAAAGTAAATTTACTGCAAAATGTTCTACTCACGTTTCATTTTCTGACGAGCAGTATCGGCGCTAGAGCTTGCTGAAAAATGTGCACTCGCACACCCTACAACTCGAAAAATGTTTGATTTCCCTAAATCACTCCAGGCAAATTGCCGGGATGGTTCCTTTGAAGGGGCATGGCCCATTTCCGCCCGCCGCGGTGGCCGAGGGGACTGAGGCGGTTCAGTCACGGTCTGCACGGCCACTACGGTCGGGGGTTCGAATCCCCCCTCGGGCATGGATATTTGTGCCGTCCTTAGTTGTAGGTAGTTCATAAGTAGTTTGTAAGTTTAGGGACTGATGACCCCGTAGTTAAGTCCCTTAAGCTTAACAAACATTTGAACATTTGGCCCATTTCCTTCCACATCCTTACCCAAATACTCCGAGCGTAAGCTCCGTCTTTAATGACCACGCTGTCGACGGGACGTTAATCTCCAAGCTTCCTTCCTTCCTACGAAAAATGTACATGTCGTCAAGAAAATTCGTACAAGTGACGTCTGTAACATTCCATTTTCTCGTAATGGGGGAAGCAACAGGACGAAAACTACGAGTAACGTCTTCTGTGACTTATAGCGAAACGCCCCCTACCTATCCCTCGTCGACGCTTTATTTTAGACGTGTTGCACCAAAAGGTTGTTTTGAATGAATTAATGAGAAAGTATGTTCGATCAAGACGTTAACAAATTGTATTTAGAACGTATTAGGTTCATGATGCGGAACAGAAAGCTGCATTGTCGTAGTAATATACATAGATAATGAAATCAGTGAGTCACGATCTCAGTATAGGGTCGTCTCTTCTATCCTCCATCTGGAGAAGACAGACCTCCAAAAGAAAAATCCTGTCGAATGCGAAAAACAAGGTTATACTGACCATCATCCTCATGAAAAAATACAGTGGAAGTGGAATCGACGCCAATGCGGCAGCTGATGATGCAGATACATTGATAGTGCAGACAGCAGAATCCCTGGCTTCGACCCACAAGATTGTCGCTATTGTGGGGGAAGATGTTAACCTTCGTGGGTTTCAAAACTTCCTTCCGCCCCTTCCCAATGAATATTTCCGTAAACCAAGGGAAGGTTAAATTTCTCAAGGCCCTCTCCAAAAATCCATGTCTTACATCATACTGCACTAAATGTACTGATACTTCAACCTATCGAAAGGAAATAACAGCTACTGATGAGAAGTTTTTGATTGCTCTTTATGGTGGTAACCACACTACCGCTGTACTCAACATGCAAAGTTATAATCAATAGAGACTGATGACCCCACAGTTAAGCCCATAAGCTAAACAACTACATATAATCAATACATCAAATCAGCCTTTTCGGTAACAGCAAACATGGCTTCCATACTTCTCAATGAAACTGCAGCTCAACAACACACCTTGAGAGGTTTCCTTCAGGTGCAGCGGTGGATTGGGAACTTCCTGGATCCGTAGTAGTGGGGCTATAAGGTGAAAATATAGGTTGGCTTCCATTAACACACAGAAATTCCCCGATCCAGAAAGGCTTCAGCTTATATCTTGCAAATGCAAGACGGTGTGGGTGTTGGCGAACTGGACTATTGTACTCGAAACTGTGCCAGCAATGTGAAGGATTGTGCTCTAATATTGAAGACAGTTTGGATACAGAAGATGAAGACGACCTGGATGAGCCCCTTGCAGCGCCACTGTCTGAAGCAGCTAATGCGACAGAAGGGCTTAAATCATGTAATATTTTGCAGGAATATGCACCTTTATTAATCAATTGTTCCTTATCATAATATTAATCAGTTGAAAATAAACGACAACTCACTGTTCAGCCTGAACCATACAAAGCCCCTGATAGTTTGCCTGGACATTCCGATCCTCAAGTTCCGTTAGCTGAACCTTCACCTGCCCAAGAAACATATGCCTGCGGCAACAACAGCCAAATGGAGACGAATAGTATGATTGCAAATATAACATCAGTAAGACTATTTGAACTGGTGTGTAGGATATATGAGACAGGCGAAATACCCTCAGACTTTAAGAAAAGTGTAATAATCCCCATTCCAAAGAAATCAGGCGCAGATAGGTGTGAAAATTACAGAACCATCATTTTGATAAGTCATGGTTGCAAAATTTTAACACGAATTATCTACAGGAGAGTGGAAAAGCTGGTAGAAGCTGACCTTGGGGAAGATCAGTTTGGATTCAGGAGGAACATAGGAACCCGGGAGGAAATACTCACTTTACGTCTTATCTTAGAAGATAGATTAAGGATAGACAAACCTACATTTTCAGCTTTTGTAGATTTGGAGAAAGCATTTGACAATGTTGACTGGAATACACTCTTTCAAATTCTGAAGTCAGCAGGGGTAAAATATAGGGAAAGGAGAGTTATTCACAACTTGTACAAAAGCCAGACCGCAGTTATTAGACTCGAAGGGCATGAAAGGGAAGCATCAGTTGGGAAGGGAGTAAGACAGGGTTGTAGCCTTTCTCCTATGTTATTCAATTTGTACATCGAGCTGGCGGTGAAGGAGAGCAAGGAAAAATTTGGAATAGGGATTAAAGTACAGGGGGAAGAAATAAAAACATTGCGTTTTGCTGATGACATTGTAATTCTGTCAGAGACAGCAAAGGACCTGGAAGAGCAGTTGAATGGAATGGACACTGTGTTGAAGAGAGCGTATAAAATGAACATTAAAAAGAGCAAAACAAAAATAATGGAATGCGGTCTTAGAAAATCAGGCGATGCTGAAGGAATTAGATTAGGTAACGAAACAATGAAGGTGGTAGATGAGTTTTGTTACTGGGGTAGTAAAATAACATGCGATGGTCGCAGTACAGAGGATATAAAATGCAGAATGGCAATGGGAAGAAAAGCATTTTTGAAAAAGAGAAATTTGCTAACATCGAATATTAATTTAAGTGTAAGGAAATCTTTTCTGAAGGCATTTGTGTGGAGTGTTGCCCTGTACGGGAGTGAAACAAGGACGATAAGCAGTGCGGACAGGAAGAGAATAGAGGCTTTTGAAATGTGGTGCTACAGAAGAATGCTGAAGATAAGGTGGGTAGATCGCATAACTAATAGAGATACTGAACAGAATTGGTGAGAAAAGGAATTTTTGGCATACCCTGACTAAAAGAAGGGATCGCTGGGTAGGACACATTCTTAGACATCGGGGAATCGTAAATTTAGCATTGGAGGGAAGTGTGTGGGTAAAAATCGCAGAGGGAGACCAAGAGACGCGTATAGTAAGCAGATTCAAATGGATGTGGGTTGCCGTTCTTATGAGTAGACGAAAAGGCTTGCTCAGGATAGAGTAGGGTGGAGAGCTGCATCAAACCAGTCTCCGGACTGAAGACCATAACACACACAGGTATTTTTCCATAAAAGGGTCACTACACAACTTATTTGTCTTTTGTAACGATATGTTAACAGAAAAGCCACTCTTCCGTCTCCAGATGGACTCAATCGTCATTTCATGATACTTGTACGTTACTACGTTATTTCAGCTTCCTGTTCAGTATGAAAGAGGTTTCGTGGTGACACTTGATGTCTGCAATTCTGTGGTAAATCGCGCACACTCTCGGGAATCGTGATTGTTTTGACAGCTACTGAGTCGTCGTAGTTCAGGGATTAGTCAACAGATAGTGGCACCTCTCATCTGTCGAACGAGCGTCTAGTCGCTCACAGACACATGATTGGAAAATCCAGGCCGTTATGCAGTGATTGGCGAACGGCGGGAGAAGCCCTGTTTGGCCTTGGAGATATATGCAATAAACCACTTAAAAATTAACACCTATTGATACATATATTATACAAAGGAGCGCGTAGGCTCATTTTAAAGACTAGAAGGATGCGCTGACATAAACGCGTCTCCCGTCACTTAGTCTTTGAGTTACATTGTATCAAAAATCATTATAAAATAACAATTTTGTAAACGATATATTTTGAAAACGGCTTAACCAAATTTTACGTACAAGGTGTCAAATGATACATCTATGTAAGTACTATTAAGATGTATATATATATATATATATATATATATATATATATATATATATATATATATATATATATATATATTTTTGCGCAAATTCAGTAAATTAGTATAAGTATAAAAGCTGGATTTTTAATAAATAAACAATAATAACTGTAGTATTAGCGGCAGTACGGTAAACTGCACTTAAGTATATAATTAATGAAACCACAGGGTCAATAGTACAGTGAATAATCTACGTTTCAGTACTGAAAAAGCAAAGGGAGAAAAGTTTAATTTCTTAATAATGCAAAAAACTACGATACGTACAGTGTTTTTGATGCCATATTCTGTTTCAGCGGAAAATATCCGTTGAGTACTACCGTCACGTGTATTTATTTCATTTGTATTTTATGTAAAAGAGGTAATTTTGTGAAAATAAGATGCTGATTTTACTTCAGAGTAAGCCGGCGAGGGTACTTATGGCGGCCATTTTGGTTTGTTAGGTGCAGTCTGTTAACGTCGGTTTGACAGCAAGACATGTCGTTAGAATGGGCGACGGTAGACTTTTTTGAGGACTTGTAAATTTTCAGCAAAGTCTTCTAGTGGAACATATTTGTTCTGCGGTGCTTCCACAACTTTGATTCTATTCTGCGTCTGTGGGACTTACTGTCTTCAGTGGTGCTTCGTGGACTCCAACTATATTCTATGACACTGGAACTTAAAGAGTTTCCCAGGATTGTTGCTGGAATTTAATTTTTATTTCGCGACTGTGCGATTTAATAACTATTCAGTCAAGTTTCCAAGTTTTGATGTCGCAGCCTTAGGAAATCATTGTTCACAATATAAATAAAAAAATCAAGTAGTATAAACACAGAAGTTCGCAAAAATCTCATTTATTAAAATGACGAGTTTCAGCGTATTTTAGGCGGACATCTCCAGATTAAAAGCATCATTTAGTCGGCCATTTTCAGATGAGTGGTACCATTTCTTTATAAATGATTACGGCCGCCAAAATGTGCCCAATGCGACCATTTCAATAAATGAGTTATCTTGTGATACTGACTGTTTTTACTAATGGATCATAATAAACAGTGTGTTGTTACGTCCATCTCACGTTGGTTAAAATTTTAAACATAATGAAGTACGATCTGTTGCCCTTGTCTACATATATGTTTGTAGCCCTAGGAAACGGCCAACTTAACACGGAACACAGAATTCGTCAACCTCAGTTTTTACCCTTTAGTAGTGACTATTCTAAGTGTCCAAATAGTGATTTGATCCTTGATTTTTCGACCGAGGCAAAACTGGAGATTTTTTTTTTTTTTTTTTTTTTTTTTTTTTTTGTAGTATTCCACCTCGAATTAATTATCGATACAAGCAACTAACAGTAGACTGACTAAGTTCTGCTTCAGTTTCCTATTTTACTGCAAAAGTCTTAAAATTGTAGAGCTTTCGCTTTCAAATTCAGTTTTCTGTAATTTTTATTGAAGTTAATGGCAATAAAAATCGGTTGTTTAAAAGCAGGTTATCCTTAGCGGGTTTTACAGTAAGGTGAAAAGAAAGAAACAGCTATAAAAATGGGTGTTCCAGAGATAAAAGCCACCCCTGCACTGAAGAATGGCTTGCGGAGTACATTTACACATGCAGAAGCGTAACACCCCATAAGAATAAGACCTCATCTGCTGTTACAGTCGGGCCGAAATACGATGATCCCTGGCTCCGCCTACTGGGCTGGGAGACCACCCCGGCCGCGGAAACGTGATGCAACCATGTTGCCAAGTAGTTAGTCCGCTGCCGCACAGTAAAGGTAACGGTAGCTGTTGTCTGACAGACCTGGCAAAAGTGCACAGAACAGCCGTACGCGCGCATACATAGAGCATAGTTCTCGTTTGACTGACTGCAAAGGTCTGCTGCCGCGGCCGACGCTCAAAGTTGATCATCGTATTCCGGCTCGACTATAGATACCGTATTAACCAACGAGCTAGAATTTCATAGAGTCGCGATAGGTCCACCATATTTGAGGCAAATTGAACCGGCATCCGCTATGTTATTTGGGGTATCGGCAGACAGCTGGTACGCCACATCCACACGTGAATTTTACCTGTTTACAGTTCCACGGCCGCGGTGGAGTAGCCGAGCGGTCTAAAGCGTCTCGCTGTGTTTGTGTGTGTGTGTGTGTGTGTGTGTGTGTGTGTGTGTGTGTGTCACTTGGTGCCGCAAGACTGACTCCCTTTGGGAGTTTTTTCTTGGTGTGTGAAAGGTAAGCATAGGAATGCCGCTTTATTTATTATTTAATTGCACTTTGAGAGGAAACTGGGGCGCACTTTGGGTCCTTAGTTCCTCAATGGGGATGATTTATTGCATTTCTCAGGTGGTGGCTTGTAGGCTTTATGTGACATATTGTTAGTTCATTGTGTTTCGGAGACCGATGGTGTGTTGTTTAAAGCGTATATTGTCAAGGTGGGTGCCAGCGTTCTAGTGAACGGGGTACCTTATATTTATGCCAACGTTGCGGGCGTATTGTTCCCACCAGGCGGAGTTGTTGTACTTCATCCCGAAGTAAGTCGACCTTAGCAAATAGTTTGGTGGCATAGTCTTCAATCTTATCCTTCAGATAGTGCTCTTGTAGAGTAGCATTAATTTCTCTTGTCCTCGTCCATCTGGACGCTCCTAATGTCCATCGGAGGCATCTATTTTGTATCGGTTGGAGAGACTTGATATTTGTATCGCAAGTGACACCCCATGCTGCACAGCCGTAGAGGAGCTTTGGTTGTACCGTCGACCGATAAAGCTGGTATTTCGTCTTCGCGTTGAAGTTTTTACTCGTGAAGAACGGGATTAGCGCGTTCACCATCTTCAGCGTGTCCTTTTTGCGTTGTTGGGCGTGCAAGGTGAAGGTCAAGGACTTGTCTAACGTTATACCCAAATATTTTGTAGATGTCGACCATGGGATCGGCTGCCCCATGACCCTCAATGGGAAGCGGAGAATCGGCAGTCTCTGTTTGGTGAAGAACACGGCTGCAGTCTTCGTTGGGTTGATGGAGATCTTGTTAAATAGTGCCCATTCTTCCATGGCATCTATCTGCTGTTGTGCTCTGGCGAGTACCTGATCAGTGTTGCGGCCAGATGTGATAAAAGCTGTGTCGTCCGCATACAGGCTGCAGGTAACCAATGGGATCGTCGGTAGGTCATTTATGTACAGGTTGAACAGCAGGGGCGATATTACCGACCCTTGTGGAATTCCTGCCTCTGGAGTCTTCACCGATGATCGTTTCCCGTCCACTGTTACGTAGAAGTTCCTACCCTGTAGGAAACTATCCACGATTTTTATATATGAATCCTGGAGTGTGGTCTGATAATAGAGTTTAGCGATCAGATTATCTCGCCACACTTTGTCATACGCCTTTTCAATATCAAAAAAGACGCCGACTGTAGATTGGCGTCGGTTGAAGCGGTGGCGGAAGCGTCTCGCTGCGGAGCGTATGGTTGCTCGCCGTGGAGGTTCGAGTCCTCCCTGGGGCATGGGTGTGTGTGTTTGTCCTTAGGTTAGTTTACCTAGGTTTAAGTAGTTTGTAAGCTACGGACTGATGACCACGCAGTTTGGTCCGATAGATTTACAGACATTTGAACATTTTGAACAGTTCCACGTTTCAAATAAAGATTGACTATTGAATATTGATGTGCATAAAGTTCCGTCAGACTTTATGGAAGCTGCGAATTGACTGGTAATATATTCTCCGAAAACGCGGTAATGAAATATAACGGACCTGTCAGTAATACAGTTCCAGTTCGAAGTATAACAGATAGCTGTGGTTTGCAGTAACAACGAAAGTGCCACTGTGAAAATATTCGTGTTGATTTTAATGCAAGTACATGGTTTAAATGAGCCGCGAAACATACAGTGAACATTCATGACACGGATTTGCATCTGTTGTTAATGTGTGTAACAACCGCTTTCATAAAGTCTAATATACATTTATCTTGTGTTTACTAAATTAATTAACTTTACAAACTTTTAAAATTGCTGTCCAAGGGTTTGGTTGTTAACTTTGGTGGATGAAATTTGAGTACAAAAAAGAAAGTGACAACAAATTACTGCTTTTAAAAATACGCCTATCTCATCTGCCACAAAAACATTCCACGTTGAAATATAGTGTCGTTAATAGCTTTTCTTGTTGTCATGCTGAAACAAGTAACGTTTGGTACGTTAAATTCGAGTATAAAGACGAATGTGACAACAAAATATTACAATAAAAATGCGCCTGGATCAGCTGTCACAGAAGCATTCCACACCGAAATAACCTATCATAAATAACTTTCGTTGTTGCCATATTGAAATAAGTACATATTTGTTGTAAAGAACACGTATACAAGTGAAATAATTCTGACTGTTACTATTGCTGCCACACTTTGCACTGGTTACATGTCAACCATGCTCGATCAATTATTGTCAACAAGAAATAAAAGTATTTTTAAAGAAGGTGTAGATACTCAAAATTGTGTTTTCAACCACAGGAGCAACAGAAGAAGAAACATCTCAAAAACACAACACTAGGTAGAAAATTGAGCATTTTTAAATGGTGTGTACTTCAAGGGAATTTTAGGATATGTCATCTGAAACTTCACACTTGGGGCAACTGCCTTTAGTCAAGAATTTCGTCTGGGTATAGACAGAGTGAGCTCAAACAAGGCAAAACATTTTGTATTCTTGCTTGACGCACTTGTCTTTTTATCACTTCGATTTGTGCATTTAAATGTTGAACACACTTTAAACATATTCAGCAGCAAAACGTGTACAGACAATAAACACTAAATACAATATACGCTAAATACAACGTTGCAAGCTCAAGAACAACATACGATAGACAGACTCCTGTCAAGTGTACTAACCACCAAAAATAATTATGTAATTACACAGGTTGCCGCAAAGAGCGCTGTAACTCGTGTATTAGTCACTCTATGAAATTTAAGCTCGTTGGTGTTAACAAATGATCTATCAGCTATTTACCTGTATATTATCACATTATAAAGTGAATATGCATTCTAACCGCATCTTTACCTGAAATGTCATGAGTTTTGCAGACACTATATTTCGATCCATAAAGTAACTCAAAATGTTGCTTAAATAATTCAAAAGTACTTTAAAGACAGAATCACTTACGAAGACGTAAAATACGAAAGTAGTCATTACGTTACATACGTCGTATGATCTGAGTGGATAAATTAAAATTATGTTCAAATGTTCAAATGTTTGTCAAGCTTAATGGATTTAACTGCGGGGTCATGAGTTGCTAAACTTATAAACTACTTATGAACTACCTTATACTAAAGACGACAGAACCACCCATGCCCGAAGGGGGGGATTCGAACCCCAGACGGAAAACAGCTTCGCGCATCGGAGCATAGCGCCTCAATGCGCTTCGCCACTCCGCCGCGACTTGAAATTATGAAAACCTATTATTTCGCTACGACACTGAGGATGAATGCATACTGGTTTCATTATTGTTTGGGACTATTTCGCACGTAATTTTATGTAATTACACTTTTATCAATCTTAATGTACAAAATATATATAACATTTTGCCTAATTGCGAAATGTAGCCTTTTCACACAAACATTTCATCTCACTGTTTGTTTCATGTCATAACATTTCTTTGTAATATCACCGCTTATAACATCAAGATTTCATTTTGTAATTATATATGTTTGGTGAAAAAGTCGAGCATGATACACGACTGGATCGCTTTCACATACCGCTGTCTTTTTTTTTTTTTTTTTTTTTTTTTTTTTTTTTTTTTTTTTTAGGGGGGGGGGGAAATTATTCTGTCACTGTTTTTGCGTCTTATACAGCCACTAAACCGAAACCGGTACTTAGTAAAAAATATCTAGTGAAGCATTAATTTTTGTGAGGGCGTGTTAGTCTATGATTAGTACACGTTGTAAGCATCTGTATGTAAATAAAGGGAGATAGCATTATTTATGCTGAGCACATACGTCAGTTGAAGCCTGGCCGCCTTCTTGGTGAGTTGTGAAATGCTATTTCTCCAGTAAAAGTATGCGTTAAGTAGACCCACCTACTGTCAATTCATTGAATTGACAGTCAGTGTAAAGTATGTACTTACAAACAATTCAATTTCTTGAATAAATAGTAATAAATGCTCGTTATAATATATTTGGAAACTTAATTTTAACCGAAAATTTCCACTATTTTACTACGTTGTACATCACGAGAAAAACCAACGAACGTTTTATTCCTGTTTTAAGTGACATAAAACATCAGTTCTACAATACGAACACTTTTCCAAGACAATATTGCGGAGGCAGGCTTCTCTATTTCAGCGTAAGGGCGTCTCCCTGTATTCTAACCTCCTTGGATATATGTTACCAAAGAACTCACTATTTGCTTTGCATAAGATGGCACCTTTTTATGTTTTTTTTTTATATTTGTGCTATGAAGTGAATAAAATTATGCAGTGAAAATAACTAATTCCTTGGGTGGCATTTACTAGTTTGCGTAAAACCTATAAACACCTAATTTCAGCGAGACATCAAGACTAGGGATGTAACGGAAGTGGTTGTATCGGAACCGAATTCGGAAGCGGAGTTTTTAAATTTGGTTTATCGGAACCGGAACCGGAATCGGAACCAAAATCGAAACTGGAGGCAGAAGAGAGCCATGTTAAACTGTTAAGGGTAGGTTTAATAAAATAAATTACACACGTTATTCATCAGCTATCTACTTATTATTGGTTCCAAAAGGAATACAGGTAGGTTTATACAGTATACCTGGGAGTCGAAAATAAAAACAAAAGTCTTAAACTCTAATAATAAATGAACCCAAATGAAGTGACTCCAGAAGAACTAAGTTATATTTACTTTAAGTAAAAACTTTTGGTATATTTTGCGAACAAAATCTTTGCAGCTTTCTCTCCATCCAATTTACTTCTCAACCGGTCATAGATTAGGCCAGCATCCCGCCGCGCAGGAGTAGCCGAGCGGTCTGGAGCGCCACGTTACGAATCGCGCGGCCTCCCGCGGGAATGGATGTGTGTGTTGTCCTTATGTTAGTTTAACTCAGTTTCAGTAGATTGTAAAACTAAGGACTGATGGTGAATAGATGGAGCATAACAGCTTTCAGATAATTGCAGAACGACATGTTGACCATAGCTGTTTATTAATTCTCAATGCTACCGGTTTCGGTTATGTACCACTGTCAAGTGTTAGCAGAGATTAGCTAATAGCTAATATTCCGACATGTTAAGCTACTTGCTAATCTCTGCTAACGATTGACAATGGTACGTAACCGAAACCGGTAGGATTGAGAATTAATAAACAGCTATGGTCAACATGTCGTTCTGCAATTAAAGACTGATGATCAACGTAATTTGGTCCCATAGAATTACGAACATTTGAACGGGTTTTTCCAGCATACATAAAAAGATGTTCACTGGTTACTGAGCTTGGTGGAGACGATAAACATTGGCGGAAATCGAAAACAAGCGTTTAAATCTTGTATTCACTCTCCACCACAACAAAGGATAGTCACTGATTTGAATACTTTTTTATTGTACTCATTAATTCTTCAATTAGACACGAGTACCAAATGTACCCTAGAAAGCTGCAGTCAGTATGTTCAGCCTCTCATCTATGATTGGGGTGGGGGGAAGGGCAAACGGGGGCCTGACAACAATCGCAGAGGGGCACCAAATAATATCCAAAACTTCGCAGTGATGTAGTTTTATGACTTTTTCAAATATCTCGAAAAAGAGAGAGAGAGAGAGAGAGAGAGAGAACAGTATACAATTAAATACGTAAAAAAATCGCATGGCGAGTTTTATGGTCCACTTTAGAGTAGCCTCTAGTTTTATGATTTTTTGCAAACATAGCAGGAAAAAGTAATACAATTGCTGTTGTTATGGTCTTCAGTCCGGAGACTGGTTTGACGCAGCTCTCCACCCTACTCTATCCTGAGGAAACCTTTTCATCTCCTCATAAGAACGGCAACCCACATCCACTTGAATCTGCTTACTATACGCGTCTCTTGGTCTCCCTCTGCGATTTTTACCCCACACACTTCCCTCCAATGCTAAATTTCCGATTACCCGATGTCTAAGAATGTGTCCTATCAAGCGATCCCTTCTTTTAGTCAGGGTATGCCAAATATTCCTTTTCTCACCAATTCTGTTCAGTACCTCTTCATTAGTTATGCGATCTACCCACATAATTTTCACCATTCTTCTCTGGCACCACATTTCAAAAGCCTCTTTTCCCTTCCTGTCCGCACTGTTTATCGTCCATGTTTCACTCCCGTACAAGGCAACACTCCACACAAATGCTTTCAGAAAAGACTTCCTTTCACTTAAATTAATATACGATGTTTCAATAATAATAATAATAATAATAATAATAATAATAATAATAAAATAAATCTAATATATAAAGCAGAGTGTTCATATGTTTGTAAATGTTGCATACAAATCCACAGTTTTGTTCCAATTTTTACGAAATTTTGTATACGTAAGCTTCAATCCATGAGGACGGTCGCCGTAAGTGTAAGAATCACGTACAACAAACACATTGTTTACGTGATATGATGTCATAAACAATGATATGCGCGAAGAACTGCTACATTATGCGACAATGCTACTCATATTCTCCTAAACTACAGGACCGATATCAACCAAATTTGGTACACACGTTCCTTACCGTGAAATAACAATTACTGCAGAGTTAAGAATCACATACTACACATGGTTTAGAAGATTTGACGTCATGAACAATAGGAGTCGCACAAAAGTGCCACATAATGCGGCGAAACTTTATAAATACACTATATGAGAATGACAGTACTTAGCGACTTGCAACGAACATTACACATAATTTTAAACCTTTATTAAACTCTTTCTCGCTGACAACCGTAGCAAAATAATGAAAGGAAAAAATATTTCGCTTACTACTTTCCCGCTGTTCATGGAACAAAACTACAGTATTCGTTATCACTTTACAATTTATAATTTGTACACTACAAATTGTAGAAGCAAGAAATATTTATAGACAGTATACACACATTAGTTGAATGGCCCTTTTAAATTGTATCACAGTAAGACATGTAGCTCATGAGATATGAGCGCACAAACAGTAACGTTCATGGAAAACCACCCTATCACACAGCAAGTATTAATCTATTACTTCTTTACTTCCCAAGAGATTTTACAGACATACAGCCATTATATAAATGAATATACACTAAAAATGGCAGGAATAAATAAATAAATACCCGGGCAACGCCGGGTTTTCAGCTAGTAAATAAATAAATAAAAATGTTCGAATGTTTGTAAAGCTTATGGGACTTAACTGCGGGGTCATCAGTCCGTAAACTTACAAATACTTATGAAGTAGTTTATACCAAAAACAGCACAAACATCCATGCCCGAGGGGGGATTCCAACCCCCGATGGGGAATGGCCTCGCGCATCGTAGCATAGCGCCTCAATGCGCTCGGCCAAGCAGCCGCGGCTCTCTTTTTCAGAAATACTTTTCTTCCCATTGCCATTTTAAAATTTATCGTAACAGAAGTAGGAATCGAAGGAGCAAAATGAATTGGAAGTTCCGAGCTTTCGGAATCGGAATTGAACCTACGTAACATCACTAAAGAAGACCAACATCAGTGATCAGTGACACCGATTTGCTAGCACAGGGTCGGCAAGTCGATTTTGTAACTTCCTTACACTTAAATTAAAATTCGATTTCAGCAAATTTCTCTTTTTCAAAAATGCTTTTATTCCCATTGCCATTATAAAATTTATCGTAACAGAAATAGGAATCGAAGGAGGAAAGCCGGCCGCGGTGGCCGAGGGGACTGAGGCGCTCCAGTCACGGTCTGCACGGCCACTACGGTCGGGGGTTCGAATCCCCCCTCGGGCATGGATATTTGTGCCATCCTTAGGATAAGCTAGTTGATAAGTAGTTTGTAAGTTTAGGGACTGATGACCCCGTTGTTAAGTCCCATAAGCTTTACAAACATTTGAACATTTTGAAGGAGCTAAATGAATCGGAAGTTCCGAGCTTTCGGAATCGGAATTGAACCTTCGTAACATCACTAAACAAGACCAACATCACTTCCGTAATCAGTGACACCGATCTGCTAGCACAGGGCCTGCGAGTGGATTTTGTAACGACACTTTCTGCACTAAGCTCTTGTGCCATACTCGCAGTATTACTGTCGAAACGAGCACAGATGAATATCGGCGATTATTATGTAAATTAGGAAACTGGCAGTGTTACGAGCGGCATGGAGAATGTAAAGTGATAGCAGCGGGTGCGTGGAGCCCGCAGCATACGCTATCAGTTCGGGCGGCTCCCAAACGAAGGGCGAGACGGGCTGGGGGTGATCTGCGGGGGTGCGTGTTTGCCTGCCCGGGGCGTTTATTTATGCAGTCTGCGCGATGCGCCGCGGCGGAAGGCAAAATAAAGCCGTGAGCAAACTGGGGGCCGGCCGCATTAGCAGCCCGCTGAAAAGGAGTTTCCCTCCCCCACGACGGGGGCTCTAAATCGAAATAAAGTGAGCCGGAGCGGCGCAGCGCTTAATGGCTTTTTTGTCGTCATCAGCCGCCTGAATGACGGCCATTTATTTTCTACCCCCACCTCCCGCATTGTTTGCGCAAAAATGTCATTGCAGTCACTTGATGGAAAAAATTTTGACGCCAGTGTTGTGTAATCGTGATGGACGGTTCAACGTTTTAGAAAATTAATATCTATTGCGGTTACCGGCGGTAAACACTTTGCGATGCTTCGCGCTCAAGTAAATGGTGGGGTAAAGAATAGATATTTCAGACGGGAGTGAAAATTAGGCGCCCAATGTTTTGCTACAAAAATTAGATCTGATTAAATCGAAGTAAAATGTATGAAAACTAATTAATAAATGCGTATTTCATATATTTATTTAAGCGGTAAACACTACGTAACTGGCTCAGAAGACAGCACGTAGAATATTGGACCATAGTCCATCAACAAAAACATGGCAAGGTAATGATGCCAAAGCCATGTTTTAAAAGAAGCTCTGCAATCCTGGTCCTGAACAGGAGAGAGATTAGACTAATGGGAATTTCAAAAAACACCTACATACAATGGGAATAACAGAAGAGGACCCTAAATGTAGCATCTATGATGACGGTGATGAAACTGCATCACATCTAATCTTCGAATGCATTGCATTGGGGGAGGGGGGAGGGTAAAGTGCACAGATCATTTGGGACAACCAGACCCGAAGAAATTGTGTCTAATAGTGAACTGGTAAAGGTACTACTTGCACTATTCAAGGGCATTGGTTGGCTTTACTAAATATACAGGGAGCGATACCGCACAATAAACTTAGTTTCGATGGGGGCAGTGGCGGGTTGGACTAAGACTGTTTTGGTTTCCCTGGAAGAATCAAATCAAGCGGTAAACATGCCTTGTACCCACGAAATACCTTGTGAAACTATAGTTTCGAACTGTTTCATATCTTTAATATACCGGTATTTAAAGTCGCAGAATCCGACAATACGCCAGTGAATACTCTTGATGAACTGAATTGGCATCTGTACCTGTACACGCCATCCAAGCTCTGTTTGACTCAATCCTCAGGCGTATCAAGGCCGTTATTACGGCCAGATGTGGTTGCTCTGGGTACTGATTTCTCGGGATTTATGCACCCAAATTGCGTGAAAATGTAATCACATGTCAGTTCTAGTATAATATATTTGTCCAATGAATACCCGTTTATCATCTGCATTTCTTTTTAGTCTAGCAATTTTAATGGCCAGTCGTGTGAGTTAAGATTTACCAGTTACATTCCTAACCGAATATTATACAAGGGTGAGTCATTAAATAAGTCGCAAACTGAGGTAGACATTAGACTTGCGCATAATAGTTCGCGATCGGGAGCGCTTACTTTAGTTCGCGGCTCTGCCGCGAACTAGTTCGTTGTTTTAGTTCGTCCGCTCCCAGTGATGGCTGAGCGGCGTGGTCTGAGCATGCAGGTGGAGGGAGAAGTTCCCCCACCTAGCTGCTTCATGCGTTTGCTGCTTGAGCCGCTATCGATATCACGCAAACCAAAAGAAACAGTTTGTGGATAATTTCTCGCGTTTAAGTTTAGAGTTATCTCTATATCTTGGCATTGGAATTTATTATTAGTCAGCCGGCCGCGGTGGCCGAGGGGACTGAGGCGATTCAGTCACGGTCTGCACGGCCGCTACGGTCGGGGGTTCGAATCCCCCCCTCGGGCATGGATATATGTGCCGTCCTTAGTTGTAGGTAGTTCATAAGTAGTTTGTAAGTTTAGGGACTGATGACCCCGTAGTTAAGTCCCTTAAGCTTAACAAACATTTCAACATTTGAACGTTTGAATTTATTAGTCAGATTTACTGAGTGAAGAATACTTCAAAACATAAATTTTGTAGCACTGAACTATGTAATCTAGCAGGCAGACGCTCACCTCGAAATGGCTCTCATCAGCAGAAGGCAAACACGTGATTTTTAATTCTGCTGCGCGCCCCCTCGCTATTGCCCGTCGGTCTTCAGAAACGATTCCCCGTCAGTGTTTGGAAAAGGAGCGGACGAACTAAGAGGCGAGGGAACTGCGAACTAGTTCGCTAGTTCGCCTGTGGGAGCGCTCTTCCGAACTAGTTCGTTCGCGAACTACACAAGACTAGTAGACACACCAGTACTGCGCGCTGTTTCTCTACCACTAGGACACATCCGTCTTGCGGGATGCGGCAGTTTAAGGAACCATATCAAGTTGCAGCTCACGAGCGTCGCTTATAGGATGCAAACGCTGCCACAAAAATTCCAAGCTACAGACTTTTAAAGCCTTCTCGAACGATGGAACTAGTGTTTAAATTTATAGGTAGTAAAGCAATTTTAGGTTTGTAATGTCTACCTCAGTTTGCGTCTTAACACACCTGGAAAATGAAAAAAAGACATCATTAATTTCAACCCAGCAGAGGGAAATTTTATTGAAACATTCTTCAGAAGGTATACGGCACACGATGATACAGATACAGCCATACGAACGTGAGTAAAGTCGCCACATCGTGCGTAATGTCGACGCTAGTACAGTGTACACCATACTTCTGCATTAATGCAAGCTGCAATTCTCCCATAGAGACGATCGTAGAGGTGCCGGGTGCAGAATGGTCTGTCAAGCAGTTTGGTGCCTGAGTTGGGCCAGATATCGTGTCGGTCGTGAAAATGGGGGAGTGATACGGGGATCGTGTGGGGATCATACTGGCCAGGGTAGTTGACCTACACCTTTAAGAGCAAATCGGCTACACGCGTGGTTGTGCACTGTCCTGTTGTAAAAGCATGTCGCCCTGTTAGTGCATGAACGGTTGCAATGCTGGTTAAAAGATGGTTTCAAAATACCGTGCGCTGTTCAATGTTCTTTCGACGATCGCCAGAGGAGAACGGGCAGTGTAGGATATGGTCCTCTACACCATGGTGCACGATCACGTGTGGCGTTATGGCGTCTTCGCCAGCGATCCAATGTTGGTCAGACTGCCTCCAGTAGTGTTGTGATAGGCGCTTGTGGAAAGACGAATGGAGACCTATCGTCTTCAGTAATGAGTATCTTTTGACTCGGTACCAATCATGGTCGTACGACTGTGTGGCGTCGTGCAAGGGAGCGCCAAAATCTTGAGTGTATGCGATAGATGCAAACGGGTGTGGGGAGCCATATCCTACAGTAGCCGTTCTCCTCTAGTGATGTGGAGGGAACATTGATCTGTGCATGGTATAGCTCAGCCATTATTTAACCAGTCTTGCTAACGTTCAAGCACCAACAGGACGATATGCTTTTCCAACACGACAATGCACATCCACCTGTATCCCGTACCACCCATCGTGCTTTTCAAGGCGTAGGTAAACTACCCTAGCCAGCACGAGCCTCACATCTATCCCCCATTAAGCACGTCTGGGAACGGATTGTAATGTGTTTAAACCCCCAGCATAATTGGTTAAGTGAAGATCCGACCACCACTATAATTTCGTATGCATTCAGGCTATAACTTTGTATAACTTCAAATATATTTACACACTGCTTATGTGTACACTACAATAATACTTTATAATAACAAAATTGTTTTCTAAATCATTTGGTTACATTTTTTCTGATCGTAAAATAATGTCCTAACAACATTACGTAACATTATACGTTTGTCAACTGATTTTATCAATACTATATTATGTCTTTTCTAACCTAGTAATATGTTTGTCGTGTACCGCTTACCTCAAAATTTTGGTCATTAAAATAAATTTCCATTATAAAATTGTAAATAAATACCGGCACTGCTCAAGTCATAATTTAAATGTTCAAATGTTTGTATAGCTTAGGGGACTTCACTACGGTGTCATCAGTCCCTAAACTTACAAACTACTTACGAACTAGCTAACACTAAGGACGGCACAAATATCCATGCCCGAGGGGGGATTCGAACCCCCGACCGTAGTGGCCGTACAGACCGTGACTGTCGCGCCGCAGTTCCCTCGGCCTCTGCGGCCTACTTTACTTACGCGCCTAATTTGTGTTTTGGTTGTTACGAAAACCTTTTAGATTTATTTGTAATAATTTTATATATTTCTTGTATGTGGTAGATTCATTTACGTTTAATAATAATGAATTTAAGACGTCATTTTGTATCAGATTTGTACTAGATTGTTCTAGAAAACACTGTGATGTGTAAATACACGTGAATTGGTGCGCTTACTCAGCCAGTCTACGATATGTCTTTTAGTCAGTCAGTCAGTCATAGTTTCAGTACAGATCTTTAAATCAGACCGATGCAATAAAACAATTACTCAACTTCAAACAACAAATTGGTGTTCCTTTAACATATAAGAACTCGAGGTACATATACAATTATGAACGTTTTATTAGTGAATTTGGCAGGCGAGCTCAAGAAGTCGACGACGATCAACAGGTGTAATTTGTGATAAGCTGTGTGTACAAAAACGTCATCTTGCCTGTTCGACCGGCACGAAATATGGCCCAACTGAAGAGGCAGGCGGAAATAGCATAGCAGGCAAGACTACATTCCGCACCTCTACGATCGTGTCCATGGGAGAACTTCAGTTTGCATTGCCGAAAAGGAGGGTATACATGGTACTAATGTGGAATCTATGTACTTACGTTCGTATGGCTCTAGCTGTGTGATCGTGTGTTGTATACATCATCAAGAATGTGTCAACAAAATTTCCCTCTGCTGGGTTGACGAATTCATGGTGTTCTTTTCTCATTTTGCAGGAGTGTATTTACTGACTAATCCTCGTACATTAGAGGCTTCTCCACCAGTCGCGGTCCTTGAATTTCCCTTCTTCTTCGATATATGCCAGAGTGCATCGCCTCTGTTCTATATCCTACTTCAGCATGTCTTTGTACCTCAGTCGTGGCCGTCCCGTAGGTCTTTGGTCTCTGAGGTTTAGCTCGTACATTTTCCTTGGTGTTCTCTTTCCATCCATACGACGCATATGCCCATACCATCTCTGCCGCTGTGTAGTTTTATGACTTGAGCCTGGTTACGTATTTCCACGTTCCGATCTCTGTCTTTCCGACCACACTACGAACGGATCTCATTTTCGCTACTTGGATTCTGCTATCCTTCTTTCTCATGGTCCATGATTCGCAACGATATTTCAAAATAGATATGTTTCACAGATGACTCTCTTGCATTTTCGTGGTATTTTTGTGTTCCATATTACATCTTTTGACTATTCCGTAGAACTTTCTAGCTGTTTGAATTCTGTGTGTGATTTCTTCATCTATAGAACCATTATTGGAGATAACACTACCAAGGTACTTAACTGATGAGTCATCCGTAGTTGTTTTCCTTTTAGTTATATGTGTCCCATATGCTTTCCAGATCGTTTCATGACCATAACCTCGCTTTACTCTTGGCTGAAGATGAGGCCATATTTTTAGCAGCTTCTGCCCTTGTGTGTGTTGGGAGCTCTTCTCTAGAATCGCCCCACAGACATATGTCGTCAGCGAACAAGATGGGTTTCAATTATTCACCTCCGATGCTTTGATGTACTTTTCTTCGAATCTCGTTCATTACAGTGATAACGAGAAGAGGAGACAGAACCGCACCCTGCATTAGCCCAGATTTTATTCCGAAGGTTTCGGTCATTCCCACGGGTCTTTTCATATTACTGTGAGCATCTTCATACCAGTTATTTACCCTATAGACTATGCTATCATGTGTTCCGGTTTTCTTCAGCACTTCACCTTCTCCCTGTTGACAGCTTCAAAATATTAAGTCCGTTGTCGATCTCCCCTTTCTGAATCCATACTGTTCCTCGGAGAGATTTGCTTCCAAAATAATAATTGTTTCATAGAGTTTACCCACTTGAGATCTTAATGGCAGTTAGAGCATTTCTTTCTAAACCTTTTCTTATTATTCTGCCTGTTTTCCAATCAATAGGTATCTTCCCTTCATTCCAAATAATTCGAAAAAGTCTGTAGACTGACATAAACTGTCAGTCATAAACTTATAAAACTTATTTCGTGTTTCTTTAGTGTGCGCATAAAGTCTCCTCACTGCTCCCCTCCCATTTTGCTACTTCGTGCTATAGGAGACAATTCTGTGCTGTGGGGAGAAAGGATAACGGCGACCGCACGCGCTCTCTGTTCGCCGTTCCACGGCTGCAGCTCTCGCCGCGATCGGTCCGTTCCCGGGACGAACGGCAGCGCGCGCTCGCCTGGCCACTTTGCGCGGCAATAAAAGAAAAGCCACTTTTGCCGCCGCCGCCGCCGCCACGCACTTGGCCTAATGACAGCGCCCATTGTCCAGGGCGGCGGACGCGACCCGCAGCCCACTCCGGCCCACAATATCCGTAATTATGGCGCCGCAGCGCGCGGGGGGAGGTCGCATTGCTGTGACGCACTCTGCAGATCCTACGCTGCTCTCTCTAGGCACTGCCGCAGACCGAACGGCCAAAACTCAAAATACGGAGAACTCTGCTGTTCGCTCATCTTTCAGGGAGCATCTACTTACTGAATTGATGTTTGAAGGTAAACGAATTTTAAGACTACAGAAACATGAGTCATTAAATAAAGAAACAGTCCGACCGAAACATGATTTGTGACGGTAACCGAATATTCGGCTCCTCTCCAAGTTTCGGCCTTAACCGAAACTTGCGTAATCAAGTTAAAATTTCTGTATATTTGCGTTACACCACAAATCCCCTCCCTGTACCAAGCCTTTTTGAGTGTGTGCAAGCCTAATAAGGTGTCCTTAGAAGATGACACTGGAGGCGTTTAGGCTTAGACAAAGGGACGGTACTTTTATTACAATACCGGGTGATCAAAAAGTCAGTACAAATATGAGAACTTAATAAATCACGGAATAATGTAGATAGAGAGGTAAACATTGACAGCCGGCCGCGGTGGCCGAGGAGACTGAGGCGCTCCAGTCACGGTCTGCACGGCCACTACGGTCGGGGGTTGGAATCCCCCCCCCCCCCTCTGGCATGGATATTTGTGCCGTCCTAGTTCGTAAGTAGTTCATAAGTAGTTAGTAAGTTTAGGGACTGATGACCCCGTAGTTAAGTCCCATAAACTATACAAACATTTACAAACATTGACACACATGCTTGGAATGACGTGGGGTTTTATGCAGGATGGTGCTCCACCCCATATTGCTAGACACGTGTAAGACCTCTTGCGCGCGTCGTTTGGTGATGATCGTGTGCTCAGTCGCCACTTTCCTCATGCTTGGCCTCCCACGTCCACAGACCTCAAACCGTGCGATTATTGGATTTGGGGTTACCTGAAGTCGCAAGTGTATCGTGATCGACTGCCATCTTTATGGAATGCTGAAATACAACATCTGACGCCAATGCCTCACCATAACTCCGGACATGCCTTACAGTGCTGTTTACAACATTATTCCTCGACTACAGCTGTTGTTGAGGAATAATGGTGAGCTTATTGAGCATTTCCTGTAAAGAACATCATCTTTGCTTTGTATTAATTTGTTATGCTAATTATTGCTTTTCTGATCAGATGAAGCGCCATCTGTCGAACATTTTTTGAACTTTTCTTTATTGTTCTAATAAAACCCCATGTCATTCCAAGCATGTGTGTCAAAATTTGCCTCTCTATCTACATAATTCCGTGATTTATTGAGTTTTCAAAATTATACTGACTTTTTGATCACCCGGTACTTCCAAATTGGATTCTTTTCTCCTGGTTGTGACATTTTGGACCTAAAAATGAAAAATTAAAGGAAGTTAGGCAATAAATAAACTGAACTCGATACAGTGGAGCCTCGAAATAGAAATTACGAGTATACCATAAATAACTGCGTCATAAAACAAAACAACAACGCCAGGTACATTCTACCTTCACAGAAATAGGCACTGCACCATTATAATGCGGATGGTAAAAAGACTTTAAAACCTTTAGACTACCAATGTAAATGATTAAAAACTTTGTTTTAAAACAGTCACAAGTTTTTATTCGTGTATCCTTTCCTATGTCGATTTTCTTCTTTTTCTCCCGTACATTTCGTTAGTTCGATGTGATCACCTCGAATTAACGAGCCTACCCTGTAGCTACCACAAATTCTACTGTCCTGCATACCTTCTTGTAGGAAGATACATTTTAGTATTCAGGTAAACGAGAAACATGCAAAATAGATACTACGAAATGCCACAGCCTCAACATGACTACAATACAAAATACGCATAAGGAAATCAGTTGTTGGCTTCCATAAGTAGACTTTACGATTTTTTTTTTTTATTTGAGAGCGCTAGCTTTATATTACCATCTTCACTTCCGTTTCTTGTAGTCGACAAACAACTTTACATATCTCCTTTTTGGCATTCCTGAACACACAGCAACTTCAATCAGCGCTGCAGAAAGTATATGGACAGACAAAGTCACAGTTCCGACTCACAGTATGAATGTTGTCATTTACGCAAACTGGACACGATAAGATGTGTACCACATGATCAATGTTTCCTAAAACCATATTAGTTATTAAAAAAGGAAGTTCGCTTTAAAGAAAACTCATTAATAAAGCTTTACAGCGTAACAATATTATAACCCGTTCCATTACGTATAATATTGAATAAGTTAAATTTGTACTAACATCGCTTATCGCTATACGATTGCTATACATTGTTTTTCAATGTGGTTAACCCTCGTTTCCACATTGGGTTACCCGGGTAACCTTTCTAATTTTAACAGCCCATTTTTCAGGCGCACACGAGCCTCAGGTGATTCCTCATTTGCATCTTTATAAACGTCATAATAATAGGAAAATTTTAAATACTTTCATAGAAGAGCGTTTAAATGGAAAGCAACAGAACACACCCTCTGCTCTACATTTCGGTTACCCAGGTAACCATATATTTCCATTATAACAGGTGTGAAGTTCTTAAATGCAGTACTTTATTTTGTACAATACATTGTTTTATTATTTATTAGACAAGCATGTAATAGAACAACAAATATAGACATAAACAAGTGAAAAATATATCAGTTTTTTTTATTTCATGTAACAGGATAAGAATTACGCGCATCACAAACCCACCAAAATTTCAAGCTATATTTAGCTGGCTTTGACGGCAGGTACTGAGTAAACCTGGTCTTTGCTACGTAAGGGAAAACCTGTACATCAGTTTGAGGCAATAAGAAGGAGCGTATTTTTTTACGAAGATTTGAATTTAACATTTTAAAAAATGTCCGATATTGCAGTAGCTTTGTCACTTTTCAAACGCTCACATTGTCAAATCTTATAAATCTGCTTATCTGCCAAAACCTGTTGAGTGATAGGCTTGTATGATACAATTGGAATGCTTTTGTTTTCCACAGTTTCTTCGTTCAGTGTTAGAGAATCTTACTCCACCTGTAATCAGTATACCAAGACATGCGTCAAATTCTTCTTATGTCAACGGCTTCCACACTTTCGCTGGTCCTTCTGAATTTGTATTATAGTCTGAGAATACCTGATTTTCCATCCGGTTGGTTTCAAGTATTATTATATTACACATTTCTTCTGTAAATATACTCTTGAAAGTGTCTTTAATAGATAAAAATTTTTGCTTGTACGTGTTGGACCAGCTCGTTGCCGCAAAATATTAGGCTTCAGTAAATTTCTTGTACCGAAAGATTCCATCTTTGCCATGTAGAATGCCTGCAGAAAAAACAGTTGCTTCACTGTTTTCGTCATCTGTCATGTTCATCACTACCAGTATCACTTCTCTATTTCAAATTCAGTACCACTACAAGCACCAATAGCTCCTTCAATGTCTGAAGCAGCAGCATCCTCCTACACGGAATCCATTCGTCTGTAGAATCTTCGTCCCTGAAATCTGAAGCAACATTGTCTTCTGTTTCAATATCTTTCTAATAAGTTCTTCTTTCTCTTCATAGCTTAAGCTGCTGTATTCAGATTTGGAGAGTTCCATTTTATCATCCGTGAGAATCTAAAGTTGATGTTCACAGTAACAAAGGTTACACAGTAATAAACAGTTAACAACGCTGTGGAACATTAGCAACTGTAGCCAGCAACAATTAGAATGCCATGTTGCAACAATTGCATATATACCAAGGGCTAAGTGTTGCCAACTGTGACTGTGCAGCAATAAATCCATATTTTTTTTGATTGTGGACACAAGGGTTAACTACAAAATACCCACAATTTCTTTAGCAGCAAAATGGCGCACCGTCAACTGGGGTAAAGCGTTATTGTTCACTGAATCCATCCAGAATGTGACCGAACTTCATCAGTAACTTCAAGAAAGTTAATTTCGGCCAAGCCGAAGATTCGGCTGATTTCTGGCAGAAACCAAAACCGCAGCCGAAACTGGCCGTAACCAAAACCGAATATTCGGTCGGTCCCTAAAGAAAATCATTTCCAATAATAGAAATTTCAGAAATGTCAGTTTGCCAGTAGTGACATAATACAATTATTTCAAAATATTTTGTACTGACTGCCAAGTCCGTTTATGTTGAAACAATTTGTCATGCGGGAGAGAGAACCCCTAAAGAGCCGACTACCCAACTGACTTCGATGTCGCCCAAGCCACGGCAGAAGAGGCGCTGCAGCATATATCCCGTATAGCCAGAGAGGACGGCTTCTCCTAGGAAACATCTACCGACAGTTGTATTGGAACACGTATTCAACCGTCCACTGTTCCCTCATAAAGCTCAATTTCGCAGTTATTCATTGATTAATTAATTAAAGAATGTATTGTTTTGAATGTTATTAATGTTTGAGAACATATACTTGTGTGTATTTTATTCGCCTTTGTTTGTTTCATGTGCAACGACGGTGCTGCAGCAGTATGCAGTGACGGATTCTCCGCCGACGTCAGCGAGAAAATGCTGGTCGCTATCGTTGGTTAGCCGAAGGTGGGCGCGCTTTTGCTGACCGCGTTTGACATTTTTTTAAACATTAATAGTGAGAGTTTGAAACTTTCACTTTGCAGCGGAATGTTCACTGATATGAAACTTCCTAGCTGGAAACGGGACTCGAACCTGGGACCTTTGCCTTTCGCGGGCAAACGCTCTACCACTGAGCTATTCCAACACGACTCACGATGCAGCCTCACAACTTTACTTCCGCCAGTACCTCGCCTCCTACTTTCCAAACTTCACAGAAGCTCTCCTGCGAAACTTGCAACACTAGCACTCCTGGAAGAAAGGATATGGTGGAGACATGGCTTAGCCACAGCCTAAGGGATGTTTCCAGAATGAAACTTTCGCTCTCGCGGCCAAAGGCAAAGCCAAAGGTTCCATGAAGTTTCATATCAGCGAACACTCCGCTGCAGAGTGAAAGTTTCATTCTGGAAACATCCCTTAGGCTGTGGCTATGCCATGTCTCCACCATATCCTTTCTTGCAGGAGTGCTAGTCTTGCATGATTCGCAGGAGAGCTTCTGTGAAGTTTGGAAAGTAGGAGGCGAGGTACTGGCGGAAGTAAAGTTGTGAGGCGGCATCGTGTGTCGTGTCGGGATAGCTCAGTGGTAGAGCGCTTGCCCACGAAAGGCAATGGTCCCAGGTTCGAGTCCCGGTTCCGGCACACAATTTTAATCTGCCACGACGTTTCATATCAGCGCACACTCTGCAGCAGAGTGAAAGGTTTCATTCTGGAAACATCCCTAAGGCTGTGGCTAAGCCATGTCTCCACCATATCCTTTCTTCCAGAAGTGTTAGTCTTGCAAGTTTCGCAGGAGAACTTCTGTGAAGTTTGGAAAGTAGGAGGCAAGGTACTGGCGGAAGGAAATTTGTGAGGCGGCATCGTGAGTCGTGTCGGGGTCGCTCAGTGGTTAATTTTTATTACCGAGCCGGGCGCCGTGACTCAGCGCGCTCGGTCAAAGGGCTAAACGCTCTCTGTAATAAAAGCTGAGCCAAATCTTCCACGAACAAACAGGAACGAACTGATTATATGACCGCAAAGCCTAGAGAAAAAAAAAAAAAAAAAAAAAAAAAGTGGCAGAGCTCTTGCCGGCGAAAGGCAAAGGTCCAAGGTTCGAGTCCCGGTTCCGGCACACAATTTTAATCTGCCAGGGAGTTTTGAATGAGAGATGTTTTAAAAATGTTTAGTTGGTATAGAGATGTGATCTCGATGAGAAATAATTTTTATTACCGAATTATGTAATCTTTCATACGTCATATATATTTGAATGAAAAGTTAAAAAAAAAAAAGTCTTGGAAGTGTTTGCAAGATTTCTAAATAGTTATTCAAGATGTTTAATTGATTTTCTTTCAAGTGATGACCATGTTTGAAGCGAATTTTGAATTTGGTCTTAACGACTTACAAGTTGTGTGTCACTAAATTTGCACGATTATTGATACTGCAATATCAATAGCAGTTATAGACAAGCTGTGGAACAAACAAACTCTTGTAGGGGCTGGAATTAAATTTATACTCAGGGTTTGACAGCTTATTGAATGTGCCTGTGGAATGTAATTACATTTTCGAATTAATTCATTTATCAATTTGAGGAGCTGTAGAAGGAAGAACATGAGGATTAGTATCATCATAATTTTTGTTGCTGGGGTGCTAGTTACCTTCGGGTACGAACTCACGGTCATCCAAGAAGTCGATTTTTTATTATATCTGAAGTCACTGGTACCAGCACACAGGATATAGTCGGGCGCAGTGTCAGAGAATACTAAGTGTACATATTTTGCAGACGTCACTGTCTTCCGGGCACAAAACCATGATCACTACGCCGACTGCTTATTGGCCTTAATCAGCTATATAAGAAATTCGCAACAATGCAGGCGCTGGTCTTTCGTTCCGAGACATGTCGAGTGCTACAATTAAGACAGGGACTCTTTGTTACTGCTACTCTTCGCCTACCCACTGGGTCTAATTTTCACCGATTCTCCTGGATAGTCACGACGGAGTAGCCGTACGCACTAAGGCGCCTTGCTGCGTTGCGCGCGGTCGTTCGCCGTCGCAGATTCCAGTCCTCTCTCGGGCATGAGTGCCTTTGTTGTTCTTACGATAAGTTAGTTTAGTACTTTGTAAGTTTAGGGAGCGACGGCCACTGCAAGTTAGGCTCCTGGTTAAGTGTTGACGCTGCTTGTAATTTCTGCCTGGCCCCGGATTTGTGTTTCAGGATTCAGTTTAGAACAAATGTTTTCGCGCTGTCGCCTCAGTTCCCTGTTAAAGAGCGAGGTAGATTCTTTTGTGCCTGCAAGGAATGAACGTTGTTCTTTTCAGTTAACTTTGTACACTTTTGGTGTCGTCGATACTCGGTATCGATATCTTATGTTAATAGACTGTTATGTTGGAAAACCTTGTGTGGTATTAGTCACAACAGTTAAATTTATTTCATTATTAGTTTCAGCTGCCTTCCTCAGATTCTCTCACTCCGTAAAAGTAATTGTCATCCTCGTCGTTATAATGGGAATGTGTTCAAGTTAAGAAATGTGTTACCATACTGGGTCGTCACACTAACAAAATACTGAAATAAAAATTATTAATACGTCATTGTTAAAGTCACGAGCATTAACGGTCCGATTCTTCGGCCCACCTTGACTGTCTGGTACTACCCGTCGGCTTTGACCAATTGCGTCATTTTGTCATAGATGTATTTCTATTTGTTTATTGCTAGTCGCTGACTACATTCTAAATGTGTCAAGAGGTAATATTTATGACCCCGTTTATATTTGTAAGGGCCGAAGTGCAGTTTATGAGTGCGCGAATGGTGTTAATGTGTAGACATTGGCAATGGCACCGCAGCGCATCATTCTGAGTAAAGTTACAGTTCTTGTCTGTGGGCTTATTAAACATCGATTTTTCCGCATCATGCGAGGGTTTTATTTTGCACAGCACATTAATCTGGGCATTCCTATGACTGCAGAAAAAGTTAGATCTGCCTGCATACCGTTAGATTTTTTATTTATTTTTATGTTTCACAAATATCTAGAAAGTCCTGCGACTACAGTAAAATATAGTTCTGTATGCATCCCGTAAAATTCTTTTTTAATTAACTGAAAGTGCGTGCGTATCATTTTTGAAAGTATTTTGAACTTATATCAAATTTATGGATTTATTGGTAAAATGATAACATCATCAAAACCAGAAGGGTGATATCCTGCGCTTTAGTTGCCAATATCGTATGCTGTACTTCCCACTAATTTACTAGCAGTGAATCGACCGAAAATCACATTACTATAAATCATCATTCATAATAAAGTTTCAGATCGTGTCTGTGAGCTTATTAAACATCGATTTGTCCGCATCACGTGGGTTTTCCCCCTTTTAATACAGCCACTGCATTTCACGAAGGCAATGATACAGCACATTAATCTGGGCATTCCTGTGACTGCAGTAAGTGATAGATCTGTCTGCATCCCGTGAATAACAAACTGAAAAATGAAGATTCGCGCTTGCGCAACATTTTTGGAAGCATTTTTTTCTTTAAACAGACTCCGTTCCCTTGGCTTGACTGGTTAACAAAAGAACATCGCAAAACGTAACTTCAGTTTTACACTTAGCTAGTCTATCACACCGTATTTCGCCAGATTTGTAATTGTACTTCACTATAACGAAAAAAGCTCTCCTGATGCTACAACGTATTCATAAACTTCATTAAAAGAGCCGTTTTTATGGTCATTTTGTGTCCGGAAGTGCTATATATATATACAGTGAAACTAATCATTGCAAGTTTTTTCGATGTTTCATTTTTATTTCAATATTCCTATTTTTATTGTTTTTCTATTCTTCTCTTTCCCTAAAAGCCCTTAATTACCGTGGTAATGCCATTAAATTCTTTTAAATGTTTTTTTTTTCTTTTTTCGCTAACATTTAAATCTGTGTAGTTGTTTATTTCATGTTGTCGTCGACACCACATTACACTCGCATTGATATATGAATGTCGGTTAGCACCATGACGTTGTGCCTAACGTCATGGATCAAAGCAGACGGGTGGTATAGGAAGATTAAGTATTGCCCATTTTTCTATACGGTGGCTATAATTAAACTGTGTTCCGGATGCTGCAGTGAGGGCTGTATCTACATCTACATAGATACTCTGCAAATCACATTCAAGTGCCTGGCAGAGGGTTTATTAACCACTTTCATAACTTTTTTCTACCTTTCCATTCTCTAATACCGCGCGGGAAGAAAGAACACCTAAAACGTTCAGTTTTCGATATGATTTCTCTTATTTTATTGGGATGGTCATGTCTCCCTAAGTAGATGGGTGCTAAATATTTTCACATTCAGAACTAAAAGTCGGTGATTGAAACTTAGCAAACAGATCACGCCGCAATGAATAACGTCTTTCTTTTAATGATTTCCACCCCAATTCGTGCAACATTTCCGTGACGCTTTCCCCCCCGTAACGTGATAGAACAAAACGAGCTGCCCTTCTCTGAACCTTCTCAATGTCTTCCGTCAATTCCACCTGGTGAGGGTCCCACAAGGGGCTACAGTACTCCAGGAGAGGACGCACAAGTGTGATGTAGCCAGTCTCTTTGGTGGAGCTGGTGCATCTTCGAAGCGTTCTGCCGATGAAACGTAACCTTTGGTTCGCCTTCCCCACAATATTTTCTGTGTGTTCTCTCCAGTCAAAGTTGTTCGTAATTGTAACTCCTAGGTATTTGGTAGAATCTACGACCTTAAGGTTTGACTGATTTATCGCGTAATTGAAGTTCAGCGGATTTCTTTTAGTGGTCATGTGTGTTACTTCACATTTTTCTTTATTTAGTGTCAATTGCCAATTTTCGCACCATGCAGAAATTTTGTCTAAATCGATTTGCAGTTGCTTTTGATCCTCTGTTGACTTCACTAACCGATAAACGACAGCATCATCCGCGAACAATCTAAGGGAGCTATTCAGATTGTCTCCTAAATCGTTTATAAACACGAGGAAGAGTAGGGGACCTATAACGCTTCCCTGTGGAACGCCAGATATCACTTCAGTTTTACTCGATGACTTACCGTCAATTACAACTAACTGTGTTCTTTCTGATAGTTAATCGTGAATCCAATCGCACAATTTGGGAGACATTCCATAAACACGCAGTTTCATAAGAAGCCGCTTGTGGGGTACACATCGCAGGAAGCTGAAACTTCGTTGGGATGTCCAGTAATCGGTGCGCTAGCACAATATGGTGGAAAAAATAATAATTTGCCCTACGTGGTGGGAAATCTAATCAATTAATTTATTATGGGAAACTAGCAAGATCGATTATAATTTTCATTTCATTTCATTTCATTCACCACATCAAAAAGTAATTTTTTAAAAGAATGCTTTAAAAGTCCAGTGTCTCTACCGCTATTGCGTAGTAATATAATAAATGATCTCTCTATGTAAACGCAACACTTTACACTTGTTTATGTTGGGGCCCAATTACCATTCCCTCTACCATACGTCAGTACGCTACCCTCGCACAGCGAAACAAATGATACAACAAAATTGTTTGACATTTAGATTTTATGGTTCAGACAGAGAATAGTGAAAATGAATTTATTTACGTCTGACATCTCGCGCAGAAAGACAGATTATTTGCGTGTCTATGTATTCAATTACACAAACGAAATATTCTTATTTAATTTGTTGCTACACTTTGTCTCGTAAACGTAATGAATTACATAGCTCGATAACCAGATAGTGTTGTTCCTAGTTGTGAAATACTTTCATCGTATTTCATTACTTCGCTTGTTTACAATATAGTATTTTGTTTACAAGAGAAGTTAGATTTCAAACTCCATGTGATTCGCGAAATGCAGTAATAATTTTTTACAGAAGTGTAGCTCATAATAGGCTATACATGCACACGATTAATTCTACGCACTACACCACTCCGTCTTTCATTGTTACACATTCATACATATACAGACTCTCCTAATAATTTTACTTGTTACAATTGATTCATTTTATTACATACTTTCGCACTGTCACTCAAAAGTCTCCGTATACTTCATTAATGTCTCGATAAATTCTAGCAAGTTTAATTAATATTGACCACAGATATCGAATTTGTCCAGGTACTGTGCACTATTGCATTCCCTAACGTGAAATATTGACTGCAGAAGCAAAAATAAATCTGATAGCAAAGTATCCTCCCAATTTGACAGAAATATCACATGTAATTAGCTACACTGTAACGTCAAAAATCTGGTTTTGGGGACTGCATATGCAGCGCAGAGTATTACATTGTCTGCAATTATCAAGTATTAAATAACAGTAGGATCTGATGTAATTAAATATACTAAAATAGTAAGCATCATGCAATATAGTATGAACCCAACAGTTGTGTTATAACTGCATAAATGCGGTGATATTTTTGTTTCAAATACTCAACAATGACTTCAAAATAAGTTTCATTGGACAATACAATAAGAAACTATGTAACTGATACAAAAGAGATTAGTAGAACATTAGTATTTTGTACATTTTTGCTACACAATGTAGGATTGTAACAGAAGTTGAAGAATAGATTGAAAATTGTGTTATATGAGGAATAATTAAATATACTAAGACAATAACCGTGATGGAATATAGCATGATGCCAAATGTTGTGTTCTAACTGCATAAAACTGTGACGACTTTGTTTGCGAGAAGAGCTAGAAATCTCAATAATTAGTGATCGAATCTATATGAAGGAAAAGTTTGTAAATTGTTTGAAAGTATGTTATTTTCTTTGATCCAAAGTGAGGGGCTTTTAGAGTAGGATAAAAATCGTTAACAGTGAATCTAAAATACTAAAGTGATGGATTTAATTGAAATTTGAACTTTGACCAAGATTCGAATCCTAGTTCTCCTGATTACAAGTCAAATACTACAACTAGTAAAACGCCACGATCTAATTGATACAGTGATTTCACGGACCGTTTTAAAGAACGTTTCCCTTCACAACACAGACTTCAATTCTGCCTCGTTCAAATGTTCAAATGTTTGTTAAGCTTACGGGACTTAACTACGGGGTCATCAGTCCCTAAACTTACAAACTACTTACGAACTACCTTATACTAAGGACGGCACAAATATCCATGCCCGAGGGGGGATTCGAACCCCCGACCGTAGTGGCCGTGCAGACCGTGACTGGAGCGCCTCAGTCCCCTCGGCCACCGCGGCCGGCTTCTGCCTCGTGTTTCCCTATGTAAATACATATCAACGTTGCCAAGTCTCGCCAATAACGGTGTAGCATCGCAGCATTGAACGTGAATAGGGAAGATTCTGCCTTATACCTCAGACAGAGGTTCTATAAATATCAAATAATAAACGATTTTTTGACTGATTCTTCCGTCTCTTCTTGGTAGAACAATGAAATAAATGAAAAAAAACACAATTTTGTGTGTGTTCTACGAGTTTGTTTTGTTTACTTAAACGGTTTTCTGCTTATTAGGCCATCTTCAGAGTATTGACTGCTGTGTCAAAGAGGTTACAATGTTTAGATACAATACTGGAAGATATCACAAATGTCTACACTTAGAATGACATACATGGTAAAACACTTCTTTGACATCGTGTTATTACAGTTTCAACTTCAAAACTAAACAGTAATAAATGAATATACAATGTGTGGAGAATAAAATGTGAACGTAACCTGAGGAAAACAATTCTGTCTAAAAGTAAGATAGCTGAAAATGGATATAATGTGGTAAGCTACACTGGGACCAAATTTTCAAAACTTAAAAATAAATCATAATATATAAATACACAGGAGTGTGGGACTGTGGGGATAAACAAGGATTCCGTTTTTAGAATTATCCCACAGTCCCACACTCCTGTGCATTTATTTATTATGATTTATTTTTAAGTTTTGAAAATTTGCTCCCAGTGTAGCTTACCACATATATCCATTTTCAACGACCTTAATTTTTAGAGTACTGATTTCATTAGACAGATTTGTTTTCCTCAAGTTACGTTCAAATTTTATCCTCCACACATTGTATCCTCATTCATTACTGTTCAGTTTTAAGTTGATAACTGTAATAACACAATGTCAAAGAAGTGATTTAGTATATATGTCGATCTAAGTGTAGACATTTGTCATCTATTCCAATACTGTATCTAAACATTATAACCTCTTTGACACAGCAGTCAATACTCTTAAGATGGCCTAATAAGCAGAAAACCGGTTAAGTAAACAAAAATAAACTCGTAGAACACTCAAAATACTTCTTTTTTTTTTAATAAATGAATTCCGTTATTCGAGAGGCTCGGCAACGTTGATATATATTTATAGGGAAACATGAGGCAGAAGTGAAGTTTGTGTTGTGGTGTCTTAGTTGTATATCGTTTGACGCAAGCAGCATAATGGGACTGAAGGTAATCGACATCGACGGCCATCGGCCGTACTGCGTGAAAACAACTGTGCAAATACAGTTAATTTTGGAAAATTGCTAAGGAACAAAAAAAAAAAAACTGTCGTTCGTTGTACCTGGCGCGTTCAACCACACACCTTCCACGATATGTAGAAAAGGCAGACGAGTTGAAAGGAAGGGGACTGATGAAATCACGTGTGTGTCTGTGAATGATCATTTGTCATGGATGCGTGGAGAGAGCAGCGTAAGGCTACTGGAAAGCTACGGATGCTGTCTGACCTTGAAGCATCATTCACGAAAGTATTGGAATTAGAAATATATTTTAACCTTTGCGGCTACTCGTTCAAAACAATATTCAATGATAGTTGAAAATGGAGTTGTTAAGTCATTAAATGTTAAGCCCTATGGCACTGGCCTATCATGTGCTTGCCTGACAAACTTCTTTTTTTACTACAGCTGTGATCTAGAAACTATTCCATTACTTCAATGTTATTATTTCACAATTGTTTTCTGTAAATGCTTACTAGATGTTCCATGAGTGCAGTTTTTATGCATCGCTCTCAAATTGTTGACGGTTGACGGTTAACAATAAAAGTCATAAATGATCTATTGCAATATGTGGATAGAGTACTTTCCTAGTTAGGAGAGGGTCCCAGGTTGGAATCCTGTCCTTCAACTTAATGTATTTGATATATATCGAGACAAATTATGTCTCTGGCAATTCATTTATTATTTGAATCTAAAATATTGATAAATTGTATTTATGTATTATATATCTTGGAAAAGCTGATCACCGAGTTCCTTGGAAGAAGTTTTGTCAGTTTACATGCTTTGTAAACATGCGACATTGTGGCTATAAATGTCAAAATAGAAAATCAGAATTAAAAGTACCGACCACATTTGAAAGTCCATATAAAGACGCCGAGACGTCTTATGTATGTCAGGCCACCTAGACATGACCGTCACTTGAAAATGGCAATGTAAGCCGAAACGGAAAGGCCTTTCAAATAAATATTATTAAAGAACAGCGTTTTGGTTAATTATTATTATTATTATGTCACAAGCTGACTTTTACCACGCTGCGGGCTCTATGGAATATAACATTATTTAAAATTTTTATTTGAAAATTTTACTTTGAATAGTTTCCCAGCTATGAGTGTCATAATCTATTGATTTCATTAAATTACTAATATAAACAAGGAACAATTTCCTGAAGTTCTGCAGAACTTATTTATTCGTCATAAACCAGCTTTCGGCTTCTCGGGCCATCATCAGGTGACAACTGACTGTAGTATACAAGTTTTCAAAGATGTTATGATTTACAAAGATGTTTCCACAGAAAATTGACTAGTTCACAGGAAAGTGCATCACTCAAAACAGACTATTTTAGTGGGTTCTGTTTACAAAAACTACTTTTTTCTGCTACCAGTCACGTTTTTATTATTTATTTACACTTTGCACGAAGCGTTTCGGGATATGAATCCCATTATCAAGTGCGTTTTATTGCGTACTATGTCATGATCTTTTATTGTTTACTATGTGTGAGGTGCTGTGATGTTTCTGTCGTCTTTACTGCAATGTAAAAACACACACAATAATTTTTATGTTGGTTTAAAAACCGAGTTTGTGGCGAAATTTTGATGGGTTTCTACTTACGATTTCCTTATGTTCCAGTTGCACAGAAGCTCACACATATTACACATAATAAACAACATTTTGTACACAGCTCACATTTGATATTTAATATCACATAAAAAGCTGCAAAGAGGATTGTAACATGTAGTCAACAGAGATAATGGCTTCATATGATGTACACAGAGTATGGTAAAATTTTTACACATATACATGTATATATATCTACATTGGAATAAAATTTTATGTAGGCTTAACACTATTTTATTTAGAAAATAGTGTCAAAACACCTGAAAAAGATTTTGGTATAATTTTACGTAATTTATACGAGACACTAATTATTAAAAATATTGTCGAAACATCTGAAAAATTGACTGTTGAGTATTTCTTCTTTGCATTTTTATAGTGTGCATATACCTCCAGTATTTCTAGCAGATCCATTTGATGGCCTTTGTTTTGTCGATGGAGCACTTTGACAATTTTACCAACGACAAAACAAAGCTTCTGTGCAAATGGAACATAAGGACATTGTAACTAGAAACCCATCAAAATTTCGCCACAAACTCGGTATTTAAACTAACATAAAATAAATTGCGCGTGTTTTTTCATTGCAGTAAAGACGACAAAAGCATCACAGCACCTCACACATCATGACATAGCACGCAATAATACGCACTTGATAATGACATTCATATCCCGTAACGCGTCGTGCAAAGTGTAAATGAATAATAAAACCGTGACTGGTAGCAGAAAAAAGTAGTTTTTAAAACAAAACCCATTATAACTTACAGTCGCAGGCTTTCACAAACCATTTATAATGGATCAAATCAAATGATTATTTTTGTTTCATGTCAGTTTTGATCCTTTACATACACTTATTAATTTGATGCTCTATTTTTTTTTTTTTTTTTTTTTTTTTTTTTTTTTTGTAGCTATTCCTCCCCATTCTTCATATTAATATCTTCTATTGGGTATGTAATTTCCGTCCTACAAGACTCGAGAAGCCCAACGGGTACCGACCGACCGCCGTGTCGTCTAGAAAGTTTGATAGTGATCACATGTTCAACAGAGGGATGTCGCGCGGGAGTAGTCGAGCGGTCTGGAGCGCCACGTTGCGAATCGCGCGGCCTCCCGCGTCGGAGGTTCGAATCCTCCCTCCGGCATGGATGTTTGTGTTGTCTTTAGTATAAGTTAGTTCATAAGTAGTTAGTAAGTTTAGGGACAGATGACCCGCAGTTAAGTCCTGTAAACTTCAGAAACATTTGAACATTTTTTGAACATTCAACAGAGGGGCTGATTTTTAATCGGCGAGGTAGGAATGCGGTAAATGCCGTGCCTAAGCTGTCATCTTATAAATATTAGTAGCTCTAAAAAATGTAATGTACTTTCCTGTGAACTACCTACTTTTCTGTGATAACATCTTTGTAAATGGTAACATATTTGAATACATGTATACTACAGTCATTTGTCACCTGATAATGGCCCGAGAAGCCGAAATCCGGTTTGAGACGAATAAATAAGTTTTGCAGAACATCAGGAAGTTGATCCTGTTGGGTACTATTATCATGTTCTGTCAATCACCGACCGAAAATTGAATTAATTTCATGAAATTACCTTAGTTTTGGTATTTGCGCATTATAGCTGCGAGTTTGTCGAAGAGAGTAGCTTAACTTCTACTTTCTCATCATCATCATTTGAGACTGATTATGCCTTTCAGCGTTCAGTCTGGAGCATAGTAGCTCTAATAAAAGTCCTCCATGATACCCTAAGTCAATGCTCACATTGCTGCCTCGTCTGATGTTATGCCTTTTACTTCAAAATCATTCTTCACTGAATCTCTTTCTTGTCTACCTCGACTCCTCTTATCCTCCGCTGCCGAGCTCAGGCAACCTTGCTTCTCCCATGCGTTTAACATGACCACAACATCTCAGTCTGTTCCCTCTAACTGCTTCATCTATGGAGTTCATTCCCAGTTTTTCTTTGATTTCCTCATTATGGACACCCTCCTGCCATTGTTCACATTTATTAGTACCTGTGATCATTCTTGCTACTTTCATATCTGTAACCTCTACCTTGTATTAAGGTAACCTGTATCCACCCAACTTTCACTCCCATACAACAAAGTTAGTCGAAAGATATAGAGAGGTACACTGCTAACTTAGTCCTGGTACTGACTTCCTTCTTGCAGGAGAGAGTAGATCTTAGCTGAGCACTCATTTCATTAGCTTTCCTGCACCTCGATTCCAGTTCTTTCACTATGTGACCATCCTGTGAGAAAATACATCCCAGGTACTTGAAAACTGTCCACCTATTCTAAAGTTGTTTCTCCTATTTCGCACTCAATCTGCTTAAATCTCTTTCCTATAGAAATTACTTTCGTTTTGGAGATGCTGATCTTGATGTCATAATTCTTGCTCCTCTGATCGAGCTCTGAAATATTAGTTTGCAGCCGTTCAATTGAATCCGCTATTACAACTATGTCATCCGCATAGGCGAGACTGCTTTTTTGGTTTTCATCTATTTTAATCTTGCCCTGCCAGTCTACTGTTTTCAACATATGATCCATAAATAGCATGAACAACAGTGGTGACAGGTTATATAGCCTTATCTTACCCCTGAAACTACCCTGAACCATGGGATTATTTGCCATCTACTCTAGCTGCTGCCTGGTTCATGGTGTGGGTTCCTGTAGTCATGTCCTAGTTCTTGAACCATGGGCAACGTATGAGTGGCCAAATAAGTGGTCCTGACAGTTGAGATACCAGTTTCTTTGGAATAAGTTTGGGCATCTCGGATATATTCTGAGTCGTGGCGACCTTTGTGTTTAGACGGCAAAGACTGCCAAATCCTCCGGTTAGCCCCTCAACCGTTAGGGGTAAAGCCCAGTGGAGCCCCGGGATAGGATAGCCACCTGCTTCCCAGGTACTCCTATATCATGCTGGCAAAAAAAAAAAAAAAAAAAAAAAAAAAAAAAAAAAAAAAAAGTTCAAATGTTTGTTAAGCTTATGGGACTTAACAACGGGGTCATCAGTCCCTAAACTTACAAACTACTTATCTACTACCTTATACTAAGGACGGCAGAAATATCCATGCCCGAGGGGGGATTCGAACCCCCGACCGTAGTGGCCATGCAGACCGTGATTGGAGCGCCTCAGTCCCCTCGGCCACCGCGGCCGGCATGCTGGCAACAATTAGAGCAAAATGCTTCTACTTTCTATGACAGAAAAATGAAACCCTACAAAAAGGCAAGGTTTCTGCCGTCCGATTTAAAATGGAATGTCTGGCACTTGCTTCGAATGCAACATAGGGTACAATGTTACTCGTCGAGGTAGTGACGCGGTAAATGCCATGCCTAAGCTGTCCTCGGGCCTTTAAGAAATTTGGCGCTTCAGTCCGGCGGCCGGCCCGTTCATTAATTTGTGAAGCAAATCCGCCGGCGGGCGGCTAGACGGGCCGTCTGCTGGTTAATCATTCATGGCGCAGCGCAGCGCCGGGGCGGGACGCGCCTGCCAGTAAACTCTCGCTTCTGTCCTGGGCCGGCGGCTTAGGCGGCCGCGCGCATGCGCAGTGCTCCCGCGTCCTCCCATAGGCGCCGACCGTGTAATGCGTGTCCTCTGCTCTTCAGAGTTCTTTACTAATCTGCTGACTGTCTGCAAAGAGGCCTACTTTAAGGCTGTTCATATTACACACACACACACACACACACACACACACTGTCAGTACCAGCATGCACCGCTCGTCCCATCTAAGCGAAGTCGAGCGCATTTTCTGTGATGTTTGAAGATGGGTTCACTTTCAAATCCCCCACTGCAAGATACGCAGAGAAATTAAGTAGGGGGCTTTGTCGCCAGTCCTTTTTGTAATTATGATGTGGCATCCACTTTCGGGAGATTACGAGAAGGGCTCATAGAAACCAGTAAGTTCTCAGCTAGGAAGGGTGGTTGTGCTACTCACAGAAAAGCCTGTTTCATAGAATTCATCTAGATCTACATAGATACTCTGCAAATCACATTTAAGTGCCTGGCAGAGGGTTCATTAACCACTTTCATAACTTTCCTCTACCGTTCCATTCTCTAATAGCGCGCGGGAAGAAAGAACACCTAAATCGTTCCGTTTTCGATTTGATTTCTCTTATTTTATTGGGATGGTCATGTCTACCTAAGTAGGTGGGTGCTAGCAAAATATTTTCACATTCAGAAGTCGGTGATTGAAACTTCGCAAACAGATCACGCCTCAATGAATAACGTCTTTCTTTTAATGATTTCCACCCCAATTCGTGCAACATATCCGTGACGCTAGCCCCGCCCCCCATAACGTGATAAAACAAAACGAGCTGTCCTTCTCTGAACCTTCTCAATTTCTTCCGTCAGTCCCATCTGGTAAGGGTCCCACAAAGGGCAACATTACTCCAGGAGAGGACGCACAAGTGTGATGTAGGCAGTCTCTTTGGTGGAGCTGTTGCATCTTCGAAGCGTTCTGCCAATGAAACGTAATCTTTGGTTCGCCTTCCCCACAATATTTTCTATACTCGAAACATTTCCTGTGTTACTCGCGGGCTTCTGAAGAGTACACGGAGTTCATGGTCTCTTTGGTATATGAAAAGTGAAGTGCGAGATTTGAAAGTGATCTCTTGTTCAAATTTTACGTAAGACGGTAAGCTAAAAGTTTTCAAAAAAACCATTTTCAGTTTTTTTTCATAATTAGAAACTATTTTTCTTAGATATGTATTTCTTATCCCTCCTACCAGTTAGATTTTATTATTTGATCTAAAGGTGGGTATTTTAGCCTGATCTCTCAGGCACCCATCTTTCACACATCTTTACTCTTCTTATTTTGTGCTGTCTCCCTGCTTTTACTGGTATGTTTTAGAATGTGCGTAGTGGCTGGCTCATCCTTTATTATCCTCGCGATCAGCCAGCCACGATTTTCTGCAGTAACCTTTTAGTACAGTTATGTTTCTTTCCTCTTTGAGTTTTCTTCTTTTTACGTTTCTTTCCTCTTTGGGTTTTCTTCTTTTTACGTTTCTTTCCTCTTTGGGTTTTCTTCTTTTTACGTTTCTTTCCTCTTTGGGTTTTCTTCTTTGAGTGTCCTGAACTCATTGTCCATCATTACGTACCCATTATGCGTTTGCCTTCTGTGTGAGTCATGCTTGGTTTTGCAAGATGCATTATGCCGTATCGACTTTGCTCGCAACAGGGGACTGATGACCACGCAGTCTAGGCCCCTCTAAACAACAACAACAACCAGCTAGAACTGCATTTTCTTCTTTTTTTATAATTTATGACATCTGTCACTCTATAATTTACACCACTTTTCGTAAAAAGGCTTATTCCTCCGGCACTTTTAGGGAGTTAGGTTTTCTTGTGTTTTGTACAGAAATGTTGGTTCACCTGCTAGAGCGCATTTCGATAGTCAAATGTCTGCAGGCGCGCTTGGTTGCTAATGAGTTCCAGGAACATTTTGGGAATCCATTAGGAAGAATTCTGGAGGCAATGAAGAAAACACTGGGGGCCACTTTCTTCCACCATATATCCACTGACGAGAAGCCAACACATTTCTATGCCCGCCACCCCTTGATACATGGTGCATGTTTAGGAAGGCATAGGCAGGTGGTAACCTTAACTCATTCACACACAAGCACTTCATCCCTGAATCAATTATGGATCAAATCAGACCAATATACAGAAATCTTGCCCACCCTGATCTACTAAGTAAGTGCTGGCATAGAAAACCTCAAAACTTAAATGAGGCCTTCAACAACACCGTGTGGATTCGCATTCCTAAAAGTGTGTTTGTTCGTTTCAGAACGTTATAACTAGGAGTGTCAGATGCTGTGATGACGTGGAACAATGGAAACATTGGCAGACCAAAGTTTTAGAACAGTTAGGCATATCATCCGGATAGAATATTACAACTGTTCTAAGAGATTAAAAAATGCTCTGCAACAGAGACTGAGCATTTTTTAATATTCAACACTGTTGTTGCACCAGCCGCCACCACCACCACCATCATGGAATGGAATGAAATGTTCTAAGAGAACTTGAGAGCTTGCGTATTGCCAACTCAGATTTTGATGCTTCTCTAGAGGCTAAAGAGTCAAGAAGCAAGACAAGGAAATAGGCAAGCCGCGGCGGAGTGACCGAGAGCATTGAGGCGCTATGCTCCGATGCGCGAGGCCGTTCCACGTTGGGGATTCTCATCCTCCCTCGGGCATGGGTGTTTGTGTTGTCTTTAGTATAAGTTTATAAGTAGTTTGTCAGTTTAGGAACTGATGACCCCGCAGGTAAGTCCTATAAGCTAAACAAACATTTGAACATTTTGAAACAGTAAAATGAACTGAAAGATAATAAGGACCCTGATTATGGTGCAGGCTGTTTCTAACCAAATATTTGACACACATCTGTAAGTTTTTCCTAGAATAAACATGTTGTAAAACAGAGTCTCATTTTCTCAAAACTATAAATTCTGAAACGTTTCACTCTTTTTCCCAGAAACTATCAGAAAAATTTAAATGAAAATTTCACAGATTATAAACAACACTGCATTACACCTGAGGAACCGCAGTCATGTTGATTACACCAGTAATTGTGCTGTAATGAAAAAATCAAATGTTCAAATGTTTGTTAAGCTTATGGGACTTAACTACGGGGTCATCAGTCCCTAAACTTACAAACTACTTATGAACTACTTACGAACTAGGACGGCACAAATATCCATGCCCGAGGGGGGATTCGAACCCCCGAACGTAGTGGCCGTGCAGACCGTGACTGGAGCGCCTCAGTCTCCTCGGCCACCGCGGCCGGCTGTAACATTTGTCATGCAGGTAAGATGATGGCCTGCTGTGAGGGCATAACGCGTCATTGGTAATTAATAACATCACTTTGCAACCAAAACTGTTTTTACTTGAAATAACCCTGTAACTGACAGTGTACCGTCTGTCACAGTGTATGTATTTTGAGATTATAGTAGGACAGCAGTTACAATTATTTCACTGTCAAGGTTCCTAATCACATATCGACATTTTACACTGTTCGCGAACAAAAAAAATTTTGGTAAGGTAAATTGACATGGAATGACAGCAAAGTAATTAAGAATGACGTAGCCTCGTGTTAGTGGCTCACAAAGAAGGCAATTTCACGTGAAACATTTAGCAAAGAAGTAACCATTTCATATTATGAGCTAAAAAACCTATCTTCACGTAAATTACCTTGAATGTCTAGTTGTTTGCTATATTAAAGTACTGGTATTCCTGCACCAATATGAACAACAAGATACAATTAAAGACATTGCAAAACCGGTTGTGCGAGTCTACAAAAGTTCAATAAAATTCAGCTACAGTGAATTAACGGCCTTTCATTCAACACCTTTGAGATAAACGCGTCTTTATCAGTTCCCATGAAACACGCCGCGCAGCGCACAGCGTTGAAACCTCGGCACCAGCGAGCTGAGAGCGGAACAAGAAACATGTGAGCGAGCTGAGGCGGCCGCGCGGGTGCACGGTGGCCACCCCAATGAGATCACCCACTGGGTTTTCCAACCGCCTCCCTGCCAGCGATAAGCAGGAAGCGTGGAGCGGCTCACTATGGCCGTACCCTAAGGCGAGGTATCGTCCTCGCACCGCCCCGCGCCGCTGCCGCGAAGGCCGTACCGCGCTGGGCGCTGCCCGGGATATGAAACCAGGGCCTCCTTCTCCCGCTGCTGCTTCTCCAGCCTCCAGACGGTCACAGGAGCGCTTCAGGCGTGGCCGCGTCCTTTCGTCCACACCGCGCCCTGTGTAACTGGCTGCAGTCTTACGACACCATGAGTTGGTTCGACGCCCGGTTGCGGTGCTGTCGAGGCCGGGACCCCGCTGCCCGTTACGTCAGGCTGGGCCGCCGCTATTCCGCTGGCTGCATCTCCCGCCGGGGATGACGTGTTGATCGTAATGATCGGCTGCTGGCTACGCTGCATGTGAAACACAACTAACTCTTCATTCACACGAAGTGATAGGTGCTATCGACAAGGGTTCGCAAATCTATTCCAAATTTCTTGATTTCCAGAAGGCTTTTGACACTGTACCTCACAAATGGCTTTAAATCAAATTGCGTTGTTATGGTATATCGCCCTAAATTTGCGATTGGATAGGGGATTTCCTGTTAGAGAGGACACAGTTCGTAGTAATCGATGGTAAGGCATCGACTAAAACATAGGTGATATCGGGTGTTCCACAGGATAGTGTTATTGTTCCTCTGCTGTTCCTTATTTACATAAACGATTTAGAGAAAAAGCTAAGTAGCTCCCTTAGGTTGTTTGCAGATGACGCCGTCATTTACCGTCTAGTGAAATCATCTGAAGATCAAAACCAACTGCAGAACGATCTAAATAGGATATCACTATGGTGTAGAAATTGGCAATTGACTCTAAATAATAAGAAGTGTGAAGACGTCCACATGAGTGCGAAAAGAAATCCGTTAAACTTCGTTTACAAGATAAAACAATCAAAAGTGAATGTCGTAAACTTCACAAAATCCCTGGGAATTACTTTTACTTCAGATTTAAACTGGAAGGAACACGTAGATAATGTCGTAGGAAAGGCGAACCACTGACTGCGTTTTATTGACAGAACCCTTAAAAGATGCAACAGCACTACAAAGAGAAACTGCATACACTATGCTTGCCCGTCTATTTTTGGAGTATTGCTGCACACCGTGGGATCCTTATCAGGTGGGTTTGACGGAAGACATCGAAAGAGTCCAGAGAAGGGCAGCTCGTTTCGTATTGTCACGATACAAGGGAGACATCGTTACGGAAATGATACAGGATCTGGGCATTACAACAACGGCGCTTATCGCTGCAGCGTGGGCTACTTACGAAACTCCACTCGCCAACATTATCCTCCGAATGCGAAAATGTATTGTTGAGTAGCACTTACATAGGTAGAAATGACCATCAGAATAAAATAGGTGAAATCAGAGCTCGAACAATGGAATGGAAGAGAAATAGTATAATGGTGGTTTGATGAACCCTCTGTCAGGCACTTAAATGTGATTTGCAGAGTATCCCATGTAGATGTAGATGTAGACGAAGTGCTTCTTCCGTTCTCCTTTAAGACACACGCCTGATTTCAACACAGCACCGCTTCCATGTTCAAATTCTGCGTTAAAGTTCACTCACCACTCTTTAACTTTTTTCATATTACGTATATATTCTCCATATCCCCTACACACCTTAAATTATATCTATACTATACAAAATAGCCAACGGCCGTTCTACAGTGGCTACACCGGGTCCCGCTACATCACCGAAGTTAAGCATATCAGGCTTGGATAGCAACTACAAGGGCTACTGTCCAGGTCTGCTGAGCGCTGTAGGCAAGCGGGGGCCACTCAGCCTTCCTGACGCCAACTGCGAAGCTACTTGATTGAGAATCGACGAAACGTCTGAGAGTGTGTGGCGTTGACCGCGTCCCCTTCCGTACCACATCCATTGACATCTTCGGGCGGAGGATGACATGGCGGCCGGTGGATATGCGGATGCCTCTCGAGCATTATAGGAAGGAGCTTACAGTTTTCACTATACCCAACAGCAGATATTAATATGGTCGATGTGAAGGAAGAGCTATAGATAAAAATTAAAAATAAAAAAGCATCAGGACCAAGTGATCTGCGCATTGAGGTAATAAAATATACTACAGTGAAATTATGTCTTCAATCATATACACGGAAAGTATGACATGAACAGGGACAGGGTAAAGTTGAAAATGTGTACCTAGCCGAGATTCTAACCCGGTCTCTTGCTTATGGCTGTTGCAGTGACATCTACACCACCGGAAACACAGCGATCACCACACCCGTAAGGAATTACTCAAGTACGCCTCATGTCAGATAAAAATTTTCAACCTTACCACTGCCCAGTTGAACTCAAACTCGTAGTTAAAGTAAAATAAATCACGTAAGAGTAAGGGCCTAGCAATGCCTCCGTACTGAAGAAAGCATCAGTGCTCGTCATCGGCATATTGCAGTTATTATCTATTCGTATTCACTAAATGTATAACACTAACTACGAATGAGTAAAGTTGAAAATGAGTACCCAGCCGCGACTCGAATCCCGGTCTGCTTTCTAGGTAGTTGCGCTGACTGGGGACACAGCCATCACTTCACCTACACGGAATTACTCAACGTTGAGAATTTGTATCTCACAAGAAGCGTACTTGAGTAATTCCGTGCAGGTGTGATGATCACTGTGTCCCCAGTGGTGCAGGGGTCAGCGCAACTGCCTACGGAGCAGGAGACCTGGGTTCTAGTCCCGCTTGGGTCCACATCCTCAACTTTACCCATTCGCAGTGAATGTCACACATTCCATAAATATGAATAGATAACAATTGATGGATCAAAAGTTACATCTGTTTTTTCGAACATGTCCGAAAGAACAGACGCCACATATACTACTGGCCATTAAAATTGCTACACCAAGAAGAAATGCAGATGAAAAACAGGTATTCATTGGACAAATATATTATACTAGAAATGCCATGTGATTACATTTTCACGCAATTTGGGTGCATAGATCCTGAGAAATCAGTACCCAGAACAATCATCTCTGGCCGTAATAAAGGCCTTGATACGCCTGAGCATTGAGTCAAACAGAGCTTGGATGGCGTGTACAGGTACGAATGCCCATGCAGCTTCAACACGATACCACAGTTCATCAAGAGTAGTGACTGGCGTATTGTGAAGAGCCAGTTGCTCGGCCACCATTGACCAGACGTTTTCAATTAGTGAGAGATCTGGAGAATGTGCTGGCCAGGGCAGCAGTCGAACATTTTCCGTATCCAGAAAGACCCGTACATGACCTGCAACATGCGGTCGTGCTGAAATGTAGGGTTTCGCAGGGATCGAATGAAGGGTAGAGCCACGGGTCGTAACACATCAGGAATGTAATGTTCAAAGTGACGTCGATGCGAAGAAGAGGTGACCGAGACGTGTAACCAATGACACGCCATACTATCACGCCGGTTGATACGCCAGTATGGCGATGACGAATATACGCTTCCAATGTGCTTTCACCGCGATGTCCCAAACACGGATGCGAGCATAATGATGCTGTAAACAGAACCTGGATTCACCAGAAAAAATGACGTTTTGCCATTCGTGCACCCAGGTTCGTCGCTGCGTACACCATCGCAGGCGCTCCTGTGGTGCAGCGTCAAGGATAACCGCAGCCATGGTCTCCGAGATGATAGTCCACGCTGCCGCAAACATCGTCGAACTTTCGTGCAGATGTTTGTTGTCTTGCAAACGTCCCCATCTGCTGACTCAGGGATCGAGACGTGGTTGCACGATTCGTTACAGCAATGCCGATAAGATGCCTGTCAACTCGACTGCCAGTGATACGAGGCCGTTGGGATCCAGCACGGTGTTCCGTATTGCCTTCCTGAAACCACCGATTCCATATTATGCTAATAGTCATTGGAACGCGAGCAGCAATGTCGCGATATGATAAACTGCAATCGCGATAGGCTACATTCCGACCTTCATCAAAGTCGGAAACGCGATGGTACGCATTCCTCCTCCTTACACGAGGCATCACAACAACGTTTCACCAGGCAACGCTGGTCAACTGTTGTTTGTATCTGAGAAATCGGTTGGAAACTTCCCTCATGCCAGCACGTTGTACGTGTCACCATCGGTGCAAACCATGTATGAATGCTGAAAAGCTAATCATTTGCTTATCATACCATCATCTTCCTTTCGGTTAAATTTCGCGTCTGTAGCACGTCATCTTCGTGGTATAGCAATTTTAATGGCCAGGAGTGTAGTTCTTACAACAGATAATCTATGTAGTGCTATAAAAATCGGCAACTGCTACAATTAACCCCAAATTTGTCTTTCTTACGTTTCTAAAGAATCATGGGAAGGTATGGAACGGCAGTTTACTTGCGATTCTCTTGTAACTTTCAGGTTTTTTTCTGATGAATTTAATTTCGACAAGAAAATGACTAGGGAAATCCAGAAGATCTTACCTTTCGCAGAATGACATCGCTTTTCTACTTTGTAATGTTAAGGTACATTCACTACAACACCATCAAAGTAGTGGGTGTCGAAAATACGAAGCGTATTTATGTATGTTATTTAATTCATCATATCAGCCACATAAAGCTGTATCTGAATAAGAGAACCTCACAAATTGGCAACAAACGTCAAAAGCAATAAAAATGTCTCCCAAGGAAGAAGAAACAAATTCCACCGCTGTTGCTATATCTGAATCGAAAACTGTAAGACTCTTCAAGTCATCCGCTTTTTAAGCAAAATTAATTGTACTCAAATGTATGCGTACGTGTAAGAAACACGAGTGAAGGGTAAAAATGTGCAAATAATTAAACACCATATCGAATTATTTTTGTTAAAGAAATTGCTGCCCATAGCAAGAAAGGACCAAAATAGGAATTCATGTTTCTCTTACGTTTATATTCTGTTACTTTTAGGAGAATGAGATGGAAATATACATATATTCGTAAGTACAGAATTTCTTGAATAAGTTGCCGTTTATACCCCTGAATAAGTAGATTCGGCTGTTTTCACTTTTTCCACTGTTATTTATGTCCATTGATAATTTACTTATGCGTCAAATTCCAAAATTGTAGGAAATATTTAGATATTCATGTGAAAAAGCAATTATAAACAATCATTACTCTCACCCACCACTAGGAGCGTTTCAAATGCCAGTCGGTAACTAGCTAGACATCAATGAGTGTCGCGACTGTGAGGTGACTGAGGCGCTCCAGTCACGGTCAGCACGGCCACTACGGTTGGGGGTTCGAATCCCCCCTCGGGCATGGATATTTGTGTCGTCCTAGTTCGTAAGTAGTTCATAAGTAGTTTGTAAGTTTAGGGACTGATGACCCCGTAGTTAAGTCCCATAAGCTTAACAAACATTTGAACAACATTTGTCGCGACTGTGAATGTTATAATGACCCTGCTTTGCTCTTATTTCAAAGAGTATGTTCCTTTCCCTAAGGGTATTTATTATTTTTCCTAAGAGTAATTATTCGGAAAATTTTTGCTCGCCACACACCGAGAGCAAACGACTGTAGCGCAAATTACGACACTCAATACTCCGACTAGAAATAATAATTCAAGGATTATCAACGACGGGTCTTTTTTCTCCCGCGTAAGACACTCGTCGGGAAATTAAACACCATCAAAGACAATATGACTGTCAGAAACATAAAAGCAACGAATTTGTGTTCCCATTCTTACTGGGTCACCTTCTTTTATAATAATATAACTTCGCCGCCTTTACTGTGTGTGGGGGAGCAGAGGCGCAGCCACGGGAAGGGCAAGGGCTGATGGGGCTCAAGTCCTCCCTAGCACCTCCCAAACATTTTTTAATTTCATTATTTTTTTTCGGTTTTAATTTTCTATTTTTTTTTAAACAGGTCGGCACCGGAAATTGGAAATAGTACACATGTAATAAGTCACAACGTAACTATAACGTGCCAAGCACAAGTGAACGTGACAATGGGTCGCCAACGTGATGCCGCCACTAAGAACGTGTGCTGCTGTTGCTGTGAGCGGTTTTAATGCCGCCGCGACCACCTTTGATGCTGCCGTTATTGTTACTGCTATGCTGAAGTTACGAGCCGATTGTTCATATGCGGCGACCCGCTGCTTAGCAGGTCAGCGGTTTGCACCGAGTGGAATCTTATGAACAGCAATAGTCAGTGGCGGCTGCTGCTTCAGATGATTGGGGGTGCATTTCTTTCAGTGCTGGGTCTTGATAGTGGCACCCCCCCACCCCAGCTCGACTCGTCAATGTTTCGGCGCCCCCACTCCCAGCCCCTTTTTAGATATATTTTCGTCACAAGATCTGGAGAATATCTTACCTCGGCTTGTTTGTGCTTAATGCAAATCAGACTTGAAGTTTTGATGGAGGTAAGCAGCCATTGTAGCAATTATTATTAAAATAATTTTAAAAAGGATTTTGGCTGCAAAAACGACGAAGATCCAGGTGGTAATGGATTTTCTTACGCGTTTCGGGCGATGCCCATCATCAAGGATTCTACATCTACATGGGATACACTGCAAATCACATTTAAGTGCCTGGCAGAGGGTTCAGCGAACCACCGTTATACTATTTATCTGCCATTCCATTCTCGAATAGCGCACGGGAAGAAAGAACACCTGAATCTCTCCGTTCAAGCTCTGATCTCTCGTATTTTATTCTGATGATCATTTCTACCTATGTAACTGGGAGTCAACAATATATTTTCGCATTCCGGGGAGTTTAGTCAGTAGCCCAGCGATAAGCGCCGTTGTTCTAATGATTCCCATCCAAGATCCTGTATCATTTCCGTAAAGCTGTCTCCCCTGTATCGTGACAATACGAAACGCGGTGCCCTTCTTTGAACTCTTTCTATGTCCTCTGTCAAACCCACCTGATAAGGATCCAACACTGGGCAGCAATACTCCAAAAAAGAACGGACAAGCGTAGTGTATGCAGTTTCTTTAATAGTTCTGTTGGATCTTTTAAGGGTTCTGCCAATAAAACGCAGTCTCTGGTTCGCCTTTCCCACGACATTAACTACGAGTTCTTTCCAGTAATAAAATTCCTAGGTATTTTGTGGAGTTTACAGCCTTCACTTTTGATTGATTTATCTTGTAAACAAAGTTTAACGGATTTCTTTTCGTACTCATGTGGACGACTTCACACTTCTCATTATTTAGAGTTAATTGCCAATTTTTACACCATAGTGATATCTTATTCAGATAGTTATGTAGTTGGTTTTGATCATCAGATGATTTTACTAGACGGTAAATGCTGGCGTTATCTGCAAACAACATAAGAGAGCAACTTATATTTTCGCCTGAATCGTTTATATAGATATCAGAGGACCAATAACACTACCCTGTGGAATGCCTGATATCACCTCTGTTTTAGTCTATGCCTTACCATCGATTACTACGAACTGTGACCTCTCTGACAGGAAATCCCCTATCCAGTCGCAAATTTGGGGCGATATACCAATTGATGAAAAGCCGTTTGTTAGGTACGGTGTAAAAAGCCTTCTTCACATCAAGAAATACGGAATCGTGAGAGTAAAGAGCTAGTTGTGGTAAAAAAAAAATATAAATGAAAACGAAAATTATAAAGTTGAACATAGTGGTATAAAATAAAAAAGTGAAATAGAGTAAACCAAAATTTGCCACAAAGTATAAAAACAGGGCGTTCCCATGTAATACAGGTTTTGACAACTCATGAAACAAAATGATGTGTTCAGCTTGACAGACTGTTCACGTACGCTGAAAGTACTAAGCAGGAAGGTAAGAGGAAATCCGACAGAGGGAGGCATATTATGTTCTGGGTATTCATTGCTCTAGTGAATAAGATAAAAGAAAGATATATAAAGTCTAGTAAATATGGGCTTACAAAAATATAAAAATGAATGTTAGATATGCACCAGGTGCGTAAGCAGGATAAAAATATATATAAAAAAATGAATCCGCCTGAGGGCAGCGAAATGCGATCTAGTTAGCCAAGATTCAGTAAATAAGAATACAAACAAAAGTGTACACAACTGTACAACGTCAAGGTAACATAGTTTTGCACAATGCGACATATGTATGATATGCGTAATTTACGTTTATCAAACTGAACCAGTGAACACATAGGACACGGCGCCACTGACAATAGTGTTACTTTAGTTCAGTTTTTACACATAGAGTCTCATGTTAATTAAGCTGTAAAGACCTTTCTCTTTGGCTAGTAACACAGAAGTTGCTTAATTATTTTACGAGTTGATTATATACTCCATTTCCACCAAGTTGACTCTCTTCCACTTTCAAATTAATGCGAGCCTACTCATTTTATTAACTTGTGCAACTGTTTTCGTAGTATAATTTGTTAAATTATAAAAATGTGTAAAAAGAAGTCATATAATAATATATTCGATAGGTTTTATTTTTAAAAATTGAGCCCTTCCCACCAGAAGCCTGGCTGCTAGAGTTGTGGCGATTCGTCAATGACTCGTTCATTTGAACGAATACAAATAAAGAATCGTAAGAATCGAATCGTGATCCGGACGATTCGTCGATCAAAAGAATCGCCTACCGCGTGACGATTCCAAGATCCAACGATTCAGGATTCGAAAGCAAGTGGCGAATCGTGTCGAATAATTACGTAAGCCAGAAAGCGTATGAACATAGGAAACACAGAACGAAGATCGTGAGCTGTTAATTTTTTAGCCTATTCACGAATTACAGATGACAGAAACAAAACGCAGCGAAATACACAGCTTCCAATACATACGAATATAGTCTTTTATACAGTTTGCATATTATGTATTTAAACGAACAATCCTTACACATTTGTATCTTGCGTATCCCGGAAATGGCTGTAATGATTTGAATTATATTTTGTGTTTAGAGAGGTTTAAGCTTTTCGAGTTCATCTACGTAGTTGTAGTTTTTGTAAGAACTCAGTTTTACAAAAAATATCCTTTTTATATAAAAAAGTGATTTTAAATGTTTTAAAGCCATCTCAAAAATCTTCTTTACTATTTTAGTTTTTACGTTACCGGCTTTCCTGAAAGAAACCGATTTTACAAAAAAGAAATATTTTAATAAACATGAATTTCTTGCATCTCGAAAGAAATTTAATATTTAGATACAAATTTTTATTTTTAATCTTTGTTTCCTTAAAATAATTGATTTTACATAAGTATTTTATAATGATTAGACATATGTTAATTATCATAGATTTAATTAAATTTATATGTAAATGACCGAAGTACTCAAGCAGAACGAAAAAAAAAAATTATAAGATTACAACAGGATTCGAAATAAGTGACCTACGTTAACTAAACCTACAACGCGACTAAATGAGCTATGACGACAGCAGAAATAGTTGGTAGTATAATATGTGTTTATAACCGCTCGCAAAGCTTGAGACCATTTTTTCGAGAATTGTTGAGAGCTGAATCGAATGGCTTTGACTCATTACTATTTTAAGTCTGGACTTTACGCACTATAAATATTAAAAAATCCGATACCCACATTGTCACTTTTTTGCATTTTGTACGAATCGTGCGGTCGCAGACCAGAAAGAATCGTGAACGATTGCGCCAGATGTGAAAGTTTAAGATTCCAACATCCATGACACAGACATGAATTGTCATCTATGCAGTGGCGTAGCTATCATAGGGATAGGCGGGGCAGTGCCCCGGGGCCCCCAAGCTCTAGGGGCACCTCGACGTCCGTGAGCGACATTCGAACAAGTTACAGTAGAACGTCGAATTTATTTTATCTTACTTTTTTATTCTCCCATCCTACCGTCCATCACCTCCTCCTCCCCTCAAACTAAGTTTCCCGCAGTAGCCGCACTGGGTCACCAGGTGGCGGAACACTGCTTCTAATGCGTTCTAATGCGACCTTCAGACGACGCCACTCGTGAAGGATCGTGCGCCTCCGAATACTGTATACATAATGTATTTAGAAGTGTACAGTTCAATTATCAGAATAATCGGTTTTCCGAACATCCGTGTCCTTCAGTTACTTCGGATAATAGACGTTCTATTGTATATAATATTTTAGTTCAATGAAGGATATTCCACTTTTAACTTTTTTGAACCCTGACCAACAAACCTCAAACGCACGAAGAGAAATCCAAAAATTATTCCCACCTAAGAATATAAACAAAACAAACTTATGTAAACAAATGCACTAGAAGATGCGAATGAATCCTCGAAATTCGTTGTAATAAGCAATAAACTTCCCAACTGGAGTAGTTTTCCATTATTTAAAGCATGGAGGGTAACTGGTGTATATCTGCAGAACTTCAGATGAATTAAGCAAACTGAAATATTGCTTGTCAATAACACCACGAAAAATCACTAGTATGTAACAGAAATTTTTCCTTGTCTGGAGGACAGTACACAATCCTCGCCACTTTCTTCTTTCCAGACAGGTGTATCTCATTCGTATGCATTCGAAGTCTTCATTAAAACAAAAGCCGCATTGTAGCACTAATTTCTAAGCATAAAAATGTGCGGCTGGAAAGCGAAGGATCGCGGTTTCGGAACCCAGTTGGACCTTGAATTTTTTCAGTCTGCACTTTAACCTATACTTCACCTCCTAACGAAAGGAGTCGCCAGAAACGACACGTGGTTCGGCTTTCACGTTAAGCTGTAGGTCCCCTTTCTTTTTCCCGATTGCTTAACCGGGATTGGCTAGGGTCAAAAGTAGCGTCCAATTGAAAAGACTTGCACCAGACCAATGAGCCATGGAAATTATTATTATTATGTTTCCGTGGGTAAGTAATATTTCTTCATTGTTTATTTTTTTACTAGCTTCTGCTTGGGACTTCATTCACCTAGTACGGAGCAGCTTAGAAAACTATGGGGTCGTTTTATCTGTATGTCCTACCCAGGTCCAACTCTATCCCTCTGCAAAATTTTATCCAAATCCACCCAGTAATTTTTGCGTGTAAACATAATAAAGTTTCACAGTTACAATTATATTACAGTATTATCTACTGCATGACACACAATAATTTCCCTAATAGTATTTAGGTTTGCCTTATTATGTCGAACAGTGGGCGGTAAGGACCTGCTGATGAAGTAGTTTTGCACCTGTCTAGTTTTAAAGAGGGGCCCTAATGTCATTTCTGCCCCGGGGCCCTTAGTGACATAGTTACGCCACTGCATCTATGAGCAAGCTGTAGAAGTAAGAATAGCGCCAATGCAGACTAAAGAATCGCGAAAGAATCGTGAGCGAATCGTAGAAATCTCTTCACAATGTGGGATTGAATCACAATAATCGATTCCTAAAAAAGAATCGGGTTGCCCAACTCTACTGGCTGCGCCACTGGTGAGTGAGGGTCATTCTCCGTATGTCACCTTCGGACGCTTGCGCATGCGCATGCGCAGGTCGGTGCAGGTTGGTGCCGCAGTTGACGGCCGGTCGCGGTCCGGTGGGGCCTGAATATTCACACGTGGCGCCGCGGCCGGCGCTGCGGCCGCCCGATGAATTAATTACCCGCGGCTGTCCATTGAGAGCTGGGCCATTGTCCGCAGGTGGCAGACAAGCGCAGCCCGCCGACTGCCGCCGACTGCCGTCATACACCGCGCCGCCCAAAACGAGCGCCGAAAAACACCGCTGTCAGCCGCCGCGGAATCTGCCCATTCCAGGAGACGCTGTCGAGGGTGCTTTTTCTGTCCACCAATCGACAACGACAAAAATAAATGTCCGCGCTCTTCTACAGCGCTCCTGATCTCGATCGCTGTCCATTTCTGTTTTATAATACCCTTCGTGACTGTGAAAACAGACAGAAGCCTACCCTGGCACGCCTCCCTCCCCACTATTGATTCTGAAATCAACATTGATGGCGTGGAAAAAGTTTTACTCTAAATAACTCCATTGTCGGAAATCTGTGCATTTACATTAACTTTGCTGCCTATACTGTATGTTTATGACATTTGGATGAGTGGTGTCGCACAAGTCTGAAGTGCGCGCCACGTGCTTTCGCCGCGCGCCGCCATGCAAGCACGGCGCGGCATTCTTACGACGTCGGCCACGAGCGCCCTCAGCTGCAACTCCGCAACCCTGAACTGCATCGGTCACTTGGGATTAGGACAGTCACTAGGACTCATCAGTAGGCAGGCCTCTACCTATTTAACCTATGTATCAACATTACACTTAGCCTGCAGTCAAGAACTATGTAAAAGTATTACCATGTTTCTACGAAATACATATCTTATACTAATCTAGCTTAGTGTTTCTAGTTTCTGCTGTCCCACTGGCTGGTCACCTCAGACTCTGTACCCACACACGCGTGCATCCTATTTCCCTGTGTCGGTCTCTCTGTACTCGGCCACCGACACCAAAGACAACCGGCGGAAAGGAGACACAAAAGGATGTTTGGTACATAGTGAAATAATAACACAAAACCACACATAAATTAACCAAAATTTTCAAAAGATAGCGTGTAAAGGGAATATACACAAAGGACCTCTCTATCCAAACATGAACAACAAAATAGCCAAAGTAAAAGACATATACTGGGAAACCAGAAAAGACGAAGAGGATACACGGACAGCCGCGTCCATGTAACGTGGACTAATCTTTTGTGTGTGTTAAAGGGCCTCGGGAACACACAAAAACGGTTTCAGTCTCAAATGGTGCAGGTCACACTGAGAACGAACGCAGATCTAAGAACCATTGGCCTCAAATTTGTAAACTGCCGTAGCTGTGTGGGAAAGTAGCAGAGCTCCAAGCGGTAATAGAAACCACTGAAGGAGAAATTGCTATACTTAGTGAAAGCCGGAGTTATGCCGGAGATATGTTCAGCTCAAATTTTTACCAAGGGACAAATGGAATTCACAAAGGATAAACTGAAGAACTGGCATATTTAAAGGTGTGACAAGTGGTTTATCCTGTAACGAATTTGAGGTAGATAGTGCCTGTGAGTTGGTATGGGTAAAGGTTATACCTGACAACCGGAAAAGTTAATAATTGGCTGTTTTTACCAACTCCATGACTCAGACAATTCGATTGCAAACTTGTTGGAAGAAAGCTCGAATCACATTTTAAAAACATACCTGAAGCGTACAGTTATAATTGCGTGTGACTCGAACTTACCTGTGATCTGTTGGCGAAAAAAATAAAAATAAATATTAGTTCAGAAACGGAGGCAAGCATTAAACATTGTTCGTAATGAAAGACCTATAAAGAGCATCAAAACAGATACAGTGATTACTGTATACAGTGTTGTTGTTGAGAGACTGAATATCGAAATTCCCAAATCAGCCAAAATTAAACGAAAAATATATCTACTCACTAAAAGACATAAAAATTCACTTAACGTTTTCTTGAGTGACAATCTCCAGTTCTTCAAAGCTAACAAGGTGGGTGTAAGTCAGATGTAGCTGACATTCAAAGAAATAGTACCGTCAGCAATTGATAAATTATGCCAAATAAATTAACACAAGAGACGTGTTGACCCCTGTGGTTCCAAAATCAGATTATATCACTATTGCATAAGAAAAGAATAAAGCTTGCCAAAATTGAACAGGTACAAAATTCACAAAAATGGCAGTCTTTTAGAGCAGGACGAAAATTCGGCCCAACTCAACGAGAGAAGTTAAAAGTCAGGCCACTGTACATAATAAAAGCTTAATTCTGGTAAGAGGCATCCAGATAAAAATATACTGTTATAAAAAAGCTTAATTTTAACAGTAAAATTAGCGAGAGATCCGTGTGAACTACTGGCTACTCCCTCCTGTAAAACCCTCTTCCCCGGCCCTAATTAAAAACTGACTTGGTTCAAATTACTCTAACAAAAGGAGGTTAACGACACAGTGGCCAATATACGTAGCAGCTCACACGAAATTACACACAGACATTAATAAACAAACCAGCACAATTAAAGTTATTTCATTAAGTTGGCTAAGAAAACATTTACGGCGCAACGGAACTTCAGCATAAAAAAATTGCATCTGACCTTGTTCTCAACACTGGTGAAAAACAATATAAGTTAAAAAGGGGAAAGGTGCTCGAAAACTACAATTTATAGGCAAGTCAAAATTATACTGAACATAACTTGTTTATTCAGGTTGAACGCAAGCAAAATGGGGAACCAGTTTTGTTAATACAATAAAAAGCATCCCATTTACAGGAACTAATACTGACGAGGCCCAGCACTGAAATTAACATAAATTACACAGAACTTAACGATATTGAAGGGAGGATTTACAAACAACACTCACTCGGTCACACACACGCAATGCAACAGCGAAACTCACCGAAATCAGCGAGCTGAAACGAGGCAGAAGAAGGCGCCGCTATCGTAGGCGAAATTCTGCAAACCCGGAGGTACCACAAAACACAATACACAATAAAAGTGCGAAGATGGCTCTGGTCTGTCGTGCCTGATTTAAGATGGTGCGTGAGTATAGCACAGTTAAGTTGCATCTAGATTGGACTGCGAGCAAACACGCTAACGGCGACACACGGCTACGTTACATGATCGCACTCCACTGAAGGTGAAGTGGTTAAAAATCGGATTCATTACACAAAATCACGGCGGATTCTTAAGTTGCGATCTGAGAGTAAACTGTCTAGGCACTGGTTTTATGATAAGTGGCGTGAATTCAGGTGACTAGCTGCAAACCTCGGAAGTCGGAGCTCGGACCCACGTGATTCCGAAAACCGATAAAAATGTATAAATTGAATTTCCGAAAAATAAAGAAAATTAACTACGGCATGCAACCCATAGGACTGCGGGGAATTCCATCAGGAAGCTACTGACATGCAGCAACATGCGATTGTGTGCGTTCACAGAGTCGGTAAAGTCCAGTCTCAAAACCAAAAAAATGAAATAAATTACAAAGACGGGAAAAGTGAGAATAAAAACTACGGCATGCAACCCTTAGAAATACATAGATTTTTATAGGCAACCTATTGAAGGAGGTTGCACAAAGGCTCAGAAAGAATAAATGACAAAGACTGAGTGCATACTACAAGTTTGGAGAAGAAACGGCAAACTCAAAATAGGCGGAGAGAGAAGAACGCGAAATGTTTGTGGAAATCAGGAGGATATACGCATAGTTACTTGCCTGATGGGCCTGGACCAATCAATAGTGGAAGCTGAAGGCTTTGTTCTTAGAACCAACCACATGGAATACATATCACTCATGGCCGGAAACGATAAGAAAAAATTTACATGCACTGTACAAAGATGAACATATCGTCAGTGAGAAATCGGGCCCCACAAAGCTAGAAATAATTTACACAGACTTCGTACACCGCCACATAATCACAAAAGCTTTGAATATACCAGGCCTTTATCAAACTGCAACTAGTAACACATACACTGTGTTTATCTGTTGGAAATCACTGGATTGAAAAACTAGAACACATTTTCGCGCAAGATCGGAAGGAATATTCCAAAAAATGAATCAAAGTTCAAGAGTCTAAGTTAAACATCCTAGCCAACGAATTGCTACCTTCTCTTCAGGCACAAGAGCAGAATCAATTTTACCTCACCGTGGTCCTAGCACCAAGTGAAGGTCTAGCGGCCAGGAGGCGCGGGAAAGCTATCGGAAATTAGGAAATCCATGACAACACCGGTGGTGGGGAGGGAAGATCGTGAGACACCGCTTGGAGAAGGCTCGTTCGCTAGCTTGTAACCAAAGGGTGTAGAAATCTCTTTGGTCGCATCAACAGCAGGGGTTGCTAACGACTATCGACTCTGAGCCAGGGAGAACCATGCAAAGCGAGCTATCACTACCCACATTCAGACAGCCATTAGATTCCGGCACATCCACTTAAAAGTAAAACAAGTACACATTCTCACAGGGACAGTGGCGTAGTGGAGAAGCCGTACCTATTGTCACATTTATAACCACAATAATAAATTATTAAAATAATAAAATCCTAGCAATATTAACTAAAATTTCAGAAACTAATATTTTAAAACATGAAATAAAATGCTATTCCTCATGCCTTGAAAAGAGGGGTTCTAGTTTTAACAAAATGATAATCTAGTGACATCAAATAAATTACAATTTTATAAAAAATATAGACAGACGGTCGTCTTTCAAAGTTTATAATAGATTTCATAAAGAAACTCTGCCTCATAATTTGATAGAAAATAAAAAGAAATTCTGTTCGTATCTATAGGCT